>CM045564.1:19972954-20572954 GCA_024721245.1 Mitragyna speciosa | reverse complement strand
CCTTAATTGATGGAATTTAGGTTTTTGGCATGCTTACTTGGCTTTTATTTACCATTTTGTCCCCTAATTAGCTTAAATTCATAATTTGGTCCCTAGGCTTACTTGAATTTCTATTTTTATGCCCTTTAGCTTGCTAGACTTTATCTTTTTAACCCAATTTGTCAATACTAACATATTTTACGCTTTACTCATTTATATTGTGATATCTTGACATGTTTGTTTGTGTTCTTAAGCATTAGTACCTAGTCTTAAAAAAAAAAAGTACCCCATTACTTGCTAAATTCTCTTTATGTACTCCAGTATACTCCTATGTGATTTTTTGTACATTTTCTTCAATGAGTTTTTTTATTTTATACACTTTTGCGTATTTATTTACATTATACTATTCCGTTTCAAATTTCATTATTTAGCGAAAATATAATATATGGCTAGATTTTACTATTTTTGAAAGATTTGTATTTAGATAGTCAATGTAATAGTTAGATTACTTTCTTTACGTATTTTACAAATATTTGTGTATTTAGATAGCAAGTGTAATAGATAGGTTATTTTTAATTTTTTCCTCTTTAATTGTCATAGTTAGGTTTTATGTGCTTTTTGCGTGTTTATTTGTTTTACCGCTTTCTTTAGTATTTTTTGCATTTAGATATCATGCTTACTCGTTACGTGCTCCTGTGTGATATATGCTCTTATATGTCTATTTATGTATATTATGTTTTTATTCATGTTAAATTTGTGACGTCACCGCACTAGTCCAACGCTATTTGTGACTTTATCACTTTCCTGCTAGTCCAACACTAGTGAAAAATTTCTAGAGAGAGCTAGTCCAATGCTAAACATTTAGATCATTTAGTACTAGTTTCACACATCGTGTCCTTTTCATCACATTTACACACTGTTTTCTCTTTTGTAGGTTTTTTTTTTCCACTTTTTGCATGATATTTTATATATATTATTGTTGTTACCTAGTTTTGATACATATTTCGTGTATGACACATAAGTTGCATTTTACTTACAGTTCTAGGACATGTGTGTGATTCGATTAGAAATAATTGCCTATTTACGTGGGAAATGGTGGCTTAACATGCTGTTTTTCCTTTCGTGAGTAGGAAAAGTTAGCCATGAGTTTCTTAGTCCTCGTATCCATTGTGTTGTATTCTCACTTTTTTTGAACATTTACTATCGATACTAATATTTTTCGTTTCTTTTGCACTCCATTTTGCATTCACACTCATGATTCCCTTTAGCCATCATTTTGAATTTCGCAATTAATGCGATAATCTCGATTAAGTTTCGAGGGGATATTTTGACCCTCTCAATATCACATTAGATTTAGGATCTGCATTCATTTAGACACGTCCAAACGCGATAGAATTTAGGGTTATTTTAGGTGCGAGCCTTTGCCTTCACTTTCTTCAAATGTAACTCTTGTACTTTTTTTCTCTTATCGAAAAAGGGTTTTTCAAATAATTTTTTTAAAAAATTTTGTTTTCTTTTGTTTTGTTAAAGATTTTTTGAATGACTTGGTATATCTTAATTCAATACCAAGTGGCGATTTCATATTTAAATAAAACTCTTTTTCAAACTATTGAGTCAAAACTGTCGTATTTTAGTTGAGGCTTTATTTTGTATTTTTAAAAAAATACCATTTTCAAAAATGCACTTTTTCACCAAAAATCTGGTTTACTCACATATGAATGGTTTCAAAACCGAAAACTATTTTGAAAAAGGGTCATCGTACCAAGTGTTTTTTGGGGCGTGACAAATTTGGACGACTCAATTGGAGATCAGTAGTGAGTCTGAGTATCATGCTTAATCACTTTTTACTTCTTGAACCCTTCTATTTTATCGCATTTGGATGTTAGAATTGTATTTTTCTTTTTAGATTTTTTTTCTCAATTTACACGTCTCGGTTTCTCGTTTCTGTCTATGTGATGTATTGTTTAATTATCTTTGTTTATTTGCCTCACGCTTGTATTTGGGGAGGAGATCAGTCACCTTTAAAGCCTTTCGTATGTTAATATTATTATTTCCTCCTCTCATAAGGAACACTTCATATGAGCATTCGATATATTTTTACTTTTTTTGTTTGTGGTTGCCATACTGCTCATCTGGTTAGGAATTAGGATCGATCCGTCTAGACATGCGGCCATCGCATTCGTGCATGTAGCGGTGTCTAGGGGATCACTCGAACCACCGACCAAGGACCTTTGGAATTGACAGATATGATACTTTTGGGTCTCTCGGTCTGAAGGTTCGGGAACCGAAACCTTTATCGAGTTTAGATGCATTAGCAAACCCAATTTCATGCATTCATGTAGAATTACGTAAGATAGAGTTAACCTTACCCTATCAGGTACACCAGGCACGAGAGGAGGGAATCTACCCTTTTTCTTTTACTTGTTATGCTATTTACTGTTATTTGTTTTGTAAGTGTGCATGTCATTTATAGGCTAATGCTGGCGTTAAATGGGGCTTCTATTAGGCCATATTACAATGTTACACATTTATTTTGCTTTAATAAATTAGTATTATACATAAACTTTAGAGGGAATGCCACTTAGGGGATCTCAATTTAGGAACAAGCCAACCTATTTTTCCCTTAGGTACATAACCTGCTCTATAGAAATAACATGTTTAAATTTCTGTAAGTCTTACTGGGCAGGACCCTAGGTAAGATAATCTAACAAAGATATGTTTTGTAACCAGAATGGGTAGCATTTGCAAGGTTAACAAGTCAATGGAGCTCTATCTACTACTTAGAAGATGGAGGAACAACATGCAGCCTTCGGAGCAAAATCTGATATCACACTACCTGGGGAGCTTACCTTACGTCATTGACATAGAGCCAAATGAAGCTATCATTAATGCCTTGGTACAAGTGTGGGACCCTATACATTCAGTATTTAGGTTTGCTGATTACGAGTTGACTATCACCATAGAAGAAATAGCCGGACTCTTAGGTCTTCCAATCGAGGGAAAGAGGTTGATTTTTCCAACTGTGAGTGGCAGAAGAGAGCTAAGTAATTTTACGGGACTGAAAGAATCAGCTATACCTGGTCCAATTCAAGCAAATTCAGTTGGAGTTAGATACTTGTACAACCACTTCGCCTCCCGAGAGTATTTTACTGCACAACAACAAGATTTTTTCATTAGCTCGGAGGAAGTATGGTCCCAGAAACGTGTATGGGTCTATGGTTTCGTACTGGCAGGGTTCTTTCTCTTTCCACGACCCGACGATAAAGTTAATATTAGGATAGTTAACATGATGATTGATCTCTTCCGTGGAATAGATGGCCGGGACCTTACTATTGTACCTACCCTTATAGCCGACATTTTTGTGGCCTGTACCAAGTGTAAGAAAAAGCCCGGATTTTTTTACGGTCCCAGTATTCTACTTCAAATTTGGGCTATGGAACATTTGCATCGGCGTTCCACCATTCGGTCCGGACTTGTTTTGCAAGACATAAATTGGATCCAGTCACACAATAAGAGGATCGACTTAGCGAACCAACCTAAGGATGTCAAAGCATATTTGGAATTTTTCCGTGCAATCAGTGGGATGGATATCTGTTGGGTCCTAGAATGGACCGAATGTCACAGGCCAGCGTTGCAATGTTTTAGAAAAAAGTTCATCCCATTGTTGGGTAGTAATGGGATAGCACCCTATATTCCTCAACGAGTCCTTCGTCAATTCGGACGTATTCAGGGTATTCCTCCAGAGTTACAGACAGATGATTTTAATATCATTTTTCAGCAAGGGAATTGTCCTAATGAAATTCCAAGGAAGTCAGAAATTGCAGAGGCATGGGGGAGTCATTGCACGAATCAAGATATTCCATTTGACCCTAAAACTAAGTTTTTCCCAGGAACCACTCCAGGATATGATATGTGGCTTAAAAATCAGAGCAATTCAAAAGAAGAAGCTGTGATCAACCTTGTTGAGGAGAATGCCCGTCTGAGAGCACTGCTAGAGGTGAAAGATCGAGAATTAGTACAAGAAAAACAGATATCAAAGAAACACGAGGAGGCATACGAGTCTGTGAAACAACTTTATACAGAAGCGAAACAGGAACAACGAGAGAAGAAAAGGAAATGTTTAGAGCTGAAAGATGACATCAATCGCACAATGAACAGGTACTCTAGGGAGTCACAAAGCAGCAAAGCTCAGCGCATGGAAGATCAACTGAAGAGGGTTTTAGATTGTGTTGAAGAGTTAACAGAATAATGTACTTCCTTGCCCGATTGTATTGGATTGACATTGAAAGTATTGAAGTGTTTTCTTTTTAATGCTCAAATTGTGTAAAAGTTGACTGAAGTAATGAAAAGTACCGTTATCTATTTAGAAAATATATAAGTCTCTAGTGAAGTATGTGAAATTATCTTTTTATAAAATACTAAAACTCAATTGTTATGAATAAATGTTAAATAAATATTTTGGACGGTCATTTTTCATTATATTATTGTGGAATTTTATTCAAAGACATCTTTGAGCAATCTTTTTAATGTTCTTAATAGCTTGTATATTTCATATACATCATATTTCAAAAAGTGTTACAATATTATTCATCTAATAATATTCTTAAAAAAAGCAATGAAAATGAATTATATAATTATTTCATATTTAAATTAATTACATAATAATGCATTTATTAGTAGATTTGGGAAAAGAAATATCGTGGTTATGCATTTTGTGATGTCATTCATACCGAGCTATATACTACATTGTTATCCAATTTTAAAGAATTTTTGAACTTTTAATATTATGTATTGTCTCTACATAATCTAATTTTGTTTCCAATATTCACTCCATCCTTTCTTGTTTATGCCCTGCCATTTTTTTTTTTTGAAACAATTATGCCCTGCCATTCAATATTTCAATTTGCAAAATATAAACAAATGGTCAACTTGGGACTTTGCATTGATTATTTACATAAATTTCTATTATGTTGGCTACTGTTGCTGGGGCAATATCAAATTTTAGAACGTTGAGAGAGAGAGAGAGAGAGAGAGAGAGAGAGAGAGAGAGAGAGAGAGAGCAAAGAAAGCAAAAAGAATAAAGGGGAAAAAAGAGTGAAGACAAAATCTAAAAAAGGACAAAGGGTGAAAATTAGCTTGCGGATGTTTCCAACGAGAATTTAACCGGGGAGACGATGAAAAATTTTAGAAAATTGCATTTTGCTCTTTTTGTTTTGTATCATTGTATTTTGATCCCTAAAATTTTCATTATTTACATTTTGACCCCTAAATTGCAGTTATCATTTTGACCTCTGAACTTTTTTGTTTATATTTTAATAGTGCTGTAGAAAAATTTTATTTGGACCCCAATGTTTTGGGAAAATTACAATGTTGTCATTAAACTTTTTTATTTTTTGCAATTAAGTCGCTAATAATTCAATTCAAATTGATTTCCTTATTTAAATGTTGCTGTATTGTTCAATTGGGCTTCTTACCTCATTTGCAATCTTTCATGTAATTTTTACACGCTTAATCTAGTTAATCTAATAGTAAATTTTTTAATATCTTTATTTCTAAGCTTGCAGGTGCTTTTTTTTTTTGTGTTTTTTGAATTCCAAATAAATTTGTACCGATTCTTCGGGATGATAATCCTAAAAACCCAATCTTTTTCTATTTCTTATGAGACTACGTGATTACTTGCTTTACCATGGCTTACCGCTTTCATCATCATGCTAGTTGTTTACTAAATTCCTTAATGTCAAAATATACGTTCTAATGTCATTGCCGCGTAGTAATGACGAAAAAAGAAAAGCTTTGCTGCTGGAGCACTGCCAATTTTTGCTTTTGTTCATAGTTTTTTTTTTCCCTGTTTATGGGAATAAATTAAGTTGTTTGACAACGTTGGTCAGTATTTGTTACACTGAAGACAATGATCTATAATGTTTGTTGTTTTTTTTTTTTTTTTGGTAATAGTAAAGTTTGTTGTTTCACTGCTCTATAACTTTCAGTGTGCTTTACTCAGTTTGCTCGCAACCATTTCTAAAGTTGTGGTTATTTTTGTCAGTGTTCTTAACAAAAAATAAGCATTTCTCAGCAGATTGCTTTTCTAGTCCTATACTGATAAGGAATCTCAGTTTTTTGCTTCTTTTCTTTGTACTGAAACCTGTAATGTTATTAGCTGTAAAACTTGATCTAATTATGCCGTGCTGTTTCAATGTTTTATGGTTACTTGAGTGCAGGCAAGTATTTGGAGTTTTAACAGGAGGTAACGATTTCAGTTGTTGCTCTCAAAAGATTAGTGATATTGTATCACATTGTACAGAAAAATAATATGGTATCTTGTCCACTACTTGTTGAATCTTGGTTCTATCCGTGGGAGCTAGGATCTTCCCATTAGCACCTTTTTTGTTCAAATTTGAAGTTTTTCATCTGACTTTGCTGTTTCACCTCGTGTCTATAAAATTAGTAACACCAGTTATGCATGACTTTATGTGGCATGCCAAGTGTTTGCTAGCGTTTGATTTTGAAGCTAACCAGCTAATTCTTTCCGCTGTTTATCGACACCTACTTGAGACAGAAAAACGAAACTTCTATTTTGATGAAAAAAGAAAAATTCTAGATCATTTTGTACTCTGATACATCCATATTATATGTTTGCAATTCTTGTTTTGAGAATGTTGAGTCTGCCGGTTACAAATTCAACTCTAAAATAACTCTTGTGAACTCGTCCACTCATAAAATATCTTCTCTCCAGACTACTGTCCACAATGCATTTAATTGCCTTTTTTTTGTTTTTGTTTTTTGTTTTTTTTTTTTTTTTGTGGTTCTTAAACTTCCTGTTTCCAGCATTGGAGATATTGAGTATTAATTAGGTGGTAATAAGTGATTACTTTGTCTTATTTTAAGGACATCATGAAGCTTTAGTTACATAATTTTTCCTTCATATTTTTGTCTCTAACTAAGTAGCCTAACACGAAGTGAAATCTTCTTTTATGACTGCTTTTATATCATTGCAACTTGCTTTTCTGCAGGTAAGTCTTCGACATCATGTTCGAAAGTTGTACCTCGTAGCCTGGTAAAGGCATATCCATACAAAATTGACACTTGCTAATAAGAGCTAATGGTGGGAAGCTAAAAAAAATTTTCACTCAAAACCATGCCTAATACCAGCCGTTGGAACCCTGGGTTAGCATAATTAGGCCTCAAATATAGTCATTTATTTTGTGGGCAGGCGTGCAGTGTTTCCTCGTTTTTTGATTTACTCTTATTCGCACATCCTACAGTTGTGTTGTGAAGAAGTTTAGAGATAAAAAACAGAAAAGAGTGATTCTTTTTGCCAAATCATACTAGTATTTATCTCCTTTTGGTTTCCAAGAATACCCATCTACCTGATTTTTTTTTTTTTTTTTGTTGTGAGCAAAATATGTGTTGCATTAATGATCATAACTGTTAAAGTCTGTGCATCAGCAGCATTGCCGCACAAGTTTGTTAGATCAATTAGATTCTATACAGAAGCTTTACAAATCATGACTGAATCAATCTACAAAAATTTTTGCTGGTAGACCCCATTCCGACATGAGCTGCCAGTTTTACTTAGTGACTGGAATCTGTCTCCAAGATAACACTACTTCACTTGTATTCTTCTCGCTGTATTCGCAATTTCAGCTGCTCCAATTTTCGTACCTTGATACATCACTTGACTTCGAGCTCTCTAGATGCTGCAAATAGTGACCGCACACGTCTACCTGATTGAGGTGGTAGGACACAAAATATGAGAATTCCTTGTCTTTCTGGATTTTCTTTTCTCTAACAAAAGAGAGTTTTAATGGAACGTAAGCTTGTAAACACCTGGGGCGTTTAAATCAACGGAGTCCCAAGCTTGAGATTTCATTCCCCTCCGTGCCTACGTATGAAAAGTGCGTGCATAAATAAAAGACGAAACCCCTCTGAAAGATACTCCGATTATTTCGGCCGAGTAATTAGAGCGAACCGTCTAATTAAAAATAGTTAGGTTATAAACAACCCAAATATATAACACGTATTCAATTGCCCGAATAGATATTGCTGATGCGAATAAAAAAAAAAGAAAAATGGATTTATCAATTTCAGTAAAAAATAAAGAAAATTGTGCCCATAGGAACACATATAAAATTGATACAGAAAGCATTGTTTAAGTAACTGAAATAGGAAAAGAACTAGCTAAGGGGGTGTTTGGTTTAGGGGAATCAAGGAGGGGAATGGGTATCACAAGTAATGATACCCATTGTTGATGTTTGTTAAACAACTATCACTATCATTCAATGGGAATGATAGTGATTAATTGGGGTGTTAATGATTCCCCCCAAAATACTAGTCTATCAAACCCATTAACCCTTATTATTAAGGGCAAAAACACACCCATTAAAAAATATATATCTTTTGAGTTACCCACTCTCAATACTCTCTCTCTCTCTCTCTCTCTCTCTCTCTCTCTCTCTCGATTTTGAATATTTTTTATTAGTACTTTATAAATTTTTTTACAAAAATTCTTTTTAATAATTTTTTTATAAAAATTCTTTTTAATAATTTTTTTTACATTCAATAATTTTACAAAAAATTGTATTGAAAATCAAAGATATATAATACTCTCTATTAATATAATAAAAATGACTTTTTTTTTAAGATTATCATTTCCATAAAACTCAAATTAGAGCATGACTATATTTAAAATTGAAGAAATCTTTTTAAATTTTTTTCAAATATACAAAATAAGAAATCTAAAAAATATGTATATCATAAATAAAAATTTTAAAATTTTAAAATTTACTTGAAAGTCATTTCAGTATACTAAACAAATATTCTTATAATGATACCCATTCCATTATTAAACCAAACATGTTGAGGGGAATCATCAAAACCCATACTCATAGTAGGGTTAATGATACCCATAGTGATAGTGATTGAGGAATTTGAACCTAAACGCCTCCTAAATAGATATGTCAGCACTTTTTTTGAAATTTTTTTTTTTGAAAATTAATACATTTCGGTCCTAGTGAAGTTCAATTGAATTTAGTTGTCTTGACATTCTAGAATTAGAATTCTTGCTAATTTTCCTTTCTTTTTGTTTCAACATCACTCACAATTTCAGCAAAAAAGAAAAAGAAAAAGAAAATTGTGCCCATATGATCACATATACACAAACTGATACAAAAATATCTTTTAAAAAACTGAAATTGGAAAAAGTATAATCCAAATAAAAATGTTATCATTTCTTTTGCAAATTTCTGTGAAAATTATTACATATGGGCCCTATTAAAGTTCATTTGAATTTTATCGTCCTTGACATTCTAGAATTAGACTTCTTGCTAATTTTCCTTCCCTTTTATTTTAGTTTTTGGAAATCCAACAAGTTAATAGACTAGAAAATGATTGTTTATGGCTATCCAACAAGTATATAGACCAGATAATGATTTCTAACCGATTCCAGTTGCGCTTCCATCACCGTAATACATATAGCACTTGTGCCAATGTTTCTAGCAGTAATATAATTTTGGAGATGCACAATTACGGATAAAGCATCTATCTTTTCATGCTCCTTTTGCAATTTCGAAGGCATAGAAACCAACATAATACATGTTGCAGTGTCATTGTAGGCTTTGTGCATCTATACTTTTATGTTTTCTAGAGAAGCAATAGCAACAAGAAAAAGTGGCATGGATTTCTCAATGACATAGCCAATTTTCTCACGCTTGAGAATAATTCTCAAGTTGCGAAACCAGTCATCAAAATTGAATCAATTGAGTTTACAGTCATTTAGAACGGGTAGTAAATTCACGCTAAACATTCAACAACAAAAGCAAAGATAGATATAAGTTTTGTTTTCTATTATTTATGCAAATTAAAAACGTGAACTTAAAATTTTACTTGCTTTACTCCTACTGTTTTGATTCAAATTAATAACCCTCAGTATTGACTCAGGAGTCTACTAAAGAATTCTTATTGGCTAGATCCTATCTAGTTATCTTGGCCCAAAAAGTCAAAGATAATTTCGATTATGTAGGTAACATTTACTTATCACAACTCTTGTGACTTCTAAGTAGTTGGGTATCAACTCTTGATATTCACACCTTATGTGTTTCCAAACATTGTCTCAAAAATAGCCTAACTTTGAGGAAGCTAATAAGTTATGTACTTTTGTTAAATTGGACCAATTATTATCATATCTCATAGCAAAAACATATTTAAGATAAGGTGATCTTAATATATGCCAATAAGTCAACACTTAACAAAAACTCTCATGTTTGCTATAATAATTGAAGGCAACTTGAGAAATGACTTAATATTTTGATTAAGGGATTTTATCCAACGTTTACTTGTATTTCATCATAGCTTGCATTAAAACATATCAACATATAGAATAAAAATATGCATAATTAATCGTGGATGATTATGGATTTTTTCTAAACTAGTTTCCTTGAGTCTAAAGGAACTAGATGGTCAAAACTAAAGGAACGCCTTTAAAACCTTGATGCGTCTCATTGGGAGGTCTTCGAGCGTTGATATGCCTCCATAGTTGTTCTTTGGTGTCATCTCTATCTTTTTGTACATTATGTATGTAATTTTATTCTAAATAATTTAGAAAATCAAACGCATTTCTAATCTATACTATGGACATTATATGTATTGATCAAAAAGCCTCAAGTTACATTCAAGTGCAGATAAGTTAGAAAAAAATTACATCAAACGATAGAGAGAACGCTGGACACGTAGGCCCTATTTTCAAAAATCAATACAATCCAACTATAAAATAAATAAATTTTAACAATAAAACTTCAGTGGATCATAGTACATAATCATCCACAATGCCATATTATATAATTTAACAATTAAATAAATAAAATTTATTTAATTATAGTCATAGATTATATGGACTTTTAATAATAATCACATTAGATTAAACTTCTTGACGTCTATGTCTCAAAACTTTTAAGACAGGTTAAGATATCTAAATCTTTTATAAGAAATACAAAATAGTTTCTCAAAAACTATATTTCAAAAAATTTGATGTCCTTTTTGTATGTGTGATTCCCAGGTAGATTCGTAGGGTAGCATTTTGTGGATCAGCCTGTAGATGTGATCAAAAAGTTTCTAATCATATCCATGAGGATCATTACGTGCTGCGGATATAGGTGTGAATATCTTGCGAAAAATATGATTTTTGATGTTTTTCAAAACCTTTTTGATCCAAAACACTTTTGAATAATTTTGACACATCAAAAATAGTTTAGAAACCAAAAATTAACCCTAAGAATTCTTCTAAGTCAATCAAAAATAATTTTCGAACAACTAAAAACTTTTTTTTTTCTAAAAATCAAACTCTTTGATTTTTGTATAACTTTTGAAAGATATAATCAATAAAGAAGTTATATATTTTAAGAACAATATTTATGAAAATTAAATAAACAAATCATATAGGCATAACTAAAGTTGACTATGATACCATTGTAAGGTAATAAAGAAGGTAATGCAATAGAAATTTAAATTTTATTGCCTTAACACAGGATCACTTTGATATAATACATATGATTACAAGGGGGTTTAGTGAAATTACATTTAGCATATAACATTCTTATGCTATCATAAAGTAGATTCTTTGTTTATCTACGTGTTGTGTCCACCACAAAAGCCCCCCAAGAGTTGAAACTTTAATAGTATCCACATGAACACGATTTCTAGGAATCTCTTGTGCTTGTTTTGTCTCGTCTTTTGAGTGTTAACTCCCTTTAACGAACCACAAGCAGCACATATTAACGAAAGAAAGATAAAAACCTAAGTATTTGGGGGAGGGGAGGGGGGGGGAGGGAAGAGAGACTCCTCAATGGAAAGGGGACGTCGAAAGCTTCTTTGCTTTTACTCTTACTAATTTTATCTCTTTAATTTATATTGGTTGTGCATGGATAGTATTATTTAGAATCATTTGGGAAAATTTTTGGAGTCGTGTTTGGTTTGAAATAAAAAAATTTTTTTTTTGAAAAAGTCAAAAAAATTTACTATTAATTTTTTAAAACTACCATGCATCTTAAAACTTGGCTTTAGAAAGGGAAAAAAAATCTTTTTCCTCGTCAGACATGAAATCAAACAAAAAGGTCAATAGTGGCCATTTTCTTTTCTCCATCTTGTCTTCCTGCCTGATATTTCTGGTTGAGACCAGACATTGGTTTGCTCTTTAGTGTCCATTGCCCAGTACATATTATCTAAAGCTATTGTTAATGGAGCTCATCTTATTTATCACATTTTTTAATTTTTAATATATTATGAATAAAAAAATGCTGACTTTTAGCTAGGGGTATGCAACGAATTCAAAAATTCGAAAGCCTGAAATTGGATAATTTAGAAAATTAGAAAGCTCTATTTGATCAATTTCGAATTCAAAATCATCTTTGTCCATTCTGAATTCGATTTCAATTGAAATCAAAAAATCAAAATCAAAATAACAAATTTTGAATTCAATTAACTACTCAGCAAAGCTCAATGAACAAATAAAGCCTAATATACAAAGAAAGCCCATTTAACTATTTTATAAATAAACAAAGCCCAATACCATACTCATTTAAAGATCCAAAATTTTTTTTTTTTAAAGATTCAAACTTAACTAAAGACATGAATAAGTTTATTTGACTATTTGTTATTTTATGTGGTTTGAGTTTGATAAAAAACTATTAGTCTATTAGTTATGACTTAATTGTACTAGTATAATATATTAAATTATTAATGTTAATCATTATATCTATAATGTATATAATAAAACTATTTGTTATTTAATGTGGTTTGAGTTTAATAACTAACTATTAGTCTATTAGTTATGACTTAATTGTATTAGTATAATATACTAAATTATGAATGTTAATCATTATATCTATAATATGTATAATAAAACTAATTAGTATAGTATAATATTACTACTTTGAAATCAAATTTGGAATTTCCCAATTCATTTTCGTTCTTAAGTCAAATTCTGAAATCAAAATCCTTATATCCGATTTTGTTCTTAATTCGCTGTATTTGAATTTGGATATTTCCGAATCCGATCCATTTTTCATTTTCAGAATTAGATTTTCCGAATTCACATGAAAAATTGAAAAAAATCTGATTTTGCTCACCCCTACTTTTAGCCACAATCATGTAAAAATTTTGCACAAGTTGTTACAAAATTTTTGAATAATCTAAAAACTTTTTCGCAATAATTATTCACTTTGTCATCTTTTTAAAAAGTCAACAAAAATTTTCAAATAACTATTCTGAATAATTCTCCAAATAATGCATATCCAAACAGAACCATTGTGTCTTGATGTGTGTTCAAGAGTCAAGGCTAAGGACCTACTTATAGATTACAAATCCTAGTCTTGAGGAAATAGGCTATTAGGAAACTAATAAGAATAGGAAGCTGCACCTTAATAGATAAGATTAAGCAGTTCCCTTTGCTAAAGGAAACCTAAGACTTTCTACTTTGTAAATAGAATAATTTCCTCTTAGACTTGGATAATTGCATATAAATATATAACGTTAATTAATGTGATATCTCCAAACAGGGCTCACTTCAAAATCCTGATCGGAACGCCCTCCAGCTAGGTCTTAATCACCAGTAGTCATTTACAAGAAATATGATTAGACTTTTGAATTAACACAAGACTTCAAAAGGTTCACCTTTTTGGCTATTTGGCAATTCCTTTTGAAGTATAAACTAATTTGCTCGAGAGGTCCTGTGGATCAAGCACCTGGAAGAAAAATAAATTGGGGATAGGGTGAGTCTAAAGCCGAATGACTCCATTTAAAAACAAAATAAGAACGGCCAAAGTGTTGTCAAAATATTTGTTTCAATCGAGCAAAAACAATTCAAACACGTAAGCATCAGAGGATACAGGAAAAGCAAGTCAAGTACATTCAAGGGCACAGCAAGCATTATTCAAGCACAAGTCAAGTGTATTGAAGAAGTTATGAAGCACTATTCAAGAACCATAGGTTCTAGAATAAAATCAAGTATTGTGCCATGACACTAATTTGATAGCTCTCCAATTTCACTCTTCAATATTTATTCCGTGGCCGCACTTGCCATCAGGTAACCTCAAAAATTACCTAAATACTTCTCTTGCGCACCTCTTTGATCTACAAAATCTCCTTGCAGGTCAGAAGATGCTAAGAGAACAAGGTAGGAAGGTCTTGGTGATCAGGTTCACTGCTGATTCAACTAAGATCAACTACTCAAGGCTGGGTCTTAACAAAGTATAGTACGCACAAGTATGGTTGTATTTAACAAGAACAAGTATTTTCCGATGCGATAACATATACCAGCGAATTCCAACGAAGTCAAGCACAATTATTAAATACAGGCAGGCAACGCGATTAAAAAGAATCACACTGTTGTACAAGTTAACACGAATGTTGTTGATTCATCCTGGCAAGTAGTATTCACATAGCATACCAATCACGCATCCAATAAATTAGGTAGGCGAGAGGTCAACATATGTTGTAAATTCATATAAAATCATATATCAGATAAACTAGTTTGCCCGGGAGGTCAAAACATGTCATAAAAATCATGAATCAAGTAGATTAATTTGCTAATCAAAACACTTTGTAAACAAAAGAATAAACACTTGGTTGTAGCGAGGTATAACCGCAGCTGCCAATCACGACTAAATGACCAAAGCCTGTTCAAATAGGCCTAAACCCCATTTTACACAACCAAATTCCACAAAGTTAGTACTCTTGCAAACTAGACTCAATTTGCAACACTTTTAATGGAGACAATAAGTGCTAATACTCTTTAAAACCCAACCAAACTTCCGTCACAATTTAGTTCAATTACTATAAAAAGTACACTTCCGATCTAACCAAGTACCAGTATTCAATTAAGCACAACTTTTAGTAGGTAACTCACATAGGCACAATCTTTATATGCTTGAAAACTATAATTGGCTTACTACAACTTTCAGAAAGGTTATAATTTCATATCTCAATTGGAACTTGCCCAAAATCACTTCAAAATTCAGTCATTCACTAACACTGACTGCAAAGGTTTTTTTTTTTTTTTTTGCCCAGTTTCTATGAATTCTAGGGTTAATCCACCAAGAACAAAGGCAAGGAGGTTATGTGGTTCAAAATTAATTTTAGGGGCTACAACTTTTTTGAAGAAAACCAACTCAAAATCTAATAAGAATAGGTTAAAAATCAGTTCTAAATTGAGCGTATTACTAACCCTGTTTGTAGCGGGTTTGTTCATATGGGCTTTGTGATTAATCCATAGGGAACTAGGACATGAGCTCTTATCATTTTAAAGCTTTACAAAGCTAGTTTTAAACACAATAAGAATCATTCAATTTGAACTTTTTTATATAAAGTTATGACTAATTTATTAAAACTGGCCCAGCAAGACTGCAGTGTGGATTCTTCAAACCCAATTTATTCAATTCAACACATCTCAAGTTATACTTCATAAAAAATCATGATCTTAACACCTGTATAAACTAAATTCAACATATAATAATATTTTAAGAGATATCATATCCAGATTTTAGTTCTAACCTTGTTAAAATTCTACCACAATTTAGGTGCCTTTATAGTCACCATCTTAGGTGATTTCCTAAGTTCATGCGTATCAACTTTAACTTTTCTAAATTTTCAGCATGATTTTCACACTCAAATCACCAACTGTTCATTGGTAATGACTGATGAATGTGCTCAAATAGTTCAAGGAAATTTACTTCTTCAGCTCGTATAAATTTTTTTTTTCCTTCCTCTTTTCTCTCAAACTTATCCTACTTGATTATGAAATTCCCTATCCTTGCTCTCTCTTTTTTCTGAACGACCCCCACTCTGATTGTGTTCTTTATTGCTGAGTTTTAATTGTTTTTAGCTGGTCTTTGTTGGGCAAAAATATTTAGGGGAGGGTCAGCCTCCCATGCCATTCTAACCACCCTTAAATAATGCCACCAGATGCTTGGCTTGGGCAAAGCATATATGCTTCCCTTTTCTTTTTTTTCTTTTTAAAGGTTTTCGTCGTCGTCGTCGTCGTCCTTTAAGTTTAATTAATGTGTTATTTAATCCTTGTAGGCTGAAGCGTTCCAAATATAATACTCATAGAATATCACAACTAATGTAGGTTACTCTAATACTTCGTGGCTTAAGGGTTTACAAGTGAGTCAAACTTTAAGGACTAAATTTTGTCAATTTGTTACTATTACATAAATTAGCCTCAGAAGGTGCATAAACAATTGCTTCAATACTTAGCAACTAGAATTTCAACATGTTGAGGACATTATTAGCATTTTGACTTAAGGTTTGCAAAAGTGATAATTTTTAGTAGTCAGACTTAAATAGTTGGTTTACTACCAAAGCCTTCCTCGACCTACTCCTAATAATGATGCTGACACATAAGTAAATAATTGAATAATTAAAGTTTGCATTAAAAATTAGATTCTAACACTCACAAATTTATCTCATAAATTAATCCTTAATTATATTATAATTATCTTAATAAAAATTTAACTCAAAGATCGTATCTGTGACACATTATGTTCCATTCATATTGGTAATAAGCACAGATTATAGCTCACTAATTAATCAATTAAAGACTAGATAAATTAAGCACTTTAATTTATTATTAATTCAACTAATTAATTAAGTTATACTTATAGATCATGAATGCATCTAGCATTACATTATGTCCAGCCAAGTAAATACGAAAGTTATAAGTTAGACTTCAACAATCAACAAAAATGTCACTGTATAATTATACCGTGTGATTAATATCCTTTCACCATACTATTTTTTTAATTAATCTAGGAGTATAGTGTCTACTTCTTATGTAATTAATTATTATTTTTCTTATTTTTGAAATATAACTTTTTTATAAAGTTTAATCCTAAATCTCCTTTCAAGATAACCTATTTCTTTCGTAGAAGACTTATTGAGTTATTATTTCCAACAAGTGATCATACTAGGGATATACTTTCCTAATGCAAGAGCTGGTGAATCATATACTGATTACTTACTATCTTTTCATGTTTCATACTATTCTCAATCTCCACCCTAACGAGCTACTCTTTTATGACGAACAAGTAACAGATTCAAAGTATAATAACACACCCAAGAAATTACGGCAATCTCAAGTTTAAGGATCACTTACACTATTGCCATTAAGAGTTCTAATCATTGGTGCTATTGTGGCTAATTTTGAATGTGAGGGACCGAAAAAGTTTTTTGTAAAAATGTGAGGACCAAATTGGCAAATTTTCTATAAATTTAATACATCTTTTTTCTTTTATATATGTTCCGTTAACAATGTTCACTTCTTCCATCCATAAGTACAATTTATGTTTATTTTGTTAAATTTCACGATTCTTGTAATAATTAATTTGTTGTTTTTTATTCATTTCCCCAAATTGTTATAATCCATTTTATAAAACATTCACACTTTAAATTTAAAAGAAAAAAGATAAATGTGGAGTTACACTTATTCCTTAATGAATCCAACCCCAACAACGTGAGCAATATCATTACAATTGAAATAGCTAACCAAAGTGTGAGAGTTTAGGGTTGTTTGGTTTATGAGTAGGAGGGTCAGGAAGCTGTATAAAAAATAATAATGATACTCAAATTTATTATTTGGCACACCACTATAAAAATTTTACGGGAATAAATCAAAACTTGTCCCCATCATTCTCCACTTGTAATTTGGGTAACAAATTAATTAAATCATTTATATAATAAAACATACTCGCAATTCCAAACCAAACATGTACAATATAATAAAAGACATTCGCAATTCTAAACTAAACATGTGCAAGGAAACGATATACATTCGTACCAATAGAGAATTTGTAATTTCCATTCTAACTAATTCTGATTCCTGAATATCAACTAAACAGCACGTGAAGTAGGCACATGCTTGGAAATACCTAAATTGACTGATTAATTACTTGATGATAACTAAAATAATTTAATTAAATAGAAAATTCTTTTGATGTAAATATTTCAAAGAAGATTATTTACTAATTGATAACTCTTATAGGGAGCTTTAGGTAGGACATCAAGGGCATAAACTAAATTTGTTCACTTTTCTGTTGCAGGACGTTAAATCCTCCCGCATTAGCTCAATTTTTCTACCAATTGAAAGTTTGTCAATTGCCTGAATACGTTCAACATGCGTGAGCAAATAGACACTAGGAAATTTTGGTGAATGAGAAGGAACACAGGTCTCTCCATCTACTTGTGGCCGTATAAATGAACCTATTTAATGACTGCTATCTACATTTGTAAAAAATATCCGCCCTTTGCTAATTTGATGGTGTAATCACAATTTGAATTAAGAATGTGTATCTTGTAAAAACTATTAGGAACTTTTGGATTAGTAAATTTCATTTTTCAAATCCATTCATTCAAAATGCATCTATATATGTATATATGCATCCATCAATATAAAGTTATGAAATTAAGTTATTTCGCTGTCAAAAGTCCAGTGTGTTGAATTCTTGTAAATGAAAACCCAGTGTAATAGCTGTAAAATTTGCTTATTTGTCACCAATTCCCTGAGTTGATATTATTATTCTATTCTTCAAATTTGTGTTAATATTATATGAAATTTTCTATTTTCTAATAAAATGAACAAACTCACTATTAGAAGTCTAAAATTATCACCCATCCTTTCAAGCCCTCCAAAAATTAGATGCCATGCCATTTTTCATCTGAATTTTTAAAACAAAAATAAAAAAAAACTCATATTATTCAAACATTTATTTCACATGTTCATTTGCCGGTTGTAAATTGTCCAATACTTTTCTAATTACAACACTACGGAACTTGACCTCGTTTTTACCATCTGATATTTGCCATACATAAAATCTCTGTGCAAACAAGACACCTCTATATTTCATGCTATAATCCTTAAATGGATGATTACATATACTCAAACATGCAATGAAACATTTTACATATAACATGCAATTTCCAGAATCAGACGATTCTCACTTCGCTCCTTTTTTTTTATATTTTTTTTGGTGTTTTGGGGGTACCATGCCTATTAAACTTTAAATAATTAAGTGATTAACCAAACCAAACCAAACCTAAACCGAATCCACATTCATCATTTTAAATACGCATCTAGCACAAAAATAACACACATGTCCTCAATGAGAGCAACAATTTAAGTAAAGACCCTTTATCCCATATGTAGAAGCTGGAAAGACAAATATTACCCTCAACAAACGTAAATGAAAATTATTTTTTGTACACCACTCGAAAATTCTGCAATGTTTGAAGAACCCAATCTATAATTCACTAACCACGCAATTTTATACTAAGCATCAAGAAGGTAATACGCAGATTCGAAAAAGCTTTTCTTGGCGTTTGGTAAAACTGAAATCTGAAATCTAAAATCTAAAATCTGAAATATGAAATTTAAGTGTTGAAAGTATTAAGTTACTGAATTAGTAAGTTTTACATGTTTGATAATGAACTGAATATATGCATTGAATTTAAATATTTCCTCTCATAATATAATTATTTTATTTTAAAAATTTAAAATAATTTATTAATAATGTATAAGAGAAAGAAACATATTGTTTGTTTAAGAAATAGAGGATAAATGTATTTATGTGTGTGAGAGATAAGGTATGTGTATATATGTAGAAACGTACGTAAGTATGTGAGAAGAGAAAAATTAGAATATATGCACGTGTATATGAGAGAGAGAAAATGTTTATGTGAAAGCGTGTGAGTGTGTGTGTGTAAAAGTGTAAGTGCAAGAAAATATGTAGGTGTGTGCAAGAGAAATTGCGTGAGGTTGGGGGTGGGGGGGGGAAGAAAGAGAGTGTGTGTGCATGTGTGTGTGTGTGTGTGTGAGAGAGAGAGAGAGAGAGAGAGAGAGAGAGAGAGAGAGAGATTGCACATATGAAAAAGAGTATGTGTGTATATGTGTGTGCATGGGTGAGTGTGTGAGAGTGAATGTGTATATGTGGGTAACGGGAAAGAGTATCAAAATTCAGCAAATTAAGTGAAAAATTTTCACTTAAAATTTTGTACACAAATTAAATAAATGCTTAATGTATTAAGTAATAAAGAAATTTTATTATCAAACATATTGAATTGAAAAAGCTTTTAATCGATTAATTTTCAACATTAAGTTGTGTTATCAATGACTCCCTAAATCAACTTGATTTAGAACAAAGAAAGAAGACTTTCTATGATAGCATATAGCTACTACGGTGACTAGCAACTTGAGAAAACTGATTAAAGAGAGTACATCTTTTAGGTCCCATTTGGTTGAATAATATTTTTTTTAAGAAATTATTTTCTTAGAATAATATTTTGTGTCAAAAAAAGTCATTTTCCTTGTAATTTCCCATGCTTCTATGACGGTTGATTTTTTTTTTTTTTGAAAATCGAGTTTTTAATTTTTTATAATTTTTTAAAGAGAATTAACAGTGAAACTCTACCTATCTCTTTAATAACTCGAACCAGGAACCGATAAAGTTTTGATAAGTAATTAGGTTTACCAAGAAATTATTTTATTTATAATTAATCTATAGATACTATAATGGTAAAGTATGCATAATTTAATTATATTACTGTGGAAAGATTTAAAAGATAAAAATTAGTATGGTACTTAATGTTTGAAAGTAGGCACTTACCGCATGTTTAGTATATAGACATGATCCACAATAGAAAATTCTTTCCACCCAGATGGACAAGAAAAAAAATTTTCATTCCATTATTTTATTGCCCAAATCAATGGAATGTTTATCTTTTTTCAATACTTGATATAATCATATTTAGATGTCATAATAGAAAAATATATATTTTAATTTAACTTAATTATCCGTAATCATTCATAATAGAATACAACATATTTCTATGTTGCTTGTCAGCGATATGCAATATTTTTATTCCAACAATCAAATTACATTTTTTATATTAAAAATTATTGATATTCTTATTAAAACTAAACTAATTGTACTCTTTAGTTAAAATTTTAAAATACTTTAAAATTATCAACAATATAATTAAAAACATTAAAAAATTAATAATAAAACCAAATATTCGTGTTTTTATTTAAAAATTTAATACTCTTTAGTAATTCCTGAAAGTATACCCCAACTCCCGTAACTATATTTCCTGTTACCTTTCCACAGAGGACTGGGATATCAGACATTATTTAAATTGCTTCTCTAATGCTAATGCAACAGAGGCAAAATGCTTCCTGACTGGTAATTTCTGCACAAGCTGATTCACTCCTCTCACATCCCCCTGTGGAACACCCAGTGATTTTGGGAAACCGGCAGGATCTCTGCTTCTGCCTTTAGACGTCCAGAAGGCGCTAAATGACTGTACACCGGATGGCAAAGACTTGCACTCCCTTGGATATCCTGTAAAAAGAAATTTCCTCATATCATTGGGCCTACCAAATGTAGCCTTCAGCCAAAATGATATCCAGAGAGGTAAAACAATATGAACCAGTTAGGACTGTAAACATGCTGAAACGGCAATAATATTTGCACTTAAATAAGATAAAGGGGAGGGGGGAAAAAAAAGTTCTGGAAAACGTCAAAGATCATATAAAGCACAGACAACAAGCAAAAATATGCCACAAAGCAAATATCATTTACTCTAATTCAAGTTATCTCCCTTAGTAAAACTATGCAACCACATTATGCACATGGTTGCAGTCAGTCCGAAGAAGCATATAAGAAGTCGCTAATTCAAAATAGAAAATTCTGCCACTTCAACAGATGATGAAAAGATCATAGGCAAAATTCTTATCCTCCTCACGTGTCTCAAACCACACGGTAGCACATAAGATAGACTTCTAACATCTTGCATTTGAGATCCACTTTTTGTAAGCACTTCTGCATTGAGCAAACGTCACACAAGATCCAAAGCGTTAAAAATTTTATGCCTGTAAACATCCTCCTCCCTACTCACAAAGCACAAGTACAGTTTGTGTAACTAATCTAAATAGAAGAACATACCAGCAATATCGTTGAGGTCCTGCAGCAAACGAGACTTCTTGTTTAGATCTTGTAATGCTTCATCCTCTTGTTCAAAGGCCGCCTTTATTGAACTTTGTAAGCATGAAAATAATGCATGTTATCACACAGACAAATATTTACAATATATCATGCACTGTCAACCCCACCCAGGAATTTTTTTTCCTTTTTCCCTTTTAATATTTAAATACTTCGAAGGGCCCCTTTTCATTTTTGTTATCAAGCATCAACTCTCTTTTGCAAGTCAGCTCATTCAGATTAAAAAGAAAATTTTCAAAAGATCAAGGTAGGAAGAGAAAGGCCAAACAAATATTGGAAACAGAGAAGTACAGACCTGTCAACTATGTCACTGATTTCAGTGTCTCTAGATTTTAATTTAAGCCAGCTTTTGAAAGCATTTTTGAGATATCTTGGACAACTTGCTCCTTTTGTACCTGTGGCAGAGTTTGTGTACGAAACAAGATAAGATACAAAGTACAATACAGTGGAATAGCTAACTCAGAAATATAGTCCACTTCTAGCGTCTTGCTCGCTCCTAATCATAAATCATCCAGAGAAACAATAACTGAAAGAACCCTCAGAAAACAAGAGGCAACAGACAGCTTTTAAATGCTAAGCCCCAAATAGATTTTATATTTAGACAGTGCGTACAGAGTCTCCCTTGAAAAAATCAACTAAACAAAATAAATATAATGAACTCAAAAAAGAAAACCCACGCTTTTTCTGTCAGACCAAATATACTCTTGAAGGTCAGAACCAGCTTTTTGAGAAATTTCTAACAAAGTAAGAGCAGACATCATTGCCAACTTCCTTTGTTTACAGAGGCTAGTCGACTCCTTTTCTTGTTCTGTCATTCTTCCAACAAGTCTGCAATCCAGATCAATTGCTTCTGCCAATTCACTGTTGATGAACTGCTAAAAAGTCATAGCTCTCTTTGTTTTATCACCCTTAATCAGAAACTTGATTCGATCCAATGACCTTTTGTCCGGCCACCATTAGTATGATGGCTAACTCAATCAGTTTACCCTCCTTAGCGTAGTAGCAAGCAATCTCACTGATCATCTCAGATTTCTCTGCAAATGACCTAACTTCCTCGATAGCTTCTTTCTGCAATTGGACCAATCAAATCAACACAAGCAATGCTAAGTCTGATCTCTATCAACTATATTGGTAACAAATAACAACTCAAAAGCAGATTTTAGTAGAAGAACAAACCATTTTGGGAAGGCAAAACATGATGATTAACTTGAAAATGGATTCATTTGCCGTCCAATACTTATCCTTATAACATAGCTAGTATAAAACAGACAAGAGTTAGAATAGACAAAATATGCAGATGCAGGAGTAAGAAACACACATACGCACACAGACAAGAGGAGGAGAAGAAAGATACCCAAGCAAGGAAAGGAGAAGCACACATAACCATGAATGGAAATAAGTTCCACCAGAGAGTGTTAAAAGAAGAAATAAAGAAGAAAATGATACCATTCTGAGGAGGACTGATCACCAAGAAAGTATTAAGTAAATAACAGATTCTACCCTGATTTTTTGAGGGCCATACGCATTGAGAGCAGCTTCTGATACTTGGGATTGCTTTCATCCCATCCAAGAAAAGGCTGCTCAACAAGGAGATAAACCAGGTAAGTCAAGAGATGATCACCAAATACAGCACTTCACACAAGAAGGAACCTGAAACTAGTTTCATAAAATTTGTTCCAAACAGATATCCAATAACTGAAAATGAGAATACAAAACTCTTTGTTCATATTTATCGGATCAAATAGAATATTATCAGAGGTCAGAAGACTCCAACAACTAGTTGTGTTTGGCTGGATACCGGCAAGTGCTCCACCAGTAGAAGCATATATAAACTATACAAACCTTAAGTACTAGAACCCACATGGACATCCATTGCTTTCACATAAACAAAATGGAACTCCATCTAACAAATTTTTAATCATCATCTAGGTCTCTGAAGAACCTATGGAACTCCATCTAACAAAGTTTTAATCATCATCTAGGTCTCTGAAGAACCTATATTCTATCTTATGTAATATGTAAAACCTAGTTAAACTAGACATGAATGACAGCAGAATAATTACAGCCACCAATACCCCTTGAACCAAAAAGCCAAATCTAACATGTATCTAAAAATACAGGAAGTATTAGGAGTTCTTAGAAGGCAAGAAAACTTGAACATATGCCAAAGTGGGAACAGAAAGGAACTTGAATATTAAAGACACAACAAACTCCCCATCCCACCCTTATATAGTCCATAATCAGCCTAGTATGTGAACAGATATGCTCATTTCCTTATAGATGAAGCGCAAGAAGTTGATTGTTAAAATCACAAAAATTTTAACAAACTTCTAAGAGCAACAGAATGCTAGTACATCAACTACAATTTTTCAATTTACTAATAAAGTTCTAACAATATAATTTGGGCTTCCTAACAAGATTGAGCACAAACAAATTACAAGTACAAAAAAATAAACTAAAAAGAAAAGACTTCATGTTGATAAGCTATTAATGGATGTTACATTACTGCAATCAAACTACCCATACCATTGTCTCAAAGGAATCAAGCTGTGGAATACCAGACTGGGAATACTGGTTGACCTCGGGATTAACTGCACTGTTTTAAGAAGGAAACAAATAAAATAAATCTACTCCTCAATCACTTCAGGTAACATCAGGATACTTGTTCAAAAGCAGGGTTAAGAAAACAACCTAAATCCCATCGGCTTCCGTCTGACAAACTCGATTCAAGACCACGAAAAACAAAAAAGGAAATGCAAATCAAGTTATTAGCCTCATAAAAGGACCATTAGTAAACAAAAACAAAGTTAGAGAGAGAGAGCATGACAGAGAGGCAACATAAAAAATTCACATATGCAGTGGCTTCCTAAGATCAGAAGTGCCTTCACAAATCAATTTGAAGCCTGATGATTCAAACAAACGTGCAATGGCTAGATGCGTTACGGGGTACTGCAATCATGACAGCTTGTGCACTCAGCCACAAAATACAACAAACTGAATGAAAGGAAGTATCTATCTTTTAAATCAGTCCGCATTGTTCAAGCTAGTTTTAATTTCAAATTCTCCATTCAACTTCCAAAAGTGTACATCTAGTTTTTCTGTTAACCTTATGCATTAAGTTCTGCATCAAATTTCTCTTCACTTGGATTTCAGGGCATCATTGTCTATGTATAAAAATAATGTTAAAAAAAATTCCACACCCATTTTTCTTGTTCTTCCTTTTCTATTTCTTAATTTTCCGGCAATCCACCATAGTTCAGCTTCAGCCTCCCGTATAGCTAGCATTTCCTTGCCACAACTGACAAAACCCATTACCTCATCCAAGTTGCCCCCACTCTCCAGCTACAATCACTTTGCTCACCTTGTTTCTCTCCCTTTTCCACCCTGTATCTGACATTGCACCCCTTCTCCATCCACCACGAGCTATATTGACCAACAAAGAGTAAAATTCGCTATCCTTCAGAAGCTAACATTCTCTAACAAAGTATACTCAGTCCAAAACACTGTGGTCATAGTTTGGAGCTCACGGGCAAGGTCAAGGGCGCATATTAAAGGATGGCAAAATTTCGAAAAGTTGATCAAGATTTGATGGAACAATAAGCTTTTCCTTTTTCATCTTAGCCCTTATAATTTTTATCTGATGCTTTATAATTTTAATAATCCACATTGCAAAATTTTAAGGGTTGTTTTAAATGTCAAAATTTTTCTTCAAAGGATTATTTTGACATATTAGAGTCCATCCATTTTGTGGGATTGGAGGAGATTCTAAGGATGGAGGAAAGAATAACCCTGAAATAGACTTAACCATATGCCTTTTCTTTTTCCGACAAGAGATTTCCATATTGATACAAAACCAAAGCAACATATCCAAAATAATTACACGGCGTAACTTCATGAGACTCTTGTTCATGATGACCACTTATAGAAAGAATTTCGAAGATAAATAGTAGCAAGCGAACTTATGTTACCTAAACTTGGGAATGGAAGTCTGTACACATGGGTACAAATAAAGAATCTAACACGAGTACATCCGGGGAACAATAAAGATTCCAAGTAACATAGGCCATGTCTACACCTGCAACCGTGTTGACACAAAAAGACACAATATGACACGAGTATTGTGGAGGTGAGAGGAGAGCCCAGGTAAAAAAGAGGCTAATGATTCTTAAATCCAAACTTTTGCAGGATGTGTTATAATTTCTCCAAAAGATCAGACAAGGGCTTTATGGTTTTTGGATAGCAAATTCACTGACATGAATCTTTTGTTTGACTTTCCAAGGGCTCACATGCATGAGGAAGGTCTTAAGAAATTTCAACCGAGGTTCAATGTGATTACACACACACACACACAAAAGAGAACTCTACTGGGTTCCATCTAAAAAAAAAAAAAAAAAAAAAAAAAAAAGAAAGAGTCGTTTAAAACAGGTGTAATATCCCACCCAAAGAAAAGATGAAAATAGACTAATAATTGGCTAAGTAAAAAAAAAAAAAAGAGCAAATTAGATATTAAAGCAACTTACAATATATAGCAATGATCTGGCAACCTTAGTAATTTCGTCACTCGTCCTCAAAAAAATCTCAAGCAACATCAGCATAGTCATCATTGACTCCTTCATTACCCTGTACTCTGCCAACTTGGCGCTGTCAATCTCGACAAGTTTACGCACCTTGTTTTCAAGCAATACAATCTGATTAACAACATATTGGCGCAAAGTCATCTGGTCCCTCGAGGAAACAAAACTACTGGACATATACATATTGTCAACCATGATTGATCTTTCTGAGCACACAATAAGCAAACTGGCCAGCTCGATAATTTTTGCTTCCGCAGCATAACAACAAATGACCTCAGAAAGCTCCGATTCAGACAACTTGTTTACAAGCAACCTCAAAGTCTTATCAATCTGTCCGTAAATACTGGAGATCACAAAGAGAAAATAGCAATCTTTAATAAGACAATAAGTACCTATGTTATATATATAAATATAATTTGAACATTACTACTTGAAATCAGAATGCTGTTTTCACTAAGATTAACAACTTTCTTTACCATCCCCTCTCCAGTAAGTTCGACAATCAATAAGTAAAGCGATTCTTCTTTACTCCACAAAACCCTCCTCTTACAGAAACCGTGAAAAATAACAACTTCAAATAAGATAGTAGAGTAAGGAGTATAAAGATTTGACAGAAATAACTCAAACTTTACCTTATGGCAAGAAGAGCAATGTCAATAGGTAGTAAACTGTCATACAATGATCCTAATGCAACATGTTTGGCAGTAGCTCGTGCGCCAGATTTGGCAAAAAAACTGAGTCATTTTAAGAGATAATACATCTGCTGCACAATGGGGTAACCATAATCAAGGATCATCCAAGTCCAGGGTCAGACCAGTATCTCCTTTTAGTCATGCAGCTGCACAATTAACTGCTCCTTGCTCACAACATTTTACAAGGAGGTAATTTGATACTGTAGTTTCACTGTTCCGAAAACCCTTCAGAGCTGCATCAAGATGGCTTCTTATTAGCTCCACAAACTCATGCTTCTTGTCATTTTCGATATGTCTCTTAAGTTGTACTCTAAATTCCTTCAGCCGATGATCTTGATGACAATGATTTCCACGCAATGTATCATGAGATATTGGTAAAGTTAATACGGTACGGTAAATGCAGGAATGCTATTTGGATTTTCTTCCAGTAGTCTAGTAATTTATACTCACAAAGTCCTCTTCAGAACAGGTATCAAATACCAAATTCCACCCCTGAAATCATTGAGTGATCACTAACCAGATATATTATCACAACTATATGTATGTGTATGTAGGTCGTGCTATACAATCTATTTTTGCGATATAAACAGGCATAGAGACAGAAATAGAGAGAGCTCAGCTGCAACTTTTCCCTAGCTCAGCTGCAACTTTTCAACAACTACAATTCCCTCACCCAACAAAATGGTGATCTTTTTTCGCTCTTTTCCTTAGTAGCATGGTTCTAAGAGACTCGGCCGAGATGTCACCGGACCGGAACAGAGGACGGTGCTCCGATACCAGCAGACTCGCCAAGAAATCCTCCAATCTCGGTCGACTCGGACCGAGTTGGCTCCGAGTCGATGAAAAACGGCCGATTCCGGCTGATCAACCACCAAACGATAAAGAAAGAAAGAAAACAGAAATTTATACTCACCTGACCATCATTCATGTCTCGCTTTGGGGCTGATTTTCCGGCGGTGGAAGGTGGCGAGTTGGCCGGCTTTGGGGCTGATTATCCGCCGGTTTGGGTGTGTGTGATGCGAAGTTCATTTTGGAGTTTACGGGCGGCGATTTGGTCGGACTGTGTTGGGATGGTGGTTGAGGGTGAGTATGGCTGCAGTGGTGGTGACGTTAAGGCCGGTGGTGGTGGCCGGCGGCGTGACGGAAGTTAAGGGGAAATGGGAGCTACGGCTTCTGGTTTTGGGGGAAAAGCTATGGCCTTTTTCTCAGACAAAAGGCTGGAAT
Organism: Mitragyna speciosa; assembly: GCA_024721245.1. Classification (NCBI taxonomy): domain Eukaryota; kingdom Viridiplantae; phylum Streptophyta; class Magnoliopsida; order Gentianales; family Rubiaceae; genus Mitragyna; species Mitragyna speciosa. Next base: position 20,544,445 of record CM045564.1, on the reverse strand, counting down.
TTATTTATTTATTATTTTTTTTAAGGTTTTGGGGCACGGACGTTGCCTCTTTGATACGGTCAACTTTCACGGGTCTGGCATGAACTGAAGCAGCAGAATGAGAAACGACAACATTCGGTAGGAGTCTAGAAGCAGAAGAGGACACGTGGCAAAATAAGATAGGACAATTTTGTAACTAATTCAGTTAGCTGGAATGTTAGTTAGAATTAGTGGGTGGGAGCAGAATGAGAAGGGAAAAAGAAACAAAAAGGGCAAGCGTGAATTGTTATCTGCTTAGCTCCCTTCTCTGTTTCTCTCTCTAATTGCTCCCTCAACTTCTTTCTCCTCTCCATCCTGTAATCCTCCTACTCTCTTTTCTCTTATCAATAAGACTCATTTCATTGCAATTCGTTCAATTTAGTTACTTAGACCTCTAAGATCCAGACATTTGGTATCAGAGCCATTGATTCTTGGCAACTGCTTCCAAATGATGAGAATGGCAGAAGGCTCAAGGTTGAAATTTTTAGAAGAACAAATCAAGAAGCAGGAGAATAAGCTAGTTGAAGCAATGGGCAATTGGCAGAACTTACAAAATCAAATCCGGAGTGAAATGGACAAAAATCATCAGACAATGGAGAAGTTCATCGAAAATCTTTATCAGAGATTCAATTCCTTACTCAAGATGGTGGGTAAATATGGACAGGGAGGAGAGGAGGAACCCCTTCTATCTGGAAACCCACCTTTACTACCCACTCTAGTCTGTTATCAGAAGACCAGGGTGGAAAAATCTTCTGCGACAGGAAACAAAGAACAACCAAGTAAGAGGCTTATATCTCATGCATCTAAACTTAAATTACCTTTCTTTCATGGGAACAATCCCTAGAATGGGTCAGGAAGTGCCATAAATTCTTTCTTAACTATCAAGTTGAAGAAAAACATAAACTGGATATTGTTGAAATGTATTTAGAAGGAAAGGTAGATGTGTGGTTTCAAGAACTTAAGATGGAAAAACCAAATATTCAGTGGGGAGAACTTAGTGAACTTCTCTGCAAAAGGTTTGAAGATAAGGGATTAGTGGACATAGTGGACGAATTCAATAAGTTGCAACAAGTGGATACGGTAGAAAGTTATTAGGAAAGATTCGAAGAGTTAAAAACTCAAATGTTAATCAGAAACCCTCAGTTAAATGAGGCTTATTTTGTATCCAGTTTCATTAGTGAGTTAAAAGAAGAGATCAAAACTTTGATGAAGATGATCAATCCAGACTTCCTATCCAAGGCTTTCAAAATTGCTCATCTACAGGAACAAGCGTGCAGGCTAATTCATAGACAGATAAAGACTGGGAATCGACAGGTGATGGAACCAAAGTTTGGAATGTTCAAATATCCAGGAGTGCCTGGTGGTAATCAATGCAAGGTGCCTGCTGTGGATAATAAGAACAGCCAACCCTGTCAGTCTGACTTTAAGAAAATTACTCCTCAAGAATTACAGTACAGAAAGAACAATGGCTTGTGTTTCAAGTGTGGGGAGAAATATGGTATTGGACATCAGTGCAAGTATCTTAACCTCATGATAGGAGAAAAGGAAAAAGAGTCTATTTTTTAGGATGCTCTAGGAGAACAAGATGAGCAAACAGGGAACCTGATAAACTGATGGAGGTTTCTCTACACACATTATCCGGATCATTGAAGAGAAAGACAATTACCTTACAAGGATTATTAGGAGGGAACCTAATCAAAATCTTAGTATGACACTGTTAGTTCTGACAGCTTTATCAATCAGTACCTGGTCAAGCATTGGAATTTACCCTTCTATAGATCAGACCCATTTACTGTTATTATAGTTGATAGAAGTGGGGTCACAAGTTGTGCAATTTGAAAGAATGTTTCTTGGGAGATTCAAGGCTACCAGTTCGAGTTTGACCTGAAAGTCATGGAATTAGAAGGGCGGGACATAATATTAGGGGTTAACTGGATGTTTCAGTTCAGCCCAATCACTTTTGACTTCCACCAACTCCGTATAATTCTATACAATGAAGGCAATATAATCGAACTGCAAGGAATAATTGATATCCTCACACTACAGTTGGTAAGGGGTAAAAACTTGAGAGAGTTCATTCAGCTAAAAACCAGGGGATTAGCTACTATTAATGTGAAAAATCAGGATCCCTCCAGCACTAAGACACATGAGGAAGTAACGCTACTGTTAAATCAGCATGCAGAAGTGTTCGAAGAACCCAAAACACTACCCCAGGAGAGGGCCATTGACTATCAGATACCACTAAAGCCAGAATCACAGCCATTTAAGATAAAACCATACAAATACTCCCACTCACAATAGGCAGAAATTGAGCAGCAAGTGGAGGAATGTTAAAAGATGGTATAATCCAACACAGCTGTAGCCCCTACACCTCACCAGTATTGCTAGTTAAGAAAAAAGATGGCACGTGGCACTTTTGTGTGGACTGTAGACATTTGAATGAACTCACAATTAAGAATATGTATCCTATCCCTAACATTGATGAGTTGTTAAACGAACTGGGAGGAGCCCAAGTTGTGACATAAAATCATTTTTTATTGTCCTGATCTAAAGAAGGATGTTATCACATTTATTCAAAGCCGTGACATATGTCAGAGAAACAAACACGAGAATCTCCCTTACCCGGGGTTGTTACAACCCCTACTCTTCCCCACTCAAGCTTGGAGTCAAATAATCATGAATTTTAAAGAAAAATTACCAACATCCCAGGGATATGATATTGTGATGGTCGTGGTTGATAGATTAACTAAAGTAGACCACTTTCTAGCATTAACTCATCCTTTTTCAGCACTGATAGTGGCCAAAATCTTTGTGGATTATGTCTTTCGATTGCATGGGCTACCAGAAGTTATTGTCACGGACAGAGATAAGGTTTTCACTAGTCACTTTTGGAAAGAATTGTTCAAGATTTTAGGGGTTCAACTACAGCTATTCTCAGCTTATTACCCCCAAACGGATGGTCAAGTTGAAAGGCTAAACCAATGTCTGGAGAACTACCTCAGTTGCTTTTGCCACGACAGGCCAAGCAGCTGATTTAGATGGCTACCAAAGACTGAGTGGTGGTACAATACCACCTTCCACAGCAGTATCAAAATGAGCCCTTTTAAGGCTCTTTATGGGTACCAACCTCAGTCAATACCAATGGACCCCTATCTCGACAGTTCCATGCTAGCTGCCAATCAGTTCTTACAGGACAAACACCTAGTGATGAAATCTCTACGAGAAAACATCAGTTAGGCGCAAAACAGAATGAAGTTTTACGCTGATAAAAGGAGGACAGAAAGGGAATTCCAAGTGGGAGATTGGGTTTTCTTGAAACTTCAACCATATAAGCAATAGACAGTACCCATTAGTAGGACCCTGAAACTATCTGCAAAGTTTTTGGGTCCCTATCAAATGATCGAGAAAATAGGCCAAGTTGCTTATAAGCTCCAACTACCCTCTCAATCCACAATTCATCTAGTTTTTTCATGTGTCCCTCCTCAAGAAATACACTAGAGATTAGCAAAAAACCACCACGGATTTGCCAAAGTTTAACATGCAGGATCAATGTCCTCTAGTTTGAGAAAGTGTGTTAAAGAGAGAGTTCTTCTACGCAATGGAGAACCTGTAGTGCAATGGCTCATCAAGTGGCAGCAGTTAGCAGAAGAAAAAGCATCCTGGGAGGACACTTCCTTTATTAGAAGCCAATTTTCCACTTTCAATCGTCGAGGACAAGAATTGTTTGGGACGGAAAATATTCTCATGAACTGAAGCAGTAGAATGAGAAACGACAAAGTTCAGTAGGAGTCCAGAAGTAGAAGAGGACACGTGGCAAAATAAGACAGGACAATTTTGTAACTCATTCAGTTAGCTAGAATGTTAGTTAGAATTAGTTAGTGGGAGCAGAATAAGAAGGGAAAAAGAAAGAGAAAGGGCAGGCGTGAATTGTTATCTGCTTAGATCTCTTCTCTATTTTTCTCTCTAATTTCTCCCTCAACTTCTTTCTCCTCTCCATCCTGTAATCCTCCTACTCTCTTTTCACTTATGAGTAAGACTTATTACATTTCAATTCGTTCAATTCAGTTACTTTAAGCCTCAAGATCCTGACAGTGAACCACCCCAACCTTGTGGACCAGCCCTTTTATTATTATTATTATTTTGGTAATAGGACTACCCCCCTTTATTTATTTATTGTTTTTGGTAATAGGACCAGCCCTTTATTAAATCTTGTGAATGTGAATTTGCCCACACTTCCGTCTAGCAGGGTTTAATTGAAGACATGAAGTGATGGCTGTGTGAAGATGAGAGATACAAAAAGTGAAAGAATTAAGGTATGTTTGTTTGGGTGTAAAATATTTTTTGAAAAATATTTTCTTAATTTTTATGTGTTTGGTAACTATTTAATATAGGAAAATAATTTCTTTGGTAAAATATTTGACACAAAGTTGTGGAAAATAACTTCACTTTTAAGGGACGTTTGGTAAAAGAGGTTTGAGACTAGGAATAGAATTGAAATCCATAATGGGAGTTTAGATTAAGAGGATGGGATTTGAGATTTGAGAATGAACTCCAAAAATTTGGATTTTTCCGAATCCTAACCATTTTGGGAGATTTTGTCAAAACTCAAATTTGATTCCCAAATTTGTAAACACACACACAAGCATACACGCACACATATAGACACACACACATATACGTAGTTGTACATATATGTATATATAGGCATGTGTATATTTATTTATTTATGTACACACATATACATATACATATACTTACGTATATTTGTACACGTACATATACATATATATATACATACACATACATACATATATATATTTATTTTTATATAATTTTATATATTATTTATGTCTTTATTTATTTATTTACTTATATACAAACACATATACATATTCATATACTTACGTATATATGTATATATATTTATTTTTATATGTATTATATATTTATATATTTATTTATATATTATTTATTTATTTATATATGTACACATGCATATACATACATACATATACATATATATTTTTATGAATATATTTATATTTATTTATTTATTTATATTTATTTATTTATACATACATTTATTTATTTATATGTATACACACGCATATACATATACATATACCTATGTATATATGTACATGTACATATACATACATACATACATATACACATATATTTATAAATATATTTTTATTTATTTATTTATTTATTATTTATTTATTTACTCATTTCAAGTACTAAACCAAACAGTAACTATAGTAATGATGCCTATCCTAAGTACTAAACCAAATATATGTATTGGAATCGAGGGTTGCATTCCAAACCCGATGACTCTGATTTTGATTTCGATTTCGATTCCGATGTGCGTACCAAACACAACCTAATTTAACAAAGTTATTTTCCTTTTAACAAAAATGTTAGAGAGAAAAAATTTTTATACTTTTTTTTTTCTAAACTTTGAGCTCTGAAAATGGGCAGATAAAAGAAAGGAAGAATTTCTTATAAGGCCAGTAGAAGTTTAATAATAAATAAAGAGGGTGAAACTTTCTCATAATTATTATAAAGGGCATTATTATTAAAAACAAACAACTTTGTATGCAAAAATATAATATTGTTTTAAATAATATAACTGGGTTTTTTACTTAATATTAATATTTTTAATCAAAAAGAAAAAATGTATATTGGCATTCTTTATTCTTCATCTCAAAGTAGTAAAATTAATTTCTTCTAAATTTTGATATAGAGTTTTCAGGCAAAAATTATGAACTGAGATGTCTTGTTAAAAATGGACCTTTTTTTACTTGTCAATTGCAGCCAAAATCATAATGAAATCAATTTTTTTGAAAATTTCTAAATATTAGAGTATTTAATGAAAATAAAAAAATATATTAGCATTTTTATTCATCTTCTCGAAGTTATAAAATCAATTTTTTCTTAATTTTAGTTTAAAAGTCTGGGCACAAAATTATGAAGTTGGTGATTTTATGAAGATAGTCTTTTTTCTAATGAATAATTCCAATCAAAATTCGAAATAAAATCAATTTTCTAAAATTGATTGAAGTAGAATTTCAAAAAAATTTATTTCTTTACCTTGAAAAATGAATAAACTGATTTTCTATTTTAATATTAATCACAAGATTCTTATATTCAGGTATGTATTAATTATGCCCTTTATAAAAATTATGTAAAAAGTTTGCCCATTTTTTACATTATAAAACTTCCACTACCCTTGTGTGAGAAATTTTCTCTAAAAAAAAGAGCAATAGAAAAAGGTCTGAGCTATGGAGAGACGATTAGAGAGAAGAGGGCTACGAAAATACACGGCAAAGCTCTAAGAAGCGTGGAAGCTTTGAACCGCACCAAATTAAATCTCAAATTCGTCCGCTTATCGCGCTATTACGAAGTCTAACAAGATTTTCCACTCGAAGGTGATTTGAATTTTTTGGAATTTGCTTTTTTTATTCTTGATCGATTGTTGAAATGATGGAAATTGGAGGATATGGATAGAGATTAATGGTTTTTTGGTTGCAGATTCAACTTTTGAGAAATTAGGGTTTTTCTGTTGGGATTTTATTTGGTTGAATTTTCCCTAGCAAACATGTATTGTTTCCTTAAGTTGCAAAAGCATGCTGTCAAGAATTTAATCATATATGGCCTGTACTCTGTATATGCACCGATATTAAGTGATAATAGCATAAGTTGTCTACATCTTAGTATTTTTATTATTTCTAGAGTAAATTCTGCATCTTCCATGAGTTCTTGAGACACTATTGTTTTCTAAAATTATTTTTACATGGAACTGAAATGGATCTTTTCTAGTTGTTGAGATAGCTGCTAATGGGAGTATTATATACATGATATTTGACTTTCAATTGTAGATTAAGCCTTAAGAATGATTCCTTAAAGAGTGATTGATATTTGTCATTTCGCTCTTCTTGGGCTTTCAGTTTGTGTTGCCTTTTGCAGACAATAATAGTTTACTTAACAGCACTATTTGTGATTGATCACTGCAGTCAAGTGCTCTAGCCACTGACCAGGAACATATATCCCATTTGGAACTATCCTATTCTCAATCATTATGAGCCTGAACATAATTTGAGATCCCTTAATTGACCAGGAATGAGAAATCTTGAAATGCAGGTTTAGCTCATTAACTGTGCCATCAATTAAAAGGCAACTGGAGCTACTTGTTCAGAGAATTGGGATCTAAGGCATATAGGTACAAGAATAGGCACACAGGAAAAATTAGTTAAAGCCATACCTATCCTCATAACTTCAATTATTAATCTAATCCAATATTTTTTTTCCCTTGATATGAAAAAAATCCTATAAGTTGTTGATATTTAGGTCCAGATGCATAATGAATCAAAAACTATATGAGCATCATCATGGGGATAGCATATTAGCATGTGATATTCAACCAACTTACATTATTATCTTTTCTCCATTCACTAATTCACTTAAATAATTTGAATGAGATCCTCCAAATGGGGATACCTTAAATTGCACTCCTCCAAGATTGTGGATAACTTCTTTTTGTTTATTCTTTGTGAGTTAACCGAGGTTAAGAATACTTGAAAATAATCAACTGTGATCTGTCTTACTTGTTCTTATTTTAATAAGTCATAAAGTAATAATACTTAATAACATTACTATCTAATAATTAGTTTCTCAAATTAGTTCCTTCTTTCTATGCACTTTTGTTGTTTAAACCGACTGTGATGTCTGTGGTGTTGTGTGTAATTGCATGTGTTTCTGTGTGAATTTGTGTCTAACCATGTGTCGTCTAGGTATTTTTATTAGTTGCGCAGGAGTGAGTAGTGTTTCCAGTGTGAGGAGTATGCGTGTGCAAAGGATGTAGGTGATAGAATATGGTGTGTGCTGTGAGTGATTCTGTGAGGTAATGATAGCAGGGAGCTGTGAGACTGTAAGTGTGCGCTGCATGTGAAGGTTGCAAGTTCCTGTGAAGTGAAATGTCCTGTGAAGTATGTGAAGTAGTGTAGTAGTGAATTGTAGATGGTAAGATCACTATATCTGGGTTGCAGCAGGGTGAGTGTGAGTGTACAGAAGGTGTATGCAATGGGTTGTGAGTTGCAACGGGTTGCGAGTTGCAGCAATGTGGCGATCGTACCTGTGAGAAATGCTAGGTGTTGCAATAGTGTGATTTTGTGTTGATGTGCTACTGTGTGCATGCTACTGTGTGCAATAGTGAATTGTTTCGATGTGAATAATATTCTTTATTTAGTTGCTTGAGTTATTTGTGAAGGATGTAACTAGTGGTATTCTTCCTCCTAGGGACAAATATGCATATAGATACCTTAGGATTCATGATGGGTTTTATAATCAAATTAATTGGTTTTGTTATTAGTAGCCTACTAGTTTTGCAAGTTTTCTAGGCTAGTCCTTGTAACTACTATTAGAAACTTGAATTTAAGCTAACATTAGGACTACAGACGGTGTTACCAATGTTGAAGAATTGCTCGTGCAAAAGGACATCCTATCTTCAAGTGCCACATTATCTAGAACAAAACAACATCGTAAGAGGAATCGAAGCAATGATGAAATTGAGACAATATCTAAAAACCTTGGAGAGGTCGTGGCTACTTTGACCAAATTGAGTGCCAGTATGTTGGATGGTGGAACTTTGTACAATGAGATAATGACGATGAATGTTTATGATAAGGAGTTTTTTGGCTCAAGTTTTGATCATTCTGTACATAATGAAATGTTGGCAAAAGCATTTCTTGCAAAAAAGAAAGAATTCATGTGATTTTTCATGAAAATTTTAAAAGATAGAGGCATTAGCGTTGCTTGTCTAGCTTGGGATTGCTTTGTTATATTGGAATGCTTCTCAAGAATTGTATTTCCAACTCCGACACTGGTTGAGACAGTTGTTATATAAAATAATATTTTGTAGTTCGTTGTTTAATATTTTCTTTAAATTTGTTAGCTATTGTAACTTCTTTTTTGAAGTTTGTTGGTATATTGTGATATGAAGGTTTTTAAATTGTGTCTATACCTACTATAACGCATTTTATTATACTACTTTTTAGTTGTATTAACAAGGATGACATATAATGATAATGGAATAATGACAATAATATTAAATAATTTATATATTGTATAGGGCATACTTCTTAGCAATATATACTTCTTCAAAAAAATTTACAAAGGTGAATGATAGTAATACTAATTTTTCAAAAAATTTTACAAAGGTGAATGACAGTAATACTAATTTTTCAAAAAATTTTACAAAGGTGAACAATAGTAATATAATATATAATTTTTTGAGAAAAAGTACGTAAAACTGATAAAAAAATAAAAGTGATAGTAATTTGAAATAATAATGTAAGGCAGGAAAAAAAATTAGTTTTAGTCATATCCGAAAATCCAAAAAAATGAAATTAGAAAGTATGCCTACCAAACACTTGAAAATAATAAAAGTAAAAATGATTTTCCTGAAAAATAACTTCCCTTGAAAATATTTTTTAAAAAATATTTTCAATTCAAACAAACAAAGCCCTAGTCTAAGCATTTTTCTCATTCTATTTACTTGTAGATGACCATGGCGACCACAATGAAGAGGTTGAGAACCGTAAGTAGTTCTGATGCAGAGGGATAAAATTATAGAACTCCTCGAGATTTGTCATAATTATATTTAGCTCCCCTCAAGTTTTAATAATATCACTTACTTTTCTCGATTGTGCAAATTGACTTTGTGTATCCGTTACCTTGGAATTAAACCAAACTTCCAATAAACAAAAAAGAAAGTTAAAAAAAAATTGAACACAAACAAAAAGGAAAAATAAGTAGAAATATTCCAAACTCAAAAGTTTTTCGTCCATTCTCCCTCTTCCAACTAACCTCCCAAGATGTTTATGCATTTTTAAATTATTGAATTTGTCATTTATTTCTTACTAATATATTTGTTTATGAATAAACATGCAGAAAATACAGCAAGTTAATGGAAGATTTGTAGATTAGAGAAAAAAGGATAGATTAATTGCTTCGGGTAATGAGTAGTGCTCTGTGGATATTTAAAATTCTCATAAACTAACATATTAGACAAAATATTCTAACACATTTTGTTGGTGTTTTTGACTTACAAAATTGAAATAAATTTTTTTGTTATCGAAACATAATAGGGTTCAATTGTAATTATCAAAGCTTAAGAGCAGCTAGTTGCAATTAGGATAAACTTTGGAAAAAGTATGTGAACTTTTGCCTTTAAACAACCAGTAAGATTTGGTTGTGCAAGGCACAGCCAGTGCCCAGTAAATTTTTTTCATTGAATTTTAGTTGTATAATTGTTCAACAAAATGATAACTAAAATTGTAATTTTATAATTATTATAACAGTTTGCAGTGAAGAAAATATTCTCTAATCACGTTGTATAAATATAATCACGTTGTATAAATATAAGTGAGGACCATGGAATGAACATTTGTTAAATCTTAGAGTGTAGCCGAAAAGTGATTAACAACAAAGATCAGAGAATTTTGCATTGGACGTTTCGAACAAGTGAGGGTTGATAAATTTGTCAATCCAATGAGTGACTAAAGAAACATGTATAAAGTAATGGTGAACATCCATGTGGTCAATTAAACAAAATAACCAAACAGCTGCAAGCTCAGGTCCATAGGAAGGATATTCAGTAGCTAAATATGTATCCTCTTTTTAGCCAAAATGTTGAAAAATACTTGCTGAAACGGTCCACACGAATCCTGAATGTAACAAAGAGTATTAATGCTAGAAACACATAATGAATGTATATATGCAAAATAACAACAAAAATGGCTTCCTCATCAATACACACTGAATATTTACAAGAAGGGTTGATACAAAACCTTAGAAGAGATGCAGGAGTCATTTTGCAGTCAACAACTGTTATTTGTATTAATGAAAAAAAGGAAATTTGTTTCTAATGCAATGTAAACAAAACAAAAAGCCAAACAAAGCATCTGACAAGACATGCTAGGCACCTGTGTTTCCCAAGAGAAATGCACATAAGGTTTGCAGGAATGCAGAATTATGGAATAAGAAAATAGTCCTAAGTTTATGGGTTGACATAGATAACATTACATCAAGCGAATTGTAGCATTTCAATTCAAAAGAAGGAGAAGTAGCTGATTGCTTTGCCAACCATAAATTGAGCAAACTAACATAGTTCATATTATGTCCATAAATACACCCATTAAATAGGGCAAGATATAATGGATCATAATATGCAAAAAAAAAAACAAAAAAATATGTAAAAAAAAAAGACAAAAAAAGGACGGTCACAAGCAATTCAGCATATATGCACATTTCAAACAAAAAACAATCATAAGGAGCAGTATGGTTAGCTTAAATTAAGCTTTATTCCCAATCTTCTTTGATAGGCTGTCCTCATAGAGGGACATGTGGTGGTCGTGTTGGGTTGGAAAATCATTATATGGGTCTATTTATTCCTTCTGATCATGCAATTCAGGCTTCGTAAATTCAGATGAAAAGTTGAGATTCCTTTTTACTCCCACTATAAAAGATGTCAACTTGGATACTTCTGAGCTGCCAGCATGTTTTTTGTTGTCGGTGTAAACAATTGGTCTTCTTGACGAGTGATCTTATCCATCAATGTGGCTAGAGTTGGTTGGACCATTTCTTCATTTGCATCTTCATCATTGAGTGCTGTAGTGAGCCAGAGCATTTCCCTGGAGTACATTTGCAACAATGGAGTACATTTTAATAGATCCAGCAATCTACCATCCATCATAACTCCCTATTTATGTGACAAACAGAAAAAAAATATCAATTTTGGTATACAATGTCGGGAAAAAAATCTCAGCAAGCTGGAAGATCATTTTTGCATGTAAATGAAGCTTATAATTGATGAAACAAAAAAGGAAAAGCTCATTTCAAAAATTACATTGTTGTTTGCTTTTTTTAGCTGAATAGCAGTGAAAGGGATAAGCTTTTTGTCATCGGGAAAAAATATTGATGTGCTAATTATGACACTGTCGTTTTCTAACATTATCTGAATCCAACATTTGTTTCTTTTTTTTTTTTCAGCCGAGTTTATGTTGTGGTTTCCAGAGAAGGCTATTCAACCTCAAGAAAGTGGAAAAGTACATACCTGATTGTTACCTGGGTGTCTTCCTTATAGGGAAGGCTATTCAGGAGTTTTCTGCTATTTTTTTCCTCCCTCATTTCTACGATAGAACAAATCAGAATATTTTATTTGCTACCAGTTAGGAGAGGCTGAGAGAAAGCCTAAGAATGCAAAGGGAAAATGTACAAAAAAAGGACAATAGAATTATGAAATACAAATTGATCGGAAAATTGTTGAGAAAGTAAAAGATGGAAAAATGAATTAGATTTGTTTGGTTTCCAGCAGCATTGTTCAACAGCAAATTGACTGACAAATTTTTTGTTTTTGACTTAAAGGTGGTTTGTTAATTGTTAATAGATTAAGCAAGCAGGAAAGGAAGCAAGAAACGGACAACAAAACAAATCAATAATCTATAACAAAATTATTGACTATGTCAAGTAAGCAAGCAAACAAGATTGTTAAACAAAATAGGTAATATAGAAAGAAACAAAAAGAAAACCCAATACAATAATTGGCATAAAAAATAGTAACGCATAACTAATAACACAAAGCAACATAAAAAGGAACAACTCATAGGAAGCAGAGTAATAGTGTGAAAAAATATCGCAAAATAAAAGTTATCAACTGGAGCAGGAAGGAAAGGGAAAAAGAAGACAGCAACCTGTAGAAATTAAAAAAAAAGTTCAAGAAACAAGGAGCTTTTGGATTTTTAAATTATTTTGTATATAAAAGAAGACAGCCACGCTTTAAAGATCATGAGAAAACGAGCATGCAGCGGTGAAAGGAAAAAAAAATAGAGCTAAGGGTGATAACAAAAGGGAATAACAGACCGGAAGGAGAAAGCAGCAAGGTGCAGTCGGTATTGAAAAGGCAAGAGACTGTGCAGAATAATGCAGGACAATGAAAGATGTTCAAAAACCTGAAAAAGAAGTCGAAAAAAAATAAAGCACAAACATTTTTGCAAACCCATTGAAAGATTGTAGCGGTAGAATAAAACAAATACAATTTCAATGGCAAAAAAAAAGGACAAAAGGTAGAAAAAAAAAAGGGAGCACATGCAAAATCTAAAAGAAGACGAAAGTAGCGAGCAAAAGGGAAAGCGTAAGAGGAACAGATCGGCCATAAGAGAAACAAAGGCTAAAAAAGCCTACAGTATATATAAGCAAAGGAAAAGTTAAAAGAACAGGTGAACTGAATAAACCTGGCAAGTAAAGTCAGCAGAACCCTTCGGCGGCAACAATAGTCGACGTCCTTTCCTTTTCAATCCCCTGTTCACCTGCGATTCGCCTGTAAGAAAACAATTAGAAAGATAAGGAGGTTTAGGTAAAGAAAAAGTAGACATCAAATTAGAATAGATCTCCATGTGTAGACAAAGATCGAACTGGCCAGAACATGCTTATGGCACGCTCGATATTAGACAATAAGGCACTCATGACATGATAAATGAATTTGTGTCAGAAAAAGATCAGAAATGAGAGAAAAAGCAAATCAAAGGGTGCTTAGCGATCTAAGGGTGAAATAACGACTAAACCCCAAGAAGTTACAAACTGTGCTTTTCACAAAAAAGTAGGGTTAGGGACTAAATAGTAATTTCACATAAAGAAAGCAAAATTTGATGCGAGGCAATTGAAAAAATCTAAGAGCAAAACAAGCATAATAGAATAAAATGACAATGGAACCCCCAAAAATAAACTGTTCCCAAGTGAAAGAAAGGCTAGAACAATAAATCAACAGACAAACATTAGGTGAAATCCTAAAGAAGGCAGACGATAATAAACCTCAAAAAAGGCAGACGGTAATAAGTGCCCACGTGGCAAGCGAGGATGTAGCTACATTACCTTCGGCTTCCTTTTTATCTAGTAGTACTAGGCAGGCCTGGCCACACCTTGTGCCTACCATTTATAATTCCTTTTGTAGCCTAAATTTAATAATAAAAATTTAGAAACAAATTAGCATCAATAACACTGTTGTCCATTGGTATGCAATAAAAATACTTTTATTTGTCAAAAGAAGTTTGTCGACTGAGAGTTTTAGATGTTGCTTGCTATACAATGAAAATACAAGTGCTTTTAACTGTTGCTTATTCAATTATCTCAACAAATATTGTTATTAACATACACTATCCAAATTGTGTAAGCTGAAAAAACAGATATAAAGGAAACGCTAATGAAGGAAGAGATTCATTTAGAAGCAAGAAGGGAAAAAAATAAACATATAAAAATAAACCAAACATGTGTACCTAAAGTTAAAACTGAAAATATCAACTCAGAATTGACCGAGTATTGCTAAAACCATATTCATAAGTAGTTAGCATTTTTCACATCTCCTTGCATCATTTCTATTACACAAATTTATAGCAAAATAATCAGAAGCGACCAAAATGTCACATGAAAATGAGATATACGGAACCATAGTAAGCTCTCCTAAAGCTGTAGTCTTGTCTATCCTTTACACAATGTACAACCAATGTCAAGAAAAATGACTCACCCATGAAAAGTAAAAAAAGACATGTTTTACTCGGCCTTCGAATTTCAGTGCAATGTATGTCTTTGTGCATTTATCTTGTCTTAGCAACAACTGCAAAATAACTTGCATCCAACAAAATTTACACATCTATATAAATTCAGTCTCTTCAACCTCATAACAATCAATAGATTCCACAAAAACAAAACCATGAGGTTCCCTTTATACAGAAAGCATCATCAAAAGGATTGAAATTGCAATGTACAAAATAAAATCATTGATTAAAAAAGGCAGATTCAATGCCAGCAAACTAAATCATGAAATAGCTTAAGTACTTCCTATATCTCTAAAATTAAGTTAAAGGCATATGCATCACTTTTATAAAAGAAAAGTTCCACACTAATATGCAAAGAAGCAAGAATACAAATAGTTGATGTTTTCTTCTGCATTCAAGAATGCAATCAACTTGAAAAGATTGCAAAATAGTCGAAATTTCTAATATACTTGAACATATGATACATTTGAAATCAGTTTTTTTCCATAATTTAAAAATTCTCATGCTGCTTAACAATCGACCTTGTTCATCATCAAACTTTTATTGATTGTTTAATTTTATAGTTTCTCTTGATAAGTAAAATTCTTCATTGGAATATTAACACCTCTAAAGGACAATAATTTTACACAATGATCAAAACTTAATTTAAGACCCATATCCGTTACAATAAGGAAATTGATAATACAAATTACAAATTTGTGTTCTAAATCACTTCATGTTTAACTAACTATATAACAAGATGAAATGATGAACTTATATGGATACAGAGAAATACAAATAGATTGATCACTTACACAACAAATGCATTCTCAACTGATATGTGATAGGCCCAACAGTCTCTATAGTGCCCTAAAACAGAGAATTCAAAAACTTCGCAAGTATAAATAGTCCATTGTAACTGTTGCATGAAAGCAGTACAATTTAAAGCATACTTTTACATGTGAACTATCAAATTTGTCTCATATCTCCCCATGCTAAATAGACCAAAACTTTTTAACATTTTATTAAATGGAATTTGGAGAAGGCAAAAACTAGTTTACTACAATGGTACTTTGTAGACCAATTATTTTAGATGGTTTTTAGAGCTATACTTTTATCACATTAGAAGGATAAAGCTGAGGAAGTGAATTAATTGCTACAATATTTAGTATGAAACTCATTAGAGGAAATTATCAAACCATATGACATTTCGATCCTTTTCAAAATTTTTAACTCCTCCAAAAATATCAAATCTTTTTAATTATATACAAAAAAGCATTGAAAATCAAGGATTATATTGATAGTAGCACTATATTTGACAAGCTAAATTATTTTTATTGAGATAAATCCAAGAAGATTTGGATTATATTAGTTGTAGCATAACACACTTCAGCTTCGTAATTGAGAACACAACGGGACTAAAAACATCAAATAGAGAATCAAAAGGCTCACTAAATAACAAGAGAAACTAGGAAAATCATGAAGAATGGACGAACAGTGAACAAAAATTTAATGTCAGTGGACCTCTAAGTGCAATGGAGCACCATCCGTAACCTGCAACATAGGACCAATTTTATACATAGAATAAGGCCTCAAATAATATCAAAAGCTTAAATTAAACAACCTAAAATTTTGAAAATAAAGTTCACCAGTAATTAAGGGAGGCAATTGGGCAGGTTGGCTGGTTTTTGGGCGGGTTGGTAATTGGATTTTTATTTAAATGAGTTATACCCAACCCGCCCAACTATATATTGGGTTAATATTGGGTTGGGTCATATTGGGTTAACTCAAATCCATGACCCAAATATGACCCAACATATTATTTTATAAATTTTGATACATAATATTTTTTTCACACATATTTACACACACAAAATGACTACAAAATGATCTTTTTCACACATATAAACACATCTTTCCATATATAAATATATTTCATACACTAGAACACTTCTACAATACAAACACACATAGAAAGGAACACAACATAGACTTTGAGATGCAGGTTGGCGGAAGAGCAAGTTGCTCGCTTCAAAGCAGAGATAACTGCCAAAATAGATCAAATAAAATCAAATTAAGAGATTGTAAGTTGAGAGATCATTTAGGCGAGCCCAAAAGGAAGACTTAAGGAGCTCCGAAGGCACTGCTAAGAGTAAAAGCGGGCAATTTCAAATTTTGTGATGTAATATTCTATATGTTGTGTACATCTACAATGAGAATGAGTAAATCTACTGTTGGAAAAACTAGAAATATGGCCACCCCTCAGAAGGACAAAGATTTCAGACCAAGTAAAAGTAGATCTATATTAGGGGACTCTTTGGATATATAAATAATGGCTCATGAGACTTTTATATACTGCATTTTCCTTAAGAACATTTGCCTTTTTTTTTATACCCATTCCACATATCAATTTTACAAATCTTGAATAATGTCAATTCTACATTTTTTTTAATTAATGTCAATTCTACAAATTTTAAATTAATTTTTAAAAGTAAATGTGATTATCGTATCATAAGCTAGAGCTTTTGCCTTCCTTTATAATTTTTCCAAATGTCAATTACAGAAATTTTGAATTAATTTTCAAGTGTAAATAAGATACATTTTGTTAATAAAGATACACTATCGATCATAAAGGGTAATTCAAATTATCAATAATGGGTAATTCAATTGTTTTGATTTTTTTTTTAAAATATAAGTTGGGTAATGGGTACTCAAATAAAAAACCCAACCCACCCAATAAATAAGTTGGGTTTTCTTAACCCAACCCACCAAAACCCATAACCCAATTGACCCAAACCATCTTTAAAATTAGTGGGCGGGTTGGGTGGATTGTTAGGTTTTGGGTTAAATTGCTAGCCATACCAGCAATACGACAGAAACCAAAGAGTACATCAACCTTCAAAATTAACCAGAATATAAGAAAAAAAACTTGGTGTAGAATCGAACAATATTTTAGTGTCCCATGGGTGGACCTACAATATAACCCAAAAAAAAATCATACTTGTTTTACAATGAACAACAATAACTATATAACAATAATAATAAGAGGAAGAAGAAGAAAAATAAGAAGGAGAAGAAGAAGATGACGATTT
This sequence comes from Mitragyna speciosa, assembly GCA_024721245.1. Taxonomy (NCBI): domain Eukaryota; kingdom Viridiplantae; phylum Streptophyta; class Magnoliopsida; order Gentianales; family Rubiaceae; genus Mitragyna; species Mitragyna speciosa. Next base: position 20,526,747 of record CM045564.1, on the reverse strand, counting down.
TTGGTTGGAGAAATAGGAGAAAATGAAGAGGGGGGTCTTTAGAAGAGCAAAAGGGAAAAGAATCATAGGATATTCTGAGAAGAGAAGCTAAAGGGATGAGGGGTTGGTAAGAGATGTGCAAGCCCAATCCCATTAAATCAAGGAATTGGTGCAGTCATAAGTACAGAATTGCACATTTTGGAAAGAAAATCAGTCGAGTGACACAACTTTTGCCTAAGAACACGGTGAGCCACACAAGTAACAAATAGCCCATGAGCACTCTTCAGTCCATCCAAAACAATGTCTGAAAAGCAGACCAGCAAAAATGCACAAATAGGCCTGAGCAAGTAAAAGTCCATCAGCCTAGTAAGTTGGAAAAATTTCTCATCTTAACACGTGGCACATCTACAGTGTTTCAATTGGTTTTTCTATTCTAGTAAGATATATAAGAAATACTAAAACTCAAATGTTATAAGCAAATGTTATTGTAAAATATTATTCAAATTTGTTCAACCATCATTTTAATATTTCTAAGGACTTTTTTTTTATCTCATATACATAACATACTCAAAAGCATTACACATTATTCTTCCAGCAATATTTCAAAAAAATTCAAAATGGATTATAACTATCTCATATTTAAATTAATTATATAATAATCAATTTATTAAGAAATTTGGGGAAAATGTATCATTTTTATCTATTTTGTGATGTCATTCATAATACAAAATATGTATTACATTTTTATCCAATTATACATAATTGCTTAACTATTGCTACTATGTGTTATTACATGACTACCATTTCGACATAATCTAATTTTGTTTCAAATATTCACTCCATCCCTTCTTGTTTATGCTTTACCCCTTGACATTTGAATTTGCAAAGTACAAACAAGTACTCGCTCAATTTGGGACATTGTATTGACTGTTTACATAATGTTCGTGACCCAAAAATTTGCATCAGCTATGAGGACTAGTTGAAAAAAAACTCCAAATTCGGGCAACTAATTGGTTCAGCTAGGTTAATTATGACTATTATATGTTTGGCTATAAAAGTGAGAGGTATTAAGGATTATTAACTGCTTAAATTTATGCCACACTTAAAATTAACCCAAAAAAAATGCATAATGTAATAAAATTTTCATTAGCTTGGCCTAAATTTTGCCTCTAGTTTTACTTACAAAGACTTATATTGTCTTGAACAACTTTGCATTTATTTTTAGAGACAGACATGAGCTATTTGCTTGGACTAGCCCTTTTCATGCTCACAAAATAAAGGGTATTCTCATCTTACCATGTACTAGTTTGTTGGGCACCATGCAATGTGTCATGGTATCTAGATGATGTTGAACTTCGTGTGGTGTATTCAAAGGTGGTCTGGCGCAAACTTTTTATTTTATTTTGCACAATATCACGACCCAGATGGAAACTTGGCAAGTTGACGCTGAGATTAAACCAGCAACACTTAGCATCTAGACTACGTAGTTACTGGCCGAAGAAAAGGAAGTTGAAAATTAGACAAAAGGAAAGGAAACTCCAAAATACAAAATCCCAAAAACTCAAAAAATAATATCAAATTCAAATACTGGAAATTCAAGTAGTTTGCAAAATTTTGGTGAGAGAGAAGAAAGCTCTTCAAGTTGTCAATAATAACATAAAACGTGGGGAGGCAAGGAAAGCCAACAAAGTAGAATTTGCAGTTGAGGCTTTGGGTTTCCCAGTTTTGTGTAATTAATTGAAACCCCTTTATTTGCCACATTAACATGTGGTTTTGGACATGAAGAATCTTGAAGTTTACTCCATTTTTTGTATTTGTCAATTTGAAGCATAATGGGTTAGAAAATGGCCGTTATTTTTACATGCTTATCTATGATTTTGTCTATTAGATCCTAATTTTGGTAGTAACTAACATTGATTTTGAGGATGGGATACCTTATCTTTAGAGTAGTCTAAAATTCTTTTGGGGATTGAATTATTGTTGCGAAACAAAATATTAGAAATCGTGTGGGTGCAATTGTTAGTGTTGTGGTGTAATAGCTAACGAGTTTTATGTAATTATGGTTTACATCAGTTGGGAAATTATTTTTGTTGTAATTATTTTTTTTTCTTGAGTATTAATGAAATTAGTGGAACTTGAGTTGTGATTATTTATAATGGGACATATACATTATTGACTTGTTTTACTTTACATCGTTAAATGATAACAAAGGAAACCAAAAGGATGGAAACTTTTTTTTTTTTTGGATAAAAAAAAGGATGGAAACTTGACTTGTTTTCCTTTGCATTGTTGTCTTGATAATTTGCATTGTCTTTGTGACTATGTTACAAATATCACATTCTTTTATTTGTGGCATGTATTTTGATATCACATGTCATTGAGTTAAATACGAAAATAAAGGAAAGGAGAAAGGATGGAAACTTACATAAACTTGAAATCGACATGAAAAATAGAAAAAGAAAAGGTGTTTGCTTTTTTCTTTGTAGGTAGATGTTTGGAGTATGAAGCAATCACTGTATTTTATGATTTTTGTTACTTTGTTTTGATTATTTATAGCATCTATCTCTTTGTTATGACGTAAACATTTCTTATAAATAGAGAAGTGATTTGTTTCGATTGTTTATAGCATCTGTCTCTTCGTTGTGACGTAACATTGCTTATAAACAGAGAAGCGCGATACACGAAATAGCTAAATTTTTTATTAAATGGAGAAGTACTCCTCACCCAAGTGAATAGGTGAAATAATATTATAGTTAATGGCTAGTACGTATCATTTTAATAATACTATAAGAGCTATATTAGAGTGTTAAATTTGTGCTGTAAGCACTAGTGGAGATCCTATTGCATGTGACTTTGTTGATTATTGGTGTAAATTTATTGATTGTTAGTGTTCATGACAACCTAATTATGTACTAATCTTGAATTAATGTAATTTCTTGAATTTGTAGTTGGATAAAAAGGATGATTGGTTAGAGGAACCCAAAATTTGACATAGAGAAGCAATAGAGTTAATGTTTCTTTTGTTGTGAATGTAAGATGCCTTTAACACAGTGTGATTGCAACAGTAGGTGTTACAATTAATGATATAGCACCTGAAAATGAGAGATAGGGGGATGGGGGGTGGAGGAGCAAGGGATGCATGCACTAGTGTACTTATTGTTTGGTACACTGTTATCTTATATAATTTTTGAAGTCTACAAATCTCTAAGAGACGAAAGTAAGAATACAAAAAAGAAGGTAAGTAAAAACAGGAGTATGCGACAATGGGTTATTTTTATTTTGGTACCTTGCCTCAGTTATTGCATTTGGTGATAGGTATAATAGCTTATGTTCCAAAATGCTTGCTGGAAAAATATTAAAAAAGTCTTTGTTAGTTGAAAATATGCTTTCTGGCTAGTAACTTGTGATCGTGTCATATTTGATAGTGAAATATACTACATTCAAATATTTTGTGCATCCTTAAGTGACTCAGTTATTGATACTCAAGTTAATATAAAGAAAGAAGTAGTAGTCAATGTAAATATGAATTGCACATTTAACAGTCTGAGCCTCGAACTATTTTCATGTGTTGATATGGACAATACTGATGCATATCTAAGAAGACTTCGAGCAAACAAATAAGTTTAAAGTATAAAGGTAAAATGGTAACCAAATGCAGAACAACAAAGTTTGATTAGAGGCAAATGTAACGCATAATTATATAGCTGTCTTGTGTAGTTTTGTTGATTATTAGTGCACAAAATAACCATATCTATTTTTCATTAGAAGTAGTTGCACGAATAATGTAACAATGTACCTAGTATATCTCTTTTTATTGTATATTTGATTAGATATAATAAAATTGTTCTAATAGTTACTTCATAACTCCATTCACTTGCGGTGCTTGGTAGATTGTTATATCATAATTGATGGAAACATTGTCAGATAAGCATATACATAAGTGTAAGGGATAATTACATATACCTCCCCTGAGGTTTATCGTAATTACACTTAGCTCCCCTTAAGTTTCAAAAATTACACTTACCTCCCTTATTTCCATAGTTTTGGTAACCAAAAAACCCATTTTGCTGATGTCAGCAAAAAAATTAATTGAATACCCTAAAATGCCCCTAGGATTTTTTTTACTAAAACAAGAAAACAATTCTTGAAAAATAACAAACTAACTAATTCAACTATAAAGTAAAAAATAAGCCATAATATTGTCCAATATTACCACCAATGCTCAATAATTATGTAGCTTAATATACCTCTCCCACTTAGTGTTCTAATTTATAAATCTTTATCATCTTTTTTATTATCCAAAATATGTCATAAATAAACGAGATAACTATCAAACAAAATGAGATGATCAAAACAATTTGCAAAATTTGTGCTATGTGAACCTTCACTCTCAAGAATAAATTAAAGTAAATGTTCAGCTTTTTTTTTCCCTTTTTATTTTCCTTTTTTCATGTCTTTTTTACCTGTTTGTTTTTCTATAATTTTTTTGAGGTAATTATAGTGAGATGCAAGGGTATTTTAGTAATCCTAAGTGTCCAAGGGAGGTAAGTGTAATTTTTGAAACCTGAGGGAGCCAGGTGTAATTATGATAAACCTCAGGAGAGGTATGTGTAATTATCCCTAAGTGTAATTGTTGACTTTAAAATACATATTAATAGCAGCTTTGTAACACGTAATTATATAGCTGTTCCATGTAAATTTATTAATTATTGATGTTAAAATCTACCAAAGTACTTCTTTTTTTTTTTTTTGTATATTTCATGAGACCTGATAAAATTATTATGATAGTTACTTCATAAGTTCATTCAGTTGTGCTATATGCTAGATGCTTATATTATCATTGATTGAAACAACATGTTATATGTATGTATATAAATCAAGTTTTTACCATAACACACAAAATAATAATAGCTTTGAAACTCATAGTTATACAGTTATCTAGCATAACTTTATTCTTTATTGGTTGTACATAAAGTTCATATGTACTTGTTGATTAGTAGTAGGTCCATGAATAGGGAACAATGTACTTGAAATTTCTCCTTTTTTGTATATTTAAATTGATTTAATAAAATTATTGTGGTAGTTATTTCATAGGTCCATTATGTTAGTAACATTAAAACATAGTGTAATTTTATTGCTCATTGGTGTAACATAAAAGCCATCTCTACAAGCGTAACGTAAGTTTAGCAACCGATTGCTAATTATGGCTCAAACACAAAAAGTTGAAAATATGGTTTTACTAATGTAGACACCAAATTTTGACACACCATTTATTTTCAAATATTGGAAGGACATGTTTGCACTTTTTGGGACAAATTTTAATTTTTTAATAATCTGGGAGGCAAAATAGTAATTTTGTCTGTAAATATTTTTCTATCAGCTTTTGGGGGTTATAAATTCATATTTTTACTGTTATGTGAATTTGTTAATTTTTTATGATTTTTCTGGATTTAATTAGTATTCTTTATATTTTTACCATCACAAGGGCAAAATGATAATTTCGCCTCGCGAATACCATTTTAGCTCATTTTTAGTTCCAAATTCAATTTTCTAATTCTTTAAGCATGTTTCTTAATTTCTTTAATTTTTTCAGAGACGATTACTATTTTTTCCGTAGATTTTCATTGCCCAAGGGCAAAATCGTCATTTTATAAATTAAATTCATTTTTCATCAATTTTGAGTCAAAAATGTATTTTTTAGTGTTTTAAGCTTATTTGTAATTTTTTATAATTTTTTGAGAATGATAACTATTTTTCTGTGAATTTTCATTGTTTGAGGGCAAAATTGTTATTTTATAGTTTAAATTCATTTTTTACGAATTTTGAGTCAAAAATGCATTTTCTAGTATTTTTAAGATTATTTGTAATTTTTGGTAATTTTTTGAGGTCAATAGCTATTTTTCTGTAAATTTTCATTTTCCAAGGGCAAAATCGTCATTTTACAGTTTAAATTTATTTTTTGTTAAATTTTGAGTCAAAAAGGCATTTTCTAATGTTTTAATCTTACTTTTAATTTTTTATAATTTTTTGAGGCTAATATCTATTTTTTTGTGTATTTTCGATATCCAGGGGCAAAATCGTCATTTTATACCCCGAGCGCGTTTCTATCAGTTTTAAACTCTAGTTTTTATTTTTGAAATCTACTGTGAATTCTTTTTGAAAATTTAGAGATCACTGTCATATTTCTTACATTAATTTTTAATTTTAGGGTTAAAAATATTTTTTTAATAAAATTAGCATTTTTTAATTCGGTGGCATTTTCGTTATTTTACAGCATTCTTGGCCAACAAGACAACTGGCCAATAAATACCCTTTTTAATCAGAAAAAAGAAAAAAAAATAGAAAACCCTACAAACACTTTGGTTTTTGTGCTCTAAGGATCAAACTCACACTATTCACCTAAAAAACACACACTTGCCGTCATCCCCATTTTTCCATCTACTGTTCATCGCCTCTAAAGTTTCTGACCACTATTTATCTTCATATCAGTTTCAAGCCTCAAAAAGGTAATTTCTTAGTAATTTCTTTTTGTTTTTGATCCATTTTTTTTCATTTGTCTAGGTAAATCTGATTATTGTGTTAATTACCTAGAAATTTTGTGAAGTTTTCTTGTTGGATTTTCTTTTTCTCTTTCTTCAATTTTGTTCTAGGCTTGTGACACTCTAGAAATTCATATGAAACTATTTTATTCATGTATGTTTATAAGTAGCTCAAATAATAATGATAATGGTAGGAAAAAAAAAACCCTAAAACGTACTTAAAAGAAAAATTCTTTCATTTGAAATCTAGCATTAACTCTTGATTTATTAGTTGGAGGATTTCTTAAGTTAATTAGGTTAATTAACTAAGTTTCTTTCCTCATTGAGTAGAAAACCTAAGAATTAAACTTGGATTAAATTCATTAGATCATTAGTTTTTCATAGTGTTTCATTTTAACTAGTTTATATTACTATTTTCTAGTTTTTTTTTTACTACTTAAACTTTAGCTCATTTTTCTCAAAAATTTCACTTATTCACTTGCTTTATTTCTCTTCTTGGCAGAATTTTTCTTTCTCTCTTTTCTTCTTCCTTGGCCGAAAATTCTTCTTTCTTTTCTTTTTTTCCCTTGGCCGAATTTTTCTCTCTTTTCTCTCCCTCATGGCCGGATTTTCCCTTCTCTTTATTTCTTCTCTTTTTGCTTTAATATTTATGTCATAATATTATTAATTACTAGGTGGAAGAGATCTTTCTTGTGTCACCAATTAAATTAAAACAAGTTTACCACTAATGCCTACAAAGCCTAAAGCCTAACTTGCTTCTTGTAATATTTTTATTGGTTAATCTTTCTCCCAACTTTTCCATTATTTCTTCTCTATTTTCCTAGACTATTTCCTTCTCCTTTTCATTTTCCTTGGCCGGCCTTGCTCTCTCTCTTTTCCTCTCATATTTCTTTCAACTTCTTGGAGCTTTTTCTTCCAACTTTGAGCAAATTTCACCATAGAAAGTGAGCTTACCTTCCTTCTAAGCAAAGTTCTAGGCTTGTTGTAGGTATGTACTACAAGCTTTAACCATTAATTTCAAGTTTAATTGGTTTTTTTGTACTAGTTTAATCTTGACTTCTTATGATTTTAACTTGAAGATTTATGCTTGAATTGAAGTCTTACTTGTTAGAGATAGTGTTTTCTTGGTTAGATTGAGTAGTAATTGGTATTTAAACCTTGAAAAATTTCATGGGGTATATGGTTTGGTTGAAGATTCTTGGAAGTGAATTCTTGAATTTTAGTGGAACTTTGATGGAATTTGAACTTGGATTGAACTTGGAAGTTGTAGAACTTGTGGAATTATGGATTTGATGGTTGAAATCTTGATGGAAAACCAAGTTGGAAGGGCCGAATTTAAGGGGAAATAATGCCAAAATTTTGTTAGAAAACCCTAAAATAAAAACCCTAAAATGAAAACCCTAGAATGGAAACCCTAAACCCTAAACCCTAACCTAAACAAAAACCTTAGAAAAGGGGATATTTCTTGATTTTTCTTACTAAGTTAATTAGGGTTTAAATCTAGTTTTCATTAGATTATTTTTTTTATTTCAGGACCGAAAGTGAGACCCGACCTTTTTACGAAATATTCTCGTAGGCATTTCAGGTGAGTGTCTTTATGTGTGCATGATGCATGTAACGTGATATTTCATTTGTAAATATTATGCTATGATTGCAAATATTATGCGATAAAATGTGCTACTTGAGGAAAGATGTGTACTTTATCGCATCTATTCCACAATGTGTTACTTGTTTTCATGATTAAATGTGTTACTTGTGTTTGAGACTTCCGTGACTAACTTCACCGTTACTTCACGGATAGTCAACTTGAACGGGCGTGGGAGGATAATAAGGTGCTGGGTGTTTTAGGGCGTGATGTTCATTCCCTCATGAGTTGTTAATCCTCTAAGAGGCCAACTCCGGGTTGAACTTTCTTGCGTGTTGGCCCTCCAAGGTCGAGGTTACTCCCTGGATGTGGTAGCATGTTAGGAGGTTATAAGGTGTGTGGTGGTTAGGGTCTTGCTTGATAATACCGGTATGACCTTGGCACGGACCTGAGCTATTATCTCGGTCCCAATGCCTTGTTTATATAATCGGTACTTGTTTCTCCTGCTGGTCGAGCTTGCTCCCGTGGTTGAACCCTATATCCGCCATTGACTAATTGTTAATTATTTGTTCATGTGCTGATTCAATATCTTGTTAAATTATTTTATTTTTCTGAAATAATAGATTTTTGGCCTGCCTGCATGATTTGGGCACTCACTGGGCTATTATAGCTCATTCCTTCATTTGTTTTTCTTTACTCAGGTATTTCTCACTCTTAAAGCTAGGAATGGCGAATTTAGTTATAGTAGACTTTTGTTTTGTATTTTGGTCAACCGAGTTATTTGGTTACCATTGTAAATAATATGTATATTTTGGACATGTAAACTTGTAGTACATGGCCTGTACATTTTAGTGACTTTTGTATCTTAAGTTGAACTATGTGAATGTATTCCATTTTGGGTTAACTGTACGTGAATGTGCTGAGTGCGTGCTTGAGTGAGTCCTGGCGAGAGCTAGGCAGGCAGTCCGCTAAGCCCTTTGGTGCGCCTCTGGGTAAGATGGGGCTGTCACAGGCTTGTGTTATTGCTTCTGTTTTTTATCTCCTTTACACCACCGTAATTTCATCTCTTACCACCAGAAGCTCATCATAGATTTTAGTTCCACCAATTTCTCTACCACAAACTCCGGTTAAGTTTCTTCTATTTCCACCGTTCTACCACCATCAGCCTTCATCCCAAACCTCCAGGCACCACTCACAGAAGCAATCTCCTCCACCAATCACACTTCATCGCCACTGCCAACTGCCTCCACAAAGCCCATAGCCTGCAAAAAAGCAAACACACTAGCCACAGCAATTCCATCGGTTAAGCCTCACAGAACAATCCCACAATTCCACCACCACCACTAGTTATCTGCAAAGAATTCAAAACAACTCCCATACCTCTACAAGACCACCAGCATCGCCAACCAAAACCATCCCCGTCAATCTCACTTCTCAACCACATAATACCTTCAATCTACCGCAGCTCACTCTGTCCTGTCCTTAATCCCAATCCTTTTTCACCAAAACAAGCACTGCAAACTCAGAGAAACAATCCTAAGAAATCATAAAAAGGGCCATAAAGAAAAGCAAACATAAATGACCCCTGCTCAACCTAAATCAAAGCTCTTCCACACTGCCACCATTCCAGGCCATAACCAGCTTACCCACAGTCATCAGTAGCTCCAAACCCCCTAAATTCAATCAGCAACGCCATAGCCGTTCTCAAACCTCCCCTGAAACAAACCACAACAAGACCCATGACAATCAGTAACCCCTACTCCCCTAATGCCAACAATTTCCATTATCCAAGTCCAACCCAAAATCCCAATTCACCAAAAGATCTCCCTAACAATCATCAATTACCACTGCTTAGCCCTCCAAACGACACACAAAACTTTCGGTCAGGACCCCCAGAACCACCACCATAGTACCCCCTATCCCTCATCCGAAACCACTCAAACACGAAATTTAATTTAATCAATCCACCACCACTAGCAGTTGTCATCTCGACCTGCACAAAAAAAAAAAAAAACGACCAAGCAATTCCAGAGCCACAATCAGCTAATCCCACACACAATAGCAGTCATCACCAAGCTGCTGACAACAATCCACTCCCTCCACCAGTTCATGGCCGTCACTAATTCATAGCCAAAATTCCAGCACCACAACCCCTTCAACTATCTCCCCTCCCCTGTCTCCTCCACGCCACATCAATTGCACAGCCTCCATTACACCACCAACATCAATTCCACAATCAATACCCACTAAACTACCACCACCAGAGCCATTACCCAAAGCCCGCAGCTCCACTACTTCCTTCTCCATCTTTCTCACCACAGTCAATGCATCGCCCCAACCTCCACCATGCCCAGCAATTGCTGAATTTGCACCACCAATTCCTTTCCTCTCCTCTAAGCCATCATCGCCGACCCTCTCTATACCCATTATCTTTGCAAAGCTTACTCGAACTGTGAGCAACTTGGGATTCGATTTAATGGCTTTAGAAGATTGGAAATTTGATTTTGAAATTTAAGATTCTTAATTCTCTTTAAAAGGGCCCTAAACATAGAAATTGAATATGGTGCAAGAGGGGAAGGGCTGAGCAAAGAGAGAAAACGAAAAATAGGAGAGATAACAGAGACACAGAGAAGGCAGAGAGAAAAATTTTCCTAGAGAAGAAATCGAAGAGAGAGAGAGAGAGAGAGAGAGAGAGAGAGAGAGAAGAGAGAGATTAGGAATTTGGGAAAAACTAATTGCAAAAGAAAATTGAGAGGAGCTGCGGGGAAAAGTTTTGGGGGCTTGCCAATTTCATAATTTGGTTTCTTTTTTGTTTCAACTGATTTAATTTTCTTTTGATTTGGTTTTTGACTTGTTCAATTCATGTTTAATTTGATTGACTTAAATTAATTTAGTCAAGTGATTCAGTTTAATTTAGGACAACACACTTTCTTTTGGTTAATTTGTGATAAATAGGTATTTAGATTTTAAACTTTACAGTTTTTTTTAATAGTGTTTGTATGCCCCTTAATATTTACATATTTATGCAATTAAGTCCCCATGTTTATGAATTGACTCCCCTAAGATTTTATGTTCATGAATTGACTCCCCTAAGATTTTATGTTCTTTCAATTAAGTCTTGCAATTTTTGTTTGTGTCCTACTTTTGCTGAAAATTATTGTTTTGTCTTCCAATTTACTTTAAATTTTGTATCTCTACCCCTTTAGACTTTGTGAATTTCTAATTTTTACACCTTAAGCTTTATAGAATTTTATCACTAGGCCCCTAGCTACTAGAATTTATTTTTTTACAATTTGCCAATACTTAAATGTTTTAGGTTTTTATTTGTTTATATTAAGGTTCCTTGACCTAGTTTGTTTATGTTGATTAGCATTTTTAGTACCGGGTCTTCGAAAATAGGTATTTTCGTCACTTTTTTTAATTGCTTCTTTATATGCTCCAATATGCTCCAATGTGATTTTTATGCTTATTTTTATTATTATTTGTTCTTATTTTGCATACTTTTTGTGTATTTACAGTAGTTAATTTGTTTAATTTTAAATTTTTATTATTTTGAAAAAATATAATATTTTGTATTTAGTTAGTCAATGTAATAGTTAGGTCATTTTTCTCATATTTTAACAAGAATTGTGTAATTAGATAGAAAGTGTAATAGATAGGGCATTTTTAATTTCCTCCTGTTAAATTGTAAATTAAGCCCCCGGTGTAATAGTTAGGGTTTATTTGCTTTTGCGTGCTTACATACTATATTTGTTTTACCGCTTTCATTAGGATTTTACATTTAGAATATTATGCTTATGTGTTATGTGCTCCTATGTGATCTTATATGTTTTTTTTATATATGTTTAATTCACTTTAATTCACGCTTTACTATTTAAATTCATGTTTTATGTTATTCCGTCACCACACTAGTCCAACGCTAAGTTGTAGCTTCATTCGTTTCCCGCTAGTCCAACGCTAGTGGGATTTTTTAGAACGGGTTAGTCCAACGCTAGATCCTTAGGGCATTTTAGTATTAGGTGCACTCGTGTGCATTTTACATCCCACTTCACGCATTTTTAGTTTTCTTTCCATTTTGCATGATTTATTACTATTATTATTATTATTATTATTATTATTATTATTATTATTATTATTATTATAACACATTTTTCAAATGCATGACATCTAGGTTACATCTCACTTAGAAATTAGGATATTTGTATGATTCGACTAGAAATAGTCGTCTATTCACGTAGGAAGCTGTGGCGTACAGGCCGTTCCCCCTTCCGTGAGTAGAAATATTCAATCACGAGTTATAAGTCTCCCGTACCCGTCATGTTGCATACTCACCTTCTTTCTTCACTTACTATATATTATTATTTTCTTTTCTTCTTGCATCATATTTTGCATAAAAACTCGTGACTCTCTCGAGGTCTCGATTCGGATTTCGCGATTAATGCAATAATTCCAACCAAGCCTCGACGGGACTATTTCGACTCTCCCAATACCCACATTTAGACTTACGATTTGCATTCATTTAGATACATCCGAACGCGATAAAATCTAGGGTTAATTTAGAAAATTTTGATTGAATCTCGCAACTAGCCTCGACTAGGTTGAAAGGGTGCCTTAGGCGCAAGTTTTTGCCTTCCTTTTCTTCAAATTTGACTCTCGGACCTTTTTCTCTCGTTTTTCGTAGACCGAAGTTGAAAAAGGGTTTTAAATGATTTTTCTAAAATTTTTATTTTGTTTCGTCAAATAATTTTTCGGGTGACTTGGTACACCCTAACTCAGTACCAAGTAGGCGACTCCATTTTTCAAATAAAACCCTTTTTCAAAAAATCAGTTGGCCAAAACTGTCGCATTTTTAGTCCCGGCCTTTCTTTCTTTCAAAATACCATTTTTTCTAAAAAATACATTTTTAACTAAAAAATCAATCTTTATCACATACACACCATTTTTTCAAAATCTATCTTTTCAAAAGGGATCTCAAACCGGACTGTTCTTTTCGGGATACGACAGTTAACGACACCAGTAGCCCTTTTCCCATGATTATTGGGACGCGACAACCAAGACATGAAAAAAGATAAATATAAGATTCGAGTGAAGCACCACTGCCACCATTAACACTGGGACAAGGAAAAAAAACAAAGAAAAGCTCCAGTATGAAGGAGAAGAGTTTTGGGCCCCACGACCACCATAAGTCACTAGCACATGGGAAAGAATACAAAAATCCTCCGAATGAAGGAAATCACTTTCGCGCACCTTGGCAATCGTTAGCACCTGAACATCGGGGAAAAAATGATATCCTTTGAACGAAAGAGAACTTTTATGGCTTACCCACAACTATTTAATGTTTTCTTGTAAGATATTATCGAAACATTTAGTAGTAGTAATAAATCATACCATACGAAGAAAGAACTAAAATTATGCTTGTCTTTGATTGTTCATTGTCAAGTAACTTCTATGTTTTCAATGTAGGAATGAGTTCAAAGAGAAGAAAAAACAGGAATGCGCTTCAAAAATGGAAGAGAAAAATGAATGCGATGGAGGTAGACATGTCGGAATGTGGACCTTATGAAAAGACGGTAATGGTTTATATGTCTAGTGATAATTTTGCAATGTGAAAGTACCATTTCATTACTATTTATGCATTATAATTAAAAATAGTTAAAAAATAAAGAACTTAAACTTAAACAAAATGGCGCATAATTTTTTTACTACACATGACACAATTTTTTTTATTTTTTTGGCTGAACTTGCCAATATTTATTAGCACTTTAGAAAGGAGATTCAATATTAGTTGGCAGCGAATGGGCAAGTACCGTAATTTAACTATCCAAGTGTCTAAATTTGTAGGCCATGATGGTAATTATATGTAATCTTTCCATAGTCACGCATAGCTAGGAAATTAGCTCATGTCTACAATTGTCAGTGAAATGAATGATGCTACCAGTTACATATCAAATCAATAATTTAACAATGTTGTTGTGTGGTTAACGTTTCTCACAAGTCACTCATCCAGTATGCACTAGCATAGTGTCCCTAACACGTTCAAAGAATTTCGGTACTATAGATATATTTTGACTGCCATGTCAATGAAAATTGATTACAATGTTCATCAAAAAAAGAAAATTGATTACAATGACATAAGACTAAGGGCACAGATATTTCAACCATTTTCATGTTTAAATGATTATAGTTCACGAGGCTTATGATGTTCTGAAGTACTTTTCAAGCAATTTGACGCAATTTGGCACTAGTTGTATATTAAAAATTAGACAATGAATTACAAGGAGTTAACAATATGCACATGTGTTGAGATCCAAATGGATCTGATGTAGATTTCATTTTTGGTAAGTTAAAAAAAACTGACAAACATAAAAGAGCTAAACATTTCATCCTTAATATATAAGATTTTGTTAGAATTAATTATTAAAATAAACATTTCGACCTTCATATTTAAGATTTTGTTAGCATTAATGACTAAAATAAACGGAATGTTTAAATGTATATATTTTTTAAAAGTTTAGGATAATACGACACTTTTAATTTTTTTTTTGGGAGGTAGAGAGAAAGGTTCCACATCCATTTATGTAGTTTGCCATTTTATTTGGACGGGAAAAAAATAAAACCGAAGCATATCGATAAATAACCTCTTTCTCTTTCCTTGGAACCCTAGTTGTTGGTCGATGTCACTTCCACTTTCGTATAGGTATTTTGCGGTTCTTCATAACATTCTGGGTTTATTTTATTTTATTTTATTTTATTTGCTAGGTTAATCTGTTCCCTTGTGTATGTTAGCGAAGTGTCGCCAGTATGAATTTTAGTGGTTGTTCTTCGATGTTTAGTGATATCGTTGCTGTGAATTTAAGTTACTTCAAGCTTGCTTGACATTATCAATTACCTTGGCGCTGCATATTTAACAGTCTGAGCTTCAAACTATTTTCATGTATTGATATGGATAATACTGATGCATATCTAAGAAGACTTGAAACAAACAAATAAGTTCAACGCATAGAGGTAAACGGTAACCAAATGCAAAATAACAAAATTTGATTAGAGTTAAATGTAACACGTAATTATACAATTGCCTTGCATGGCTTTGTTGCTTATTGGTGTACATAACAGTCATATATACTTTTTCATTAAAATTAGTTGTAGGAATATGTAACACTATACCAAATATCTTTTCTTTTTGTATATTTTATTTAGATATAATAAAATTATCCTAATAGCTACTTCATAACTCCATTCACTACTGTGCTTGATAGATTGTTATGCCATAATTGATTGAAACATTATCAGATAAGCATATACATAAGTGCAATTGTTGACTTTAAAACACACATTAATAACAACTTTATAACACGTAATTATATAGCTGTTTCACGTAAATTTATTAGTTATTGGTGTACATAAAGCTATATGGACTTGTTCCTTAAAACTAGGTCAACGAATATGTGAGAATATATAAAAATACCTCTTTTTTTAGGTTTGTATATTTCGTGAGACCTAACAAAATTATTATGATAGTTACTTTATAAGTCCATTTAGTTGTGCTACATGTTAGATTAGTTACTTCATAAGTCCATTCAGTTGTGTTGCATGCTAGGTGCTTATGTTATCATTGATTGAAACATTATGTTATATAAATCATGTTTTTACTTTAACACCCAAAATAATAGCAGCTTTGTAACTCGTAATTATACAGTTGTCTAACATAATTTTATTGTTTATTGGTTGTATATAACAGTCGTATGTACTTGTTTATTAGTAAAAGGTCCGTGAATATGTAACAATGTTCTTAAACTTCCTCTTGTTTTGTATATTTAAATTGATTCAATAAAATTATTGTGGTAATTATTTCATAAGTCCATTTAGTTGTGTTGCTTGCTATACAACTATGTCATCATTGATTGGAACATAAATTATCTATTGGTAACATTAAAACATAGATTAAGAATAATTTTTTAATACATAATTATAGACCTATTATGTATAATTTTGTTGCTTATTGGTGTAACATAACTGCCATCTCTACAAGTGTAAGGTAAGTTGAGCATCTAAGTGACATAGAAAAAAAAAAAAAAACCCTCAATGAACTAGAACCATCTTGGGCCCCCCTACCACCATAAGCACCCGCACATGAGAAAAAAACACTAAAATCCTCTGAATGAAGGAAATTACTCTCGCGCACCTCGACCATCATTAGCACCCAGACACAGGGACCAAAAAAAAAAAAAATCCTTTGAACGAAAGAGAACACTTATGGGTTTGTTCACAACTATTCAATATTTTCTTGTAAGATATTATTTAAAATTTTAGTAGTACTAATTAATCTTACTATATGAAGAAAAACTAAAATTATGCTTGTTTTTGATCTTCATTGTCAAGTAACTTGTATGTTTTCAATGTAGGAATGAATTTAGAGAGAAGAAAAAATTGAAAGTATTCCAGAAATAGAAGAGGAAAATGAATGCGATGGAGATAGACATGCCTGAAGGTGGACTTTATGGAGAGATGGTATTATTTTACATGTGTGGTAATAATTTTGCGATGTGAAAGTACCAAGTCATTACTATTTATATATTACAATTAAAAACAATTAAAAAATAAAGAGCTGAAATTTAAACAAAATGGTATATGTCAATTTTTTTTTTCTTTTTTTGTGCAAGCTACGCATGTCATCATTTTTTTTTAATTTTTTTTTTGGCTGAACTTGCCAATATTTATTAACACTTTAAAAAGGAGATTTAATATCAGTTAGCAGCGATCAGGACAAGCACCGTAATTTTACCATCCAAGTGCCTAAATTTGCAAGCCATAATGTAATTATATGTCGTCTTACCATAGTCACGCATATCTAGGAAATTAATTCATATCTGCAATTGTTGGTGAAGTGACTAAAATAATGAAAAATAAAGCATTCATGCAATGATCTACTGATTACATGTCAAATCAACAATGTAACAATGTTGTTATGTTGTAACGTTTTTCACAAGCAGCAACATAGCGAGGATTTAGTCATAGGAGATGAGTCTAGAGTAGGGGTGCAATCGAGCCGAGTCAAGATTGAGTAACATCATGTTCGAACTCGAACTTAATCGTTAGTGGTGCTACTCGAACTTGACTCAAGCCCAATCGAACTAAAAATTGCAAAGCTAGGAGCTCGAAGTAGCGTTTGACAACTCGAGTTTGACTAAAAAACTCATGCTCTTTTGTTTTTTTTTTTTTTGCACTTGCGAGTCTACTAGAGCACTCGAATGTCAACTTGTAAAATTTTCAACTCCTTCAAAAAAATAAATAAATAAAACATGCTCATAAGGCTCGGCAAGCCTTCGAGCTTGCAAATCTGATGCTCAGACTAGCGATTGTTACTACTCGAACTTGAGCACCGAATTTGAGCCAAGTAATTGACTTGAGCTCGCAAGTTGCTCGATTCGATTGCAACCCTAGTTTAGAGTTATAGTCAGTCAAGTAAAATATATTAAAAAAAGTTATGTGAACATAAATGTCACAAAAGATAATTTTAAATAAAATGAAATTACTTGTACCATTAGCATATACAAAATACTATCTTATCTACAAATTTATTTGAGTGTACAAGACACATGAAATTGGGCACGACGATTTTTTATTGTATCAAAGTTGTCGATGATTGAATCTATGGATAAAATATATTTTTTTAATGAAAAATCAACTTGCAATTTTCAAATGGTAGGCTCAAATTATTTTGTATTCTTCTAATTGAAAGCAAACAAGTAGTTAAGAAATGTTATGCCCAAATTTAAGTAACTTGTGAAGACAATGGCTTTGGGGGGAAGGGAGAGAAGCATAGTTGTTTTTTGGTTAATTTTTTGGAAAAATTTCTTATAAGGGCGGTGGAAGTTTTATAATTAATAAAGAAGTCAAAATTTTCACATAATTCCTACAAAGGGCGTTATTACTAAAAGCATATGATTTAATGTATAAAAATATAATATTATTTTTAAATAATATAATTGGGTTATTTACCTAAATACTAGCATTTTTAATAAAAAATCAGTATTATAATTTGTCGTATCAAAGTAGTAAAATAAACAATTTCTAAATTTTTGGTTCAAAGTGTTCAAGTTCAGAATTATGAAGGAGACGATTTTTTTAAAGCGAACTTTTTTACGGTCAATTATAACTAAAATTAAAATAAACAATGTTGTGAAAATTTATAAATATTAAAGTTTTTAATCAAAAAGAAAAAATGTATATTGACGTTTTTATTCATCAGCTCAAAGCAAAAAAATCAATTCCTTCTGAATTTTGATATAAAGTATCCGAGCAAAAATTATGAATGAGATGATTATTTAAAAATGAACCTTTTTTTATTGAACAATTGCAGCAAAATCAAAATGAAATCAATTTTTTTTAAAATTTATAAATGTTAGAATTTGGAAAAAAATAAAAATTATATTGACATTTTTATTCATTTTCTCAAAGTTATAAAATAAATTTCTTCTTAATTTTAGTGCAGAAGGCTTGGTACAATATTATGAAGGTGATGATTTTATGAAGATAAACTTTTTTTTAATGATTAATTTATTTCAAAATCAAAATAAAATTGATTTTCTGAAATTGACTGAAGTAGGATTTCAGAAAAATCTATTTCTCTACCTTGGAAAGATGAATAAATTGGCATTCTATTCCAATATTAATCAAAAAAATTATTAGATTCAAGTATTTGTTAGTAATGCCCTTTATAGGAATTAAGCAAAAGTTTCGCCCTCTTTATTTATTACAAAATTTCGACAACCCTTATAAGAAATTTTCCCTAATTTTTTTGGGGGGGGGGGGAGGGTGTGACGCCCCAGAAACTTGTATAAAATTATTTAATTCACTGTTATATTTATTAGTAGAAAGAAATATATAAAATGATGAGAAAAGAAAAAGAAAGGTCAAGATCAAAAATGCCTTCAATAAGAGAATTTCCTTTAGTTAGGGTTAGTGTTAATCTTTGATTTATTAGTTGGAAGATTACTTAAGTAAAATTAGGTTAAGTAAATGAGATTCTTTCATGATTAAGTAGTACACCTAAGTACCCAATTTGGATTAATTTTATTGGACCATTAGTTTATTATAGTGTTTAATTTTGACTAACTAACCTCACCAATTTTTAAGCCTTTTGACTCATTGAACTTTTGTTCAATAATTGACCTAGAAATTTTATTTATTCACTTGATTTTTCCACTCCTATGGCCGGCCATCTCCCTCTCTAATTTACTCATTTTTGCTTTAAAATTTGTGCCAAGAATGTTTACTAATTACTAGGAGATAAGTGACTAATATTTTCACTAATCAAATTTAATCAAGTTAGCCAACATTTCATTAAAAGCATGCAAACTCACATGACTCTTGTCTTGCTATAATTGGTCATTCTTTTCTCCATTATTTTCTTTATTTCTCTTCTATTTTCTTGGCCAAATTCTTTTCTCTTCTTTTCTTTTTCTCTTGGCCGAATTTCTTCTTTCTTTTTCTTTTTCTTCTTGGCCGAAATTCCTTCTTTTCTTTTCTTGCTTGTGGCCGAATTTTTCTCTCTTATTTTCCTCTCATTTTCTTTAATATTTATTCTATAATATTACTAACAACTAGGTGATAAAAGATTGACACTTTCCACCAATTAAATTAATCCAAGTTTACCACTAATGCATTAAAATACTAAACTCTAATTTTACTCTTGTTATTATTTTATTGGATATTCTTTTACCTACCTTTTTATTTATTTCTTTTCTATTTTTCTAGCCTATTTCTCTCTCTTTTTCCTTGCTCTTGGCCGGCCCCCTTGCTACCTCTTTTCCTCTCATTTTTTCTCTCAACTTCTTGAAGCTTTCTCTCCAAATTTCAAGCAATTTCACCATAGAAATTTAGTTTTTCTTTTCCTAGACAACCTTCTAAGCTTGATCAAGGTATGTGCTATGAACTTTTCCTACTAAATTTCAAGTTTAATTGGTCTTTTGTACTAGTTTAATATTGGAGTTCTTATGATTTATAACTTGAAGATTTATGCTTGAAATGAAAGATTACTTGCTAGAGATAGTGTTTTCTTGGTTAGATTGAGTAGTAAATGGCATTTAAACTTTGAAATTTCATGGGGTATATGTTGCTTGGTTGAAGATTCTTGGAGTAGAATTTTTGAAAAATTAAGTGGAATTTGATTGAATTTGAGCTTGGATTGAACTAAGAAGTTGTAGAACTTGTTGAATTATGGTTTGGATGGTTGAAATCTTGAAGGAAAATTAATTTTGGAAGGGCCGAATCTAGGGGGAAATAATGTCAAAATTTTGTTAGAAAACCCTAAAATGAAAAACCCTAGAATGAAAACCCTAAAGTAAAAACCCTAGAATGGAAACCCTAAACCCTAAACCCTAAAACTAAAACCCTAGAATTTAGTGGGGTATTTCTTGAATTTTCTTACTAAGTTAATTAGGGTTTAAATCGAGTTTTCATTAGATTATTTCTTCTAAATTTCATGACCCGAAAGCGAGACCCGACCTTTTTACGAAATATTTTCATAGGCATTCCAGGTGAGTGTCTTTATGTGTTCATGATGCATGAACTATTATGTTATACATGAAATCATTACTTCATGAAATATGCTATTTAAGGAAAGATGTGTACTTTATCGCATCTATTCCGCAACGTGTTACATGCTTTCATTACCCAATGTGTTACTTGTGCGTGAGACATCCGTGACTAACTTCACCGTTACTTCACGGATGGTCAACCCGGCTGCACGTGGGAGGACATAAGGTGTTGGGTGTTTTAGGGCTTGACGTTCTTTCCCTTTTGAGTTGTGAATCCTCAAAGAGGCCAACTCCGGATTGAACCTTCTTGCTTGTTGGCCCTCCAGGGTTGAGAATATCTCTTAGATGTGGTAGCCTGTACGGAGGTTATAAGGTGAACGGCGGTTAGAGTTCTTGCTTGCTTGCTTGATAATACTGGCATGACTCTTGATACAGACTTGAGCTATTATCTCAGTCCTAATATCATGATTTCTTGGTCAATGCATGCTCTTCCTACGGTTAAGCTTGCTTTCGTAGATGAGCCCCGTATCCGCCATTGACTACTTGTTAATTGAGTTGTTCATAACTTGTCTACTTAATTTGTCTATTATTTTGTTCAATAAATAATAGATTCTTGGTATGATTGCATGACCTGGACACTCATTGGGCTATCATAGCTCATTCCTTTCGTTTGTTTTCCTTTACCCAGGTTTTTGAAAAATTAAAACTGGATCGACTAGTTTTGAATATAATAGATATCTTAGTTAATGTAATAGCCACATTGTTTTGGGCTATCTTGGTGAAAATCATGTATATTGTGACATGTAAACTTCTTGATGTTCCTTGTACATTTAAATTAAATAATGTGAGTATATTTTATTTTATTCTATTTTATTTCATTTTATTTGGAGTTAAGCACGCGCGTATGGTCTGAGTGAGTGCTCGACTTGAGTCTTGGCGAGAGCTAGGCAGGCAGTCCGCTAAGCCCTTTGGTGCGCCTTTTGGTAAGGTGGGGCTGTCACAGAGGGAGTGCAAACTATAATAATACAAAAATCTTTACTTACAAAAAAAAACAAAAATTCTCAAGCTAGCGGGAGGAAGGACGGGGGAATAGTTGTTTTTTTAATTAATTTTTGGGAGGGCAAACTATAGTAATATAACAATTTTTACGTACAAAATAAAATTTTTTTCAAGCTGGAGGGGACAGCTACCCCCTCTGGCCCTCTTCCCTCCTCCCCTACTCACAAGTCACTTATCCAGTATGCAATAGCATGGTGTCCCTAACACGTTCAAAGAATTTCAGTATTACAAATATATTTTGACCACCATGAAAATTGATTATAATGACACAAGTCTAATGGCACACATATTTCAGCCATTTTCATGTTTCAACAATCATATTCACGATGCTTATGATGTTCTAAAGTACTTTTCATGCAATTTGATGTAATGTGGCACTAGTTGTACATTACAAATTAGACAAGAAATTACAAAGACCTAACAATACGCGCATGTGTTGAGATTCGAATGAGTCTGATGTAGACTTCATCTTTTGTAAATAAAAGAAAACTAACTAATATAAAAGAGCCAAACATTTCAACCTTTATATCTAAGATTTTGTTAGGATTAATGATTAAAATAAACATTTCGATCTTTAGATTTAAGATTTTGTTAGGATAAATGACTAAAATAAATGGCATGTTTAATGTATATATTTTTTAAAAGTTTAGGGTAATACGATGCTTTTAATGTTTTGGGCCTTGCTGGGGGATTTTTTTGTAGGGGTGGAAATTTCAAACCCGATCTAAAAATACGATACGAATCTAATAAAAAAATAACAGGTTTGGATTTAAGCTTGACTGACCCACCAATAAAACAGGTTAGCTTCGGGTTAGTCCACGGGTTAGGGAAAATTTCTTATAAGGGCGATGGAAGTATTGTAATGAATAAAGAGGGTGAAACTTTTGCATAATTCATATAAAGGGCATCACTAACACATACCTGAATATAAGAAATTTTCGATTAATATTAAAATAAAATGACATTTTATTCACCTTTGCAAAGTAGATAAATAGATCTTTCTAAAATTCTATTTCAGTCAGTTTTAGAAAATCGATTTCATTTGAATTTCGACTAAAATTAATCATTAGAAAAAGGATCCATCTTCGTAAAGTTACCACCTTTATAATTTTGTGCCTAAACTTTTGAACTGAAATCAAGAAGAATAAAAAAACCAATATATTTTTTATTTTTGATTAAAAACTCTAATATTTAGAAATTTTAAAAAAATTGATTTACTTTGATTTTGGTTGCAATTGGTTAATAAAAAAATGTCCATTTTCAAAAAAATCATTTCATTCATAATTTTTGCCTGGACACATTTTAGATCAAAATTTAGAAGAAATTAATTTTACTACTTTGAGATGATGAATAAAAATGTCAATATACATTTTTTCTTTTTGATTAAAAACTTTAATATTTATAAATTTTCACAAAATTAATTTTATTTTGATTTTAGTTAAAACTGACATTCAAAAAAGGTCCATTTTTAAAAAAGTGTCTCATTCATAATTTTGTACTTGAACACTTTGAATAAAAAATTTAGAGAAAATTGATTTACCACTTTGAATTGATAAATTATAATGTCATTTTTTTTATTAAAAATACTAATATTTAAGTAATAACTCAATTATATTATTTAGAATAATATTATAATTTTGGACATAAAATTGTATGTTTTAGTAATAATGCTCTTTATGATAACTATGTGAAAATTTTGCGCTATTTATTTATTACCAAACCTCTATTGCAAATTTTCCCCAAAAACAGAGAAAAACAAAACTCTGAAAAAAAAAAAAAACCAGGGTCGCTAAGTTCGAAACCCTTTATTATTCCATTCTCTTTTCTCTCCCAATCTCACTCAACCGCCGCCGACCGATCCACCACCGCCTCCACCGGCCACCGTCGACTGCACAAATCTCCGCAGGCATCACCTTCACTCGGCCTATATCGTGCTACTGCTGCTAGGACTCGTCCGATCTGAGCGTTTCTTCTTCGAAAAGGTGAGTCTTTGAAAGATTTCAATTCCATGGTTCGTCTGTCAGTACAAAAAAGTGATAGTTTCTTTCCCTTCTATTTTGTTCTCCTGGGCGTTATCCTTTAAGGGCTTATACGTGATTTCATTTAACTAACAGGCATATTTCTGTTAGGTTATTGGCAAACACCTGCTAAGCGTGTGCATTTTTTTAATGAACAAAAATATCATGCGAAGTAAAAGTGGGGATTACAATATAGAATCAATTGAGTTGATTTCATGGTATTTCAATATATATATATATATATATATATTTATATGTTTACTTTTTTTTCTTAATGAATACAATACCGGCTTTAGGTTTGTACATGTACTTCAATTTTTTGCTTACTATACCCAATTCAAGCCTGCAGAATTTCTACTATTTATAGTGCCTTTTCTACTTGATTCTTTAAGAAAGATATTAATAATGCCTTTTACCACTTATTTCTATGTAATTTGTGTTCCTTCTCTCCTGAAAGTTGACAATGTATCAATTGCATATACAAAATTCCAAAAGCTGCATAGGCCAATTACTTGTCGTAATATTATTTACAAAAGCTTCTCCACAGTTCTAACAGAAAGTCTCTAACTGGTTTTGGATGTCATGATATCTCAAAAACAGGGTGCTTCTCTGAAGGGTAGAGCTATTACAGATAATGTATTGTCAATTTTGGAAAAATTAGTGTAGTAGTTTACTATGCTAAACCGCAGATTTGATGTAAAAGCTTAAGTGAAATGCCCCTGCTTTTGTGTATATTTGTCCTGTCGAAAGCTCACTAAAATTTGACGCTTTTTAAAAATAATGGCAAATGCTTGACCTCTTGGGGCTTATCATCATGATGATATAATTCAATTATGATATCACTTGGGAAAAACTGAACATGAATTTTATGTTAATTCCAATCTTTTATCCTGCTCTTTAACTTTTCTTGGCTGTATTTTTGTTTCTTTTGCTATTACTTTTGTGGTACAGTTTAAATGTACTATTTTGCAGGATGTATTTTTTTTTTTTTTGGGTCTGCTGGTTGGCGGGTCATGTTTGGGTTGACTCTTTATGGGTTGGCGGGTTTTCTGTTATACTTGGGTCTCAACCTGAAAACCGACAACCCAACCCAATTGCCACTCCTAGTTTTCTTTTTTTTTTTTTTGGGGGGGGGGGTGGGGGATGGAAAAAAAGGTTCCACGTCCATTTAGGTAGTTTGCCGGACGGAAAAAAAAAAGTGAAGTATGTCGATAAATAACCCCTGTCCCTTTCTTTGGAACCCTAGTTGTTGGGCGATGTCACTTCCATTTCCGTACAGGTATTTTGCAGTTCTTCGTAACATTTTGGGTTTATTTTTTTCGCTAAGTTAATCTGTTCACTTGTGCATGTCAGCGAAGTGTCGTTGGTCGGAATTTTCAGCAGCTGTTCTTCTATGGTTAGTGACGCCGTTGCTGTGTATTAAGTTACTCCGAGCTTGCTTGACATTATCAATTACTTTGGCGATGGCTACTGTAAGTAGTGATTTTCTCTAAAAACATCTTTTTTCATGAACATGGTGTCTTTTAGTTCTGCATTTATTTTTATTTACCAAAAAAAGAGAGTTCTGTTTTTTCTTTTCTTCTGTTTGTGGGTGGGGTGATATGTTTGGGAGAAAAATGGAAGGAGAACGGCCAAAACTCACTGTTTTCATGCCTCTTTTCTATCTTATCCTTTCTAGGCTTGCCAATCAGTTGATATCTTTTCATCTCCATTCTATCATGTTTCCTCAAAGGGAAAAGATAAAATAAAAAAGGAAACTTTATTTGCACTACTAAAGAAAAGAGCGAAAAAAGATTACCATTTTGTTGGGTGAGGGAATTGTAGTTGCTGCTGTGAGAGTTGGATGAGGGAAAAGTTGCAGCTGAGCTTTCTCTATCTCTGTCTCTATGCCTGTTTATATTGTATAAATAAATTGTATAACACGACCTATACAGACATACATATAGTTGTGATAATATACGCGGTTAATATTCATTTAATGATTTCAGGGTTGGAATTTGGTATTTGATACCTGTTCTGAAGAGGACTTTGTGAGTATAAACTACTAAACTACTGGAAGAAAATCTAAATAGCATACCTGCATTTACCGTATTAACTATACTAATATCTCATGATATATTGCGTGGAAATCATTGTCATCAGTATCGTCGGCTGAAGGAATTTACAGTACAACTTAAGATACATATCGAAAATGACAAGAAGTATGAGTTTGTGGAGCTAATAAAAAGCCATCTTGATGTAGCTCTGAAGGATTTTGGGAACAGTGAAACTGCAGTATCAAATTACCTCCTTGTAAAATGTTGTGAGCAAGGAGCAGTTAATTGTGCAGCTGCATTACTAAAAGGAGATACTGGTCTGACCCTGGACTTGGATGATCCTCGATTTTGGTTACCCCATTGTGCAGCAGCTGCATTATCTCCTAAGATGACTCAGTTTTTTCTCAAATCTGGAGCGCGTGCTACTGCCAAACATGTTGTATGCGGATCATTGTATGATGGTTTACTACCTATTGAGATTGCTCTTCTTACCATAAGGTAAAGTTGAGTTATTTCTGTCAAATCTTTATAATGCTTACTCTACTATCTTATTTGAAGTTGTTATTTTTCACGGTTTCTGTAGGAGGAGGGTTTTGTGGAGTAAAGGAGAATCACTTTTCTCGTTGATTGTTGAACTTACTGGAGAAGGGGATGGTAAAGAAAGTTGTTTATCCTAGTGAAAACAGTATTATGATTTCAAGTAGTAGTGTTCAAATTGTATTTATATATAATATACTTACTTATTGTCTTATTAAAGATTGCTATTTTCTATTGGTGATCTCCGGTCGGACAGATTGAGCCAAATAAGACTTTGAGGTTGCTCATAAATGAGATGTCTGAATCGGAGGTTTCTGAAGTCATTTGTCGTTATGCTGCGGAAGCAAAAATGATTGAGTTGGCCAGTTTGCTTATATTGTGCTCAGAAAGATCAATCATGGTTGACAATATTTATGTGTCCAGTAGTTTTGTTTCCTCAAGAGACCGGATGACTCTGCGCCAATATGTTGTTAATCAGATTGTATTGCTTGAAAACAAGGTGCGTAAACTTGTGGAGATTGACAGTGCCAAGTTGGCAGAGTACAGGGTAATGAAGGAGTCAATGATGACAATGCTGATGTTGCTTGAGATTTTTCTGAGGACGGGAGACAAAATAGCTAAGGTGGCTGAATCATTTCTACATATGGTAAGTTGCTTTAATATCTAATTTGCTTTTTTTTTTTTTCACTTAGCCAATTATTAGTCTATCTTCATCTTTTCTTTGGGTAGGATAGTACATGTGTTTTAAATGACTCTTTTTTTTAAGATGGAACCCAGTGGAATTCTCTTCTATGTGTGTGTGTGTGTGTGTGTGTAAATCACATTGAACTTCTATTGAAATTTCTCAAGACCTTCCCCATGCACGTGACCCCTTGGAAAGTCAAACAAAGATTCATGTCAGCGAATTTGCTATCCAAAAACCAGAAAGCCCTTGTCTGATCTTTTGGAGAAATTATAACACATCCTGCAAAAGCGTGGATTTAAGAATCATTAGCCTCTTTGTTACCTGGGCACCTTCCACAATACTTGTGTGATATCGTGTCTTGTTGTTTCAACACAGTTGCTGGTGTTGACAGGTGTAGACATGGCCTACGTTACTTGGAATCTTTATGGTTCCCCAGATGTACTCGTGTTAGATTCTTTATTTGTACCCATGTCTACAGACTTCCATGCCCGAGTTTAGGTAACATAAGTTAGCTTGCTTCTGTTTATTTATCTTTCTAAATTCTTTCTATAAGTGGTCATCACAAACAAGTCTCATGAAGTTATGCCGTGTAAGCATTTTGGATATGTTGCTTTGGTTTTGTATCAATATGGAAATCTCTTATCAGAAAAAGAAAAGGCATATGGTTAAGCCTATTTCAGGGTTATACTTTCCTCCATTCTTGGAATCTCCTCCAATCCCACAAAATGGATGGACTCTAATATGTAAAAATGATCCTTCAAAGAAAAATTTTGCCATTTAAAATAACCCTTATAATTTTGCAATATGGATTATTAAAATTATAAAGCATCAGATGAAAATTATAACGGCTAAGATGAAACAGGAAAACCTTATCGTTCCATAAAACCTTGATCAACTTTTTGAAATTTTGCCATCCTTTAATATGCGCCCTTGAGCTCCAAACTATGACCACAGTGTGTTGGATGGAGTAGACTTTGTTAGAGAATGTTAGCTTCTAAAGGATAGTGAATTTTACTCTTTGTTGGTCAATAGAGCTTGTGGTGGATGGTGAAGGGATGCAATGTCAGATACAGGGTGGAAAAGGGAGAGAAACAAGGTGAGCAAAGTGATCATAGCTGGAGATTGGGGTCAAGTTGGATTTGGATGAGGTAATGGGTTTGGTCAGTTGTGGCAAGGAAATGCTGGCTATACGGGAGGCTGAATCTGAACTATGGTGGATTGCAGGAAAATTAAGAAATAGAAATGGAAGGACAAGAAAAATGGGTGTGGAATTTTTTTTTTTTTTAACATTATTCTTATAAATGGACAATGATGCCCTGAAATCTAAGTGAAGAGACAGAATTTAATGCAGAACTTAATGCATAAGATTAACAAAAATACCTAGATGTACGCTTTTGGAAGTTGAATGGAGAATTTGAAATTAAAACTAGCTTGAACAATGCAGATTGATTTTAAAGATCGATACTTTCTTTCATTCATTTTGTTGTATTTTGTGGCTGAGTGCACAAGCTGTCATGATTGCAGTACCCTGCAACGCGTCTAGCCATTGCACGTTTGTTTGAATCATCAGGCTTTAAATTGATTGGTGAAGGCACTTCTGATCTCAGGAAGCCACTGCGTATGTGAATTTTGTTGGTTACCTCTTTGTCCTGTGTTCTCTCTCTCTCTCTCTCTCTCTCTCTCTCTCTCTCTCTCAAACTTTGTTTTTGTTTGCTAATGGTTCTTTTATGAGGCTAATAACTTGATTTGCATTTCCTTTTTTGTTTTTGGTGGTCTTGAATCGAGTTTACCAGGCAGAAGCCAACGGGATTTAGGTTGTTTTCTTAACCTTGCTTTTGAGCTAGTAGCCTGATGTTACCTGAAGAGATCGAGGAATAGAATTATTTTATTTGTTACCTTCTTAAAACTGTGCAGTTAACCTCAAGGCCAACTATTATTCCCAGTCTGGCATTCCACAGGTTGATTCCTTTGAGACAATGGTATGAGTAGCTTGATTGCAGTAATGTAACATCCATTAATAGCTTATCAACATGAAGTCTTTTTCTAAAGTTTATTTTTTTGTACTTGTAGTTTGCTTGTGCTCAATCTTGTTAGGAAGCCCAAATTATATTGTCAGAACTTTATTAGTAATTGAAAAATTGTAGTTGATGTACTAGCATTCTGTTGCTCTTAGAAGTTTGTTAAAATTTTGTGATTTTAACAACCGACATCTTGGGCTTCGTCTATAAGTAAATGAGCATATCTGTTCACAAACTATGCTGATTGTGGACTGTATAAGGGTGGGATGGGGAGTTTGTTGTGTCTTTAATATTCAAGTTCCCTTCTGCTCCCACTTTGGGATATGTTGAAGTTTGGTTGCCTTCCAAGAACTTCTAATACTTGTACATTTACATACATGTTAGATTTGACTTTTTGTTCAAGGGGTATTGGTGGCTATAATTATTCTGCTGTCATTCATGTCTGGTATAACTAGGTTTTACACATGAAATAAGATAGATTTTAGGTTCTTCAGAGACCTGGATGATGATTAAAAATTTGTTGGATGGAGTTCCATTTTGTTTATGTGAAAGCAACGGATATCCATGTGGGATCTACTACTTTTAGATTTGTATAGTTTATAGATGCTTGTACTGATGGAGCACTTGCCGGTATCCAGCCAAACACAACTAGTTGTTGGAGTCTTCTTACCTCTGATAATATTCCATTTGATCCGATAAATATGAACAAAGAGTTTCGTATTCTCATTTTCGGTTATTCGATATACGTTTGGAGCAAATTTTATGAAACTACTTTCAGGTTCCTTCTTGTGTGAAGTGCACTATTTGGTGATCATCTCTTGACTTACCTGGTATCTCCTTGTTGAGCAGCCTTTTCTTGGATGGGATGAAAGCAATCCCAAGTATCAGAAGCTGCTTCCAATGTGTATGGCCCTCGAAAAATCAAGGTAGAATCTGTTATTTACTTAATACTTTCAGGTGTCAGTGCTCCTTGGAATGGTATCATTTTCTTTATTTCTTCTTTTAATACTCTCTGGTGGAACTTATTTCAATTCATGGTTATGTGTGCTTCTCCTTTCCTTGCTTGGGTATCTTTCTTCTCCTCCTCTTGTCTGTGTGCATATGTGTGTTTCTTCCTCCTGCATCTGCATATTTTGTCTAGTCTAATTCTTTTGTGTTTTATACTAGCAATGTTATAAGGGATAAGTATTGGACACCAAATGAATCCATTTTCAAGTTGATCATCATGTTTTGCCTTCCCAAAATGGTTTGTTCTTCTCCTAAAATCTGCTTTTGAGTTGTTATCTGTTACCAATATGTCTGACAGAGATCAGACTTAGCATTGCTTGTGTCGATTTGATTGTGCCAATTGCAGAAAGAAGCTATGGAAGAAGTTAGGTCATTTGCAGAGAAATCAGAGATGATCAATGTGATTGCTTGCTACTACGCTAAGGAGGGTAAACTGATTGAGTTAGCCATCATACTGATGGTGGCCAGACAAAAGGTCATGGATCCAATCAAGTTTCAGATTAAGGGTGATAAAACAAAGAGGTCTATGACTTTTCAACAGTTCATCAACAGTGAATTGGCACAAGCAATTGATCTGGAGTGCAGACTCGTTGGAAGAATGACAGAACAAGAAAAGGAATTGACTAGCCTCTGTAAACAAAGGAAGTTGGCAATGATGTCTGCTCTTACTTTGTTAGAAATTTCTCAAAAAGCTGGTTCTGACCTTCAAGAGTACATTTGGTCTGATGAGAGAAAAAAAGTGGGTTTTCTTTTTGGAGTTCATTATATTTATTTTGTTTAGTTGCTATATGGGTTGACTTTTTCAAGGGAGACTCTGTAAGCACTGTCTGTCTAAATATAAAATCTATTTGGGGCTTAGCATTTAAAAGCTGTCTGTTGCCTCTGGTTTTCTGGGGTTCTTTCAGTTATCGTTTCTCTTGATGATTTGTGATTAGGAGCGAACAAGACACTAGAAGTGGACTATATTTCTTAGTGAGCTTTTCCACTGTGTTGTACTTTGTATCTTATCATGTTTCTTGCACAAACTCTGCCGCAGGTACAAAAGGAGCAAGTTGTCCATGATATCTCAAAAATGCTTTCAAAAGCTGGCTTCAAATTAAAATCTAAAGACACTGAAATCAGTGACACAGTTGACAGGTCCGTACTTCTCTGTTTCCAAGATTTGTTTGGCCTTTTTGTTCCTACCCTGATCTTTTGAAAAATTCGTTTATAATCTGAATGAGCTGACTTGCAAAGGAGAGTTGATGCTTGATAACAAGAATGAAAAGGGGCCCTTGGAAGTATTTAAATATTAAAAGGAAAAAAGGGAAAAAAATTCCTGGGTGGGGTTGACAGTGCATACTATATTGTAAATATGTCTTTGTGATAACGTGCATTCTTTTCATGCTTACAAAGTTCAATAAAGGCGGCCTTTGAACAAGAGGATGAGGCATTACAAGATCTAAACCAGAAGTCTGGTTTGCTGCAGGACCTCAATGAGATTGCTGGTATGTTGTTCTATTTAGATTAGTTGCACAAACTGTACTTGTCCTTCGTTAGTAGGGAGGAGGATGTTTATAGGCATAACATTCCTAACACTTCGGATCTTGTGTGACATTTGTTCAATGCAGAAGTGCCTACAAAAAGTGGATCTCAAATCCAAGATTTTAGAAGTCTATCTTATGTGCTACCGTGTGGTTTTGTTGAGACACATGTAAGGAGGAGAAGAATTTTGCCTATGATATTTTCATCATCTGTTAAGTGGCAGAATTTTCTGTTTTGAATTAGCGACTTCTTGTATGCTTTTTCAGACTGACTGCAACCATGTGCATAATGTGGCTGCATAGTTTACCAAGGGAGATAACGTGAATTAGAGTAAATGATATTTGCTTTGTGGCATATTTTCGCTTCTTGTCTGTGCTTTATGTGATCTTTGACGTTTTCCAGAACTTTTTTTTCCCTCCCCTTTCTCTTCAAATGAAAAATCTTATTTTAGTGCAAATATTATTGCAGTTTCAGCATGTTTACAGTCCTAACTGTTTCATATTGTTTTACCTTTCTGTATATCATTTTGGATGAAGGCTACATTTGGTAGGCCCGGTGAGATGAGGAAATTTCTTTTTACACGATATCCAAGGGAGTGCAAGTCTTTACCATCTGGTGCACAGTCTTTTCGTGCCTTCTGGACGTCTAAAGGCAGAAGCAGAGTTTCAGCCGGTTTCCCCAAAAGACTGGGTGTTCAACAGGGGGATGCGAGTGGAGTGAATCAACTTGTGCAGAAATTACCAGCCAGGAAGCATTTTGCCTCTGTCGCATTAGCATTAAAGAAGCAATTTAAATAATGTCTGATATCTTAGTGCTCTGTGGAAAGGTAACAGAAAGTACACTTTCTGGAAAGTATAACTGAGAAAGTATCTACAGGAGATTGATTAGGATGTTGCAAAATTTCCAAAATGTCTGAACAGTCAGTTAAAATGACAACTTTGTTTAAGCACATTCGATTTGATTCCTTGAGTCTTTGTAAGCATGCTAGAGCCCCCGCCTGAAGAGGAGATGGTGCGTTTAACACATCTAATACACAATGGTGCATTAATACATCCTCTTTTAAACAGAGTAGCATTAGTTGGACAAGCATTCATAGCTAATCTCCATATAAAAAACTGCAATTTTGTTGGAATTTTCAGCGACCATAACTGCTTCCAAAATGTTTTTCAAAGCATCATTACGTTCAAGTTCCTCCTTAATGAATGTGAGGATGAAGCTTTCTCCATAACATAAATTTTCACTGCCTGACGGTAGTCTGTTTTGACACTATATTGTCCACTCTTCTAATAAATCCAGTACAGAGGATCACATTGATTTGACTAAGGAATGTGAATAGTTAAAATTTGATTAATTGCCTCAGCTTGAAACAACACTTGCAATAAAGAAAGCCTCCATCTTCTGTTGTCGTCAATAAGAAACTTGACCGTAAAATTTAAGCTCCTTAGAACGGTTGTATTTCCGAGTAAGGGCGATTTCTCATATTTCATCATTTTCATAAATGACTATTGTAGATATAATTGTGTATATCTTATGAAATAGAAATTCAAAGCCATTGAAAAGTTCAAGGCCTTTAGGTTTACAGTTGATAAACAACTTAGTAAGAGTATTAAAACATCAAGATTTAATTGAAAAGTTCATGGCCTTTAGGTTTACAGTTGATAAACAACTTAGTAAGAGTATTAAAACACCAAGATTTAATTGAGATGGATAATACTTAAGGTAAAATTTTCAAATATATTTAGAGAAAAATGGGATTCTTTCTTAATGTACTTCACCATAATGCCACAATTGAATCTGAAAGAAAAAATCATACTTTATTATATATAGTATGTGCCATGATAAGTGTTGCAACACTTCCAACATTATTTTAGGGAAGTCTTGTAGAAACTGCTTCATATACACTCAATTGATTCCAACAAAAACTAATGATATCACGCCTTATGCGATATGTACAAAACCAATTCTTAGTAACCTAAGAATTAGAGTTTGTTTTGCTTATGTGAAGCGGTTCACATCAAACAATCCAATAAGAGCTATTGATGTCACGCCTTATGAGATATGATTCGGTAAAAAACCAATTCTTAGTTACATAAGAATTTGAGTTTGCTCTGATTATGTGAAGTAATTCAATTCAGGCAAGCTTGAAACTAAGTTTGGCAAATACCTATTTTTTGGGGTACCCAAAAGAAAGCCGACTTTTACAATCCCATTAAGCAAAAAGTGCTTGCTCCATACATGTTGTCTTTCTAGAAAAAAATTTATTCATGAGAGAGGCAGTGAGAATAAAGTAGGACTTGAAGGGATTTAAGAACCACAAGTTGATTATAGTTAGAACATGAGCTTACGCCATATATTGATAAGGCGCACTTGAAAGCTCAAACTACAGAAAATATTCTTGACTCTAATAGAGTACGTCACACTTATGAGCGATATGGATTTCTTAAAAATGAGTAATGATGTATTAGTTATGGATGATGACAATCCTACTAACTATGAAAAAGTTATGTCTAGTGTAGGCTCCTTGAAGTGGCATAAAGCCATGAAATCCGGATTGGATTCCATGTATGATAACAAGGTGTGAACCTTAGTCGAGCCACTGGAAAGGATAAAATCATAAAAAATAAGCGGATTGTAGCAAGCGATTTTGTAATCTCCTAAGCGGCTAACGTGCTTGGCTGAAGTGGAGGTCCGAGTGCGTACTTGGCTGAAGTGGAGGTTCGAGTGTCGCGCCCCATTTTTCGAAAGACGAAAAAAGAGATTTAGATTTTAGTGTCGAAAAGAGAGTTTTTGGGGTTTTTTGTAAAATAGTTTTTTTTTAAATGGATTTTGATTTTTGAAAAAAATAAAGCAAAACAAAAAAAAGGGCCTAAATGGGACTTTGAAAATGCGATAGTTTTGGGTGGGCCAAAAAATAGAGTCTAAAAAGGGTTTTTATAAAAAACGGGAGTCGCCACTTGGTATTGAGTTTTGGTGTACCAAGTCACCAAAAAATGTTTTATTCCAAAAAGTAAGAAAAATCAAGAATGATTTCTTTGGAAGACGTTTTTTGAGAAAAATGTAAGAAAATGAGAAAATAATCAAGAATGATTTCTTTGGAAAACGATTTTGAGAAAAATGTAAGAAAACGAGAAAACCCTTTTAGATAACTTCAGGTCCTTGAAAACAAGAGAAAAAGGTTCGGGAGTCACAGTTGAAGAAAGGGAAGGCAAAGGCTTGCGCCTAAGGAACCCTTTCAACCTAGCCGAAACTAGTTGCGAGGTTTAGTCAAAAATTTTCTAATATAACCCTAAATTTTATCACATTTGGATGTAACTATATGAATGCAAATCTAACCTTAAAAGAGATGTCAAAAGGGGCGAAATGTCCCTTCGAGGTTTAATTGAAATTAACGCATTAATTGCATAACCCAAAATGAGACCTCAAAGGAGTCACGAGCTATGCAAAAATGAAATACAAAAGGAAAAAATAAAATACAAATATAGATATAAGTGACCAAGAAAAGGGAATGCAACATAACGGGTACGGGAGACTAATAAACTTGTGACTAACTGTTCCTACTCACGGAGAGGAGAACGGCATGTTAAGCCACCATTTCTCACGTAAGTAGGTGACTATTTTTAGTTGAATCATACAAATAGCCTAAGATTCTATATGAAATGTAACCTGAATGTCATACATTGTTGGATGCTAAAAATAGATAATAATAATAAGAATAAAATGTACACCAAAAATCATGCAAATATGGAAAAGGCCTTAACAAAAAAAAGTGTGTGAAATGATATAAAATGCACACGAGGAGTGATCTAACACTAAAATGACCTAAAGGTCTAGCATCAGACTAGCCCATTTTTTAGAAATTCCTCGCTAGCATTGGACTAGCAAAGAAACTGAAATTAACTATAACTAGCATTGGACTAGTATGGCAACGATACACATATATCATAATAAAGAAGTAAATAAATAAAAACATAGATTAAAGCAACAATCAAATAGAAGTAGATAATAGCATAAAGGAGCACATAACATATAAGCATAATATTCTAGATGCAAAACCCTAAGGAAAGCGAGTAAAAGCATATAAACACATAAGCATATAGCACGCAAAAACCCTAACTATTACATCGGGAAAAAACCTAATTAAAATCTAAAATGAAAAAAGATAAGAGATGACCTATCTAACCTATCTTTATATAAAATACAAAAGCTTTTGTTAAATAGATGAAAATATAAACTATCTATTACATTAACTATCTAAATACAAAATTTTTGTTAAACAGAATATCACCGATCTATTACATTTCTTTAAATAATTAAAATTAAATTTAAATAACTAACATGACGTAAATAAATGCTCACACATAAATAAAAATAATAAACACAAAAAGATACACAAAAAAAATACATAGGAAACACGTAGGAGCACGTAGGAGCACATAAAGAGACATTGAAAGGGTAATAGGAGTACCTCCCATTCGTAAACTTGGTACAAATGCTAACAAAATAAACAGACATCAAGGCACCACTATTTTGGATAAACAATTCATAAAGTGAATAATACAATATTAATCATTATAATCAAGGGATAAAATATAAGGGAATTATAATAACAACAACAAACAAAAGTTAAAAGCACCAACTAAGCATTAAAAAAATATATATTTAATTTAAAAAAATACAATAATATGTAATTAAACTTTTAACACATAAATTAAAACACCAAAATAATATAAAGAGGTACAAAGAAACTAATTTAAGCATTAATTAGATAAAAGACCAAATTTTGGGATATTAATTATAAATTTAATAAAATAAGATAAAAATTAAAAAAATGAAAATAAATAATTTAGAGTCTTAAGGACTTAAAAAAAATTGGCAAAAATAAAAATTTTCCAAAGTTTTGGGTTAAAAATGGAATTTTTGGCAACATTCTAGAGTAAAAAATGTAATTTACAACAAACTAAAAGGGTAAAATTACAATTTCAAATAATACTCAAAGTAATAATATAATTTACAACAAATTTAAAGCCTAAAATATAATTTCCAGCTAGCATAATGACAAAAATTAAAATTTCCAGCAATATTTAAGGGCAAAGATGTGATTCCAGCAAACTTGGGGAGTAAAAATGCAGTTTTCAGCAATATTTGAGGGTGAAAAATGCAATTTCAGCAAACTTGGGCAGTAAAAGTGCAATTCACAGCAACATTGGAGGGTAAAAATAGTAATTCCAAAAGGGTTTGGGGTCAAAAATATAAATTCCAGCAAGTTTAAAACCAAATTGTCAATTATTTTGGACATAATTAAAAGGAAACACAAATTCTAGGGGTCAACTTAAATAAACAAGAACTTAAATGAAAGTAAACTAAAAGTATTGAAGGGCATGATGACAACAATTAAGAACCTAAGGGGGTAAAACATAAATATCTAACCTTGATAAGAATAATAAAAATAAATAAGTAAAAGACAGTAACCAAAACTACGTCGTTTTATGTCAAAACGACGTAGTTTTCACTTTTTCTTTTTTTTTCTTTTTTTTTAACCGATTTTTCTCCTTTTTTTTAAATTTCTCTCTTTCCTTTTTTTTTTCTTTCTTTTTTTTTTTCTCCTCCTCCTCTCTCATTCTTTTCTTCTTTCTTCTTCTCTGGCTTTTCTCTCTTCTCCCGTCTCTCTCTCTCTCTCTCTCTCTCTCTCTCTCTCTTCTCTCTCTCTCTCTCTCTCTCTCTCTCGGATCGAAATTCCTTTTCTTCTCCCCTTCTTCTATATTTAAACCCTTTTTTTGTAATCATTTCTCCTCTACCTCCAGTTACCCGGATCAACTTCCCCCTCCTTCATCGATTTTCTCTTTATGTTCTTCCATTTCCCTCACAAATCTTAATTTCTAAATCCATTCAAAACCACTATCTTCATTCAATTTCTTTCTAGATTAACCAAAACCAAATCACATGTCTAGGGATTAAATACTATAAAAAGGAAATGACAAAGAGTTTGAGAAATTTACCAGCTTAGGAGAGACGGCAGTGGTGTGACTACCGGTGGGTTGCTGGTGCTAGTTGTGAGCGCTACTTGCTGCTACTGGTCCATGTGTGGGTGGCGCCAATGGCTTGAAGTTTCGGTTTGAAAGTGGCTTTGGTGATGGTAGAAGAAAATTAGTGGTGGTGCAAGGAGGTTGTGTCACTGGCAGTTGTAGTTGTGGGTGTAGCTAATTGGGCATGTGAGCAGTGTGATTGGGGTGATTTATGGGCTATCTTTGCAGGTTATGTTGTGGTTGTAATTGCAGATTGTTTAGGCTGGTTTTGACTACAATTTAGGTGATTTTTGCAGGTTGTATTGTGCTTTTTTATGCTTGTTTTTGCGCAGGTTTTTGGCTATTTTGATTGATCATTTGGGCTGTAATTGGGTGGTGTCAAGTGGTGCAATGGCTATGAGTTTGAAAGATTGGTTTGGGTTGGCTGATTGTGTGTGTGTCGTGTGTGAATTGCATGTGTAGTTGTGTGTACTGTGTGATTGTGCTGCTTATGTGCGCGTGCATGTGATTGTGTATGTGAATTGTATGACTCAGTGTGTGCGCGCAATGGTTGTAGCTGATTGTGTGTGTGTGTTTTTGCAAGTGCGTGTGTGAGTGAGTGTTAATGAGATTGTGTTTGTGCAGGGAGTGAAAGTGTGCAAATGAGCGTGTGTATTTGTGCTAGTGTGTAATGTGCATGTTTATGGTGGTGTGATTCCGTGCAGGTGGACTGATGAGGGTGGCGTCCGCCTGTGAGTGCAGTTGTGTTCTTATGGTCTGTGAGTGCAAGAGTGCTAGTGTTGTGTGTGATGAAGGTGAGGGAGATGTCTGGGAAGGAGAGTGAAATGGTCATTTTGGTAGAGTAGTGTGTGCAGTGTATGTGTATGGCTGAGAGGAGAGAATGTGAGTTGTGTGTGCAACAGTGAGTTTATGAAATGAGGGAGAACCGAGAGGAAAGAATGAAAGACTGGAGGTTGATGGAGATCGACTGTGATATGTGGGTGGTCTGTGAAAAGTGAGGTACAGAGAATGCAAGAGTGAGTGCGTGCAAAGATATGAGTTGTGTGAAAAGGGAGGGAAGAAGTAAGTGTAGTGTGTGTCTGTGTATTGAGGGAGTCGAATGAGGAAAAAACAGAGGAGGAAGGGGTTGTGTGTGCATTGTGTGATTTGATGAATGAAGAAAAATCAACAAAACAATCCCTTAAAATCTGGTGGATTGAGTGCAAGCTTGGTAAATATAATTGATGGGGGCTAGAGGGTGAAGTTGGTGGTGTTAGGATGGCTGTCAAATGATGGTGTTTGGGTAAGAACATGGCTGATCAGTAGCCATTGCAGTGGCAGCAGCAGTAGCTACAACACTACTGCTGCTCTGTGTATTTTTTTTATTGAAATTTGTAAGAAAATAAAGAAAATTGAAAAATAAAATAAAATAAAACCACTTGAACTTTTTTAAATTATATATAAAAAATACTGAAACACAACATTATAAGAAGCAAGAAAATTCAGTGTAACAAAATTAAAAGTTAATTCAACATTACAAAAATACAATTTAAAATAAATGCCAAATGGTCTTAAAAAATAAATTATGAAAAATTTTTTACATAAAATTTATAAATAGATAAAATGCACATTTACAAAATTTTCATATAAAAAATTTTAAATAAAAAGTGCATTAGAAAACGCAACATAAATATGGTAAAAATTATAACAATCATGAAAATTACTAAATGACATTAAAAAAATCACAAAATTTTACACAACATACATTATCACATAAGGCACATATATTATAACTTTCACTCAAAATTTTTAACAATAACGCATTCTCGTGAAACGAGGATTTAATAAACAAAAAAGATAAAGATTAAATAATTATGAAATTACCTCTAAAATCATGACATTTTACAAAAAAAAACTATAAATGTACGAAATGTACATACAAAAATTTTCACACAAAATTCTAATAAAAAGGATGCATTGAAAAACGCGCTTTTAACTTAAAACATACCAAAATTCTAAATAATTACTTAATGATTTTGAAAAATCTTTAAAATTTAGAAAAATGATAAAAACCATAAAAAAATTTGAATTTAGAAATAAAATAAAATAAAATAAAAAATATTGACAAGCTAAAATTACCATTTTGCCCCTAATACGACTAATTGGTCATAATTTGCGTAAAAATTGCAATTGGCCCCCGAGAAAATAAAAAATATCCCAAAATATTTAAAAAAAACTAAAGGGTGTGTCAAAATTTGGTGTTTACACTGAGGTCACATTCCATATAATTGACAAGCTTGGCTGGGTGGAGGTCTGAGGTCATATGCATAATACAAAATAACAAGTCAGGATGGGGCTCATCGCAGCGTATCTCTAACACTCAAGTTAGTAAAGAGATCTGATATTTATAAAAAGAATTCAATTTGCTTAGGAAACTTACCTATAAAGTTAGATTTTTGAGACCTAATAAGGTGTATTTATACCGATAGGATGATAGAGAATGATTGAAGGTTAAGGGCCTAGTTTGACATTTAAGCATGGCCTATGACATTTGAAGAGCATTTGTCATTCCAATCCAATCAAACAGTGTTGGAATGGAGCTGTGGCAGTTGTTTTAGAAGCTCAAGGTTGTACGTCAGTTTTGAGTTATCCACCAGGAACTATTCTCGAGGCGACTTAGGACAAGGTTGAGGTGATATGATATGGCCAAGATAATGTGGATCGAGGCGATGACGAGGCCAAGATGATGTAGGCTAAAGTTATGACAAGGATGATATAGGCCAATGTGATATAACGAGTTGATAATGAGGTTAAGGGGATACGTGCTGAGGTGACATGATGAGGTTGAGATGACATGAGCCTTGATAATTCTGGCCCTCATATATGCCTTCTAGTTCAAGCAAGATAAGGTAAGAGTCCTAAGACTCATTGTGTTAGAGATCAAGCCTCACTTGGCCAAGGCTGGAAAGAGGTAATATAATGGACACATGTCAGAGTGCTATTGGCTTATGCGATAGCTATTCTGAGAGTCGTAGTCAATGGATTTTCAATCCCTTCTACTCCATTCCGAAGTTTCAAGCCGTTGCGGCTTTTCATTCTCTTGAAGCTTGGCCTCGTATACTTTTGCCTAGAGTTTAAGGGTATCTCAACTTTCTAGTCTCTTGAAGCTTGAGTGAAAAGTATTCAAGTTGGATAACCGCTCGGCCCCATAGTGGGCGCTAATTATTGCAACTGATTTTTGTCATCTTCTGAGCGGTTGACATACTTGGCCAAGGTGGAGATTCAAGGATGGCTAACATGCATGATCGAAATGGAGGTTTGAGGTCACATTCTATGTGAGGGTTCGGCCCATATCATCTCAACCTGAACTTAGTGTAAAAAAATGAAAATCTCCAAGTGTTTGGAAGCCGAAAAAGATTGGCATCGAACATGGTCCCAGTAATTACGCCAGTCATATGTCGAAGTTGAAGTTGAAGTTGAAGAAGTCCACTAGACATGGTGTTAGTATTGTCACCAGACATTGGCTAAATCTACACACAGGAGAATTAAGTCAATGACTGATGCCTAGACATGACACCGAGTTTGGCACCTAACATTGACAGTATAGCTTAAATTACAAATTCGGCACTTGTTGCACGAGGCTTTCAATTTGTAAACAAGCCTGCACTATAAATAGAATCTTTATAGGGTTAGATAACAGCTTTTTCAACTAGTTAGGTTTAGACATTACAAAAAGTAGGTGTAGGGTTTTCCAGAGAGAATAACTTCTTTGGGAGATCAGTGTAATCAACCAAGAATTCATCAATTGGAGATTAGATTTGTAGTTTTTTGTACTTAAGACTAAGATTCCTCTTTCCTTAATTTTATTTCTTATGTTGTTATATTTCCTATATGCAAAGATTTTGATCTTTATCTAGATCTTAATCCTAGGATTTATATGAAACTAACATGTTAATTAAATTTGTAATTGATTGAATGAAATATGTTACATATTGTTCTTGTTTATTCTCTATTTCAATATGTATGATTCATTATTAATTAGCCAACAATAGTGAATAATGAGTCATTATTATGGTAATAAGAGTTGGTAATAATGATGGAAAGGAAATAGAAGGAACTTAGGCAGCATGGAACATGAGAGTAGTGATACACTAAGTGGATCAGTTCGGCAATTCATAGGCTAAACCAATGTTAGGGTCTTTACCATGAAAACAGTAAAGGTCTAGTATGCTGGTTGTCATTAATTCATCACGAAAGTGAAGATTAAGTACCATTACAATTGAACTGCAAATGAGACAATTGTAGTAGCATATATAATTCAATCAATTGTATTCAACGATCCATTAATGGATTCTAAAACCTCATTTATTTGCACATAACTTTCTCCTAAAAGTGGTTATTCTTTCATTTTCATTCTTTATTGTTTGAAGTAGTTAGTCATAACTTAGTTTCATAAATTTTTAAAAGTTGTTTAAATAATAGGAAGAGCAAATAACTTTAGTAGTTCTTCTAGTTCCTCATGGGGTCGACCCATATTACTACGCGATCTATGCACTTGCAGTAATTGGGTAATTAGGTATTTTAACTGGGGATAATTGTGCAATTTCTTTGATTTTAATTGTTGTATTTTTGCACCTAATCGGAGAATAGTGCTAGGATATTAAGATTGATACTCATCCTATTAATTTAAATTCATTTATTTATATATTTTTTTGCCTTAAAATTTTCCCTTGTCTTGATTGTGCTGATAGTTGTATGCACAAAACTCTTCAACCTATAGCTCTTTTCGATCTTGAAATTGCAAAAATTGCAAGGAAAATGAGAAAACAAAGAAAAGAGCAAGAATTAGCGAAATAAATGGAGGGAGAGGACTCAGTGACGAAGGTCAAACTGAAGAGATGGCTGACCATCCACCATCACAATGACCACAGATATTGCAACACTAACAAAAGACACTGAGGGAATTTGCTTCGTCGGATGGAGCAGGATCACAAACAAGTATAACAAGGCGAACCATCAATGTCAATAATTTTAAGATTTATCCAGATGTTTTGGTAGAATTAATTTGGAGATAACACTACTAAATATCCGAATGTCCACCTAGATAACTTCTCAGAGAATTGTGATACCTAAAAGGTAAATGGTGTGAATGAAAAAGCTATTAAGCTTCATTTATTTTCTTTTTCTTTGAGAGGCCAAACTATAGTTTGGTTACATACTTTTCTCCGGATTGATTTATCTAAGGGTTTTCATTAATAAGCATTTTCCCTATGTATGCACATAAAAGGCTTTAGTCAGTTGGAAGGTGAATCGTTAAACAAGTCATGGGAATGATTTAAAAAACTGCTTTGGATAGAGCTTTTAATGAACTGAGTTGTTAGCAAACACAAGTTAATTTGGCTCATTAAAGCTTGAATTCAGCTCATTTGAATAGTTAAATGAGTAGAACTTGAACAAGGAATTGAACTCGTTTATTAAACGAATGAACTCGAATACTGTTCACGGACACTTATTTGCGTTCGCGAACATGGGTAATGATGTCTTTTCACATTATTCTCAAAATAAAAAAAATTTGAGCTCAATCGAACTTGGTTTGATTGTGTAAAAATTGAGTTCGATCGAGCTCAATTTATTTGTGTAAATGAACTGAGCTCATTCAAGTTTTGTTTGTTTGTGTTAAATGAGCCGAGCTTAGTTCATTTGTGTTAAACGACCTGAATTTGAGTTTGATCTTAAGCTTATTGTTTTATTTGAAGAGTCGAGCTTAAACACAAATATTAGCTCGTTTAGTAATCAAGTTGAGCCGAGCCTGTTCGTTTATTAAACGAACAGAATTTGAACAAAGAGTATTCGGCTCGATTCGGCTCGTTAAAAGTTCTAGCTCTGGAGGTGTCCACAGCATGGACTACTTAAGTGGTTAATCGTTTAGACTTTTTATAATAGTTTAACCTAATGACAAAGCTAAATGTTGATATAGCTGCAAGTTGTGCATTTATAGGCCAGTTAGCTGAAGAAACTCATAAACTCATTAAAGAGATGGCTGCAAATAATTATCAATGGGCCACTAAGAGAGGTAACGTAAGATGACATGTAGGTATGCTAGAAATTGGCACCTTGAACATGTCAACAACTAAACTTGATGCTTTGTCCAAGAAAATTAATAGACAAGTTGTCGTAGGTCAAACCTTTCAAGTAAG
The DNA here is from genome assembly GCA_024721245.1 of Mitragyna speciosa. Lineage (NCBI taxonomy): Eukaryota > Viridiplantae > Streptophyta > Magnoliopsida > Gentianales > Rubiaceae > Mitragyna > Mitragyna speciosa. The sequence goes on along the minus strand of CM045564.1, from coordinate 20,483,021 downwards.
TGTTACATGTTATAACCTGCATGGTGCTAACCACAAAGATATGTGTGTTACTAATAAACAAGTGCAATATGTGTAGAACTTCAACAGGCCAGCTCAAAACAATCCGTATTCAAACAGTTACAATCCGAGGTAGAGGAATCGTCCAGATTTTAGATAAACAGATCAAAGAGCCCAACAACAAAGACTAGTAAATCCATGGGAGTTCTAACCACAACCACAATCTGAGATTAAGCTTGTATGGAAGGTGGCTTTGAAGAAACTAGTGCAATTTATCACGAAGTAAATCAAAGAAGTCTTAAGGATCATCGGTGAGTAGATTCGTAAATTGGACAGACGAATAAGTGCCATGCACAGGAATTTTGATATACAAATTGGGCAGTTGGCATGAGCTATTTAAAACAAAGAGAGAGAGAGAGAGAGAGAGAGAGAGAGAGAGAGAGAGAGAGAATTGCCCAATCAACCTGATATGAACACACGGAAGCATGTCAAAGATGTCACTCAACTCAGTGATCCTCTAATGATGAAGAAGGCAACTAATTATGAGAAATCAGCAAAAGAGAATAAAAAGAAAGGCATGGAAATGTCGAAGGAAGAATTAGCAATAAACAAGCCTTCTGATGCTATTTGCGTGCAATTGGTGCCTTTTCCACAATGGCTAAAAAAAAAGAGAAGGATGACTCTAAATTTTAGAAATTTGTCCGGATATCTAAAAAATTGCATATCAATATCCCATTTGCTAACAGTTATCTTGCATATTCTTTCTTATGTCCATTTTCTAAAGGGCATCATGACAAGGATAAGGAAGCGTGTTGACCACGAGGTGATAGCATTGTTAGAGAAATGCAAATGCCAAGGTGAAGAACAAGCTTCCACCAAAACTTAAACTCTGAGTAGTTTCTGAATTCCTTGCACTATAGGTAATTTGAGTTTTTCACATACTTTATGGAATTTAGGTGCAAGCATATCCCTGATTCCCTTTTCTATGGCTAGGAATTTAGGACTAACTAAACTAAGGTGGACTAATATTACCTTACAGTTAACAGATAGGTCTGTAAGACATTCATTGGGAATTATAGGGAATGTTTTGGTTAAAGAAGATAAATTTATTATTCCCATAGGGAAATTAGCAGGATGTGGGTTTAACAATTAAAACCCAAACTCACAAGAAAAACTTTAAAAACAATGTGAAAAGGGATCGTTTCCTAAATGAAAAGTAACATTCTCAAAAATAGCCGTTTACTATAAAAGAAACCTTGTTGCTTTACGTTAAATATTATATTTTTTGAATCCAGAATTTATAACATTTTTAGTAAAATTCAGTGTTTCTTTTACACTTAACCATTTCTCATTTTAAAAATGAAAAAAAATTGCTCCTTATTTGTAGATATGGCTATTTTCATAGAGAAATTTAAAAAATTGTCAACAAAACTTATCTTAGGATATTTGGTTGGTATTTTTGGGTTATATTATTAAAATATATATTTTTGCATAAAAATACAAATATAGGGGATATAAGTGTAAATCCAAAAACTGTGAGAGTGGAATTATCTCTCGTTTTATTTAACATCTACTTAGAGTATCCACAATGGAGTATAATAGAGGGTGTAATAACAATGGAGTATAATAGAGGGTGTAATAGCCTCAATTACACCCATAGACTAAACTCACTACCATTGTTAATGAAGGTACGAAAGGTAAAGAGTGGATCTTTCTACTCCATCATTTATCTTACTCCATTTATTTCTTCTACTATATTTATTTTCAATCTCATACTCCACCATTTCTTTTACTGCATTGTTTCTCTTACTCCACTTTATTTTCTTCAATCTCTTATTCAATCTTCTAAAGTTCCAATATTTTCTCATTGTAGATGAGGATTTTACTAGTTCTAAAAAAAATATTAATGCTCAAAATATGAAAAATTCATCCTCTTCACAAAATTAAAACCACCAAAATTACCCAAAATTTAGAACATAACAATGTATTATTTTTGAGGTTTACAGAAAAATGTATTATTGAAAGTAAAAAATTAATAATAATATTTAAAAAAATAAAATTGAAAAGTGAGTACTTCAATTAAAGCCAATAAATTAATTTCCACAAATAATGAAATTATTTTTAACAAAATAATTTTCTTTATTTGCAGAATATATATTGAGAATTATTAAAATAAATGTGCATTTTAATTGTGGGTCTATGTTATTTTTTATACTACATGGGGTGCAATCTATTAATGACTAGTAATATAATAAAAGTAAGTTTAGTAAATTTATGATGTGGTATGTGGATTATACTTTAAAAAATATAATTCATTGTGAATACCCTTATTTTTAATCTCTGCTACAATCTTTTGATTTGCACCGCTGGCTGAGTTGTCGAATCCCAGTTGGCCCCTAAGGGGATAAGACACATCTTGTTTCGGCTGAGTTGTCGTGGTAACCATGCGGATGCGGCCGTGCAAGCAATAAAAGATTCTGAATCTCCGTTGCACGCTGTCCTCGCATATGTGACGATGCAGGTTGAATTGGTTGGACTGATAGGTAAGGAAGCTGTATAGAATCGAGCGACCACCCGGACCTTGTGGATTGTTCCAGACCCTATAGCTCGCAGTTGTAAAAGAACTCAAAATGCTTCTGAACGCACGGAATCGAAAAAACAAGCACACGCCCATTACCCTGAACATATAAATGAGGACAAAGTAAAAGGCTGCGGTCAGAAAACCTAATTTAGATTCTTCACGGTCACAAACTCAAAAAGTAGTTCCCCCGGAATTCTCTAGATCCTCGTTTATGTCTAAACTCTAGATCAAATTCTCGTGGATCAATCATCCCAAGCATCCCACCTAGTTTTACTACTAGTAGTAGTTTGGGTAGGGGTGGTGGAGATGGGATTGATCTGATGTATCAAGAAATATGGATGTAATGAGATGTAGCACCATCATGCGATTGTAATCATGTTAATCTGGAAGATCAGGATGTCATTGTAATCATGTTAAATCGTTTATTTAGTGAGCTTAATTGGTCAGACTCATTTGGGTTGGGAAGGCCTTTCACGTGTGATGCATGTGATGAATACATCTTTATCAAATTTGTCAGTAGCAATTAGAATATGGAACAAAATGAAACCGTGGTTTTACTTCCCACCACCACTTGGATTACAAATTTATAGGTTACCAATTAAATCATGGTAGCCACCGAGCCAACTAATTCTATCATAGTCAAAATTAATAGGTATTATGAAGGAAAGCATTATATTTTGCCTATTTTGATTATGCATATTGGTTGGTTAAATCAAAACATATTTTTATACCCACAAATTAAGAAAACAACTTACATGTTCCAATTTCTTTTCTTTATTTCTTGGTACTTGTAATTATTCTTTTTTTTTTCTTTTTTGGAGGTACGAAGGTTATATTGTTTGTGATGTTGAGGGAAAAGGGAATGGACGCAGGCTCTAGATTAGCCATATAATAACCAAATTAAAACCAGGTTATTTAATTTTTTTAAAGGTATAATTTCACATACCTCCCATGAAGTTTGACATAATTGTACTTGCCTCCCCTCAAAATTTAAAAATTACATTTACACCACCTATATTTATATTTTTTTTATAACAAAACAAGTCTATTTTGATAATGTAACTCAAAAATGCCAACTGAACACCCTAAAATATTCTTAGTTGCTTTTAAATTGGTCATCTTTCTTATTAATATATTTGTTTGTAAAATTTTAATAGATAAAATAAATTCATTTAGATTAGTTAGGTAACTGAATTTTGGTACATAGTATTTAGTGAAGATTAAAAATTTGATGTAATAATATAAGTTCTTTTGGCATTTTTATGACTACATAATTAATCTTTATAAGATTTATTTTTCCTTTTTAAAAGCAATTAATGATCTTTTAAGATGTTTGGTTGGTGTTTTTAGGTTACATTATCAAGTTGGACTTGTTTTGTTATAAAATATATATATGTATATATCTAGGGGGCGTAAATGTAATCTTAAAACCTGAGAAGAGGTAAGTATAATTATGACAAACCTTAGGGGAAGTTTGTTAAATTATTCCTTTTTTAAAGCTGCCACTACAATCCAGAATAAGTAATATTATAGAATATAAATCAATCAAATAATTTTTTTTAGACATACTAAAACATACCCCTTACCAATTTTAATTTATTGAACAAAAAGGAAAAATGAAAGCAAGAGTTGATATTATTATAAATTTATTTCCACAACCCCATGACTTATTCATTGTGTTTTTTTTTTTTTTTTTGTCAAGAATTCAACATTCTAACTTACTTTTAACCTACTCTAGGGGATGGTCTAGCTGGATTTGAAGAAGCCAATGAAGACTAAATCACTATTAGATCAGAAGAGCACCACGGTGCTTCCTTGAATTTTTTTTTTTATCAAGTTATATGCTGCAAGTGGAGTTTGAAACCTTAACCTGTAGTCAAGGGAACTTTTAAGTGCTCCCCTCACTACCTGAGCCAAGGCTTGGTGGCTATGACTTATTCATTGTGTGATTTTACAATTTCTCGTCATAATGCTTCTTAAACATTATGGTGGTACATAACAATGTTGTTCAATCACACCATCCATTGTACAGGAAATCTGAACATCAGTCAATCACAGAGCTTTCCCCATTGAAATGCAAATCCTAATTTTTTTTAATTATTGTAATCTTCAACAAATCCATTGTTATCACTACATAAGTAATAGTTTGGGCCCAAATTCTTGTCTTGGCTAATAAAGGAGCACATAGAGTTTTATGGTTTATTGTACATAAACAATCTTTAACAACCAAGGGCCAAAGGTGATCAATTAAAATAGTAAAGATGCAACCGCAAATAATGCAAGGTCATGAAATACGTCATTTAGCAAAAAGGAAATTTTCAGTGGTAAATCACGGTGATGACCGTAAAAAAGAAAATTTTCAGTGGTAAATCACGGTGATGACCGCAATTTTACTAACTCAAAATTCTATGGGTTTGACTTTTCTTTCTAGAGTAGATTTGGGCTAGGGGTGTAATCAAATCGAACCGAGTTTGAATATTATCGAATTAGATCTCGAGTTTATTAATATTACTGTTGCTCAAAATCGAGCTTAAACTTGATCTTATTTGTAATTCGAAACACGAGCTTGACTCGTTAATTTCAGAGAGAGTTCGAGTTCGATTTGGGATCGCTCGTGAAAATTTCGAGCTCGAGCTTGAACTCAAAATTCATATATAATTGGTATGGGTAGAATGATAATTATATATATATATTTCGAGTTACTCGAACTTACTTTTTACTATTCGAATTCGAGCTCGTTTAGCATATGAGCAACTCTAGATGGACTCAAGTTCGAACAACACGGAGCTTGAGTCGAATAGTAAACTCACGAGCTGCTCGGTTCACTAACATCCCTAATTTGGACATGAAAAGTTTGACTTTTCTTCTTTTACCCTTGTTATAGAGGATTTAGTATCATAAGAATGCTGGCAAAAAATGATTTAAAAATGTATTAAGGTGAATTAGAGATAATACGTATGAAAAGTAGTCCAAGTCAAGAAATGTCTGTCAAGAATTATGGGTGTGTTAAGCCAATGCAGGTTAAGGAAACACAGGTTTATTTAGGATTCCTTGGATTTTATATTAAAAATTGTGAATATTTTACAGATACGGCATTCAAATATATAACAGACGCATTTTTATTTGCCTTCTTATTTTCCCTCACACCACAGCAAATGGAAATTGTTACCCTGTTATTTTTTTCTAAAAATACTTAAAAAAAAGGGAGCCGCTCGCACATAGGCTGGGAGCGCGTGAGTCAAGAACTAACCACTTGGATGCTTGTCGGGGCAGACGCGTGGAATTGTTAACGCAAGCTTCAGTTACGCGAAGGAGATAATTAAGTTTACCATTACCCTAAATAGTTAACTGAGCCCAAAGTAACAGTCGGGTACATTTTCTGTCAGGGAAGAAAACCTAATATAAATGACTAGATTTTTTTCCTCTCGGTTTCGGTTTTAGATCTCTCTCTCTCTCTCTCTCTCTCTCTCTCTCTCTCTCTCTCTCTCTCATATGCCGCCCCCCACGCCCCCCACCCCCGGGCGCCCCCGGCCAGCCCGCGTTCTTCCCTGCCCTCCCCATAAATTGATGGGACAATTATCCCATCCCCCAATGGAGTTGCTTGCTTGTTCAAGTTTTGGAGATGATTACGACGAGATGACTGATCTGATGTATGAGGCTAGTAAAGGTGTAATTAGCTGCAGCATCACTCTAAAATCTGTGGTGGTGTATGAATTCATGGTAATATAATATTTACTTTTTTATGGGATTGATTGATCTGCTCTGTTGCTTTTATAGTTTAGCAAATCACGAGAGAATTGAGTTTGTCTGGTAGTAATTGGAAACTCAAAAGCAAAATAATCTATATACTGTAACTAGGGAAGAATTTCTAGTACCTTATTAATTAATTGAAATTTTATTGTTCTTTAATATTATTTTTTATGACTATTTTTTTATGGCTCAGTATCAAAATTTTTTGATGTTTTAATATTAATTTTTTGTTTCATGATACCAATTGCTAATAGCATGGTGTTTCTAATAATGATAACACCATCAGATTAGCTTAAAGGGTGAGATATTCACTATAATACACCCAAGAATATCCACACTGTCGGTTTTTAACCACATCTTTGAAAGGGCTTTACAAGTAATATTAAATACGAGAAGTAGGAAACACAGATTTTACTGGTGCTATCTTTTATTACATTAATTGAAGGGATGGGGGACGGGTGATTTGAGAGCATTGCATTTGTCAGTTTTTTTTACATGCACATTTGATGATTATTTTTTCCCCCTAAAACTGCCCCCTTTTTTTTTAACTAATTTTAATCCTCTCACTTCTTCATTTTATGATGTATAATGCTTAACTTTCTTGTGTTTAGAGCGAAGAGAATGGAAAATGGGAGCTACCAAAGACTGCCCCACGGGAAGAGAAAAGAAAGAGAGAAAGAAAAGGGAACAAGGGGGCGGGGGGGGGGGGGTGGGGGGAGGGAAGAAAGAACGAAGTTGGCAAAAGGCCGGTGAGTCGCCCCCCGCCCCTCTTTTTTCCTCCTCTCTCTCTCTCTCCTCTTTCTCCTTTTACTGCCTACGGGTTCTAATGAAAAAGTTAATATGTTCTAATGAAAAAGTTAATATTTTTAAACAACTCACCTGGTTTATGAACCAATTGGATAACGTATGGTTAACATTTACCCCCATTTCCATATTTTAAACAAAGAAAAAAAAAAAAAAAGAAGCAATGATGACATGTTGAGACTTGGCCGTTTCACATCATAACCTTATTCCACATGATGTTATTCAATTCCGTGTTATATGAAGTTAGGAAAAACACAAATTTTAATCCAACAATTCAAGTCCATGTTATACGAAGTTAGGAAAAACACAAATTTTAATCCAACAATGTTATTCAATTCCATGTTATATCAAGTTAGGAAAAATACAAATTTTAATCAAACAATGTTATTCAATTCCATGTTATATCAAGTTACTGATGGGAAAATCATGCTACTGGCTTAATTTTTTACTTGTGTGACCTTTCAGGCAATAGTAAAACTTGTGCAAAATATGGTAATTCTGATTATTTCGATGCATCTTTGTCACTTGCAAACTCACCTTAGCTGCCTGTTTGGGCCTGCTTGGTTCCGGAAGAATCATCTTCAACAATCAAATCATGGTGGATTTTCTCAATTGATCTCCCTGCCTTCTCTTGATCAAATCAAATTCACGGTAAAGTTATCTTTTTCCATTTCTTAGTAGTACTATCATTCTTGATTCCCTTTTTTTGGGTTTCCTTTTTGTTTCAGTATGTTGGAATATTTGTATGTAGTTTGCTTATGTTTCATTCTGTATGTCCTCCCTTTTATTGTCATGCACTAGATTTAGTTTGGCCTTTTCAAACATCATCTCCTTATTGTAAGACGAAAAACCAAAAATAAACACTAACAAGCTGATTGGAAAAACAAAAAAAAGTTTTGCTATTCAAATTTCAAGGGATACTTGCCCACCAAAAGTCTATATGGCGGGACGTCATCATCCAACCCCACCTCTCCCCTCCCCCCGCAGGGGGGGGGGGCCTCCAACAAACACCAAAACCTAAGGTGCTACCTTTTATCATAAGATTCTACCGATTGAAGAAAATAAGTTTTGTGATTTACCTTAAGATTTAGACACCTCACGATAAAATTACCTCTAAGGAAGCTCTGTATTCATGTACATTGCTATATTTTTTTATATGAAATTGAAATAATTAATAATTAGCTTACCTGTTCTTTAACACTATCTTTTCATTAGTTTAGGGATGAAAGTGTTTTTTTATTTCTTTATGTTTCAAATTTCTGGGGCTGTTAAACTATTTTATCACAACTTGATGGGTTTGGTTATTGTCTTGTAACCTCATCATCCATTTTTTTTTTTTTTTGGAATGGCATTCTACCATATCTATTACTAATATTAGGTAATTGCCTTGGTTTTACTTCCTATTACCATTTTTTTTTTCAGTGGTACTGCTACATGTTTATCCTTTATCAATAAAATCATGGTAAATGTTTTTGTTTTAGTTATATTTTTAATGCATGGTAAAAGTACTACTAGTAGTTTTAGTAGCTTTAGCCAGTCCTATCATAATCAAAGCTAATAGGTACTTCGGATAGGCCACACAAGAAAAAGCGGGGAAAAAGGAATAAAGGTAATAAAAAGCAGGTGAGTTGATTTTTTTTTTTTTGAGCTGCCAATGCAATCTAGAATAACCAATTAATCTAGAATATAAACCAATTGAATAATCTATATACCTATTTGTGACTGTGCCCCTGTTATTTCTTTTCCATCTTTTTTTTTTTATGACCATCTATTACTTTCTAGCATATACCCCTCTCCAATTTTAAATTTTTTAACCAAATATATGAAAAGCAAGAATTGATATGAATATAAATTTATTTTCACAACCCCATAACTTGTGCATTGTGTGACTTTGCAATTTTTGTTGTCATAATGATTCTTACACATACTATTGTGAAAAATGAAAAACATTAAGTGCATCAGGGCATACAACAATGCTGTTACATTACACGATCCGCATTATGTTGTTACATATTAATCCCATGTCTATAAATAGCATAGTTTTACTTGTTTGATCTGTCAAGCTCTAAACCTGATGTAGGATGTGATAATTCTATTTATAGACATGGGATTAAGACGTTGCTTTAGGAAGTTTGGTACATGGTATCCCGGTGCATGACTATAACTTGCAAAGCACCTTACTAGGTTGATTGGGCCTGCTTGGTTTCCGGAGACCTCATCTTAAATATTTAATTGTGGCATAAGTTTAAATATTTCTTTGTGTCTTTTTTAAAAAAATAATAAAAAATATTTCTCCTTAATTAATAAAAAAATATTTGTTTAAAAAGGGGCAAGAAATTTTTAATTATTTATAAGTAAAGTTTTGTTAAAATTAATTTCCTTAGGAAAAAAACTTAGATTTGGAAGATTTTTAGGGATGGATTTCTACATTAAACATAAATGCATAAGAAAGTCTTTGAATATGGCTTTTAAAATGAATACATTTAAGCAAAATAAGAAAGCAAATTTGCTCGGAGAACAATCTTTGCTTATTTAACTTTTTAAAAATTATGGGAAAATAAGTATAAAATAAATGTAGAAGGAAAATGTATACTTTTAGGAAATTAAAAGTGCATTGAAATTTTTTTGGGATAATATCTAGAAATTAAACAAGAATAAGAAGGGAAATTTTTGGAAAATAAATATACCATATTTAAGCTTTTTTAGCATAGAAAGGCATGTGAATGATCATGTTCATTGGTAAGCTTATTTTCTGTTTTTGTATAATAATTAATACTCTTAAATCAATTTTATAATTCAAAAAATTGGAATAAATTTCTTACGAATTTGGATTTACTATTTGAAATGTTAAGCATCACGAGGTATGTAAAAACAATACATTTTCACTTCAAAACATCCTAATTTTTATGATGTAATACTATTTAAAATGTTAAGTGTCATACATGAGGTATGTCTTTATCTTAATCTGTACGAGTTAAATTTTTTTCATTTCGGTTCCTTTAAAGGTGACTTCTGCTGTGAGAAGTTGGCCGTGATCTTGATCTAAAGGATATATTCTATAATCGTATTGATGCCAATGGGGTAATCACGGTGTGCAATTCTGCAGGTATATCATCTTCATTGTGATTGCTTTTGTTTAACCTTTTTCCTTTTTTGGGTTTTTTAACTTAAGAAGAGAGAGGGGGAGAGGGCGGGGGGGGGGGGGGGGTTGGTGTAAAATGATAAAAATCCCTTTTTTTACCTTAAGATTCTTAATTATTTTTTTCACTCCTTATTAGGTTGTGGGGTAAGGCGGCTCCAACGGGGCAGGCAAAGGGGGAAGGGGTTTTAGTTGTATTTTTTGCACAATTTAGTTCCAGGCAAATTAATGACTCAAGGCTTTTTTAATGTCTACGTTTATTTCTGTTTCAGCCTTTTATTTTTTCATTTCAGTTCCAGGCAAATTAATGACTCAAGGCTTTTTTAATGTCTACGTTTATTTCTGTTTCAGCCTTTTATTTTTTCATTTCGGCTCCTGCGATTGTGAAGAGATGGGGCAGCGAAAGTTGGTGGTGTTGGTCTCCATTTCTGCAGGTAACAATTATTTGCAGTTATATGCCTTTGTATGAACATTCCTGTGAAAACTATTTTTGGTTGGGATAATTACATAAACCTCTCCCGAGGTATCTGGTAATTGCAATCAGTTCCCTCCAGGGTTTGATAATTACATTTACCACCCTTTTCCTATTACAATGACTAAACTAATCTTTTCTTGATGCCAAATTTACATATCAACAAAGTTGTTAAAAAAATAAATAAAAAAGAAACAAATAAACTTTTTGGTAGAACTGTCAATTGGACCGAGTTGGCCCAAGCTTGGCTTGAAAAAAAAGTTCGATAAACTTAACTTTACATCAGGTCGAGTGAGTTTGGGCCAAAATATTATATTCGAAATATTTTTGAGCCGAGGCCTCATAAGGTTCAGGCCCGGTTCATAAATAAATATGTGTGTGTGGCTGTGTGTGTTAGCAAACACTATATTATATATTATATTAGATTATATATATATATATATATATTATATTATAGTAATCTTTTAGTGTTTATGAGCCTAATGAATTGTTTAGTGTGAGTGGAGCTTTTGTGCGATAAATGTAATGTACTGAACCTGTTTGATGAAATATTCCAAAAAATAATATTCTTTTATGCCATAAAGATTTCATTTGCTTTTCAGTTAAATGTGTACGTCAATATGTAAATGAAGTATTTATGCTTAGTAGTAGAATCTTGCATATGTATTTTGTGAATTTTTTTACTTGGATACCTATTAATAAACACTTTGAGACAGTCCCTTTTTTACTTAAATCACCTCAAAAAATTTTGCTTCACTTATAAAAAATAATTTTAGACTAGAAGATCTTACTTATATACAGTATTATTAGTTTACTATTAGTTTGTCTTTATTCATCATTTCTGTAAGATTATTAAATTTTAAAAATATTTCAATAGCTTTAAGTTCATAAACTTGTGACATTAGATTTACAGTTCGAATATTTTATAAGTCAAATATGAACTTCCCATTTATAAGTGCAAAGTTCATAACCTGAAATTCACATCCGGATTAATTATATGAGCTGTGCCAGGGCCCAATTAACAGCCCTAATTTCTAGTTCTCGCACGCGCGATTCCTACTCCCTTCTTCCCCCGTCTTCCTCCCTCTCCATCTCCCTGCTCTCCCCATTGCCGCCTCCAGATCCCATTATCCCTCTATACTGAAATTTTTCTTTCCTCACTTTATTTGTACCTGTCTCTTGTGTCTCAACCTTCACGGCCTCCTTGCCCGTTCATTCTTCCTCCTCTTCTTCTCACCGTCACTCTCAGTCTCAATCCTTCTTTCTTCATCAGTCAACTTATCATTAGTTCTCTTCATTACGTGGACGAGGTAAATATTTTATGCATTTTTTGTGATTGCGGATTTATTTCTTTTCACTGCAATGTTAAATTTGTTTTTATACTTGTAATTCTTAGTTGTGATTTTGTTGTAATTTTATCCCAAAAAAAGTAATTTAAATGCTTTTAATACAGATTTTCTCAAAGTAAACATAAAGGAAGGATGCAATTTAGTGATTTTGATTTTTTTTTTTTGTCTTGTAATTTGATACTGATTGATTGAGATAAATTTGGTGATGCGTTTTTCTCAATTGGATTTTAGGGGTGCATATTGGGAAAAATTGGTAAAGGTAATATAGGGGAAGGACAAATGGTTTGGGTAGAGGCAAGAATGAGGTCATAGAGTTCTCTACCTAATCTGTTTATGTAGAGACGCATCACATTCAAAATCTGGAAGCGCCCTGCAGGCGCAGGGTTGTTGGGGGGGGGGGGGGTTTGGAAAAGGTAAAAAAATCTGATTTCAGAGTCCAATGGAGTCTGATCAAAAGATAATTGTGGGAGAAAGCCAAAATGAAAACTGGTCTAAAAATTTAGTATCCTCCAGCCTCTAGCCTCCAACCATAACCATGGCCTACCACCAGCAGCAGCTCCTCCATCATCACTTACAACCAGTCAGCTTTGCTGAATCTCCACCAGTAGCTTCTCCACCACCACAACCATAACCATTGAGACCACCAGCTACCTTCACAGTCACTGAATCTCCACTGTCAACCACCACTTCTCACTAGAACCACTCTCGTTCTCCTCCCTTCTCCACTTACCACCAAAAACCATCCATTATCACCACCACAACCCAAAGCCTCCGCCACACAAACCTCAGCCAATCATCAACACAACCAGCACTGAATCTCCACTGTCAACCACCACTTCTCACCAGAACCACCCACATCATCCTCCTCCGCTTACCACCAAAAACCATCCATTATCAAAGGAAAAAAAATCTGATCTCAGAGTCCAATGGAGTCTGATCAAAAGATAATTGCGGGAGAAAAACAAAATGAAAGCTGGTCTAAAAATTAGAAAAGCTCTCAGTAACCTTCTAAATTTAGTCATTCAAAGAAACTCAACTGAAACGTCCTAAGACCAACTTAGTTGAGAGGCTTCTACAATTATTGAAGTCCTAATCTAAACTCTAATCCTTAACCTTTATGATGACAAAGAAGGACTAGCTATTTAATAGAAGATTGTGTTACAACAAGTCTAACACAACGAAAACTCATAAAATAGATTAATATATATTGTTGGTCCTGCATCAATTATATTTACTTTAACAGATGGTTTAACTATGAAACAATGTGGACACTCCTCTTTGTTTTTGGCCTGAAATATTTGTAGTGATTACAATTAGTTACCACCAAAATAATTTTAAGAACCAGATGCGACTTTGTGGAAATTTGTATCCTCTTGAAAGTTGAGAGGCTCAGGAATAGGAAGGGGTGCTTGGGTACTTCCAAGCTCTCTAATCGTATCCTAATAGAATTGGGTGTAAGCCCAAAAACGCCCAACTTTTTATAGTTACTTTTGATATCTCTTTATACCATCTGTCTTTTAGGATTATCACACCCTTGTGATTTTTGGTTATTACCTTTTTACTTTTTAGTATTTTGTATAATGATGGTTGAAATATTGGATAAATATATAAATGCTGTTGCTCTATATCTTGGACTTTTTGATCAAGTCAACCATGTTTAATATGAGTTAGGAACTGTGTCGATAAATAGGTCAACCATGTTTAATACAAGTTAGGAACTGTATCGATATATGGTCTATGTGCGTTTTCAGTTAACCATCGAATTCTCTACTAAAAGGTAATATCTTAATCTTTGTTTGTTGCATTCCTTGTACAATTTTTTAGTTTGATTAATGGATAAATGTTCTTCTTCCTTTTCTTTTTTTTTTTTCCCTCCAAAAAATCATTTTTTTTTTTGCTCAAATCATCATCCTCCAGCCTCTAGCCTCCAACCATAACCACGGCCCACCACCACTAGCAGCTCCTCCATCATCACTTACAACCAGTCAAAGCTCTGCGGAATCTCCACCATCACTTCCACCCCCCACCAGTAGCTTCTCCACCACCACAACCATAACCATTGCCACCACCAGCTACCTTCACAGTCACTGAATCTCCACTGTCAACCACCACTTTTCACTAGGACCACTCTCGTTCTCCTCCCTTGTCCACTTACCACCAAAAACCATCCATTATCACCACCACAACCCAAAGCCTCCGCCACACAAACCTCAGCCAATCATGAACACAACCAGCACTGAATCTCCACTGTCAACCACCACTTCTCACCAGAACCACCCACATCATCCTCCTCCACTTATGACCAAAAACCATCCATTATCAAAGGAAAAAAAAATCTGATCTCAGAGTCCAATTGAGTTTGATCAAAAGATAATTGCGGGAGAAAAACAAAACGAAAACTGGTCTAAAAATTAGAAAAGCTCTCAGTAACCTTCTAAATTTAGTCATTGAAAAAAACTCAATTGAAACGTTCTAAGACCAACTTAGTTGAGAGTCTTCTACTATTATTGAAGTCCTAATCCAAACTCTAATCCTTATCCTTTATGATAACAAAGAAGGACTAGCTATTTAATAGAATATTGTGTTACAACAAGTCTAACACAAGGAACACTCATAAAATAGATTAACTATATATATATATATATATATGCTGTTGGTCCTTTATCAATTATATTTGCTTTAACAGATGGTTTAACTATGAAACAACGTGGACACTCCTCTTTGTTTTTGGCCTGAAATATTTGTAGTGATTATAATTAGTTACCATCAAAAGAATTTTAAGAACCAGATGTGCAACTTTGTGGAAATTTGTATCCCCTTGAAAGTTGACAGGCTCAGGAATAGGAAGGGGTGCTTGGGTACTTCCAAGCTCTCTAATCGTATCCTAATAGAATTGGGTGTAAGCCCAAAAATGCCAAAGTTGTTATAGTTGCTTTTGATATCTCTTTACACCATCTGTCTTTTAGGATTATCACGCCCTTGTGATTTTTGGTTATTACCTTTTTACTTTTAGTATTTTATGTAATGATGGTTGAAACGTTGGATAAATAACTAAATGCTGTTGCTCTATATCTTGGACTTTTTGATCAAGTCAACCATGTTTAGTATGAGTTAGGAATTGTGTCGATAAATAGATCAACCATGTTTAATACAAGTTAGGAACCGTATCGATATATGATCTATGTGTGATTTCAGTTAACCATCGAATTCTCTACTAAAGGGTAATATCTTAATCTTTGTTTGTTGCATTCCTTGTACAATTTTTTAGTTTGATTAATGGATAAATCTTCTTCTTCTTTTTGTTTTTTTTTTAATGAAAAATTCAGTTTTGTTATGAATTTAGTTTTTTTTTTCTTTTTTTTCTTTTTGCTTTGTTTTGCTCAAATCATCATCCTCCTCCAGCCTCTAGCCTCTAACCATAACAACAGCCCACCACCACCACTAGCTCCTTCATCATCACTTACAACCACTCAAAGCTCCACCGAATCTCCACCACCATCGCTTCCACCTCCCACCAGTAGCTTCTCCACCACCACAACCATAACCATTGCCACCACTGGCTGGCTACCTTCACAGTCATTGAACCTCCACTGTTAACCACCACTTCTCACTAGAACCACTCTCGTTCTCCTCCCTTCTCCACTTGCCAGCAAAAACCATCCATTATCACCACCACAACCCAAGCCTCCACCACACAAACCTCAGCCAATCAATAACACAACCGACTCTAAATCTCCATTGTCAACCACCGCTTCTCACTAGAACCACCCACATCATCCTCCTCCACTTACGACCAAAAACCAGCCATTATCACCACCACAACCCAAAGCCTCCCCAACACAAGCCTCAACCAATCATCAACACCACCATCTCCACCCACAACCACCCCCACAAGCAACTGTCCAATTGCCACCAGTTAGCCACCAAGCCTCCCCTCCTCAAAACCACCACCACCACCACCACCACCACACTGACGTCTCTCTCTCGCTACCTCCATCAACCCAAATAGAGCTATAAACGAATCGGGTGCCTCCGGTTCGAACTCGAGTTCGTTTAATAAACGAACGAGCTTGAGCAACGAGCCAAAATATGTGTTCGAACTTGGCTCGTTTAATAAAAGGATTGGCTTGAGCTCGAACTTGAGCTCAGCTTGTTTGACGTAAACGAACCGAGTTCGAATGATCCTATTCAAGCTTGGTTCATTTACGTTAAATGAACCGAGCTCTGTTCGTTCAAGTTAAATGAGTCGAGCTCGAGCTCGTCTCATTTAATGTACAAGCTGAGCTCGAGTTTGGGCTCGTCTTGTTTAGCGTGAACGATCAGAGTTCGTACGAACTTGTTCGAACTCGGTTCGTTTAACTTAAACAAGCCTGTTTTCCAAATAAATAAACTGTAGCCGCTTCCTAAATCGAGCTCGGCTCGTTTAACGTGAACGATCAGAGCTCGAACGAACTTGTTCGAACTCGTTTCGTTTAACTTAAACAAGCCTGTTTTTCAATTAAATAAACTGTAGTTGCTTCCTAATTAAATTTAACATAATAATAATTAACAAACAAGTATCATGAATTTATAATCACTAATAAATACGACAAACATAGAAGCACTACTAGAGTTTCACAATCATCCGTCTTAGTATCAAATATAACTAAAAGTCACAATAACAATATTTAAACACAAAGTTATCACAGTCTTAAGACAAAACAAGTCTTAAACAGGTCTTAAACAACAGTTGAATTGCTTGCAACTGTTCGTACTACTCCCCATGCTGATTTTGCTGCTAAGTTCTGTCATGAGTATGCAGCACTTGTAGTGATATCTGCAAATCCAAAGACTGAGAAGATAAATGACATCCCTATACACTAACTCTGATTAATATTTTTTTTAATCTTCTATACCCACCGGTAGCTCATTGTCCTAACAAATTGACAGTAATTCATCGAAGACTATGTATGTATACTACTGAAGAAAGACTCTAATTAGCCCACTCATCAAAATGGGAAAACTATGTTTATCACTGGTGGTGATATGTGTAATTGTCCATAAACTACTCCTAATAACTAACTGTAATTACAGTCGTTAGTCAATTGCCACCTTACTTGAGATTCCACATCCCAAAGTACAAGCTCCACATGAACAAAGTGAAATAAGTAAGGCAAGCAAATTTCCATCCCATCTCAACAGACACTCATAATTATTGACTTCAAGCTCTCCCAATAGAAGAAAATCACTGCAATTAATAATCAAATAACAAAAATCGTTTTTGCTCTGATTCTGATAAAAGATCCCTAACAACAGGGGATATTACAAGTAGCTTCTGATGCTACACATGGACATTATCCACAAAAAACATATACGGCAACCTTTCATTTCCTGGTTGTGTTTCTTTTCTGTTCAACAAATATAAAAAGGGTTCTCACAGTAACTTCTCATGGGCATCTATCAACTGTCTAAATATATTCCTTGCTCGAAAAATAGATGGTTTATACAACTCCAGCAAAACATCATCATCATCATGTAGTGTTTTCACAATCTATACTTTAACAAAAATTATAAAATAAATGGTTCCAAATTACAATTACACCAACTTTAAAGCAAAAACAGCAACAATTAAACCCAAAAAGAAAATCGAATCTTTATCCGAAAATGGAAAACAAGTGGTAAATAAATTATGGAAAAAAGGAGGGATTATGGGGGTGATCTAACGAAAATAAAAAATAAAAAAAACAAAAATCACAAAACCCCCAAAAGCAGCCAAATTACTTATAAACACAAACTTCAAAAACGATCAATCAAACCAAATGAACTCCTAATCAGACAAGCATAAAATCAAAGAAAAGCAACCCACAAAAAATTCAATTCAATCCAACCTAGAGAATCTGCACCACCAGTGAAATAGGAAGGAATAAATTCTTAAAAAAGGGGACAAAATGAAAAGTAAGAAATTTTGGAAAAATTACCTAGAAAGGGAGAAGATTCAAGGAGAATCCGCAAAAGCGAGGAAGGGATTTGATGCTTTTAGATTAGACAAGATGGAGAAGAAGTTAGTTTTTTCCGGCTAGGCAACCAAAGTCTAGTAAAAAATTACGTAAGGCTGTGGGGGCTTATGGCTATTAGAGGTGACTGACAGTGGCTTATGGCTATTAGAGGTGACTTGCAGTAGCTTACAATCGTTGATGGTGAGCGGCGAAGTAGTGGTAGGTAGGGAAGATGAAGTAGAGAGGGATGGCGTTTGTGAATGAGAGAGCCATAGGAATGTTAGGGCATTTAGACATTGGCTATAACCTATAGGATGAAAAGACATAAGTGTCTCTATTGTTTGCGAACACAAAGAGTAGTTTTGAAAACAAGCTCAACTTTATGTTCGAGTTCGGCTCGATTTACGAACGAGCTTTTGAACTCGAACTTTCACGAACTGAGCCAAACTGTGTTCGCAAACAGCTTGGTTTGTTTATAGCCTTAAGCCCAAATCACCACAAAACACAACGAGTGGCACTTTCCATTGCCACTCACTCTCCGTGAATCGCCAAGCCATCAAAACCAAGACCCAAAAACAGCCACCCAAAATATGAATCTAACAATAACTTATTCCCGAATAAATCATCCCACGTGCCTATTTGAACTAATTGTACTCCCTAAAAAGTGACATTTTTGTGGTGCATATTAGGCACCAGGAAAAGTGGAGTTAAGCAGTAATGCTTGTATATGCTATGTCTTGGATGAAGGAATGTGCATCTGTTAATATAATCAAGAACTTCAAGAAGTTTGTATATCCACTTAATTTTACAGATGATGTTGAGTATGCTATGCTTGTTAGTTGTACTTAATCATTTAGTATGACCAATTTTGGTCTCCAATTCTGCTAGTATAACATCTTTGTTGTATTACGAGTGAGCTCCCACCGTTTATGCTATTTCGGTTTAGGTAAATAAATTATTGTTATTTTTTTTCTTAGTTAACAATTTGTAAGCAATTTCAAGGTCATTGTCTGGTTCTTCCATGCTGGAATTTAGTATTTTATTGATGTTGCTAAATCATTCAACTATACATTGCAGGCACAATAACATGTTTAGTCTTAAATATGAGCTCGCAGGTTGTTAAAGTAGTGGCAAATGAGGCAAAATTATAGAATATCTTGCTCTAAAATGTATGTAGTACAACTTTTGGGATTTGCATTTGGTGAAGGGGACACTTAGTCACCTTTGAGCCTCTCACATGTTTAATAAGATTAGTCCCTAGTACATACAATTACTTTTAAACTCCTTTTTTTGTGATTGTCGTACTACTCATTCCTATTAGGATTAGGGTCGATCTGCCTAGACATGCAGGCATCGCATTCGTGCATGTAGCGGTGTCTCGGAGATCACTTGAATCACCGACTTGGAACTTTGGAATTGACGAAATTGTTACTTTTGGGTCTCTCAGTCTAAAGGTTCGAGAATCAAAACCATATCGAGTTTAGATGCATTAGTGAGTCTAATCTCATACATTCATGTAGAATAGGTAAGGATAGAGTTGTCCTTACCTTGTTAGATACACTATGCACAAGAGGAGGAAGTACACTCCTTTTTGTATTCTTTTATCTATGTGTACCATTTGTTGCTCCAATGTGTTATATGCTATTTTTTAAGTGAACTACTCTTATTTTCTCCTCTTTTTTTGCATTAATAAACTATAGAGTAAAGAGCGCTGGTACGGGTTCTCATAGTAAACCAACTCACTCTGACATGTTTAAATTTTGGTCTTAGAGTTACTTTCTTCAAGGAAGATGGATATAAGATTTTTATGAATTTTTACAAATTTCATTTTGCTTTTGCAAACAAAAATACCCAATGGTCCAATCATTGTAATTTTTTGTAAATCTCGAAAGTCCGATTTTCTGCATTACTTCCGACATAACATTACCACTTAAAATTACTTTTAACAGATTAACTGCAATTTTACTTCACATGATGCCTATTGGTTACTACTTAAATTACTTCAAGACAAATTTGGCAAATAATTAGAACTGGTTGTTATTCCTTGTATCTGCACAAATAGTGCATTTAGTTGTTGAACAATCTTATCAAACTTGGAATATCATAAGTTTTTTTATTGCATACCGTAATTTCAGCAATTGATGCATTCGTTTTTGTTTCTTTACTGGATTAGATTGTCAAGAATGTCAAAGTGCCCGCGATTTTTGGCTCGTAAGTGCCTTTTGAATAGATTTCATGTGATTATGTTCTAAAATGCTGTTTGCAACATCTAACATCTGATAATTCGTGTTTACCTTGTAGTTGCAAACAACTTCAGTGATAAACTAAGACAACTGACAGGCAAAGGCATTGCAATGGTGAGATGAACTTTATTATGTTTAATTTGGCTTAATAACCTTTTCATTCACTCAAATGCATAAATGCATTAATGCAGGATGAAAGCAAAATCGAGTCTTGTTATCGTAGTGTGCATGAACGACAAGTTTCCATTCTATTTCCAAAGCCGGATCCAAAAAATGTTAGTGCTCTCTATCCATCTACTTTCCCCATTAGCTACAAAGAGTATATGCAGGGAATTGCACAACCAACAGACGATGAAGTGGTTTCGTTTCTGAGTTACATGAGAGAAGAGGGAATGTATGTTGTGGATCCAGGCCAACTAAATCGTCCGGAAGGATTGTTCGTGAGAATTCCTCCAAACCCAACTTTGAGAGCTTATGATCACCTTAGATTTGACGCGTCAGTTTTTGCCAAAGGGGTCAGTGGGTTTCATGGTCCTCATGGTCCTATTGCAATATTTATTGGTAAATCAATAGCTTATTTCAATCATAACTATGACTTTCTTTGGGAATGTGGCTGGGAAGACAAGTCTTTCATGATGGGACCTTATAACAACCAAAAATGGGAGGAAACGGTTGCTGTCGAGGAGGTTAAAGCCTTGCTTCATGGTGTTAGGGAAGACAGTGATGGTAAATCGATATCCAACAACAAATTGTCTTTCAAGCTGGGTCCATACGTCAATTTCATCGGGGATAACCTTCAGGTTATTGGATGTTTTAATGGCACCTGTAGAGTTCCTGACTTTTTGTTTACACCAGTTGCACAGATTTTGATGTTGTTGAAAGAGTACAAAGGATATGCATTCTCACATGAACATAGAGAGCAGAATGTTATATCTGATTTTATTGCAAATATGAGGATGAGGATGGCAAGAGGGGATATAATAGTACCGCAACAAGAAGTCGGGAACTTTGCTAATGTGGTGTCAGAGCATTATGACGGAAAAACAGCATTTCGTTTTAAATCTTAATTTGTCGGTAGAGCTGTTTAGCTTGTTCTGGTAGATGTTGCAGTATCCTAATGATTGTGGTTACCCAAAAAATATGTTTTAGCTTAATTTTTGGATGTTCTAAATCCTTCTTACACTTTTGCATGGCAATTTTCATGGAGTCTTTTATATATAATGTAATTATAAAAATCTTATATATGTGACTAGTCCCGAACAGTTAAAGTCGTTCTCCTGAGTAAAAGATTTTAGTCGAACAGCAATTGTGTACTCACTTGGTATGCTTATTTTCAACATTAATTCGATGACGGGGAACATAATCATTGATTTATTTTGTTGTTATTGGCTGAGAGTTGAGCATTTATCAGATGCCCGTGGCTATCTATTCATCATTTCCCCATTGGCTTTTAACCGTGCTGACTTTGTGAAGTATTTCATTGCTTTATTATAGAATCACAGGATTAGGTTTACACCGTATCATCATCTCACATCCAATCAAAATAAGCTTCGCTGGCGATGTTATCGGAGATATTATCGGAGCACTTCTTTTCGTGCTTGTTTTAAGGTTCGCGGTGACCGGGTATTCACATTGACATTGCAAGATTTAACCACATGTCCATTCCAGTTGCAAGTGGAGCGACGTTTGTGTTTGCCTTCAAATTTTAAAAAAATGGATCAACAAACGCACCTAATAAAATGCTAATAAAATGAATGGAAACTGTTTTTACCTATTCATATTTAATGCTGCCTTGTTTCAAAGCAACTAACATGAGAGAAGTCTTTGCTCCATTTTGTCAGTTATTCCGAGATTATCAGCAAGTTGTGCTGCATGAAATATAGCTAGCACTCATAGATAACGATTTTCTCATGGTATCCTTTAAAATAGCACAAAGAAACCAGATAAAATGTGCTGAAAAGAACTTATCTTTCATCTAGTCATTAAATCATTCATTACATTCTACAAAAAAAAAAAAAAAAAAAAATCTGATAAAAGAACTTGTATTATGAGTAGATAATTTTAAAAGAAGGCTTGTTCTACCTACTTTAAAAGAAAAAGGTTTAGATGGTGGCAAAGACAAGTGTAAGTGGTAAAGATGCAGAGAAATGACTAAAAAATCATAGCTATATAAAAATTCAATATTCATCCAAATCTTGGGAATTTTAAAAAAGAAAATAAGTCTTTAAAATATTCGTGTTACAAAACATTTGCATCATTAGATGCATAATCTCGAAAACTATAAACACGCAAGAATTTGAAACATGTAAACTGAGTCATTAGTTCTTCCATCTCATCAGTGTAAATGATCATGGGAAATAGCAATACACAAGGTATTAAAAGACGCAAAGAAATTACAGCATTGTACATTTCATGTGAAGATGGAACCCATAATAGCTAATCTAAATTCTTTTTGGTACTTCCCCCTTTACAGATTTTGATCATGCATCATTTTCACAACCATGAGATGTCTCAGTCACACATTAACGTGAGGTGACTAAACTCTCACCCACAACACAAGTCATAAGGTGGGGTTGTAGCCTTATTGGTAACTCTCTTTACTTGCCTTCCATGACGAGTTCAATCATCATCTCCTATTGGTTCTTTTACCTAAAATATAATGGATATGTGTCAATACATGAACTGTAACCTTTTCATAGTGGTCGGCCCCTTGAAATGGGACGCCTCAGCCCCTCAAAGAGGATTAGATCATTTCAATCTAAGTTTAGGATAGAAATCTTTTCTCTATTCCTTGTTACTTTCTAAAAGGCCATACTCTATATTCATGTTGGCATAGAACACGGGTATCCACTTAACTCGATAGTAGGATTGCACCCAGGCAAATGCAGGAACACACATGTAGATATGCATTGACATAATTTCCTCGAAAGGATGGATGTTGCTAAAAATTATTGATGTAATTAGATATGCATTGCCAAATTTACTGGAAAAGATGTATCTTGTGGAAAATTGTTGAATGCATGGACTACATTACTACTTTCCTTTTGGGTCAATCCTTATTTTAAACCTTAGCACCCCCTCCAGTGAAAGAAGCCGAAAAGGTCTCTAACTTCTTGATACACGCAGCAGAACACACATTTTTCAGTCAATGATTGGCCATAAAGGCCCCGCATATCGTGTACAAGGCATCTACCGGTTAAAAGCAAAACATAAAAATAACTGCTAGTAAGCAAACTACTCTAAACAAACAACTCAAATCTTGTTGATGACCAAATAAATAAATACAATCCCAGATCTTGTTAATCCTGAAAAATAGAAGCAAAGTTCATCATTCTATAAAGATATTAGCCCTTGTCTAGAAAAATCAAATAAACA
The DNA here is from genome assembly GCA_024721245.1 of Mitragyna speciosa. Lineage (NCBI taxonomy): Eukaryota > Viridiplantae > Streptophyta > Magnoliopsida > Gentianales > Rubiaceae > Mitragyna > Mitragyna speciosa. The sequence continues at coordinate 20,459,336 of CM045564.1, read as the reverse complement.
GTATGAAAATATACCAACACATGCTTTAAGGAGAGGTAAAAATTTAAGCATTTAGTATTTATTGTCCTTCCTGCTAACAATACATAATGAACAATGTTTATATGAAGTTATCCTAATTTTCCCATCAGCTTTGTGAATATATATGTTATACATAATATAGCATATCCAGAAATATGACACACATCAATCTCTATAGCCCATGCAGCCACCTACTTCTCCACCTTACTATAGCTGTCTCGCAATGTGACCATCCTATTAAAGATGATCTTTTCAGAAGTAGAGTCCTGATCAGCGACAAAGTAGCCTGGAAAAATAAAATAAAGATGTTAGACTACATAAATGTAAAGAAACAATCAAAAGAAAGAGGGTTCAAGTCACTTTGTGCCTCAGATAAGTCATTGTACTTTGTACATCAAATAAGTCATTGTACACCTTCATTCCAAAAACTTAGCAAAATATTTCAGCAAAAACAGAAAAGATATGTCCTAAGCAAAATTCTTTAGTGCTACCAAATTTAAACAAAATTTTCCACTTAATAGTCCTACCAGATCCCACTGTCTAGCTCCACCTTTCTAGAATTCATTTTGTGGGTTAATCTCATTTGCCTCCCAAATTAAGGACAAAAAACCATTAAACATCATCAATATAAGAACAACAGTCAATCCCTTTGACTAAATAGTTACCAAATGGTGTTAGGTTTTTCTCGTAATGGCCTTCAAAAGTAAGAGTATTTCTTCTAGAGGAAAACCCAATATAACTAGTCAAAACATGAAAAGAGAAACGAAAAAATCCCTACCAATCATATGCAACGATGTCCAATATCATCTGCAAAAGATTTTTCCACTACCCTAATCAAACTGGGATCTAGCAGCAAGCACATAATACATCCCATCTCCTCCTGCACAACCATGTATCCTTTGACCACCTCTGCTCCTAAAACTTAGATTCATCTACCAGCACTAACAACTTGTTTGGCCCTGCCACCCCCTACCAAACTTCCTCCATAGTTGATCCGTCCCAAAGTCTTAGCCTCTCCAAATAGAAAAACAGGAAGGCAGTGGTAAATGCACCGATCACAAATTTCATAATTCAAACATACACATATGTATCAAGTATGGCATAAAATACATTCGATTAGTACGTGAGAGAGGAAAATCCAGAGCACACATGGCACTAGACCAGGATCAGATACCACTCCCATTATTGTTCAGATAGCAAAAAAATCAAAAGCTCCCTTCCATAATAAACAAAAATAACTCTCACCTCTCCGCCGGGGGGCCCCGCGTGGGGAGGGGGCTCCAAACCCTCAAAAAGATCTTTTTTTCATTTATCTTCCTCTACCCCTGCCCCCCCCCCCCCTCCCCCCAAGCAAAAACAACGTGCTTAACCCCAGGTTAGACCTATTACTTTCTCTGCCTCAAAATAATCTTCCTGTCAATAAAACCTTGCTCTCTTTGTTCTTGTCACTGCTGCTGACATGTTTATTGGGGTTTAATCTTCAAAAAAATTCTGCTTCATGGGTACTCTGATGTATGATCAGTGAGTCTCTTCTTCCAAAGGCAGTACTAATAAGAGAGGGAGGGAAGGAAAAATTGGCACAGTTTGAGGTTTGATATAGAAGAAGAAGCAATAGAAAGGGGAGACCAGGAAAGTGAGGAATCTGGGGGCAAGGCAGGGAGTAGGGCAGAGGATTTTTTTAAAATTTTTTTATTTTTTTGTAATTCTTTTTAACATTTTCGTTCATTGATTTTCATCCCTTTTCTTATTCCAGATATGACGTATTGTTTAAACTGGAATTCAGATTGTTGGGGTAATTTTTGGCATCAGCAGATCCATTTTACTACGTTAACAGAAGTTGAATTCTCAATGGCAAAGGTAAAACAAGTCAAAGGGCATGTTTTAAACATGCAGTGGCAGTTTGCCTAAATTTTGTATCTACTAATAAATGATCACATTAGAACAGGATGACAATGATCATGATATCAATTTTCTTATCTGCAACTGTTAATGTCTATTACTGAAAAAGTCACTGCATAAAAATTGGAAAATACAAAAAACGCATGCACAAAAGAACTGGAACTGACCAAGCCTGTCAAACTGAAATTTATCCCCAACAGCAAAATTTCAGAGTGCAGTAAAGCATACGCATTAGGTGTCACTATTTTAGACTGACGGTTCAAATCACCAAGCCAATCATCCACTTCAGCGGAATTTTGATGGCATTAATAAATAGCAATCATTGTCATTTTTAACAAAAAACTCATGAAAAATCAGCTATAATTAGACAAAAAAAAGAGAAAGTATCTCGGAGAGGAATAATTTGTCAAACAACCTGACATCCACCTTAAGTGGATCAACCCCTGGAGTAGATTCTGCAACCCAGTGAAGAACCCCCTGTAGAGCAGAACTTTAAATGTAAGCTACAAAGGATTCGTTAGGAATTTGAAAAAACAACTATCGATCACATAATGCTTCAAGAACACCATTGGCTTGGTCTTTTTGGAAGTATCATATTCAGCCCGGATCTCAATAATTGACTCTCTATAATCGCAAAATACTACTTCAGTGCACTTAATGGGAAATGCATATCTGCAGGGAAAAGGTAATTTAATGGACTCCTACATGCTGAATGTGCACTTCAAATGAGCATTAATCGAAGAATAGTGACATTTAGATAATCAGTAAAATAATAAACAACCTCAGTAGGATAGATTTGCCAGGTGCCAGCCCATAATAATCTTTGGCATCTTTCATATGAAAATCTGTACGTTCAATGTATACAACATTCGAAAAAGGAGCCTGCCATAAGAGAATAAAGAAGTTAAAATAAAGGAACACTTTGGTCTGGATTGTGTAGATGACATGAAGATAAATCTCACAACAATTCAGACTGTTACTTTATATCGCAACAATAGCAGTTGGGAAGAACCCCATTAATTCATGCAAATTGAAAATAATTAGTTACCTTATAAATGGAAGATGCATCATTTGTCTGAACATCAGGCCACTTCTTTGCATCAAGATCCATGACCGAACAAATTTCCAAGTTTGCAATAACTACCTTAAATACAGGAAATTTCAACCAAATGTTCGTTCAAATTGCACCTAATACATGCACTGATATGTCAGATGTGATCTTCAATGACTAAAAGCAGAAAGAGGGATACTTTTGAAGGTACCTTAAGCGGATTTAGCACCACCATGGTCCGTGCTGCTGTTTTATTTAATTCTTCCCATATATGGTACTCAAGGCAGTCCAAGCGTATGAGACTAGAGTCACTGAAAGAGGGTATCATAACCATTGTTAGTGCAATTACCCTGAATGCAAAAGGAAGAATGAAAAATAAGTTCAATGCCTGTATCATGTGATATATGCAACTTAAAAAGCATTAATAACAGTTGGAGTGACCCCTCTACGACATGAACAAGCTAGTGTCATCAGCCGAGGATCATCCCAACCATCAACCCATTTCTCGGTCACAAGATAACTGCAACAATACACAGTGATGCAAACTATTATCCTTCTCTCTTTAAGGTTTGGATTCGCAAGGAGAATTGTTTGTTTGGCTTAATACAAAGGAAACCACAAAAAACAGTGATCCATGCCAGAATCGGAACCTTAACCTCACCTTGCGTTTAGACATCACTGTGTTGATCACATTCAGCCGTGAATATTCCCAGATATACGGGAGGTAAAGACCCAGTTTCCAGCAACCAATAATATGATGCCCAGCGTGTCTCAAATTCAAGTGTGCAATGCTGCAGAAATATAAATACATAGAAGGAAAAAAAAAATGGAAACAAGTTGACAGCCATTACAGAATAAAGGTAAAATTCCATATAATGTGCAGCCAAATATAGAAAGCAGCGGGGCTGTCTATCTTAGCATTGCATTCCTGCTAAGTACAAGTAACTTGTAATTTCAAACAAAGGCACAATATCTTGATAGCATCCAGCCTAGCAGAAGATGATAAGAAGAAAAGAAGAAAAACGGGGGAAAAAGGAAAGAGAGAGAGAGAGAAGGAAGAGAGAGAAAGAGAGAGGGGGGGGGGGGGCAATAATTATGCTTAGCCAAAAAAGAAAAAAAGACAGGATAGCAATCATATATGCATATGTGTAAGTAAAAAAGCATTTGCACCAAATTTGAAAGACAATCATTTTGATTCACAAATTCTATGAGACTTGAGTTTCCAGAAAACACAACATTGAATATTGTGGTATCAACCACATTAAACTTACTTACAGAGCTTCAATCCTAAATGACATGTTATGAGGTTCCCTTACATTTTAATGAACAAGAGGTTTTGGCATACCTCATTAAGTGTATGCCCTATAATGAAAGCAAAGCAACTGGAGAATGCTTAATTTCCATCCGTGGAAGGAAAAAAAAGGAATGTAAAGTGAAGAGAAATCTGAATCAGAAGCCTAGCACAGAGAGCTTTAACTAATTCAGCTCCAAACAGAAACTTTTAAATGCATCATCATGCCTTTGTGAAATAGTTCTTCAAAGCCAATAAGCAAAATTCTTAAGCAAGTCAAAGCCCAATTTAAATGAGAAATGAACACAACAGACAAGCTTACATTACCGAGTGAGTAATATTTTCAAGAGAATCTACAATGCAATGCGCATAATGTATCATTTGTCTCCTGCATGTGGATGAAGAGTGAACTGCAAAAGATGAAGTAAAAGCAATCACAAACATAGTTAGATTTTACAATGGCAAGAAACACCCTTGATTCAGGAACTGATAGGAAAACAAACATAAGAGTAAGTTTCGAACTTCAGGAATCCAATGAAAGGCAAAGACACCTGCCTTAATACCATAAGCAACGAGGTTATAAATATTGAAGTTATCACTCTGCATATCCTGTTTCATTCTTAGTGTAGCTTTCCCTTCATCTGTCATCCCTTACTTCATTTCATTGAACAGTTTCAGTGATTCTTCAATCGGTCTATCTCTCCAAGGACTGTTCATCTTTTCCTCCCTATGCTCCTTAATTTCTTCAGGTGTCTGAGCAAAATTGTGGAAATATATAATTGTTTCAAAAAATTGCCAAAACCAGGCAGAAAAAAGTTACTCAGTTCCCCTGTAATCATTAAATCTGGTGCCAAAAACTATGCTGAATAAAATATGTCAGGGGATTAAGTAACTGAGGAAAGATGAACAAAATTAATGATGGTGAGGGTTTTAATTCAAGAGCTTCACATATTTATTCAAGTCTAACCCACCTGGTGATCAACATAAGCATGACCTCTTCTTATCAGCTCCACTGCCGGTTCATACAATTCTTGTAAATAATCACTTGTGTAGGTGATCTGCATAATACTAACATATTGTAAACTTTGAAACAAAAAGAAACAGTTATGAGATCTCATCCTGCATTACACTGAAAGTTTCCCATCCCATCCATCCAATAATTTCTTTAATATGATCGATATATTCATTCTTTTCAGCTTCGGGATTGGTATCATCGTACCTATAAGCCATCAAGGAAATCAACAACACAACTAAGAATAATCAATTCTTCCTCTTTCTCTTGGCAATAAAAGTCAAAAGCCTGTTGATCTGACAATCAAAATGACTTTTAAAAGCTTTTGAACCCCTGAGGAAAAAGAATAAAGTTTTGTTGCATGAATGACAGGCCCATTTTTTGTTGTAGCTTGATGAATAATGATGTCTTTCCAAAGCCCAGACAAATTCAGTTCCAGTTGATCTCAAAATCAGCATAAAATATTGTATTATAGTGACCAATTTTATTCATTCAGAAATCCATTTTCACCATTCTATTCCTTATTAGGCCATTCATTCCATCAGCCATATCAACATTCATGTATGTGCCCAATCACAGTGCTCATTGGCATATGAAAACAATTTTTGACAAATCAATGCATGCAGTCCACAACACAAACACTTCACTTGTTGCAAAACCATAGGTTATTTATCATGATTACTGCATTTTGAGTAAACATGCATCTAAAAGCAGTGATTGGAGAAAAAATTTGCCAATTGAAAAATTGCCACCTCAGGTAGCAGCATCCATCTGTCTCCTTTGCCAGGCCAAAATCAATGAACATAGCCTGCATAATCCATTAATCAAATGAAGTTTAAAAAACCATTTATTGATACAATGTCTATATCGAGAGCAATTACTAAAAACTTGATTACCTTGGCATGGCCAATATGTAATATCCATTGGGTTCTGGTGGGAAACGAGTATAAACTTTTCCTCCTGTAAACTTCAAATGTTTTTCAAGAATTTCCTTTGAATTGCAAGGTCTGAGCACATGACCATCACTGAAATGCATTTCCCTACGCACTTGCAAGTGAAAAAGCACGCTATAGCTCAACATTATCCAACATTTTTCAACATAATTGAAGCCTATAAGTGAAGTGAAGATCTGGAACAGATTTGATATCATATTCAAGGCAGGTTACATACTTGAAAATAAACAACATTCCTGTAAAATATAAAAAGACAAGCACAGAAATAGAGACAATAAATAGTGCATTAGTGTTGGAAATTTTTAAAGCAGCTCAAAGCCTGAAATTCTCCGTTTATATCCAATGAAAGTGATTTTATTAAAGTAGACTGAAAAAAAATCTCCAGAAGGGATAGCATTGGAATACTAAAGTTAACACCATCACCATGCCCAGCAATCAAGATCTGTTTGCTGATCTCAGATGCAAATGCAAACTTGCTTCTTTTAATCAAAGATTTTTCCGTTTGATGGTCTCAGATGCAAATGTAAGCATGCCTCTTTTAATCTTCAAAATACGAGTATACAAAGCTTAGCACGCTACATACTAAGTTACTGTTAAAGCACCTTCAAGTTCTCTTGTGGTGAAGGGAATATCAAATATGGATTAACTTCTTCATCAGATGGTTTCACGGGGTATATCTCCGCAGCAGAAACTTTGTCCTGCAGAACACCAGACTAAGAAGCTAGAAACAAACTTGAACTAACATCGTACTGAATTTAAGGGAGACAACTTGTACTCACCTCCACCTTGACAGGTTTCTCTTTCTTTTTTTAATAGGTTTCTCATCGTCTGCAGCAGTTCTCACCCCCAGTAGCTCGTATAATTTTGCATCCACAAGTTGCTGATTGTGCAAGTCAAAATGATAGAATCAAGAAGAAGAATGAAAAGATCTCTTAATCTGGTTTTCAAGTTCAATTAATCCCATTTTCCATTTATTTTCTTGTAGAAAGAAAGGATGGGGGAATGTTATTCTCAATATCTTGACTATCTTAGGATCTGCCCATAGCTGCTTCTTTCAAATATGACCAAATAGTTCATCAACCATAAAAGACACAATTGGTTGGAAGATGTTGGTAAATAAACAAATGACGAAATGACATTTCAAGCCAACCGAGAAGAAAAACTGAAATCATGATAGTGAATTTATGTCAAGAGCAATTACAACATTTCAACTAAGCAATGAATTTCTCAGAAATTATCAGGTATGGAGCTCAAACTTGTGGAATTAGAATCCATGTGAAGAAGGCCAAACAAAAGTTCACCCAAGGAATAAACCACATGCCCTCCTCCCCACCCTCTCCCCAATCCCCTACACCAAAAATAATTAGATAAACCAAATATGTGACCACATTTTGTTTTGATGGTTAGATAATCCGATTTCAGTCAAAATTTGCTTAATAGGAAATAATCTGGTGCTTTTCAACATCCAAAAGGATTCCTAACCCCATCAAGTCCCTTCAATTTCCCTCTCCACAAGTCATCCCCTTGGACGTCCTGGCACATTATTATACATTAATCATCTGTACTTAAACCCGTAGTTAAAACGTCATACAAATGTGTAATGTATTAGCAAATTAACATAACCTCCTCATTCATGAATAGTTTTATTACTCTCCAAACTTAGATTTCTCCATGTGAACTTCAAAATTATGGTCAATACAGCTTATCAAAAACAGTATAATTTTTCCTCCATGGCATGAGATGTTAAAACTTAAAAAGCCCAGGTACCATAATAGATAATAAATTTGCTTCTAAGGATTGCCACGCACGATGACAAGTGCACTAGATATGGAGTGAAAACAATATTCCACCTTGAGGCCAGTTTTACAAGATTATTTCTTTGATCAAATTTGTGGTAACCTTGCATCCTTATAAGTTGAAACGTGAAGCAATAATAGAATTCCAATTCAATACTGATTCAAATTGGTCATCCACAACCATCAGCAAACAATTTTAGCAATCAAAATGCGCAGTCCACAGAGGAGCAAAATACATTCATTTGTTACAAATATTCATCAAAACAAATGCCTCTAAACCATGAAATGAGAATGCATTAACAATAGTAACAAAATTTCGTATGGTGAAACAGCCAAAAGAAATTGCACTCTTCTAATAACACCATAGCATTGATTGTAAACCAGAAATCATAATATGTAATCAAATGCAGTCACAAATTATATGGAAGTACATATATCAATGCATATTTGAACCAACAAAAAAATTCAAGAATATTAAAGGAAGAGAGCCAACCATTTGTTCGATAACGTTGCTCCACAATCATAGATTTCTTCTCTTCAAACACTTCATTAACAGCTATTTTTGTATCTTCTGCAGAGACCTCCACTCCTGTGCAGGCACACAATCAACATCTGATATTTTCAAAAGGAATTATTTCATGACAAGAGAGAACCAAGTGAGCTAGCAGGTCTCATTTAATGACAATGAGAAACATGTGCCAAGTAATGAAACCCGCTGACTGATCAAGCATGCTGTTTAAAATCTAAATTATTACTCCCTACTGGTATTGATCAACCATTTATGTGTATGCACTATATCACTGGAGATAAACGAAAAAAACACCATAGGCAAACATTCAATACAAATATCTATATGGTGTGTATGCATGCATGCATTGTAAGGCATAGCTAGATGGATAGACTAGTTAAGAAAGTTCCAGACATGTTAAAATGTATCTATGAACATACATATAAGTAGATGCAGGTAACAAGAAATTCCACAAGGACTTCTAAATATTAATATTACACAAACAACTTGTACCCTTTGAATCATGAATTATCTTATCATACCAACACCACAAGCCTCTTCAAATTCATCAGCCTTCAAATCCTCAGCAGAAATGGCAGCTTCTAATTGTGCAGGAGTTTTAATCTGCAGTACAGGTTTGCACGATTCAATACAACATAAAACGGATCCACCCCAAACATCACAACATTGTCACCACTTCAGTGACAAAGAAAACTAATACCTGCTTAACAACTGCTGTATCTTCTTTTTCCAATGTGTACCCAAATACAAATATTTTAGTTCATAAAAGAACTCTAACAGCGACATGATTTATACCACCAATAAATCTTTTCATGCAAACCTTGGGCATAATAAGATTTTTTGGAATCTTGAACTATGATTATGGAGTTGAATTGGCTTCATCCCAGCAAACTAGCCAAGTGTGCAAAGATGTTATTAAATTGGATATTTTAGTCGCTCCTTGTTAAGGATTTAGGATGATCCTCAGAGAGAGAGAGAGAGAGACAGAGACATAGAGAGAGACAGAGACCTTCGATGAAACAATATACTTGAGCAATGTAGGGCGTGAACAAGAGCATTTGCAGGGAATTTGGTAGCAAACTGCAGTAACCAGTTTTAGATATAATCATTTCATTAAATATTATTCCCAATTTAGATTAAAACTAAATGTCAAATTAAAGATATTAAATCCTTTAAAAAAAATCCAAGAGTAGTTTTGGAACAATTCACAGGACAAAGTTCTTTAAAATACATAAGTTCCACAAAGCTGCATAGAGAACTAAGGCATGACAGGAATTTCCTAGTGCTTCTAAAGAGCATCCAATGATTATACCTAGAATTTTTCATTAAGCTACATCTACAACATTGTACGCTTACCGTATAAAGAAGATTTCCAACAACGCAATCACAGCCATTGGTAACTTCTGCCTTAAAATGAACAATGATGGGAAAAGTACACAGATTAGAGATTAAAAAAAAAAAAGTGAAAACAATATAAGTGCGTATTTTGTGCTCTTATCTAATAAATAAGTACATCGTGCTATTCCAATCATCTGAGTGCATGATACCTAAGTCTCAATGGAGAAACCAGTTATATTATCATACCTCATCAAGTATACTATCCTAACTATTACAAGGAATTCACTCCATTTCCTTTCATCCCAGAAAACAAGCAGCAGCAAAATGAAATCAATAGTTCACGCCACATATGCATGACCATTTTGTACTTCATTTCTTCACACATACCCAAATGCACGCATACGTGACAAAAGTACAGTATTTCCTTTAATCCATAATAGTCCATCGCTCTTTTGGACATTAAAATATCACCCTAAATGCTAAAATTCTTTACATTATTCCCATGATTTTTCTTTCTAATAAACAGTGTGAAACATGAATGCATTAAAAAAACATCAACTAAACATTTCTTCAGTATTTTCTCAAAAAGTTTTTACCTAAGCTAGGTAATTCTAAATTTTACTTTCATTCCAACTTCCTTTACCAGCAGACCTCCTAACTTGCCTCAACCTAAGGCATGCCAAAATTTGTTCAAAAAGTATACGTTTTTTTAAGGGAAAAAATCCAATTAAAACTTACTTCTCCACGTTTTCGAGGTTTAATTCATTCAAACAATATAATTTCTAATAAAGATCAAAAATCAACTTTCAAATAGATAAAGAGCTAGAAAGACTAAAATAAATTAATAAATAAAATTCCACAAAAATGCAAATTCGATAGCAATATTAACATGCAATACAAGGAAAAAAAAAATATTGCCCGTGAGATTTTAATTATTATTATTTTTTTACCTCCTGAATGACGGCGATGAGATTAGTGGTAACCTTATTATTAGCTACAGTGTTCTTCGCCGTCTTTCCCTCCAATCCGACTTTCAAAAACAGCTCCACAATCTCAGCCTTATCGCCGCCGACATTCCTTCTCACTTTTCCCCACCATTTTTCTAAATTTTACAAGCTTTTCTTTTTTCTTCCTTTGTTTCCGTTTTGGTAAAGTACACCAGAGACGATCTAACTTTTGCTTATTTTCAAATCACTCGCCAAATTAATTTTTGTCTCAGACCATCGAACTTTTAATTATTCTAATCAAGCCATTCCGTTAAACTTTTAGTTAAAGTTGACGGAAACTAAGGACAAAATAGATTTTTCATATCGGATCTTTCCTTTTTATGAATAAAAACTGGATAAAGTGCACCAAAAGCCATCGAACTCTTACTTATTTTCAAATTACTCACCAAACTAATTTTTGTTTCAATTAGACCATCAAACTTTTTACTTGTTCCAATCAACTCATTGTCAATTTATCTATTAAAGTTGACAGAAAGGATGGTGCATGCGTTGTATGCATCATTACCAAGGGCAAAAATGACTCTCTCACGCTAAGTCTTCCCCTTTTATACAATTTATTTTCAAAATCTCACTCAACAAAATTTTTATAAACCCTAAAATTTCTTTCCCAAATTTTGCAATGTCAAGAAAGCAACTTCCAATTCTTGTAAACTGCCTGGTCCAGGAGGTCTTTATTCTACATGCAACTCCACAATGGCAGTTTACAAGAATTGTAAATTGCCTTCTTGACATTGCAAGCTTTGGGAAAGAAATTTAAGGATTTATAAAAATTTTGTTGAGTGAGATTTTGAAAATAAATTGTATAAAAGAAGAAGACTTAGCGTGAAAAAATCAATTTTGCCTTTGGTAATGACACATGCAGCATGCACGCGCCATATTTTTTGTCAACTTTAATGGATAAATTGACGGGATGAGTTGATTGAAACAATTAAAAAGTTCGATGGTCTAATTGAGACAAAAATTAGTTTGGTGGGTAACTTGAAAATAAGCAAAAGTTCAATGGCTTCTTGTACACTTTACCCATTTTGATTCGTAAAAGGGGTAGACTTGGCGTGAAAAGTCTATTTTGCCCCTAGTTTTTGAAAATTCAACGAAATAGGTTGATTGGAACAATTAAAAAGTTTGATGGTCTGATTGAGACAAAAATTAGTTTGATGGGTGATTTGAAAATAAGCAAAGGTTAGATAGCCTCCAATGTACTTTACCCTTCCTTTGTCTAGCTCACTATTCCCTGGAAAAAATAAATGGAGCTCAACAAAACCCTAGACAAGAAAAAGAGAAGAATAAAAGTGTGTTTCGAGATGGAGTTTGAGAGAGATTCCCTTTTATTTGCGAGATTCCTTTTTCCCTTTTTCGAGGAGGGAAATGACAATTGGATTCTGTACTTTTTTTTTTTTTGGTAGAACAATTGGATTTATCCGTAGCCAGTCACACTTGGTAAGTTCCTAGCATAAATGTAGATTTTTTTTAATCTTTTTTTCCTTCTTAGATGAAAGACAGAGATATTTTCTTTTTCATTTTATGTGGAAAATCTTTATTTAGCAAACCAAAATTTAATCTTGTTTAAAAGAAAATTAAAAGAACAAGTCTATATTTTTTTGCCAAATGTGCAATGAAAGCTCATAAACTTTTATCTATGTCAAAAGTTCATGTAAAAAAAATTAATATAAGATTAATCCATATTTTTAAGGGTATAAAAATTTATTGATAATTTTAGAAAACAAATTTTGTCCTCTTGTGATGGTTTTTATGCATTTTCTTTAATTGCTGCATGAACAACATCTCTATTTACATGTGAAATTTTAAGGTCTAATCAAATGTTGAATTACATTCTTCCAACCGTTTATCACTAAAATAATCATTCAAAAGTGAAATCCTATTTTAAATCCTGTTTAAAAGGCCAATCTCAAAATCACAACTATAATGTATTTGCTGACATCATCATCAAGATGTAGAATAAATTTATTTAAGAAGTCTCTGAAATCTGCACAAAATCGAAAGTACATGTGTTTATACAACATGTACACTCATGTGCAGAGTATATGTTTATACTAGAGATGGCAAATGGGCGGGTTGGGCGGGATTTAATTGGGACTGTGAAATATAGGTCATACCCAAACAGTCCCATATTTGTCATGGGATCAATATGGGTGGGACTAAAATGGGCTAATCCCATTTGCTACCGCCCAAAAACCCAATTTATCCCATTTTATTATTTTTCTATATTATCTTTTCTTTATTAATCAATTTTTTTTTAGATTACTTGTTTTTTTTAGTTTAACATGAATATTTATTTTTTATATCATTTATTTTTTTAATTTATTAACCTCAATAAATTTCTATTTTTTTTATTTTTATATTAATTTTTTTAGATCTCATTTATTAATACTCTTTAATCTTTTAATTTAAACTGTAGTTTTTCAATTGTTACATGTAAAGAGGATAGATTGAAAATGTGCAGATATTTAATTTATCTACACATAAAAAAATCAATTTAGATAGTATTTTATTAAAACTCCTAATACTAAAAATCCATTACTAAAGTAATGAAGCAAATTAAAAATTAAAATAAATCAACATCTCATTTGTTCATGGACATTACAAACTTTGATGAAACTAGAATATAAAGATTAATTTTCTCGAGAATAAATTTGAACTGAAATTAAAGCACTCAATATATAAAATTCACATGAGTTTTTTTAGTATAAAGATCAGTTTAACCACATAAAATTGATGTCAATAGATAAAATTTCACATAATATTTATAGTAGAAATAGATGAATTGAAGAGGGCAAAATAAAGAAGCTAAGAATGCAAAAATAAATTTCCAACTTGTCCATCATTAAAAAATGAGTATTCCATTGTTATTGAAAAAAATGTTAAAAAATAAAAAATAAATAAAAAATAAAAGATGTTTTGTTAATGCAGCTAAAAATGAAGGATTTTTCAAAAGAAAGCATAGAAGAGGTGGATCTGATAAAAAAAAATTATTTCAATATTTGTCTATATTTGGGTATGGGAATCTCAATCATTTCCCAACCATACCCATATTTAAATGGGTGTTAATGGGTATAATCCCAAATAAACCCAATCCCATATTATTGATACCCATCCCGCCCAAATAAAATATGGGCATGGGATCCCACTGGGCCTTGGGACTGATTGCCAGCATTGGTTTATACATAGATCTTAGTAATTGTGATGGGATCAAAATAAGAAGTTATAATGCAATGATGATTAATCTTTTTATAGTTACACTACAATTATTCCTTATAGAATTCGGATTGGATTCACAATACATATTCTTAGAGGGATGTCGGGAATATGCAAATGAAAAAAATTAAAATATTGTCCTTTTTATACTAGAAGAGTTAAACCTTAATCTAACACGTAATATATTAAACCATCTAAGTTTAAATCTTAAAAAAAAAAAAATCCTTTTGTGACGTTTCAATCAAGACATTTTTCTAAATCCTAATCTAGCGTTAGTCTTCCTCTAGACAAGACTCACAAGTCATGTATTCAAAATAAATAAACATAATTTACAATTACATAAATCCAAAATAATTACAAGAGTGTGAGCCACCTATGCTTCAAATATGCACCACCATAGAAAACGTACACAATTATAAGAACATATCCTTGCCATTCTATCCCTACCTAGCCGACTATAAGGAAAACAAATAGGACAGGGGTGAGTTGAAAACCCAATAAAGTCTATTTATGAAACCAGTTCACGAATATTGACAAAATATTCATTTTAAAACAATAAAAAAAATAATAGTACCACGTAGCCTACTAAGATGAGATAATAAACAAATTAAATAAATAAACAAAAAAAAGAGTACCAATATTTATATGTTGCAGTGGCCATTACACACCATTTAGTAACATCAAAAGTTACCCAAATACATTTTACGTATACCTACTTAACATATGAAACCTTCACACAGGCAGGTGAGTGCCAAGATATCAAGGCAACCAACAATTTCTCACCAAGCTTGCTGCTAGATTTGTTAAAGTGAGCATGCACCCAAATCAAATATACGTGCACAAGTACAATCGTATTTAACAAGGACTTTATGGCAAGATAAAGTACACAACTGGGTCCATATATAATTCAAGCACAATTAGCAGATACAGTATCAAGCCATGTAATAATAAATCAAGGGATTGTGTAGGACACATGCGTTGCCGTAGAAAAGAAAAGCATCTAAGAATTGTAAAGAGAATTAGGAGTTAAGCATTGCTTGGGGTTTTGATCAGTCTATATTTTTATGAAAAGATAGTTAAAAAAAAGGTTGTTAGTTAGCATTATTGTTTAGCTTGGGGTTTTGATCAATCTATACCTCTCAATCCATCACTAACATTACCACCTCCACTTGTCCCTCACCAGATTTTAAGGATTTTGACCCATCTTCACATCACTTATCATCATCACAAGAACACAATTTCACTGCAAGTTTCATCACCATTCTTTCCCTCTCAGCCTTCTCTCATGTTCCGCTCATCTCACAGATTCCACTCCCAACACACACACACGACTCAACATCATTCACATTCACACATTTCACTCTATTTTTCTCTGCATTTCCCTCACAGCAGAGACACATATTCACTCTCGCACAATTCTCACTCACTTCTCTCAGCCTTACCTCATTCCACCAGAAAAATCACTAGCACACTTCACACTCTATTTCCCTTTCTCACTCAGCACAACCACACAACTCACAATTCACAGACACACAAAATCAACACAGAGCAAACCCACACATCACACATATATATGGCCAGAAATACTGCCAAAACAACTTCCAAAAATGCCCCCAAATTACAGCCATAGCAGTCCCTCCCAAACAGTTGCAAAACTACCCCAAAATCACCCCCTAATAGCAATTAAATCACTGCCAAAATTATCATCGGGATCAACTGCAATCCAGCCTCAAAACAGTCCCATAACACCATCTAAAAGCCACCCAAATCAGCCCCAAAATAGCCTCTACAACTACTGCAAAAATCAGCTTTAAATCAGCCCCATAACACCCCAAATTGCACTCCAAAATTAGCTAGCAAATAGCCCTTAGATTGTCACCATTAATCATCCAACGAACCTACAAAATCAAACCCCAAAATAGCCCCAAAAATCCTATAATTCTAGCCTCAAATTCCTGCAAAAAATAGCCATTCCTGCAAAAAATAGCCATTAAGCAGCTCAAAATACACCCAAAAGTCAGCCCAAAATCACAGTCTCAAAATCACCCAAATTATAGCCCCAAAAACCAACAGCAACCCCCACAAATGACCCTCAAAACCAAGAACCAAAATACTACCAAAATCGCTATTTTCCTCTGCCTATTCAAAAATAAGCCCCAAAATCAACTCATACACCACTCCAAAACTGCTGCAAATTGCAACCAAAGACAGCCCTAGAAATCACCCAAATCGTAGCTCAAAGAAACACCAGAACAACAGCAACCAGCAGCAATCACATTCACCATCAATCACCAATCATCATGAATCACCAGTGCGACTACCTCCCCATTCCAATCTCAATCAAGAGTTTCTGGACACCTCTTCAATTATTTTGAGTATTATCTAAAAAACAATGAGGATTTTGTATGGTAATTACTTGACAAATGGAACCAATTTGGGAGACACATGTTTTTGTAAAAGGCTTTAGGGATTTTGGTTAGAAAGAACGTTAGAATTGGGTTTAGGGTGGGGTGTTTTGATTTTTTGATTTTTTTTTTGCAAAATGATTTTTTGATATTTCATATTTGGCCTTTTGGATAGTCTCTCATTTATTTAATTAGCATTACAAAAAAAAAGGGTTTTGGTAAAATACGTCTTTTTCATTAGTTTTACTTTCTAGTTGTTTTCTTGTGTTGATGTTTAGCCTTATGGTTTTGGGCAGTATTACTATGCCACTTAAATTTCTTTATGTCTGCATTTTTAGTCCTAATATTTATAGATTTGCCCCTGTAGGTTTTATTTTCTTTGAATTGAGTACTAGTTACTTACATTTTTATCCTTTTAGTTGCTGTAATTTGCTAATTTCACCTCCAATGTGCGGTAATCATTGCAATTGAGTCCCCTATGCTTGTCGAAATTTCAAATTTGACCCCTATGTTGCTGGAATTACTTGTTTTAGCCACATTAGATTGCTGGATCTTCTTTTTAGTTTCCCATTGTTGCTGAAATTTATATTTTATCACCATACGTTGTTGGAATCTTTGTGTGTTAGTCCGTTAAGTTGCTGGATTGTCATCTTAGTACCTACATGTTAAATTGCAATTTTGCCCCCAAACTTGCTGAAATTACATTTTTACCACTTTTATTGCTAGGAATTACAAAATTGATGTTTAATGTTGCTAGATTTACATTTTGGCCCTTGAATGTTGCCAAAAATTATAATTTGGTCCCTCAAACTTGTTGAAAATTATATTTTTGACCCGAAACTTGCTGTAATTTTTATTTTTGACTCTACATAATTTCTGTAATTTATTTTTCACCCCCTAATCTTGCTCAAAATTACATTTTTATCCTCAAATGTTGCTGGAAATTGTATTTTTTTGCCCTAATGCATTGCTGCAAATTATGATTTTTGTCATTGTGTTTGCTAGAAATTATATTTTGGCCCTAGAACATCTTTGGAATTTATGTTTTGCCCCCAAGTAGCTAGAACTTGTATTTTAGCCCTTGAATGTTGCTGGAAATTTGATTTTGACCTCTCCCTAATTGCTGAAATTTTTATTTTGTCCCCTAATTTGTTGGAATTTGAATTTTTCGTCTAGAATATTAATAAATTTACTCTCTTTATCTCACAATTAGCTGGGATTTACTTTTTATGCTTTATTTATTTAAATAGTGGTACCTTTGACATGTTGTTCATTTTATTAGCAATTTATACCAAGTCTTCAAATGGGAAGTACTTCTATTATCCTTTTAATTTCTTTTTATGTGCTCCTACGTGCTCCTATATATATTTTTTATGTATCTTTTATGTGTTTATTATTTTATTTATGTGTGAGTATTTATTCATGTCATGTTATATACTTGAATTTAATTTTAATTATTTAGAGAAATGTAATAGATAGGTAATATTTTATTTAACAAATTTGTATTTAGATAGTTAATGTAATAAATAGGTTACATTTTTTATTTATTTAACAAAATTTTTGTATTTTAGATAGAAAATGTAATAGATAGGTTATTTTTCTTATCTTGCCCCTTCTAGATTGTAATTAGGCTCCCCCGATGTAATAGTTAGGGATTTTGTGTGCTATGTACCTATGTGCTTATGTGCTTTTACTCGCTTTCTTTAGAGCTTTGCATCTAGAATATTATACTTATATGCTATATGCTCCTATGTGTTATTATCTGCTCCTATGTGATTATTGCTTTTATTTATTTATTTATCTACTGGCTTCATTATGATATATTTGTATTGTCGCCACACTAGTCCAATGCTAGTTGTGGTTAATTTCGGTTTGTTCGCTAATCCAATGCTAGCGGGGAACTTCCAGAAAATGGGCTAGTCTAACGCTAGACTCTTAGTTCATTTTGGTGTTAGATCACTCCTTGTGTGCATTTCATATCATTTCGCACACTTTTTCTCTTTTTAAGGTCTTTTCTATTTTTGCATAGTTTTTATGTATTATTATTCTTATTATCTATATTTTTTACATATATCCAGTGCATTGCATTTCACATAGAATCTTAGTTCATTTATGTGATTCGATTAGAAATAGTTGTCAACTTACGTGGGAAATGGTGGCTTAACATGTCGTTCTCCCCTCCGTAAATAAGAACAGTTAGTCAGGAGTTTATTAGTCCCGTACCCATTATGTTGCATTCCCTTTCTTTGATCACTTATAGCTATATTTACATTTTTATTTTTCACTTTTTGCATTTCATTTTTGCATAACTCGTGACTTCTTCGAAGTTTCATTTTGAGTTACGCAATTAATGCGTTAATTTCAATTAAACCTCGAAAGGACATTTTGCCCCTGTCAATGTCTCTTTTAGGTTTGGGTTTGCATCCTTATAGTTATATCCAAATATGATAAAATCTTAGGGTTACATTAGAAAATTTTTTTATTAAATCTTGCAACTAGTTTCGCCTAGATTGAAAGGGTGCCTTAGGCACGAGTCTTTGCCTTTCTTTTCTTCAACTGTGGCTCCTGAATTCATTTCTCTCGTTTTCAAAGATCTAGAGTCGTCTGAAAAGGTTTTCTTACTTTTCTTTGTTTTTTCATAAAAATTTTTTTCTAAAAAAAGTTTATCCTTGTTTTTCTTACCCTTTTTCCATTAAAAACATTTTTGGTGACTTGGTATACCAAAACTCAATACCAAGTGGCGACTCCCTTTAAAAACCCTTTTAGAATCTATTTTTTGGAGCTCAAACCGTCACATTTTCAAATTCTCATTTTAGCCTCTTTCCTTTTGCTTTATTTTTCAAAAACTAAAAACCATTTTTCTAAAAAACTCTTATACAAAAAACCACCAAAACTCTCTTTTCCACACCATCTATCTTTTTTCGTCTTTCAAAAAACGGGGTGTGACAGTGGTAAAGGCACATCTTTTCAAATATTGAAAAGTGACGGTTCACCTAATAGAACCCTCTATATAAATAGGTGAATGAGACATCATTTTCACTTTTTCCTTGAGCTTAGTAAAACTTTGTCGAATTATCTTCAAATCATGAGCAACTTCCTGACTAACTACAAAGTCCTTTTTCCAACTCAAAATAGCTATAGTTATTTGCCAAAAAAAAAAAAAGCTATGGTTAAAATCACAACAACTTACCGAATAGTAAGGTGGGATGGGTCCACCACTTAGAAGCCAGCCCCTACCAAAGAAGAAGTTGAAGAAGCTCAGTTTGAGGTTTATCAACAAATGTATCGAGATGCCAAACAAACCTAAGCAACCGAGTCACATGAAACTGAGGGCTCTAATAACCACGAATTGGAGGTTTCTAAGCTAAGGATGGGCTCAGAGACATTTTGGATGACAATCTAGTAGATGAGGAAGTGCCCTTAGAAAATGTTTTTGTGGCTCCTGTGCCTCAGGTTTCTAGTTTAATGGACTTCGGCGATTTTCCAAACTTCGAGAGCTATATAGACGGGGAAACAATAGAATGATTTGTATGAGATATCTCTTCCAACATAATTACATAATATACGCTCCCGAGAAGGGTGACTGAGCCTTCTATCCTCCTGATAACATGGTAGCTATCTATCTCGACCAACTAGAAGCTGGACTATGAATCCCAACTTCTCACTTTATGCAAGAAAATCAGAGGTATTGGTTGAACAAAATCATACAATTAACCCCAAATGCCATCTGATTTCTGGTTAGATTCTAGTTGACATGCCATTTGCTAGAAATTAAACCCATAGTGGACTTACTCTAACGTTTTCATACAATAAAAAAGCACGGCAGTGACCGAAGCAAGTTCTACTCCATTTCTCGACACGGCAACACCAAATTAATTGATGACATGCCTTCATCAATCAAAGGTCATCAAGAAAGGCTTTTCTTCGTCTCAACTAATAATTTCCCAAAAAGGTTCTAGTAGAAACAGTGCTCCAAATGACTCCACTCCCGGGACATTATATCAAATGGAGTTTAATCAGATTAAAATGGGGAATCTGGTAGGACCACTTTGAATGGCTGGTATTACCCTGCAGCAGTACTAGTCAAGGAGGGGTTGAGTCGAGCATGGATCCCTCCCAAGAGCTTGGCAGACTACTCACTGCAACTAGAAAGATATTGTAATTTTCTTTCCTTTTTACTTTCTTTGTAATCCTAATTGATTGAAGTATTGATTTGTCTGATCTTGAAGTGTCTGATGTGTTTGACATGGCGTCTGGCTTGGGTGAAGTAACCAATATAAGCAAAAAACACAACCTAATAAGAAGAAACAACCCAACGTGCTGTCTGGGCCAAGCGTTATCTCGGCCACCCTTGTGACTATAGCTCGTCCTCCACTAAAAGAGACCGCCACTGGTGTTGAGGTTCCACCATCTGTGCCCTGATCAACTTTCGACACTACTTCAACTCCTTAGGACTTGTTTGAATCCAATCTTTAGAACTTGTACAAGACTCCTATGATCCCGACTGATCAGGACCACACTCATATATCGGGGCATTTTTACCTTGACTAGAAAATCAACATCAATGACAGATTGGTTACTCCGACCACTACCCAGGAATTTGCACTCCACAACATCCCACCCAGGGATGTATATTATACAAAGAAACAGACAACAAGCGAACTGTAACCCAATTTGCCCAAAGCATGACTTAGGTAAGTTGAAATTCACTAGCTTCAGTTAATCTTGCTATCCGAGTACTAACCATTAATCATCTTTTTAGCTCAACACATTTGGCTTTGAGTGTCTGGCCACTTGCAAGAGGCTTAGAAAATAAATGAGCAAATCAAAACTCTACAAGATCAGTTGTCTGAGATTGTTAAATTAATAAACATAGCCCAGGAGAGCAAAAATAAAGCAATCATGAAAAAGCATGAAGCCATTGTCCGAGCTAACTCCTTGGACTTGGCTCTCAAAGAAGAACAGGGGAAAAAGATCAAAGAAGAAAGTTGAAAGAAAGTCGTTGAGTTACAGGGACAGCTACAACAAACCCGTGAAGAAGCTGTCAAGGATCACTGGAATTTTAAGGAATTTAAGGATGATTTTGTCAGAGTAATCCGACCGACATATATGCTCGGTTTCACATAAGGCATTAACGCCGCAGCAGAGTTCATGTCCGAGAAAGATGCCAACTTGCTTAAGGATCATCATAACTACAATCTGGATGTGTCATGTCCCAAAAATCGTAAAGGGTACTATGAAGTACTAGTGGGGTCATTGACTGTCGCAACCGAAAAAGGCTATCCGGTCTGGTGACTCATTTCGAAAGATAGAGTTTTGGAAAAGAAGTACGTGCATGATAAAAATTGGATTTTAGTGAAAAAAGTGTATTTTAAGAAAAATGGTATTTTTAAAAGAAAACAAGGCCAGGACTAAAAGTGTGACAGTTTTGGCCAATTGATTTTTTTTGAAAAAGGGTTTTATTTTAAAAAATGGAGTCACCACTTGGTACTGAGTTAGAATGTACCAAGTTACCCAAAAAAATCGTTTAACAAAACAAAAGTAAAATTTTAGAAAAATCATTTAAAACTCTTTTCCGACTTTGGTCTACGAAAAAAGAGAGAAAAAGGTTCGAGAGTCACATTTGAAGAAAGGGAAGGAAAAGGGTCACACCTTTTCTACCTAACCGAGGCTAGTTGCGAGGTTTAATCAAATTTTCTTACATTAACCCTAAGTTCTATCGCATTTTGGATGTATCTATGTGAATGCAAATCCTAAATCTAAGTGAGGGCATCAGGAGGGTTGAGATGTTCCGTTGAGGCTTGGTTGGGATTATTACATTAATTGTGAAACTCGAGTCGATGCCTCGAGGGAGTCACGAATATCTATGCAAAATGAAATGTCAAAAGAAAAGAAAATAATAATATATAGTAAGTGAAGAAAGGAAGCGAGTATGCAACATGATAGATACAAAGAACTAATAACTCGCAACTGATATGTTTCTACTCACAGAGGGGGAAACGGTATGTACACCACCACTTCTCATGAAAGTAGACGACTATTTCTAGTAGGAGCACATAAAATGACCTAGTTTCTAAGTGAAATGCAACCTAAGTGTCATACACCGATAAATGCACAAAATAGATAATGATAATAATAGCATATATACAAAAATTCATGCAAATATGAAAAACTCTAAAAAGAAGAGTATGAAATGAAATGAAATGAAATGCACACGAGTGAAATTAGCACTAAAATGCCCTAAGAACCTAGCATTGGACTAGCCCTTTCTAGGGATTCCCTACTAGCATTGGACTAGTGAGAAAACGATAAAACCACAACTAGCGTTGGACTAGCGTGGTGAGGGGATAACATAAAATACGAATTAAAAATAGGAAAGCATAAATCAAAAGCAAATAAACATATAAAGACATGTAAGGGCACATAGGAGCATATAACACGTAGACATGGTATCTAGATACAAATCCTAAGAAAAGTAGTAAATCACGTAAGCACGCAAAAACACAAAAGCATATAAGCCCTAACTATTACACCGGAGGGTTAGCTACAATTTTTCGGGGGGAAAAACAAAAATGACCTATCTATTACACTTACTATATAAATACAAATTTTTTGCTACAAATATGAGAAAAAATAATCTAACTATTACAATGACTGGCTAAATACAAGATATTACATTTTTGCCAAAATAATAAAATTCAAAATTAAATAGCATAAAGTAAATAAATATGCAAAAGCATGTAAAATAAGAAATATATGAAGAAAATGCATAAAAAAATTACATAGAGGCACATTAGAGCACATAAAGAGAAATTATCAAAGTAATGGGGATACCTTTCTTTGAAGACCCAGTACTAAATGCTAGCAAAATGAGCAAATATGTTAACAACCACTATTAACAAAATAGATCATAAAAATAAACTTTTAACAATTTGGGGTAAAAAATGAAAATTCAAGTAAATGGGGGGCTAAAAATAAAATTTCAGCAAGAATGAGACACAAAAATGTAAATTCCAGCAATGTTTGTGAGGGTAACATATAAATTACAGCAAGCTTATGGGGTTAATGAAGATTCCTACAACTGGAGGGGGCCCAAAACAAATTTCATTAACATTTGGGTACTAAAATACAATTTCTAACAATTAATGGGGCCTAAAATCAAAATTCCAACAAGTCAAAAAAAAATCTTAAAAATTCCAATAATATAGGACTTAAAAACTAAAATTCCAGCAAGTTTAGAAACTTAGAACCAAAATTCCAACAAGCCTATAGGCTTAGAATAAAAATTCCAGCAAGTGTTTTGGGGGTAAAAGATAAACGCCTATACTAAAATCAGTAAATCCTAATGGTAGTACCTAAAAACTTAAAATTGCACAAAACACATTAATTAGATAAGCACTAAACAGACATAAAATAACATTAAAATCATTAAACAAATCAAAAACTAAAAAAAAAAATAAAGTTAAACCAAATAAAGAAACGATTAATTAAAACCAATGAAACATATGAAACAAGATCAAAGAAGCAGTCACACTAATCAACGTACAAAAACAAGTGACACAACACCCACAAAACACCCAAACATCATCAGATTTCTCATAATGCAACTTTCTTCCCCAAAAACCCAAATACACTTAATTTGGTCCTTCAAACTTCTAAGCCCGAACCAATATTCCCTTCGCTAAAGCTCTCGATTTCCCTCTTGATTCTTCCCACCATGGCCGAATCATCCATGGCCCCTAATTTTCCAAAATCAAATTCGCCCAAATCACAAATCAAATATTCACATCCACAACAAAATTACTTAACATGCACTTGCAATTTTATTACAATCTATGCTAAGGAAAAAGGGAAAGAATCTCAAAATCTTACCTAAATTCTAGAGATGAAGAATTTGGTTCTGCAGATTGTAGCAGGGCTGATAGGGCAGTGGCGTTCATGGCTAGTTTTGGGCAATGAAAAGTGGTGGTTTTAGGCTAGTGGTTAGTGGTTGTAGATGGTGATCAAGGTTTGATTTTTGCTTGCGATTTGGTTTTTCTCCGGTGATTGTTTTGCTATGATTTGGGGTTGATTGGGGCTGTTTTTAAGTGGTTTTGAAGGTGGTTTCGGGGCTGTTCGTGATTGTTTTGGTAATGATTTGTGGTTGTTTTGTGGTTGTTTGTTGACCGTTGGAGATGGTGGGAGGTGATTTGTATTGTTATTCTGCTATGGTCCATTCTTTGCAGGTGATTCGTTGTTCTTAGGAAATTGAGACTAGTTCATTGCTGTATAATGGTGAAGGTTTGGGATTGGTAGAGGAACTGTGATGGGTTGTTGATAGTATACAAATAGTAGAGCTTTGGGTAATGTTCGTTGCAGGAATATGGATGTAAATTAAGGAATTGAACTCTACTTTGCTGTCTTTTAAGGTTAAGATGTGAGAGTTGGTGTTGGCCAACTGGGTTTGTGGAAATTGGAGGCTGCTTGGTGATTTTTTTTAATTTTTGGGTAGAAGTTGAAACAATCCTGGGGTTAGCTTGGTTGGATTCAGGAGAAATTATTGCTTTGCGATGGTTATAGGGGAAAGGATTGGGGGGTTACTGATTCTGATGCTTGGTGATGATGGATGGAAGAATTGGTCTAGGTTGTTACTGTGGGTTCTAGATGTTGGGGGTTGATCGGTAGAAGAAATGAAGATGAGAATACTCAGAGAAAAAAACCAAGCCCAGACAAGAAAAAAAAGAAACCCAGAAACAGAACAATGCTCAAGAATAAAAAAAAATCTTAAACAAATATATACAGTCAATCAGATTTATCTAAGAATGTAAGAAAAGTGAACCAAATCAAAGAGAAGAACTCACCTTTTAAGCTTGAAAATGGATTAAGATGAACAATAAAATGGGACTTTTGGAAGGACAATGAATAGTAACCAAACAATGGAGAAGATGATGGTTGTTGTGTGTTTTTTGTGGTGAATTAATGTGTGTGTTTGATCTTTCTTTGGAGAAAAGTGTGTGTTTTTTTGGATTTTCTTTTTATTTCTCCTTGGTTTTTTCTGATTTAAGGGGGGTATTTATAGGACTAGTTGTATTGGTTACCAAGAATACTACAAAATACAAAAAATGCCACCAGTAATAAAAATTCTAATTTTATTTAAAAAAATATTTTTAACCCAAAAAATTTAAAAATTAATACAAAGAAATGACAATAATCTCCAAAATTTTTCAAAAAATTCAAAGTAAATTTCAAAATAAAATTTAGAGCTTAAAACTGATCCAAAGCGCGCTTGAGGTGTGAAATGACGATTTTGTCCCTGGACGACGAAAATACATAGAAAAATAGTTATTGGCCTCAAAAAATTACAAAAAATTAAAAATAAGCTTAAAACCTCAGAAAATGCATTTATGACTCAAAAATTGACAAAAAATGAATTTAAACTGTAAAATAACGATTTCATCCTTAGATAATAAAAATTTACAGAAAAATAGTTATTGGCCTAAAAAAATGACCAAAAATTAAAAATAAGCTTAAAACCCTAGAAAATGCATTTATGACTCAGAAATTGACAAAAATGAGTTTAAACTGTATAATGACGATTTTGCCCATGGACAATGAAAATTCACAAAAAATAGCTATTGACCTCAAAAAATTACTAAAAATTAAAAATAAGTTTAAAACCCTAGGAAATGCATTTATGACCTAAAATTGGCAAAAAATAAATTTAACTATGGAATAACTATTTTGGCCCTAAATGCAGTATTTACGAAAAAAACAGCAATTGTCTTCGAAAAAAATCAAGAAAATTTAGAAACATGCTTAAAGAATTGAAAAAAATATTAGACCTAAAATGAGCTAAAATGGTGTTCGAGAGACGAAGTTACCATTTTGTCCTTGTGCTGGTAAAATATAAAAAGAATACCAATTAAATTCAAAAAATCATAAAAAATTAACAAATTCGTATGAAAGTAAAAATATGAACTTAAAACCCCCAAAACTAATAGAAAAATATTTACGGACAAAAATTACTATTTTGCCCCCGAGATTATTGAAAAATTAGAATTTGACCCCCAAAAATATAAAAATACCTCTAATATTTAAAAAATAAATGGTGTGTAAAAATTTGGTGTCTACAGGATGTAAGAAAACTTGGCAGTATGATGACTGAAGGCTTGATGGCAGAGTCGACCTCCAAGAGGTAAAAAGAAATTTCAATAGTAGGTCGAGTGAACTAGAACTGAGGATGATATCGGCAATGAAGAAAGTACTGGAGAGGGAGATGGAGAAGATGTTGCTGGGGTCAACATAATCAACTAGGATATATGTAGCCGAAATGAGCTGGGCATAGATGTTCGTCTAAAATGCTCATCTCACTTTTGTACTTTGAAAATTTTTTAGAAAAATTCTCCTTATCTCTTTTGTAGTCTTATTTTGAATGAAATGAACTTCTTTGCTTAATTCCGAAGTTTTCTCTCATGATTTTTGTCTTGTTCAATTGCTCTATACTTTCGTTGCCATGATTCCTCTTCCTCTACCCCCTTCTTATTTTCAACAAAATAATATCCAAATTTTGGAGAAAATAAAACAGTAAGGTAAAACAATAAGGAAGTATAGTAACAAGCTCAACAAATATTAAATGAAAATGGATGTACTTAATTGGATGATTTTATTAACATCAACATGATACGATTTTAGGTTATCGGCATGTCACGTCCTAGGTACCAGAGTCCCATCTCGGTATGCTAACTTGTAGTAGCCGTTTTCACTGGCCTCGGCTACCTGATAAGGTTCTTCCCATTTCGGATTTAATTTGCCTAAGGGCACAACTTGACTTACCAAGTTTTTTTCTAAGGATGAGATCTCCTAGTTCAGAGTACAGATTTTTTACCTGAGCATTATAATACCGAGCTATAGTATTTTTGTACTAAGCCATTTTCGTTGCGGCAATCTCTCTTTTTTCATCTAGCAAGTCCAAGTCTAGTTGTTGAGTCTCTTAGTTTTGTTTAGCCATGTAAGCACTAATCTTTAGGCTTGGGATAGGATTTTTGCAGGTACCACCGTATGTAAGTGAAAAAGGAGTTTCTTTAGTAGCTGTTCTAGGATTGAGTCAATAGGCCCACAAAACACTTGGCATGTGATCGACCCATGCTGTACCCACTCGGTGGAACTGAGCTTTTAAGCCCTGGAATGTGATGTCCCGGAAATTCATACAAAAATCATTTGATTCATGTTATGTCTATTAGTAGAAAAAAAAGAAGAGAGAAGAGAAAAGAAAAGGAAAACCGAAATACATTTTATAAGGAGATTTCTTTTACTTAGGGTTAAGTGTTAATCCTTGATTTATTAGTTGGAAGATTACTTAAGTAAATTAGGTTAATTAACTAAGATTTTCATTATTAAGCAAGGACACCTAAGTACTAAATTTAGAATAATTTTACCTGACCATTTAATTTATATTAGTGTTTAAATTTTGATTAACTTATTATACTATTTTCTAGTCTTTTGACTACTTGAATTTTAGCTCAATTTTACTAAAAAAAAATTTCACTTATTTTCTTGCTTTATTTTCTTTTCTCTTGGCCAAAATTTCCTCTTTCTTTTCTTTTTCTTTTGGCCGAAATTCTTTCTTTCTTTTTTCTCCTTATGGCCGGATTTCTCTCTCTCTATTTTACTTTCTTTTGCTTTAATAAATTGTGCTATAATATTGCTAGTATTAAGTGATAAGAGATTTCAAAATTCTACCAATCAAATTGATCCAAGTTAGCTACTATTGCATTAAAAGACTACACCTTCACTTTATTCTTGTTATGTTTTTATTGGTTAATCTTTTTCTCACCTTTTCTTTATTTCTTTTCCATTTGTCCTAGCCTATTTCTTTCTCTTTCTTTGCTTCTTGGCCGGCCACCTCTCTTTCTCTTCTTCTCTCATTTTTGCTCTCAACTTCTTGAAGCTTATTCTCCAAATTTTGGGCAAATCCACCATAGAAAGTGAGCTTCTTTCCTTCCAAAGCAAAGTTCTAAGCCTATCTAAGGTATTTACCATGAACTTTTCCTACTAATTTCAAGTTTTAATTAGTTTTTATGCAAGCTTAAACCTAGATTCTTGTTGCTACTACTTGAAGAATTTAGTTTGAATTAGAGATTTACTTGCTAGATAAAGTGTTCTTGTGGTTAGATAGACTAGTATATGGCATTTAAACCTTGAAATTTCATGTGGTATATGTTGTTTGGTTGAAGATTCTTGGAGTAGAATTCTTGGAATTTAGTGGAATTTTGATTGGATTCGAACTTGAGTTGAACATAAAAGTTGTAGAACTTGTTGAATTGGGTTGGATTGCTGATTTTTCTTGCAGGAAAAAAAATTTGGGTTAGTCCGATTTTAAGGGGAAATGCTGCCAAAATTTTGGTAGAATTAAAAGAAGAAAAATCGACAAGTGAGATTTTAAACCTAGAATATGTTCTATTGAAGGAAATTGAAGTGTAGGAATTTTTAGAAAATGATCTAGTGATAGATTAAATTTTCTTAGAATAAGTAAACCCTAAACCCTAGAAACCCTAAAACTAAAACCCTAGAAATAAGTGGGTATTTTCTTGAATTTTTTCTTACTAAATTCACTAGGGTTTTAATTGAGTTTTCATTATATTATTTCTTTTGAATTTCAGGGTCCGAAAACGCATCGCGACCATTTTACGAAATATTTTCTTAAGCATTCCAGGTGAGTGTCTCTATGTGTGCATGATGCATGAAATGCTTGTCCTACTTGAGAATGGTAAATTATGAAATATTATGTTATACTTGAAATTGTTATTTTATAACATGTGTTACTTGAGGAAAGAGGTGTACTTTATCACTTCTATTCCGCAATGTGTTACACACTTTCAATATCCAATGTGTTACTTGTGCATGAGACTTCTGTGACTAACTTCACCGTTACTTCACGCAGAGTCAACCCAAACAAGCTTGGGAGGATATAGGTGCTGGGTATTTTAGGGCGTGATGTTCTTTCCCTTATGAGTTGTGAATCCTCAAAGAGGCCAACTCCGGATTGAACTTTCTTGCTTGTTGGCCCTCCAGGGTTGAGATTTCTCCCTGGATATGGTAGCCTGTACGGAGGTTATAAGGTGATTGGTGGTTAGGGTTCTTGCTTGATAATACTGGCATGACCTTTGATAAAGACCTGAGCTATTATCTCAGTCCTAACATCATGGTTACATGATCAGTACTTGCTCCTTCTGCGGTTAAGCTTGCTTCCGTAGTTGAGCCCTATATCCGCCATTGACTACTTGTTAATTAAATTGTTCATAACTTGTCTACTTAGTTTGTCAATTATCTTGCTCAATAAAATAATAGATTCTTGGTATGATTGCATGACTTGGGCACTCACTGGGCTATTATAGCTTATCCCATTCATTTGTTTTCTTTAACCAGGTTTCCCAAAATACTAAAGCTGGAAAAGCTGATTTTGGACATTGTACATGTTTTGTTTTGTGTATTTTGATATTTGCTTGTTTAGGCTATTCTTGTACAGACTATGTAAATTTTAATGTGTAAAACCTTTTGTAATACTTGTACTTCAAATGAATTTTATGAATACATTTCTTTAAGAATGTGTTTTATTTTGCATTAATTACGTGTACGTATTGAGCGAGTGCGTGATTCGAGTCCTAGCGAGAGCTAGGCAGGCAGTCCATTAAGCCTTTTGGTGCGCCTTTGGGTAAGGTGGGGCTGTCACAGGAATAATGTACGATTGAAGTTCTCAGCTTGTCCATTGGCTCAGGGTAACCCACTGAAGTGAAATGTTGAGCTATCTTCATATCTTGACACCACTTCTTGAACAGATTTTCAACAAATTGTTTGTCACTGTCTGAGATAACAACTTGGGGTATACCAAAATGACAAACAATACTCTTCCAATAGAATTTCTAAACTGCTTTCCTAGTAATGTTGACTAGTAGCTCGGCTTTAACCTTTTTCGTGAAATGATTTATGGTTACTATAACGAACTGGAAGCCCCCAAAAGCCTTTGGGAGAGGACCAATTATGTTCATACCCTATTGTTCGAATGGCCAATGGGAGGAAATTGAAACCATCACATTAGTTGACTGATGGTGTTCAAGTGCATGCTATTGACAAGAATGGCAACTCTGGACTAACAGTTGTGAATCTTACAGCATTGTAGTGTTGCGCCCTGAAATGATGAAGCATGGGTGGATCTGTGACTGTCGCGCCCCGAAAAGGCAGTTCGGTTTGGTGACCTTTTTTGAAAAATAAAATTTTTTAGATTTTAAAAACCGTGCACGTGTGATAAAATAGATTTTTGGTGAAAAGTGTATTTAAAAAAAATGATATTTTAAAAAACAAAAACAAGGGCGGGACTTTAAAAATGTGGCAAGTTTGTCTAAATATTTTGAAAAAGAGTTTTTATTTAAAATGGAGTTACCACTTGGTATTGAGTTAGGGTGTACTAAGTCACCCGAAAAAATATTTAACAAAACAAAAATAAAAATTTTTTAGAAAAAACATTTAAAAGTCCGTTTTCGACTCCGATCTATGAAGAAAAAAAAGAAAAAAAAATTAAGAGAAAAAGGCTCGAGAGTCACATCTGAAGAAAGGGAAGGCAAAGGTTCACGCCAAAGACACCATTTCCACCTAGTTAAGGCTGGTTGCGAGATTTAATCAAATTTTTCTAAATTAAACCTAGATTCTATTGCGTTTGGATGTATCTATATGAATGCAAATTCTAATCAAAACGTGAGTATCGGGAGGGCCAAAATATTCTGTCAAGGCTTGATTGAGATTATTGCATTAATTGTGAAGCCCTAGTCGAGACCTAGTGGAAGTCAAAAGTATAGATGCAAAATAAAATGCCGAAAGAAAAAGGAAAATACTATAGATAGTAAGTGTCAAAGAAAGCGAGGAATGCAACACAATGGGTACGGGTGACTAATAGCTCTTGACTAATATCTTTCTACTCATGGAGGAGAGAATTGTCTGTCAATCAATCACTTCCCACGTAAGTAGACGACTATTTTTAGTCGGATCACACAAAATGACCTAATTTTTAAGTAAAATTGCAACCTAAACATTATGCACTGAATATTTGTCAAAATAAATAATAATGATAATAGTGCTAATATAAAAATCATGCAAAATAGAAAACAACCTAAAAAGTGTGTGAATTGGGATGTGAAATGCACACAAATAGTGATATTAGCACTAAAATGGCCAAATGGTCTAACGTTGGATTAGCCTTTTCTAAAAAATTTCCTACTAGTGTTGTACTGGCGGAAAGGCAACAAAGCCACAACCAGCGTTGGATTAGTGTGGTGACGGAATAATGATAAACTCATAAAACATGAATCAAAGTAACAAAGCATGAATCGAAAGCAAATAAAACATATAAAGACATATAAGAGAATATAGGAGCACATAACATATAAACATAATCTTCTAGATGCAAAAATCCTAAGAAAAGTGATAAAACATATAAGCCCACAAGCACACAAACCCTAACTATTACACTGGAGGAATTTTGTTACAATTTTAGAGGGAAAAAAAGTAAAACAACTTATCTATTATGCCTACTGATACGATCGGGGGTCCATCCTCTTGTATGTCACAGGAATATCTTCCCAAAGAACCGTCTCGAAAAAAATCTACACAAAAACAACCCAATCTTCTTGACCCCCTTTGGAACCTGTCAAAGGACCCCAAGAACAACTTGAATTGTGGTAACCACTCGATTTTCTTGATCCTTTCGTAACTTGTCGAAGACCCCAAGAACAATTCGAATGGGTTGCTTTGAAGATTCAACCAATATCATTGAAGTCCTCCTTTTGCTTTGCAAGTTAGACCCCTAACCAACCCTTGGAATAGATACTTAACTAACCTGTGGAATAGACCCCTAACCAACTCGTGGAATAGACTCCTAATTGACAAACCCAAAAGAATGAATCAAATCAAGTGGAAGATACTCTAGGCGTAGATTTTGGTCGCCATGGAATCACTCCAATAAGACTAGGATTTAATTTTATTCCAAGAATTAAAGAAAACCCTCGTAGAAAGAAAACTCACAATTTTGTTGATTCATCATAACATCACTTCGGCTTCAATTGAGGGAATTAAATCAGGCCTAAATCGCCTTTGAGCTTGTTTAACTGGGCGAGCACCTCGTTTGACTGCTAGGTGCGATCGGGTTGACAAAAGAGTTGGTTCTAATCCAAGAACCCAAGACAAACCTCTCTAAAAGAGAAAACTCAAATTTTATTAATCACAAAAATCATCCTAAAATTCGTAACACATTTTTGGCCTATTTATAGGCTTACAAAAGTTACCTTAAAACATGCTAGAATAATATAGAAAATTAACTTAAATTGTATCCTAACACAATAGGTAATTACTTGAGGATTATAACTCGTAAACTACTTAGGAAACTGAATAAAAGCTAGACTTCTAAAAAAAATAAAAAGAAATTCACCATAAAATAATAAATGTGCTAGATCATCTCTCCTTGGACTCCATTGGGCTTCAATCTTGCAATTTTAAGGCCTTCAACTTAGATCCATCACACCTAGCCAACTTTTGTGCATCATTTTTGGACCATATGCTATTTCTTGGGCCTTTTTTTGAATACATGTTTAATCCAAAACCAAAACGCAATCTTCAAGTCCAATTCTCTTAATTGATCCATGAATTCTCCAACCTCAAGAATGATTGAACACGCAAGACTCCTTGCAAAATCATTTAAATCACATAAATTAATGAATATCATGGATGAATTTTTCAAGTTTAAAACGGGTGTTACCACGCACGTATCACCTGCTATCTAAAATACAAAAATATTTGTAAAAATATAAAAGAAAAAATAATCTAATTATTACATCGGCTATCTAAATACAAAAAAAGGCCAAAGTAAAAGAAATTGCGATCTATTCTATTACATTTTTGCCCAATAATAAAATTTGAAACTAAATAACTCAAAAATAAAAAATATAAATATAAATAAATAAATACCCAAAAAGCATGTAAAAATAAGAAACATTTGAAGAAAATGCATAAAAAATCACATTGGAGCACATAAAGAGAAATTAATAAGTGATAGGGGTACTTCTCTTTGAAGATCCAGTATTAATGTTAAGAAACCAAATAACATATCAAGATACGTCGGTATAAACAAATAAAACCTAAAATATGTAAGTAATGATGAATTGGGGTAAAAATGTAAAGTTTAGCAACTAAGGGGATTAAAAATAAATTTCTAAAAGCTTGAGGGGTAAAATTAAAAATTCACATAAGACTAAGGGGCTAGAGACGCCAAATTAAAGTAAATTGGGGGGGCAAAAGAATAAATTTCAGCAAAAGTGGGGCAAGAACAAAAATCGTTGGACCTAATTGACAAAAAAATAAAAACTAAGAGGGGTCAATATATATAAAATTAAGGACTCAAATGTGACTAACTGGAAGCATTAAAGACATACTGAAATTACTGAGGACCCAAAGACTGCAAAATAAATATACACTTTATAATAAAAACCATCAAAACAATATGCTAAACTAAGCCAAATTAGTTAACTAAATCAATTACTACATTAGACCCAAAATTAAGCTAAGTTAGTAAGAAAACTAAAACCAGTTTAAAAATTGAAAATTAAACTAAAATCAATTTCCTACAATCAACCCCCTTTTTAATCTTCTTCTTCTTTTAGAACTCCCTCATTTCTCTCTCTCGTTCTTTTGATTCTCTAGTCCTCTTACTGTTTCTCTATCCTGTATGTCTCTCTTCTTCTCTCTCAGATTCCCTCTCTATTCTTTCTTTCCTCTTTCTCCATCGCCTCTCTTTTACTTTGCTTTCTATTTTCTTTGTTTTGCTCTTACTCTCAAATTTTCTTTTCCTCTCTAATCCTCTCCATTGAGCTCATCTTCTTTCCATTCTTTTTCTCACCGTTTCTCTCCTCCTCCTTACTCTTCTTCTTCTTCTTCTCCATCCCTCTCTCTATTTCTTTCTTTCTATTTCTCACTTTCTTTCCTTTCTTCTCTCTGTTCTGTGTGGTGTTGAGGTCGTAATTTGGCTGTGGGGATGGAACAACCACCATGGTGGGTGTAGTGGGTTTTGGAGAAGGTTTGTGCAAGTGGTAGATGTCAATTGTGTGATTGATTTGAGTGATAAAAGGGTTGGCTTTGGTGACTACAATGGCTGCTTGGGTGGATTGGGAGGCTTTGGACGTGGGTGTTATGACAGCTTTCCGGTAGGGCTTGCTGGTGCGGTGACTTTGGGGTTGATTTGTGTGGTTGATTGGTGAGGGTGGTGATGGTGGAAGGGAAATTGCAGGCGGGCTTTGTTGGTTGCTTTGTGGTTGGTGGGGTTGGGTGTTTGAGAGATGTAGGCTTTGCTAGTGAGGGAGAGGGGACTGATTGTTACAGTGGCGATAGACTGATTTGTGTGGTGGTGTTGGGAGGAGGAAGTGGTGGTGTGGTGGAAAATTTGAGCTTGATGGTTTTCAGCTGAGGTGAGGGGGTGGTTCTTAGGTAGTTTGGTGGAGGCCTTGAAGTTTTGGTGGTAGGAGAGGGCAAAAGAGCTGCTGGCAGTGGTAATTTGTGAGGTGGTGCAGGTCCTGTGGTTGTTGAGAGGTGAAATTGTGTAGTTGCGGTTTTCTCTGGTGCACCAATTGAAGATGAGGTTGATGAAGGCGGTGGTAGTTTTGGTATCGCTGATTGTGCGAGAATGGCTAAAGGCCATGGGTAACTGATAAGATTTGGAATTCGATAGTAGAAGGTGGAGATTTCTCCGGTGATGGTGCTATGGTTGTGATATGGACTGATTGGGGGCTTTGGGGTTGTATTGACTCAATGGTATTTTGTTGGATTGCGGCCTAGTGTGATCACCTATGACGCAGATTGAAAATTATTGTAGGGATGAGGGGCTGATTTGGTGGTGGAGCTAGATGTGATAGTGATGGTAAGATTTGGTATTGGTTGATTTGGTGTCGGCGGTGAACTGATTATTAGTCGAGGGTGGTGGACAAGGATTGGTGGTGGCTTTTGTTATTGTTGATTGGTAGTAGGGGCGTTGGTGGTGATGGACCGATTGTTCTGGAATTGTGCTATGAATTTTTTATTTTCTTTGGTTATTTGTCAATTGTTTTGCAAGTTCGATGTCACTACCGGTGGTTTGGTGATAATTGGGATATGCTTGCTGGTGGTTTTGGTGATTCTGGTGATGAAGGGGTAGAGGAGGTTGTTTGAGGTTGTGATGGCGGTCTCTATAGGTATCGGAGTAGTGTATGTGCCTACGGTGGCGTGCGTGATAATTGGGTTAAGGTATAACGGATTGTAGTTTGTCTGGTTTGCTGGTGAATAATGATTGATTTTAGCAACTATGGGGGGGGGGGGTTGGAGCCAGTGAAAATTGGGATTTTTGGTGAGATTGTGGTCAGGCAGTGGTGAAATGGCTTACAGGTGGTTGTTGAAGAGGGTTGCGGGTGGTAGTGGTGGAAGAAAGCTGTTGTTGGTGGTGGAAGAAAGGGAAGAGAGAGACGATGGAAGGAGAAGAGGGAAGAAGAAGGACCGCCCAAAAATGAAAACCCAAACAAAAAATTTCAGAAAAATATGAACAAACCCTAGAACATAAAAAGGAAAATAAATGTAGAAAATAAAAAGGCTAAAAAATTAATTTTATGTTTTATTTTTAGACTAAATCTCTATGAAAAATCAATAGAAATAAGGGTAAAAGTTTTAGGAAGATACCTTTTTAGGGAAAACTTGAGTGAGTCTTGATATATTCCTGAGGTGTTCTTGGAGTGTTCTTGAGGTGTTTTTAGTTTTTCTTCTTTTTGATCGTACTAGGCATAAAAGTAGTGCATTAATGTGCGACCTAGATCCTATTATGTGAATTTTTTGTGTGCTAGTGTGTGACCTAAATTATAGTGTGTGAATTCTTAGTGTGTTAGTGTATGTGTAGAGATTAATGTGTGTAAAAGTGTATTTTATGTGAAAGAGTAGAATAGTGTGTTTAGTATTTTCTAATTAAGTCCCCATTTTATTTTTTAGTGGGGATATTCATAAAGTCTAATAGTTTTGGCCTCCAAGAATACTCCAAAATAACAAAAATAGCACTAGTAATAAAGTCTTAATTATACCTTAAAAAATTATTTTTGACACAAAAAATTAAAATTAATATAAAAATGACAATAAACTCCAAAATTTGCCAAAAATATTCAAAATAGATTTTAAAATCTAAAAAATAAAGATTAGAACTAAAAATTGATCAAAAATGCATTCTGGGTGCGAAATGACTATTTTACTTATGTAATGACAAAATAAATAGAAAATAGCTATTGGCTTTGAAAAATTGCCAAAAATTACAAATAATCTTCAAATCCTAGAAGATGAATTTAGGACTAAAAAATTGGTGAAAAATACGTTCAGAGTGTAAAATGACTATTTTACCCCTAGACAAACGAAAATACACAGAAAAATAGATATTGGTCTCGAAAAATTTTTAAAAATTAAAAATAAGCTTAAAATCCTATAAAATGAATTTAAGATTCAAAAATTGATAAAAAATGTGTTCGAGGTGTGAAATGATTATTTTGTCCCTAAGCGTGGTATTTACAAAAAAATAGCAATTGTCGCGTCCGAAAAATCGTGGGTAAAAGGGTACTAGTGGTGGGGTCGTTGACTGTCGCATCCCGAAAAGATGGTTCGGTCTCGGTGACCCTTTCGAAAATAAAGGTTTTTGAAAAAACCGTGCGTGTGTGAGAAAAATCAAATTTTAGTAAAAAAAGTGTATTTTAAGAAAAATGGTATTTTAAAAGAAAACAATGTCGGGACTAAAAGTGCGACATATTTGGCCAACTGATTTTTAAAAAAGGGTTTTATTTCAAAAATTAGAGTCGCCACTTGGTATTGAGTTAGGGTGTACCAAGTCACCCGAAAATTATTTTACAAAAAAAATAAAAATAAAAAATTTATAAAATCATTTAAAACCCTTTTCCGACTCCGGTCTACGAAAAAATGAGAGAAAAAGGTTCAGGAGTCACATTTGAAGAAAGGGAAGGCAAAGGCTTGCGCATAAGGCACCTTTTCAACCTAACCGAGGCTAGTTGCGAGGTTTAATCAAATTTTCCTAAATTAATCTTAAATTCTATCACGTTCGGATGTATCTAAATAAATGCAAATCATAAATCTAAATGTGAATATCGGGAGGGTCGCGATGTTCCATCGAGACTTGGTCGGAATTATCGCATTAATGGCGAAACCCGAGTCGTGACCTTGAGGGAGTCACGAGTTTTTATGCAAAATGTGATGTAAAAAGAAAAGAAAAATAATAATGTATAGCAAGTAAAGAAAGACGGTGGGTATGCAACATGACGGGCACGGGAGATTAATAACTCGTGACTGAATGTTTCTACTCACGGAGGAGGGAACGGCATGTACGCCACCACTTTCCACGTGAGTAGACGACTATTTCTAGTCAAATCACACAAATATCTTAATTTCTAAGTGAAATGCAACCTAGATGTCATGCATTTAAAAATGTGTCAAAATAATAATAATAATAATAATAATAATAATAATAATAATAATAATAATAATAATCATGCCAAATGGAAAGAAAACTAAAAGTGTGTGAAGTGGGATGTAAAAAATGCACACGAGTGCACCTATCACTAAAATGCCCTAAGGGTCTAGCGTTGGACTAGCCCGTTCTAAAAATCCCACTAGCGTTGGACTAGCAGGAAAGAAAGAAGCCACAACTAGCTTTGGACTAGTGTAGTGATGAAATACCATAAATTATGAATTAAATATTAAAGCGTGAATTAAAAGTAAATTAAATATATAAAAACATATAAGATCACATAGGAGAACATAACACATAAGTATAATATCTAGATGCAAAAATCCTAATGAAAGTGGTAAATCAAATAAGCATGTAAGCACGTAAAAGCAAATAAACCCTAACTATTACACCGGGGGGCTTGATTTACAATTTATGGGCGCAAATTTAAAATGCCCTATCCATTACATTTTCTATCTAATTACACAATTTTTGCTAAAATATGAGAAAAATAATCTAACTATTACATTGACTAGCTAAATACAAAATATAATATTTTTCAAAATAATAATAATAAAAATTTAAAAATTAAATAAGTTAAATACATGAACATGCAACAAATATTCAAAATAAGAAATAAACAAATTAACATAATGCATAAAATCACATTGGAGCATACTAGAGCACATAAAGAGGAAAATAACAAGAAATCGATATACCTCTTTGGAGACCTGAGACAAATACTACCCAACATCAACAAACAAGTCAAGGTATCTTGATATAAACAAATAAAATCTAAAATATATGAGCATTAACAAAATCAGAATAAAAAATAAATTCTAGCAACTAAGGGGAATATGAGCCATTTTCTATAAAACTTAAGATACAAAAATAGAAATTTACAAAGTCTAAAGGTGTAAAAATGCAAAGTTAAAGTAAATTGGGGGACAAAACAATAAATTTTAGCAATTGGGGCACCAAATGTACATAATGGGGTCTAATTTGAAAAGGAAACAAAATTCAAGGGCCAATCTATAAATATTAGAACGCAAATGCAGAAAAAACAAAAATTACTTAGGGGATCTTAATACTATTCAAAACCTTAAGGGCTGAAGTGCAAAAATCCATTTTTTAACAAAAAAAAAATTAAAAGAAATCAAGAGAAGAGCATGCCAATCATAAATAACAAAAAAAAAAATTGGCTAGCTAAAAGGACTTAAATTAACCTAACTAATTTTGAATTAGACCACATAAGCAAGGAAAGGAATACAGAACCAAGAATAAATATAATAAAACTAATTTAATTAGTCAACTTAGTTAAGTTAACTAAATGATTAATTGAATTTACTCAAAAATTCAGAAAAAAAAAGAAAATATGCAAAATAAACGTTGATTAAAACTAAAACCAATATAGAGTTAAAGAAAACATACACCAGGAAAAGAAAAAGGGAAAGAAAAAATTCGCAAACCAATTTTCAACCCAAAACACCTAATTTCTCTCGTCTTCCCCGTTTAATGCCCTTCCCCTTTCGTTCTTCTTTTCCAAAAATCGCAGAACTCTTTCCCCCTTTGAAAACCAAACTTCTCTTTCCCACTCACTAACTCGCTGGCTTTAGTTCTTCTCTTTGTTTTTGTTTCCCTTTTCCTTTTTCCCCTTCTTTCTCTCGCCCGAATTCTCATCCCTCTCTCACTGTTCTCTCTTTCTGGTTTTTTCATTCTCCAGATTTCTAATCCCTCTCTCTTGCTCTGACTTGCTCTCTCTCTCCCTCCAGCTCTCTTTATTCTCTCTTTTCTTTCTTCAGTCCTTATCTTTCGCGTTGTCTCCTTCTTCTTCACTTCATCTGCTCTCTTCTTTCTCTCTCTCGCCATTCCCTCTCTAATTCTCCTCTCTTTGTTTCTTACTCACTCTCTCTTTTTTTTTTTTTTTTAATTCAAACAACAGAGTCCTAAATTCTAACTCGCAACTCTCGAATCACAACCCTAAATTCCACCCTTTCATAGTCAATTTCACTATTATATGATTAATCATTTGTGCCCAAAATTGCATAATTAAACAATACAAAAAAAGAAGTTGAGAGAGAGACTAGAGGGATTACCTGTTGTCCGAAAAGAGAATGATGGTTGAGGTGAGCTTTGAAACCGTGGATTTGGCTATTGCAATTGTGGCAGCGCTGCTCTGGTGTTGCGACTGTGATGGGAAGAAGATTTTTTAGCTGCTCTGGTTGCAGCTTCCAGTAACGTTGGTGGTTTGGGAACGTCGATTGGTGGCCTGTTGACTGGTGCGATGGGCAGAGGAGGAACTATACTGGAGGACTGTGGTGTTTCTGTGGTGGATCATAGGCGGGTCTGTGAGCGTTGTTGGTAGTGATTGACGGTGGAACGTTGATGACGGTGTTGTTGGGACTGAGGTTTGAGGGCTGAACTGATGGAAGGCGTAACTGGGTTTTGTTGGTGATTTTTTTTTGTGCTAACTTGGGTGATTTTGGCTGATTGGCAAGCAGTGGTGGTTGGGGGAGGTTGGATTGGGTGAGCTTGGGAAGTTGTTTATGATGGCATTTTGGGGTTTTAATTATTGATGGTGCTTGATTTTTGTTTGCAGGTAATGTGGCTGCTGTGTTTTTTGCAGGTGAACTGGGGTGTTGATTCTGCAGGGGAAGGAGGTTGTTTGTTGTGTTCCCTGGTTGTGTCTTGCTGTCTGGTATGGGATGTTTACGGTGGTGGAGGTTCTGGTCTATACGTGTGAAGGTTGGGGAAACTAGTTGAGCTATGTGATTTGGGAGAGATTACTGTTGGCTGGGCAGAATTGGGGATGGTGATGTTAGTGAGTCTGTTGTTGTGAATTGTGTGCAAATGTGTGCGTTTTGGCCGTGTATGTATGTGACTCTGTGTATGTTTTGGCTCTGTGTGTATGTGTGTGTGAAGATGTGAACGTGAATGTGTGTATGGTTGTGACTGTGTGTAAATATGAGCGTTTGTGTGTGTGAATTACTCTGTGTCTGAGTGTGTGTGCCTGTGTATGAATATGAGCGTGTGTGTGAATTACTTTTTGTGTCTGAGTGTGTGTGAATATGAGCGTGTGTGTGTGAATTACTCTCTGTGTCTGAGTGTGTGTGCCGTGTGTGAATATGAGCGTGTGCGTGCGTGAATTACTCTCTGTGTCTGAGTGTGTGAGCCTGTGTGTGAATATGAGCGTGAATTTGTGTGTGCTGGTGTGTGTGAATATGTTACTGTGTGAATGTATGGCTGTGTGTATTGGTGTATGTGAATCTGTGTGTGCATGTGTGTTTAGTGCGTGTAGTGGTGTATGTGAATCTGAGAAGCGTGTGTGAAGTGTGAAGAGCTGTGTGCATTGTGTGTGTGTGAATTTCTGAATGTGTGTGGAGTGTGAATAACTGTGTGAGTTGTGTGTGTGAGCAGATTGTGAATAGGAAGTGTGTGTTCTAAGTTGTTCTAGGTGTAGGTTGAAGATGTAATAGTGTTTGTTCTTGGTGTTCTAGGTGTAGGTTTGAAGATACATTAGTGTGTGTTCTTGGTGTTCTAGGTGTAGGTTTGAAGATACATTAGTGTGTGTTCTAGGTGTTCTAGGTGAAAATTTGAAGATGTGTGGTGTGTGTTCTTGGTGTGG
This sequence comes from Mitragyna speciosa, assembly GCA_024721245.1. Classification (NCBI taxonomy): domain Eukaryota; kingdom Viridiplantae; phylum Streptophyta; class Magnoliopsida; order Gentianales; family Rubiaceae; genus Mitragyna; species Mitragyna speciosa. The sequence continues at coordinate 20,417,667 of CM045564.1, read as the reverse complement.
TGTCTGAAAACTTGAAGATGTGTGTAAAAAAGAAGTGTGTGTTTTTGGTGAAATGAAAAAACTAAAAAACTAAAAATTAAAAAAAAACTAAAAACTCTCCCTACACTTTTTATTTTCTCTCCTCCTTTTTTAAATCCCCAAGTGGGGGTTTTTATAGTACACAAAAGATTTATTTTCAAAGAAATGACTAAAAGACCAAAACGCCCTTGATCACCAAAATCACAACTTTACTCTTAAAAAATGAAAAATCTATATTCTCTCTCAAAAATAGAAAAAATTATGAAAAATGTAAATAATAAATTTGTTAATAGAAACTCACCCCGAAAAAAGTTAGAAAAACTTAGAAACATGCCTAAAAACCTAAAAATAAACTTGGGATCCAAAAATTGGTGAAAAATGAATTTAATTTGTAAAATGATGATTTTGCCCTTGGGCAATGAAAATTCACAGAAAAATAGTTATTGTATTCAAAAAATTATCAAAAATTACAAATAAGCTTAAAATACTAGAAAATACATTTTTGACTCAAAATTTGTGAAAAATGAATTTAATTTGTAAAATAACGATTTTACCCTTGGGCAATGAAAATTCACAGAAAAATAGTTATTGTCTCTAAAAAATTCAAAAAAATTCAAAAACATGCTTAAAGAATTAGAAAAATGAGTTTGAAACTAAAAATGAACTAAAATGGTATTTGAGAGACAAAATTACCATTTTGCCATTGTGTTGGTAAAAATATAAAGAATACCAATTAAATCCAGAAAAATCATAAGAAATTAACATGTAGACACCAAATTTTAACACACCATTTATTTTTAAACATGGGAAGGGTATGTTTGCACTTTTTGAGACAAATTTTAATTTTTTAATAATTTGGGGGGCCAAATAGTAATTTTATCTGTAAATATTTTTCTATCAGCTTTTGAGGGTTTTAAATTCATATTTTATTGTCGTGTGAATTTGTCAATTTTTTATAATTTTTCTAGATTTAATTAGTATTCTTTATATTTTTATCATCACGAGGACAAAATGGTAATTTCATCCCACGAATACCATTTTAGCTCATTTTTAGTTCCAAATTCATTTTTCTAATTCTTTAAGAATGTTTCTTAATTTTCTTAATTTTTTCAGAGATGATAACTATTTTTTTGTGAATTTTCATTGCCCAAGGGCAAAATCGTCATTTTACAAATTAAATTCATTTTCACCAATTTTGAGCTGAAATTGCACTTTATAGTGTTTTAAGCTTATTTGTAATTTTTGATAGTTTTTTTAGGACAATAACTATTTTTCTGTGAATTTTCATTTGCCCGAGGGCAAAATCGTTATTTTACAAATTAAATTCATTTTTCACAAATTTTGAGTCAAAAATGCATTTTTTAGTGTTTTAAGCTTATTTGTAATTTTTGATAATTTTTTGAAGACGATAACTATTTTTCTGTGAATTTTCATTGCACGAGGGCAAAATCGTTATTTTACAAATTAAATTCATTTTTCACAAATTTTGAGTCAAAAATGCATTTTTCAGTGTTTTAAGCTTATTTGTAATTTTTGATAATTTTTTGAAGACGATAACTATTTTTCTGTGAATTTTCATTGTTCGAGGGTAAAATCGTTATTTTACAAGTTAAATTCATTTTTCAAAAATTTTGAGTCAAAACTGTATTTTCTAGTGTTTTAAGTTTATTTTTAATTTTTGGTAATTTTTTGAGGTTAATAGCTATTTTTTGTGTATTTTCGTTATCCAGGGGCAAAACCGTCATTTTACACCCCGAACGCGTTTTTATCAGTTTTGAGCTCCAGTTTTTATTTTTTGAAATCTACTGTGAATTATTTTTGAAAATTTAGAGATCACTGTCATATTTCTTGTATTAATTGTAATTTTAGGGTTAAAAATATTTTTTTAATAAAATTAGCATTTTTTAATACCGGTGGCATTCTCGTTATTTTACAGCATTCTTGGCCAACAAGACAAGTGGCCTATAAATACTCTCCCTAATTAGCAGAAAAAAAGAAAAAACCAAAACCCCTAAACATCACACTTTTATCCACTTTTGAGATCAAAAAATACACACACTACACACATTATAAGCCGTTAGTTATCATTTTGTCGTCAACTGTTCATTGTCATTTCAGTTTCAATTGTTGATTTACTCTTCATCGACATTTCAACAAAATTGCAAGGTAACATCTTAACTTAACTTTATAGCTCTTTTACAGCTTTTAGATTGTTTATTATTTGTTGCTTCTTGGAATTTCATTTTTCTGGATCGGTTTCTTCTTGGGTTTGTTTCTTTATTTTCTGGGTTGTGTTTCTTCTTTTAGTTCTTTCTCTCCTTCCCATTTCTTCATTTTAGACCCCATGAACCACTACAATCAATCACCATAACCTCCTCAACCCCTTAATCAATCGTTCCTGTCACCTCCCGGGCCCGCAGGCCCAGCACGCGACTGGAGTCTTGAGCAGCCAAGTCCAACTTTTGGGCTTTTGTCCTCACTAGCCCAAATTGGATATCCCAAGTTGGACTTGAATGTTTAGGCTCAACTTATACATTGGTCCATATTTCTTCACTTTTCCGATGTGGGACGGGGTATCACATTGATGTGACGCCCCACAAATTCGTACAAAACTCATTTATTCATGTTATGTTATTAGTAGGAAAAAAAAAGGGCAAATAAAAAATCTATTCAATAAGAGAATTTCCTTTATTTAGGGTTTAGTGTTAATCTTTGATTTATTAGTTGGAAGATTATTTAAGTAAATTAGGTTAAGTAAATGAGATTCTTTCATGATTAAGTGAGACACCTAAGTACTCAATTTGGGTTAATTTTATTGGACCATTAGTTTATAATAATGTTTAATTTTGACTAACTAATCTCACAATTTTTAAGCCTTTTGACTCATTGAACTTTTGCTCCATAATTGACCTAGAAATTTTATTTATTCACTTGATTTTTCCACTCCTATGGCCGACCCTCTCCCTCTCTAATCTTTTCATTTTTGCTCTAAAATTTATGCCAAGAATGTTTACTAATTACTGGGAGATAAGTGATTAGTATTTTTACTAATCAAACTTAACCTAGTTAGCCAACATTTCATTAAAAGTATGCAAACTCACATGACTCTTGTCTTACTGTAATTGGTCATTCTCTTCTCCATTATTTTCTTTATTTCTCTTCTATTTTCTTGGCCAAATTCTTTTCTCTTCTTTTTCTTTTTCTCTTGGCCGAATTTCTTCTTTCTTTTTCTTTTTCTTCTTGGCCGAATTTCTTTCTTTTCTTTTCTTGCTAGTGGCCGAATTTTTTCTCCCTATTTTCCTCTCATTTTTCTTTTTATTCTATAATATTACTAGTTACTAGGTGATAAAGTGGTTAAAAATTTCACCAATTAAATTAAACCAAGTTAGCAACTAATGCATTAAAAGACTAAACCCTAATCTTACTCTTGTTATACTTTAATTGGTCATCATTTTACCTACCTTTTTCTTTATTTCTTTTCTATTTTTCTAGCCTATTTCTCTTTCTTTTCCCTTGCTCTTGGCCGGCCCCCTTAGCTCTCTTTTTCCTCTCATTTTTCTCTCAACTTCTTGAAGCTTTCTCTCCAAATTTCAAGCAATTTCACCATAGAAATTTAGTTTTTCTTCTTCCTAGACAACCTTCTAAGCTTGATCAAGGTATGTGCTATGAACTCTTCCTACTAAATTTCAAGTTTAATTGGTCTTTTGTACTAGTTTAATATTGAGTTCTTATGATTTTTAACTTGAAGATTTATGCTTGAAATGAAAGATTACTTGCTATAGATAGTGTTTTCTTGGTTAGATTGAGTAGTAAATGGCCTTTAAACCTTGAAATTTCATATGGTATATGTTGTTTGGTTGAAGGTTCTTGGAGTAGAATTCTTGAAATTGAGTGGAATTTTGATTGAATTTGAGCTTGGATTGAACTAAGAAGTTGTAGAACTTGTTAAATTATGGTTTGGATGGTTGAAATCTTGAAGGAAAATTAATTTTGGAGGGGCCGAATTTAGGGGGAAATAATGTCAAAATTTTGCTAGAAAACCCTAAAATGAAAAACCCTAGAATGAAAAACCCTAGAATGAAAACCCTAAAGTGAAAACCCTAGAATGGAAACCCTAAACCCTAAACCCTAGAAACCCTAAAATCAAAACCCTAGAAATAAGTGGGATATTTCTTGAATTTCTTTATTAAATTAATTAGGGTTTTAATCGGATTTTTATTAGATTATTTCTTATAAATTTCAGGACCCAAAAGCGAATCTCGACCATTTTACAAAATATTTTCCTAGGCATTCCAGGTGAGTGTCCTTATGTGTACATGATGCATGAAATGTTATGTCATACATGAAAAATGTTAAATCATGAGATGTTATGTTAAACTTGTACTCGTTATTTTATGACATGTGTTACTTGAGGAAAGAAGTGTACTTTATCACTTCTATTCCGCAATGTGTTATATGATTTCATGATCAAATGTGGTACTTGTGCTTGCGACTTCCGTGGTTAACTTCATTGTTTTCTACGGTTAGTCAAATTGGGTGAGTATGGGTGAGATATAAGGTGTTGGGGTGATATTCGGTGCTTGTTAATGTTCATATCTGAGTAGAATTCTCAAAGAGGCTAACTCATGATTGAACTTGAATCCTTGGGTGAGCTTGGGGTGATATAAGGTGCTGGAGGATATAGGTGCTTGATATTCTTTCCGATAAGAGTTTCATTCCTCAAAGAGGGTAACTCCGGATTGAATTTTACAAGTATTCCGAACCTGAGCTTTTACCTCGATCCCGATACTCATGTATCTTGTTCGTGATTGATACTCCTGCAGTTGAACTTGCTTCCGCAGTGAGCCCGTATCCGCCATTGACTATATGTCTCTTCATATCATATGTCTCTTGTTTAATGAACTTGTTAATTATTGTCATTAAATGTTACCTGTTTATTAGTTTGCTGCTTGCCTTGGGCACTCACTGGGCTATTATAGCTCACCCCTTTTATTTGTTTTCCTTTACTCAGGCTTCTTGTAATATTAAAGCTAGTACTACATATTTTGGATATAGTGAACATTTTACATATTTTGGATAGCCAAACTGCTTGGCTAAAAATTTGCGAACGATATGTAAATCTTGGCATGTAAACTGTTAGTGACACTTGTACTTTTAAATTAAACTATGTAAATGTTTCTCTTGTTGGGTTAACCAGGCAGGTAGTTCGCTGAGCCCTTTGATGCCCCTCTGGGTAAGGTGGGGCTATCACATGTTTCACAAATTCAAACTTCCACTAATTTACTCAAGTTAAGGAGAATTTGGAGAAGAAGTGTATAGAATTTGGAGTGAAGGTTGTGTTAAAAAATCTATTTTGGAAATAGTTGTATGCTTCCGCTACTTTGGTTGGAAAAATTTGCTGGTGTGATCCGAAAATACTCTACCATTGATTGAACCAAGTTGAAAATTCATATTTGTTTGTTCTCTTGAAGTAAAATAACCAAGAATGTTTGCATTCTTTGTTTTGAAAAGAAAATGTCTGAAACCAAGCCTATTTGTAGTCCTAATAATTGTACTTCGAGCGATAAAATGGTTGAGAAAATTGTCGAGTCGGTTGACGTCGATTCCCCATTCACATGGTCTGAGGACTTTGAGGATTTGCACACATGAATGAGTGATTATTGGTATTTTTTTCATGTCGGTAAGGTTTAATCTATACTGATTTGGTATCTACTAAAATTATTTGGTAAAAAAGTTAATTTTTTGTTGGTGTTTGGGGAAGGAAGTTAAAGTTGAAAGGAAGAACCTTTTGAGCAACTAGAAATGGGTTATTGTGCCAAACTCTGGTTCTATCTGTAGGATTGTATAGAAGAATTGAATTTTAAGATACTGTGATTTGGATTTTGTTGTTGAGGGGATTGTTTGGACAATCTTTTTTGAGGATGATGTTTGTTGGATTAGTTAGTTTGGTTATGTTTGTGCCAAATTATGGCATGTAAAGGTTTGAAAAAACCTTTTCATTACTTTGTTTTTGCTATCTTCTTTTTCGACAGTATCTGTCCATGATTTTGGTGTTTGGAGAACTAAAGGAAGGTTTGGTTGCATAGCCATGAGTTGCTAGATTTGTTCAGGAGTTATAGCTAAAGATTGACTAGTTACAGATTGTGATTGGGTGTTTGGCTGTTTTGTAGAAGATGAAGCTGATTTGGGAGGGTTTGAGACCTTTTCAGTTTGAATGGGCTGCTTTTCTGGGTTTGGAGTTGGAGGTTTTTCCTCCTTTTTCTTCCTTGGCATGTTATCTACCCTGTAAAAATTCACGAATTAAATAATCAGGAAAGAGTTTGAAGTTCTCTTGATATATTCAATATCAAAATAAAAAACAGATAAAATTGCTTGTCATTTTACAAAAATTTATTTAGAGGCAAGATTTTTCACATTTTTTTGTAAAACATCTTCTGCAGATTTGCAATAAATGCGTAACAAAAATTTTTTATTTAATAAATCAGATTAAAATTTTGAAATGCAAAGAACAATTGTCAAAATTTCTTTTTTGATGATAGAAAAATTCTGTTGAGAGATATTTAAATGTTTTGATGCAAATGCAATAATATTTTATTTATTATTTTATTTTTGTTTAAGAACACTACCATAACCAATGTCAGAGGTATCGATTTCGATAATTTTTTGTGCATATGGGTAGGAAGAGTAAAGTTAGACAAATTTTTTGCATGAAGTTTAAGAGTTCGGATAATGAAAGTATGTTTATCAATTCATGATGGAGGTGCCTTTTTGAGACAATCATAATAGTTTTGTAAGGTTGTTTAAATTTGAAATGAAGTCTGAAACATAGTTTAAGCGACCAAAAATTTTTTGAAGTTGCTGTTTTTCTAAAATCTGATCTGAAAATTTTTTTGCAAATTGAAGAGATCTTTGGATGAAAGTAAGGATTTTTTGAAAAATGTTATGTCTAAGAAATCAAATCTTTGACTGAAATAGACTAATTTTCTTTTAAAAGATAACTAATCCATTAATTTTTACTTGGTGAAGGAAAGTATTAAGGTGTTTGAAATGCTGATCAATAGAGTTGGAAAAGATTAAGACATCATCAATGTAGACGATGATGAAGGTTGAAAAAGAATTGAAAATGTTATTCATAATCCTTAAAATTCTGAAAGAGCATTTTTTAGACCAAAGGGCATAACATTCCATTCGTAATGCCCAAAAGGAACCGTAAATGCTGTTTGTATTTGTCTAAAGGATGGATTTGAATCTGCCAAAATTCAAATTTCATGTCGAATTTTAAGAAGATTTTTACAGCATGAAGGCATTGCAGAAGATCCTTTTTGTTTGAAATGGGATATCTAATCTATTTCATGACTTTGTTTAAAAACTTGTAATTGATAACAAGTTTGGGAACTCCTCTTTTAATTTCGAAAGTTTTGTTGACATAGAATCTTGGGCAACTCCAGGGGGATTGACTTGGTCGGATAATACTCTTTTGCAGTAGATCATCAATTTTCTTTTTGCAATGTTAGAGAAGATCCTGATTCATTTGTATTGGTCTGGCCTTTATTAGAATTTGTTGTTCGTCAAAATTCTTTTCATAAAGCAGGGAGATTGTATGTTGTTTCCTATTCCAGAATGCTGTTAAAATTTCAGAATATACATATTCTTGAAATTTTGTTTGAAGTGCCTCTATCCTTTTCTGAATATCTGGCTGCTGAAGTATTCTTTAATACATTTGTATTGGATTTCTTTTTTGAGAAAGTTTATCTGATTAGTCATGAGAGAGATTTGGTTCAAGTCTCTGTGAAGTTTCTATTTAACAAAAGGAATAAGGACGTTTCCTCTGAATTTGTCCGGTAACATTCCTTCTTCTGTTTGCCTGTAAGAGATTATCTAGTTGATGAATGAAATTTCAAGAATAACTGGATTAGTTTGATCTTTAAAGAGCAAAAAGGAGTCATAGATTGTTGCTGACTAAAATTTGATAACAACATCAATGAGTTTGTAATTGATTTGCAATTTTGTTCCGTTTACTGATCGCAGTTCTTCTTTAGTTTTTTTAAAATATTTAGTAGGAACTAATCCTTCTTGAATACAGCTTAGATCAGCTTTTGTATCAAATAAAGCTGAAACTTCCAAAACGAAGTCGTCTTGAATAACGATCTGGATTTGAACCTCTCATTTTTTAGTAGAGATGGAGAAAATCTTATTTATGAAATCTCCTGTTGTTTGCTGAGGCTGCTCCTCATTTTTTTGTCGATTATCCCTATCAGTAATGAGATTTTGGATAACAAGTCAATTAAGTTCTTGTCTAGTTTTGATAAGTCTAATTTCTTCTTTGAGTAAGGCAATTTCAAATTGGAGGTCTGGGGTTGTAATGACTATTTAGAGTTTGTTTGGGGATCGATTTAGGATGTCTGTGAGATTGTAGGTATTGACTATTTTGAAGTCTTTGTAAAAAGAATTTGTTTTGATATTTGAGGTCGAAGTTGTAGAAGTGTTCAAAGTTTGTTTGAACTTGTCAAAATAAGGTTTTCTTTTTTCAAGTTCATTAATGCTTTCAATAAAATCAAACATTAAATCTTGTTCTTTGGTAAGGATATTGATTTCAAGAATGTGGTTATCCTCTATTTCATTGGTTTGTGAAGAAAAGTTATCTTCCTGTAACTAGTTGATGTTGTCATCTGATGAGTTTATTTATTTCTTCATCTGTTTGTCCTGAAATATTAGAATTACTTGAGTTAGCAAGTAAATTTGATATTTATTGTTGTAGTTGATCATCAAGTTAGAGGGGCTGAATTTTCTTTTTGAGTTTGTAATATTTGGTTTTGTGGCCTGATTTGTTGCACTTATGACAGATAATGTCTGATAGGACAAGGGATTTTTGTTTCGCTTTAGGGTTTTGAGAGGTAGGTTGCTTTTTTGGTCCGAAAGGCTTTTTTGGTCTGAAAGGAAGTTTTCACCCGAATTGATATTTTGGTTGGTAATAGATAGATTTTTTCTATTTGTGAGGGATATGTTTTTTCTTTCTGGTTTTGGTGTGACAAGATGAAAGATCAAATTGCTCACAAAAAGATCCAAGATCTTTTCTTCGTTGTGCTATGTTTTTGGCCAATTATTGCATCATTTTGTCTTGTCTGTAAAATTTGAGTACAACATGTTGAATTTGTCTTGTAAGTTGTCTATAAGTGAGTTATTCATATGACACTACTCCGTTGTGTTGTGTCCTAAGTTCTTCTTGAACAAGTTCTCTGAGCGATTTTGGAAGGCCATCAAGGTATTTTTTTTTCCAATAGGTTTAATTGCCGTCAGGTTTGGCATAGATTCTGGTGAGGAATATGTCTTTGTACCATCGAAAATCAGACAAATTCTTGCATTTGAAATTGTTAAGTAATTCATATGATCTTTTTTTGAAGATTTCTAGATCACCAATAAAAGTTTTAGCAATAAAAAAAATTAATGTTGAAACAGAATCTGGAATTGTTTCTCTATTTTTTAGGATTGGTTGTCTATGAGTATCTATTTTAATAGATTCTATAATGTTACGCTTATCATCGGTGGATAAATGGTCATCCCACTATCTTTTGAGCTGGCCCGTAAATCCTGCGATGAGAATATAAGCAGCTAATTGTTCTGTGCAACCATGGGCGGTTCTATATTCTGTGGACACCATGATCATTTGCTGGAGAATTGTCATGATATTATATTCAGACATTCCGTCTATGCTCTGTTCATAGATGTTGTTTGTATTGTAACTGTTTTGTAAGACATTGGGTTTTTCTTCAAAAACAACATCTGGATGAGTTGTTCTAGAATAATAAAGCTTTTGAGATTTTTTTCAAGTTTGAGAGTAAGGCTGTAGAGTAAGTTTAGATAGTTGATTTTTAAACTTATCTTGTTCTGTTTCAATATCTGTTTTTTGTTTTAAGACACAAGTAGATTGGTAGACTGAGGATAAAACAGGCTCATTGGACCTTTGTTCGATTGTGGGGGTAACAAAGGATTCTTTAATTTTTTAGAATCTTTGTTCTAATTTAGTAGGTTTTTGTCCCAATATTTGACCATATTTTTGTGGTATTTCATATGATTTAAAAAGAGTGATCGATAGCAAGGTATTGACCTATGGTTTGAAGATATTTGTTTGTATAATTGTTTTATTATAGATACCCTGTATGTCTTGGGCATCCACTGGGTCTTCGAGTCTGGCTTTTTGAGTTTGAAGGGAGTGGTTGATAATTCAACAGCTTTGTAGTTGATTGTAAGTGGTTGAGAAGGTGAAAACTCTGCATATATTCCTCCTTCTGTAATTTGCCATTTTTGTGTGACACAAATAGAAAAATAATTTGCTTGTTCTATCTGCAAATATGATTCAAACCATTCAAAAAACTGAATGTGTTATTGTTGTTGATTCATGAACACATAGTATTTGTTTTGGATTTGTTGTCTGGCCTCTCCTTAAAACTTGGTGAGAAACCACTGTCTTTTGACAGAATTGTGGTCTGCATAGAATTCTTTGCAAAGGAATTCCTTGTCGATTTGGAATGGAGAATCTACTGACAAGACTCTTAATTCTCTTGAGATTTGTCCAGTATTGTTTGGAGATTCAGTGATTGTTAGATATGTTGGAGATCTAGGCAGATCATCATACTCTTGATATTCTAACGTAGAATTTTTCGTTTGTACTGTATACTTGACTTGTAGGATTCTAGCTCCAAAGTCTAGATCCTGAATGTTGGTTGCAACTGATGCAGTGGATCTGCGTCCTTGAGTAAAACTCCTTCTTGACAAATCCATATTGATTGTAGAAGATGTTAAAAATCTTTGATTACAAGATCTGTCAAACTGAATTTGAACCGATCCTGTGGGATATTGAGCGATACTTGATACAGTTGTGTTTTGTGCTGGAGTGACAGGAACTATTTCAGATAGCATCTAATTATTTGGAAGAGTAATTTGACTCCATGTGATTGATTTAAAAATTGAAATGTTAGATCTCGTAAGATCTGTTTGGAAGAGAGTAGTTTCTCCTTTTTTGCTGCGCATCTTTGCTCCAGTGTTAAAAGCTGAATTCATTGCCTTGTACTGGATTCTATAAATGATAGCAATAGGAAGAGAATCAGATTTTGTTTTGTAGTTTGCAGAGTTTTAATGTTTAGTGTTAAAGTGTCCAATATGTTTTGGTCCTACAAAGAAATTGTAAAGTTTGAAAAGCTGTCAAAATAAACTGGTCCTTTGCATAAACTTGTTTCTGCCATTCCGAGCAAAGAATCATTAAAGTTTAAGAATTTACAATCTCTTGAACATAATAGGAGAAATGCATCAAATCCTTCCCTAAATAGTGGTTTTGCAACAATCTGTACCAATCCAAGATGTAGATAATTGTACTTCTACTTGTGTTTTTCGATGATTTTTTGGGACAGTAGTTTGATCTCCTCATGATCAGAGTTTAAGGCTATGGTCTGCTCCACAGTCTTAATTGTGTAATCAGTTTTTAAGGACCATTTTGATTCATAAATGTCATTATTAGAATAAATTAGAATTTTTCAATTATCAAATTGCTTGTTCAATGTTTTTCAAATTGATTTCTTCTTTAATGATGTTCGAGGAAGATGAAGATGATGATGCAGATGATTTAGAACAATTTCTAAATAAAGAAAACATAATTAAAGCAAAGTAAGCAGGAAATTGGATATTATATCTAAATAAAGCAGACATAATATCCAAATTTTTCAAGAGAAAAATTGGATTGAAAAAATCTGAAAAAATTCAAGAAAATGGTTCAGATACCACGTGATATGCGCACGGTTGCGTTGCCAAGAAAGTCTTGAATTTCAGGTATGCAACTCGTTAAACTTAAGACCTCGTTTGATTCGTGAACTAAGGAACCCTTGACGTGGAGTTGTTTTGCTTTGAATCTCCCTTGAAAAGATGAAACACGCCTAAGAACAACTAAATTAGATCAAGTTGAGCGAGTTTAATTGTCCAACCTAACTAACTCTAAGACTTGATCAAAAACAGAAGAAAAACTCTAAGTGAAATTGGTGGTCGCCACAAGCAAGTTTGATAAGACTAAGAGTAGTTCTTAATTGACCAAGAACCAAGAAAATTCTCACAGTAGAGAAAACACACGATTTTTCTGAATAATTCTTCTCAAAATTCATAACTAATAAGAAGCCTATAAATAGGTTTACATAGAACATTCTAGATTTGAAGATTTAAGTAACTTCTAAGTCTATACCTAAATTAATAATAATTCTTAGCTAAAAACACAAATATAGAAAAATTTTAATAAGTTAAACTAACTAAAAACATAAAAACTATAAAATTCGTCCAAAATCACATTATGGGCTAAACATCCTTCATTAAGCTCCATTGAGCCTCCATTTAGCAACTTCGAGAGCCCTCCAAGCAAGTCCGAGTAACCAGTCCCTTGTAAAATTGTTTTGGACAACTTAATATCTTCTTTTGGGCCTTCTTGGTAGATGAACTTGATGCACAACCAATGCTTGAATCCTTGGCCCAAAGTGATAGCTTGAACATTGCAAATTTCAAACTTGTGACTAAATTTAAAATCATGTAACTTTACAATCCAGCCACCATGTTCAAATGTTCCATGCTCGATTATCACACGTATAAGTTCTTCCTGATCCATATAAATGGCTTCTTCAAATCCACCAAGTATAAGTCCAAGTTTAACAAATATATACACTTCTTGGATCATATCATAGGTAGAGAACCAATTTTTCAGTCAACATATATCGACGGGTCATTGAATGCCTGGCTAACATAGTAGATGGGATTTTGAACTCGTGCTTTCTCTTTAACCAGTACGACACTGATCGTGTCCTTAGCTGCAACCAAGTATAAAGACAAAGTTTCACCAGTAATGAGCGTGGGCAACATTGGTAAGGATTTTAAATGTTCTTTAAGTCGTTCAAAGACTTCTTGGCATTTAGAATTCTACTCAAACTTGTCAACTTTCTTTAAAGCCTTGAAAAAAGATAATCCTTACTGTGCCAATTTAGACAATAATGTAATTAGGGCAGCGAGTTGACCAGTAAGCTTTTATACATCTTTCATTGTTTTCAGTAGAACCATGTCCTGTATTGCCTTTACTCTATTTTGATTAGCATCAATTCTTCGAGAAGAAATCATGTATCTAAGAAACTTCCCCTAATTTGGAACTGAAAACATATCAGGACTCGATCTCACAGATATTTAGGAACCATGTATTCAAATTGACCTTTGACAAGAAAGAATAGTTTAGTTATTCTCTCTTGAAGAAAGCACCATACAAAGATGATGAAAAATTCTCTCTAGATAAGAGATGTTGTCTGCTATATTCTGCTAGATGAGAGATGTCTTATCTCTTCTCCAAAAGAACGCTCAGTCAAAAATCTCTTTTTACATTTTCTCCGGATTTTTAGCTATCTAGTACTTTCCAAATTCTCTTTTTGAAGAGATATCCTAAAATAAAAAGATGAGAAAAGATAATTTCCTAATATTAATAGAATACTAAAAGGAAAATATTAATCCCAACAGCGATTTAGATTTGGAAATTTCCTTCATACGTGTAGAAAAATTTTGAACTTTCTACTTTGACAGCAAGGCTCTGACATGCCATGCCAAACAACACAGAGATCTTCTAGAAAATTACCTTCTAGCTTATTTTTCTTTTCTTTCTTTTCTTCCTTTTCTTCTATTCCTGCAATTAACACTATTACCAAATATAAGTAGAATGTATCAATTAACACAATATTTGGTAAGAATGAGGAGAAAATAGACGTAAATTAACCAACTAATTTGTACCCTTTCAATTCCCCTCACACCTGAACTATGCTTGTCCTCAAGCATATTCCAACTTAGAAGCACAATCAATACATCAAGTAGTTCATATCAGATCCTACCAATAGAGGCACCCTACTCTCCCAACAACTTTATTGAATTCAAAATATATCAAACTCAACAATCCTCACAAAGATATTTAATGAATACACTCATCAAAATCATAGGTGTTTAGGATATAAATATAACTCTCAAATCTTTTTTTGGCTAACCTCGTACATGGGTACAGGGCTTCACTCTCCTAAATTTTATTAATAATTAAATAAAACTATAAGAAGGATCAAGCCTTACCTCATTATTACAAAGAAAAATTTAAATGAGGAGTACCAACTCCTTTACAATTAATAAAAGTCTATATAAAAGGAGTACTATTCCTTTATATAGAACATTGTTGACAACCTAGACACTTACTAAGATTTATGAAATCAAAAAGACAAAAAAGCAAGTTGATCGAGCCTAAGTGCACCATGGGCTTCTTTAGGATGATCTGAAAAACTAAGAAAGAAAATAAAGTCATTGCAATTTATGCCTTCATTAGAAAGAATATCAGCTAGATTGTTAGCTTCTCTGTAGTAATGAGATATGCTAATGAAGTGCTAGCGATAATTCCCAATTTCCTCAAGTAAAGTGAGCAATGACCATGGGCAAGACTCAGAACCCTTTATAATATTTACTAGGGTGAGCGAATCAAATTCCATAAGAAACTGTAAGAAACCCTTTTCCACACACAATTTCATATCCTGCAGCAAGGTTTTAAACTCAGCAATCATACTTGTTTCCATACCAAAATGACAAGCATAACTGAACTGGACCTTACCTTTTGCATCCCTAAGAGGACCACCTCCTCCACACTTGCTAAGATTGCCTTTGGAGTATCCATCCGTGTTCAATTTCAAATAATCTATTAGAGGTATCCACTTCACAAGAGTAATGTGAATTTCAAATTTCATATTATAAGCATTGGAATAAATTTGGCCAATCTATCCCTTGGATTGAATGCTTAAATTTTGCTTCAAAAATCAATCTTATATCTTCCAAAATGAACACGATGATTTAATCCCAAGACTTTGTAATACTTGAAAAAAAAAACTAGCATTTCTCGTTTTGCACAAATGCCACATGATTAGAATAGGAGTAATATGAAACAATAATGCTATAAATTTATTCAAAGAAGAAGAAAGCAACCATTGCATAAGTCTCATTTGCACATGAACTTTACTAGATGTATTCCCATAGGAGAACCAAAACATTCCCATAATTTCAATGGGATATCACCAAAGCTAAATACATACTCACATGATTTAAGAGAATGAGAAATGCAATAGAAGCAATGTGAGGGACCATGAAATCCAAACTTTTGAACAACATCAACAATCGAGATTCTATAATGTAGAAACTTTAGCATGAAGAAAGAAATTTTCACTTAAACATAAAACCTGAGGCCTTACTACTTCTAACACAGTTAAAAATAGACTTGGTAGAGAAAGAACTTGAAGAAGATAACATCCAAATCATTCTATTCAGCACACCTATAACCAGCGGTCTCCTAGCCAGATTACGATGTACTACATGGGAAGGAAGGATAGAAAGCAATTTATCATTATTCCAAGCACCATGGGCAACAAAACCACAAACCTATAAGTCATCATGGAAATGAAATTGATTAGAAAGAGAACCCAATTCTAACCAATTATCATACAAGAAATGAATTGCACCCTCTTTCATAATCCAAAAAATGTGCTCTACATTATCCAAAATGTCAAGCATCCGTTTCCACATCATAAAATCATCTTTTTTATACTGAATTATAGATGGATGTCCAGCACTACAATATTTTGCATCCATAAATTTTGCCCATAAAGACCTTCATTCTCTAAACTTCTATCACAATTTTGTGGAAAATGCATTATAAATATCCTTTAATGATCTAAAATGTATGCCTACTTCATCAGTAGGGTGGCATAGACTTTTTCATTTAAACCAATGATGCTTAGATTTATTCTCCTCCTCATCCCATAGAAATCTAGCAAATACTTTTTCTAATTGACGAAGAATACATTTGGAGAACAGGCAGCAGCAAGAATGTATAAAGGAATAGAAGATAAGACGTGTTTTATCAATACCAGGTGCCCTGCAGCGGATAATAAATGATTTTGCCATGCAACCATCTTCCTCACTATGTTTTACAAATTTTTGCAAAATGTCTTTTTGCTTTTGTCAATAAAAAGAGGATACCCCAAATAGTTTATCAGAAAAACTCTCTAGGCAAACCCAATTACTTATTTGATAATCCTCTTTCGTGCTCTTGGAAGGCTAAGATGGCACAAAAAATAAATTTTACTTTTATTAATCCTTTGGCCTGAACGAACTTTATACTGCCTTGGAACATCCATAACTAGTTTTAAAGAATTTGGTTGCCTAGAGAAAACAATTACATCATCAGCAAAAGTCATGTGAGACACAATAAGGCATCTAGAATGGACTCTGAACAGCATGAACTTCCGATGGGTAGGCAATTGGTTCAAAGCTCTAAATATTCCTTTTGTAGCAATGATAAATAGAGTTGGAGAAATCGGATCTCCCTCACGTATACCTCTAGTAGATTTGAAGAAACCTTAGGGACCCCATTAATAAGGATAGAAAACTAGCAATTTGACATTAATATCCAAATCACATCTATCCAATGCTCACCAAAACTAAGCTCTCTACAAACTTTAATTAGATAAATCCATGAAACTCGATCATACACCTTTGCCATGTCCAATTTTAGAAGCACATTCCCACCCCTATTCTTCTTCCCTATATCGCCTACCAACTCCTGAGCAAGTAAAAAGTTTTCAGTCATAGAATGTGAGCATGATATGAAGGGAATTTAGACAAATGTTGAATCGAAATATCGACATTCAAATTTGCAAAAGAAGAATTAAGAAGGATTCTGTCCAGCCTCTTCCACACTCTAGCTTGACCAAATCTATTATTACACCAGGTAAATTTAGACCGGTAAAGCCTATATCAAATAGCTGCAAGTCAGGCCTAAAATGAAGAAAATCAACAGCTTCACCCAACAGAAAAAGTCTACCTTCCCGCTTTTCATCAGCATAAGTAATAATGTTAAAGTCTCCACCAATAAGCCAAGGCATATTGGTAGAATTTTCCTATTTGAGAGTTTCCCAAAGCTGCAATCTATCAGTCCCCAAGCACTTAACATGAACGAAGGACAAGATACATTAAGATGAAAACAAAGACAACTAAGTTCGCACAGAAATGTGCTGCTCACTTTCTCCCACCAGAGAAACTGTTAAAGACGATTTGAAAAATATCCATATCGATCCAAAATCCACACCAATCTTCAACCGAATTTCATTAAACCTTGCCAAATCTTTTTTTGGTTCATAGAGAGCAACTAACTGTGAGTCAAACACTCTTATTAACTTCTTAAGCCTTCTTAAATATTGAGTTCGTGAAACTCCTCTAATGTTCCAAAACAAGAGATTGATCATCGGAAAGAGTAAAACACGTAAGAGCATGTAGAATATATAATAACACATAACACGTAAATATAATATCTAAATGCGAAGATCCTAAAGAAAGCAAATAGCATGTAAACACATAAACGTGCAAAAACACATAGCACACCAAGCACTATCTATTACATTGGGAAATCTACTACAATCTAACATGGGAAAAATCAAATAAAATTAAAACACCTATCTAACATATCAATTACATTTGCCTGACTAAATACAAATTTTTTACGAAGTAACTAAACAAATGTAATCTATCATTACATGGACTATCTAAAATACAAATTTTCAAAATAAATGAAATTAACCTATCTATTACATTTTTTACAAATAATTATAAAATTAAAATTATATCAACAAATAAACAAGAAATAAACTCAAAAATAAATAAGACAAAGGCAACACATAATAAACACATAGGAGCACGTCAAGAAAATTAAAAAGTAGTGAAATTACCTCTTCTTGAAAACCTAATGCTAATACTAACGAGACAAATATACACATCAAGGTATCACAATTTAAATAAATAAAGCATGAAATAAAAATGCCAACAAATTAGGGTAACACATAAATCATATCAAACTAGGGGTAAAAAAAAGGGATAAATTCTAACGAGCTGAATATAAAATTGATAATTTTAACAAACTAAGGGGCAAAATCATAGATTGTAGCAAACTAAATTGTGAAAATGCAATTATTTAGAGACCAAAACATAATAAGAATTTTAGGAATAAAGTTGAAAATCACAAAATGGTCAAGGGGCCAAAATCAAGCAATAAAGACAACTAAAATTTTTGAGTTCCAAGTGAAAAAAAAAAAACAAAACAAGAGACCAAAATGCAACTTATGTACCAGCTGTGAACAGTAACTCGAGGTTACTGTTCACTACTGTTCACTAACTTGCTCATTTCTCTTTTTTTTTTCATAAGTTAATTAAACAATATAAAAATACAGAATAAAATACCCAACCCGCCAAAAATACCCAATCAATTTGAACATTTCAAATTCCTAAATCCTCACATCTTCTTCAATCTAACTTTTCCCTAAATCAAACCCTCAATAAAATTCCCCAAATTACCCCAAATTCAAACCTAATCAACACGAACTAAGCAAACATGCATGCCAAATCTCAGACATCAAACAATATAAAGATCTGAGAGAGAGATTGCAAAGAAATTTACCTAAGCCAGAGGCTATGAAGTCTCAATTGTGGTGATTGAAGTAGCTACGGCGCTCAAGGATGATGGCTGAGGAGCCATGATGGTCCAGCGGTTGATGGCTGATACTGCGGGATTAATTGCGGGGTTGAAGATGAGTTGTTGCTAATGTGGCATGTGCGAATTAGAGGTGGAGGAGGCTGTGATGAACAGCGGTGAGATGGTGGTTATGGGCTATAACTTGGCCGCTATTCTAGGGAATTTGATGGTGATTGAATGACTATGATGTAGTTGTTTTGGGCGGCAATGGTGGCGTGTTGGTGGTTCATAAAGGAGAGAGTGGATGGTGAGCTGACTGTGGGTTGTGTGTACTATGTGATTGTGTATGCTATGTGGTTGTATTTGTGATTATGTATGAATCTTTGTGTGTGCTATGTGCTATTATGTGAAATTTGTTTGGCAGTGGTAAGAATTTGGAGAGGTTGTTGATTGTCCTGTTTTGGGGCTTATGAAGACTAATTAGGGGCCGATTGTATGCATCTGGTTTGAGGTTGTGATCGATAAGTGAAAATTTTACCTATTTTAGCATAGGATTTTATATATGATTTTAGCGTGTTTTTAGTATTTTTAAGATGAAAATGGCTCAAATTCATAAATATTATCCATTTGAAGAATTTTCTAAGAAATTAGTATTTTTACTCAGTTTTTAGGGTTTTGATACAAAATTTGTATTTTGAGCAAATTAATGTATAATCTTTGTACAATCTTATAGGTTTTATACATTCAATCATAATTTCAATTAATTAGAATTCAAAGCTTCACATTCATGGTAGATTCAAGGATGATTGAATTAGGAGTTCCATGGCACAACATTTAAATTCAAACATAGAGGATTGTTTTGCTGAACTTTTGAAAAATTTTCTTCATCAAATTTATCATGAAATTAAAGGATCAACATCACAAAAAAGTCTCAAGGACATAAGAGAAATAACAAGCAAAAGAGAAGGGCAAAGAAGCAATGGAAGTGAAGAATTGAAGAAAATTGGGGGTTGACAATAGTGACACATTTCAATGTTTTGGCAATAACTTGAGCGACAAAAATTAGATGAAGATGATTCTGCTTCCATTTTAAATCTAAGAGAATACTCTACAATTCTTATGCAGAGATCAAAATCCAGTTCTTACTTGTTTATAGCCAAAAATCTAAATTACTAAAATATATTTGTGCTGCGAAACCTCTCAATATTTTGGCTATATCTTTGCATCTAGAGCTCCAAATGACCTGATTCTTGTGGTGTTGAAAATCTAACTCAATGAGCTACAATTTTATGTTTTGAGAAAAAGTTGATTCATTCATCTTCTTGGAGCAATCCGCTGGTTAAATCTAGGAATCAACGGACCCGCAAATCGCAACTGACTTAAGGTGGTCTAGCTGCAAGTTGGACCATTTTCACATTGCTTTTCTAGACTTTCATATACAAGCTATATTTTAGTTACTCAAGAGAATATTTCAAAAACTAAGAAAGACTTTTTATAATTTGGAGAATCAATGTAATCATTTTGTTTCCAACTTGATTAGGCGAATTTGTCTACAAATAGGGAGCTATTATATGACATGTCTTGAAGGGAGAAGCACTCCCAAGTAACTTATAGAAATAGTTTTCTTTATAATTTAAAAGAATTTTCATTACTTGTAAGGAAACTCTTGAAGGATTCATGTGCATCAATTCATATTAATGAAAAATGAAGCTTTGGAGCTATATTCTACCAATAATTGAGCATTTCTTATCTTAGCTCTTTAATATCTTACTTGTTTATGAGTTGTTTCTATTATATGTTTTTCATATAAGCTATGTTTAACTAAATACATGTTGTCGCGTCCTAAAAAATCGTGAGTAAAGGTAAAAGGTGTAGGGTCGTGACTGTCGCATCCCGAAAAGACGGTCTAATTTGATGGCCCATTTGAAAAGCAAGTTTTTGGAAAAAATCATGTGTGTGTGTGAAAAATCAGGTCTTTATTTAAAAAGTGTATTTTAAGAAAAATGGTATTTTAAAAGAAAACAAAGCCGGGACTAAAACTGAGACAATTTTGGCTAACTAATTTTGAAAAAGGGTTTTATTTGAAAAATGGAGTCGCCACTTGGTACTGAGTTAGGGTGTACCCAGTCACCCGAAAAATCATTTAATAAAACTAAAAGTAAAAATTTATAAAATCATTTAAAACCCTTTTCCTACTCCAATCTACGAAAAATGAGAGAAAAGGTCCGGGAGTCACATTTGAAGAAAGGGAAGGCAAAGGTTTGCGCCTAAGGCACCCTTTCAACCTAGTCGAGGCTAGTTGCGAGATTTAATCAAAATTCCTGAATTAACTCTAGATTCTATCGCGTTTTGGATGTGTCTAAATTAATGCAAATCCTGAAATCTAAATGTGGGTATCGAAAGGGTCAGAATGTCCCATCGAAACTTAATCGGGATTATCGCATTAATTACGAAACTCGAGGTAAGGTCCAAAGGGAGTCACGAGAGTCTATGCAAAATGATATGCAAAAAGAAAAGAAAAATAATAATATAGATAATAAGTGGCCGAAGAAAGTGGGGATGCAACATAACGGGTACGGGGGACTAATAACTCGTGACTGAATGTTTCCACTCACGGAGGGAGGAACGGCCTGTACACCACCGCTTCCCACGTGCATAGATGACTATTTCTAGTCGAATCATACAAATGTCCTAATTTCTAAGTGAAATTCAACATATATGTCATGCATTTTAAAAACGTGTAAAAAATAATAATAATAATAATAATAATAATAATAATAATGATAATAATAATAATAATAAAATCATACCGAAATGGAAAGAAAACTAAAAGTGTGTGAAATAAGATGAGAAATGCACACGAATGTACCTAATACTAAAATGTCCTAAGGGTCTAGCGTTGGACTAGCCCTTTCTAAAAAATCCCATTAGCGTTGGACTAGCGGGAAAAGAATGAAGCCACAACTAACGTTGGACTAGTGTGGTAACGGAATATCATAAATAATGAATTAAATATTAAAGCATGAATTAAAAGCAAATTAAACATATAAAAACATATAAGATCACATAGGAGCACATAACACATAAGCATAATGTTCTAGATGCAAAAATCCTAAGGAAAGCGGTAAAAGAAATAAACACATAAGCACGCAAAAGCAAACAAATCCTAACTATTACACTGGGGGCTTGATTTACAATTTAAGGGGGGAAAATTTAAATGCCTTATCTATTACATTTTCTATCCAATTACACAATTTTTGCTAAAACATGAGAAAAATAATCTAACTATTACATTGACTAGCTAAATACAAAAATATTACATTTTTCGTCAAAATAATAAAATTTAAAATTAAATAACACAAAATAAATAAATACGCAAAATGTGCATAAAATAAGAAACGCATAAAAAAATGTATAAAATATCACATTAGAGCACGTTGGAGCACATAAAGAAGCAATTAAAAGGTAACGAAAATACCTTTTTGAAGACCCTGTACAAAAGCTTAAAAATGAACACACAAGTTAAAGGGACAACTATTTAATGTAATAAAACATTAAAAATGAGATATGACAAAGTAAATTTTAACAAATTGGGGTAAATACAAATTTCTAGCAAATCATGTGGACTAAAAAATAAAATTCTATAAAACTCAAGAGGTAAAATTGAGAATTCTAACTGATCAAGGGATCATGGGGAAAAATAAAGCAAATTAGGTGGCAAGAACAATAAATTCTAGCAAATTGCAATTAGGGGAGTTAATTGAAAAAATATAAAAATCCTAGGAGTTAATATAAAAACACAATGGACTTCAGTGCAAAAACTAAAAGTGTTCCAGGTGCAAAGTGAAAAATCCTAGAGGCCAAGACAGAACTACCTATTTTATAAAACAAAATAACCAGAAAAATATAAAGAAGAGGATAAAACTACGCAGTTTTAGCTGAGATAACGTCAAAACGACGTAGTTTCGACCATTATCTACTTTCTTCTCTTCTTCTATGTTTATTTTCTTTTCTCTCTCACCAGGTTTGTTCTTTCCCTTTTTTACCTACCTTCCAGATCCTGTTTTTCTATTTCTCTCTGAGTCTCACTCCCTGTCTCTCGTTTCTCGCTTGCTTTTCCTTCTCCGGTCTACTCCTCCTTCTCTGTCTTCATCCCACTCTCTCTCCATTTTTGTGTTTTTTCGTTACTTTTCTTTCTTCCTTCTCCATCTGTTTCTTGCGATTTCTTTCTCCAGATTTATGAGCCCTCTTTCTCGCTCTGATTTTTCTCTCTCGCACATTTTCTGTCTTTCTCTCTAGCTGGCCCCTGGCTTTTCCCCTCTCTATTTCATCTCTCTATTGATTTCAATTTCTCAAACTCCCTCTCATCTCTCTTATGTTTACTCGCTATTTTTTTCTTGTTTGGTGGGCTGCTATGATTAATCTATTTTTTTTGCAAGTTTGCATATTGGCGGTGATGGTGAGTTGATTTTGTGCAATTTATGGTGGTCTTGGGATGACGGTTTTGGGTTGTCTGGTGGGGTTTTGACCAATTGCATGCTGGTGTGTGTATGTGTGTAGATGTTTGTGTGTATCTGAAAGTGCGTGTGATCAATTATATGTTTTTTGTTGCGTTAGGAATGGGTTTTGATTGTGGGAATTGCTATTGGTGGTGTAACGGAGGCTGTGCAGTTGATGTGGTGTGGAGGAGACAGGGGAGGGCAGATAGTTGAAGGGGCTGTGATGCTGGAATTTTGGCCATGAATTGGGGCGGTGTGCTTGTATTGTGGTAAAATTGACATGTGGGCATGGGGCTATTTGAAGGCTTTTGTTGTGATGTGTGATTTTTTCTTTTGCAGGTATTGAAGTTTTGCGGAAGAGGTGGACTGATTTCGGTGATGTTTCTGGTGGTAAGGGTTTGGAGAGGTGAGGTGGAGTTGAATGTATTATTTGCAGCTGGTAGTTCTGGTCATAGGGCTACTTTGCTTATTTTTGTGTAGGTTTTTGTGAGGATGAAGGATAGATGTTAGCCTGATGGAGGCTAATGGCATTGGCTTGACAATGGAGGCGATGTGATGGTGCGTGGGAGCTGGCTCGGTTGTTTCTGGTGATGGCTCTGATGGTAGAGGGATTGGTGGTTTTTGGATAGGGCTGTAATTTTAGGTGAGGGTTTTGAAGGTGGAGGAAAGGGAAGTTGATGGAGGAAGAGGAGATTGGGGCTGAATTGAAGGGCTGTGATTGGGGTATCCTGTGTTGTTTGTGCTACTGCATGTGCGATGCTTGTGTGTGTTTCTGTGTGTGAAGATGATGATTATGTGTGCTTTGAATGTGTGTTTCTGTGTGCGTGTGCGTGTATGTGGTGTTGATTGGTAGCCTGAGTGTGTGTTCCACCCAGATTAGTGTGTGTGTGTGTGTGTAATTGTTTATCTGCTGGTATTGATTTGGGTGGAAAGGCTGTGGAAAAGGTGATTGGGCAGTGTTGTTGTGGTTGTGTGATAGTAGGGGCTGAAACTGGTGGTCATCTGGCAGAGATTGGATTCAAGGGGCAGTAGGGATGAGGTTGTTTGGCTGAGGCGGTGGAGGCAGTGTAGCCTGGTGGAACAGTGGTGGTTGGAGAAGCTACTGGGTTGGCAGAAGAAGAGAGAGAGAGAGAGAGAGAAATGGTCCAGAAAGATAAAACCCAGAAAAATATGAGCCCAAACAGTTCAATCTGTAGATAAAAATTGTAAATTTATAGACAGCTTTTCATATAGATTGAATCAATTAACAAAATCAATAATTAATCAAACTAAAAACACATAAAGAAAACCAATAATAAAAAAAAAACAAAAAGCTATGAAATTACCTGCTTATTAGATAAGCCAAATGAACGGTAGAAATGGAGAAGCCAGATGAACAGTAAAAATCTGAGGCCGAAGAAGATGAACAGTAATCTGATGAACAGTAACCAGGAATAGAAAAAAATGGAGTGTGTGTTTTTTTGGTGATTTTCTATGTGTTTTAATCTTTTTGGATAAAATCAAATGTGTTTTTAGGGTTTCCATTTTTCCTCTTTTTTTTTGCTGATTAAAGAGGGTATTTATAACCCACTTGTCTTGTTGGCCAAGAATGCTGAAAATAACGAAAATGCCACCGGTATTAAAAAGTACTAATTTTATTAAAAAATATTTTTAACCCTAAAATTAAAAATTAATACAAGAAATATGACAGTGATCTCTAAATTTTCAAAAGAATTCACAATAGATTTCAAAAATAAAAACTAGAGCTCAAAACTGATAGAAACTCGCTCGGGGTGTAAAAATGACGATTTTGCCTCTGTATAACGAAAATACACAAAAAATTAGACATTAGCCTCAAAAAATTATTAAAAATTAAAAGTAAGTTTAAAACATTAGAAAATGCCTTTTTGACCCAAAATTTGACAAAAAAGGAATTTAAACTGTAAAATGATGATTTTGCCCTTGAAAAATGAAAATTTACAGGAAAATAGCTATTAACCTCGAAAAAATTACCAAAAATTAAAAATAAGCTTAAAATATTAGAAAATGCATTTTTTTACTCAAAATTTGATAAAAAATAAATTTAAACTGTAAAATGACGATTTTGCCCTCGAACAATGAAAATTCACAGAAAAATAGTTATTGTCTTCAAAAAATTATCAAAAATGACAAATAAGCTTAAAAAACTAGAAAATGCATTTTTGACTCAAAATTTATCAAAAATAAATTTAATTTGTAAAATAACAATTTTGCTCTTGGGCAATAAAAATTCACATAAAAAATAGTAATCGTCTCTAAAAAAATAAAGAAATCAAGAAACATGCTTAAAGAATTAGAAAAATAAATTTGGAACTAAAAATGAGTTAAAATGGTATTCGCGGGGCGAAATTACCATTTTGACCTCGTTATGGTAAAAATATAAAGAATACTAATTAAATCCAAAAAATTATAAAAAAATTAACAAATTCACATAATAGTAAAAATATGAATTTAAAACCCCCAGAAGCTGATAGAAAAATATTTACAGATAAAATTACTATTTTGCCCCCCAGATTATTGAAAAATTAAAATTTGTCCCAAACAATACAAACATACCCTTCCAATATTTGAAAATAAATGGTGTGTCAAAATTTGGTGTCTACACATTTCTTAGGTTTAGATGAAGCTAATTATATGATTTGAATATTGTTATACTTTCTATAACTTGTATTTGCTTATTCATCTATCAAGGTTTAATATTTGTAGTAGGTTGATCAACTATTACAAATCATTAGATGTTATCTGACAATAAAAAATGCTTATAACATTGAAAAATGGTAGATGAATCTTATATTGTACACACATGCAAATAGTGATATAAGTAGGTGGATTAAGGTTGTTTAATATCACAAATCATGCATTTCACAAGAGTTCATCATGGAAATAATTAAACTCTAGTCATCTTGGTGAAAACAAATCTTGATTTCATATGAAATTGCAATCCTAAGTAAGACAAGATTAATATAGTAAGGTATTAATTTATTCAAACATATAACTGACAATTAGTGAATTCCCTATTACCTATATTTTGTAAATCTCTCTAATAGTTTTACTTAAAGTGATTGAACTTTCTTTACTTGCACACCACCTATTTGTTTATTTGTCTAGATAATAAAGTAAGTGAAAAAAACTTTGGTAATGGCTACTGCTTGTTTCCTCGTGAGATCAATTCTAACACTTTTTCTACTACAATTGACCCATACATTTGCGAAAAATGAGTATTAGGTTATAAATTTTATTACTTGTTTATATAAATTTTGCCTAGTTTTGATAGTATCTAAATCTCACAACCAATGGTATAGTGAGATTAGTGGTGTAAGGTGATTTTCAATGGCTATTTGGGTCGCTAGTTACCTGTGGTTTAGGTTGGTAGTGGATATGATTGGTGATGGTGTTTTGAGTTTGGTGATGATTTTTGCCAGTTGAAGATGGTGAATTTGGATCTATCTGTGGTATGGTGATGAGTTTGCAGGTTGTCGATGGTGGAAGTGATTGTTGGTGAATTGGGTAGCAATGGCTTAGTGGTTAACGATGGTGGAATTAAGATTGGTTTGGGGATAAGTTTGAGTAACATGGTGGTGGTATGTGGCTATGATGAACGACGGTGATAACTTAATGAATAGTGTTGTGGAGTAAAGCTGTTTGATGTGCTGTTTGAGGCTTGGCAGAATTAGTGCGGTGATTCTTGGGTGGCTTTGGAGTGGTAAGTTGTATGGCGATGGATTAGCAGTGGAAAAAGGGATGGTAGTGACTGGTCATACCACCGTGCCTGTAACAGTGTGTGTAGTGTGAGAATGCATGAAAATGTCTGATATAAAAGTGTTTGTTTGTTGTGAAGTGTCTCTATTGAGTCTTAGTAAAGCGCTGCCATATGAACTCTAGGGTTGCTTGTTTTATACTAGACAATGGAAACCTGTAGAAACTATGTAGGTCCAAAATAAAATAAAATAAAATAAAACAAAATGAAGCTCTATTCATACTAGTGAGAATGAACTCAACGACTTGGCCTTTCAAGTCATTTTCGTTGAGCCAATTTTCACCAAAAATATTTTTTTCTTTCTCTTTTTTTTTTACTTCAAAATGGTAAAAAAAAATGCATGAAAATTTGAACGGCAAATGCACGTTGGAAAATACGCTACTAATAATAAAACTCTAAATAAATACTAAATGATTTTAAAAAATTACCAAAAATTAGAAAAACACTTAAAATGCAAATTATGAATTTAAGAATTAAAAATAGATGAAAAAGATATTTATAAGTTAAAATTACTATTTTGCCCCTAGTTGACCAAATTTAGTGTATTTTACATGAAAATTATTATTGACCCCGAAAATCAAAAATTGCCCCAAAATATTAGAAAATCTAAATGGTGTGTCAAAATTTGATATCTATATACAGGCAAAAGCATTATCAAGACTTCGCAATTCCATTCTACTAATAATCACCAATCGCTAGAGTTGGTAAAGGCAAAGATGTTGAACAGAAAATGCTAGAATTATAGGTCATATGGTTACAACAACCAAAATCAATGAGCCATGAAGAAATACGTAGAGTGGCAGAAAGAGCAATTGCAATTGGTTAACTAGTGTGAGCAAGAACTAGAGAAACAATGGCCTCGAGATCAGCATCACAGAGTGCAATAGAAGATGGAGGTTCAATAGCACTTGACTCAGGAGCAGGGTTGCTATCATTTGTAACAATTGCAATGCGAGGAGTAGAATTCCAAGTACGTTGCCTTTGACTTGCCTTTTTGTGTTGGAGTTTGTAACACTCCTAGAGAGCATAGCCTAAAATATGACAATATCAACACTCAATAGTTTATTTATTGGCAAGAATAGAAGGAGAAGATGTAGGTGGACGAGATGCTAAAGGACGAGAAGTAGTAAGGACCATATTAGTCAAGCGTGCACAAAAGTGTGCCTGTGAGTTTCTTTAAACATTAGGTCCTTAAGAGCAGTGTCAAGAGAATGAAAAGGCTTCCTGTTAAGAAGAGGGTATGAGCAGTCTCAAAATCATTATGCAATGCTATAAGACATTGAATAAGGCAATGAACATCACGATAGGTATAAACTATTTTGCTTCACTAGTATGCTCCCAATGTGATTTAAATTCAACAATTTCATCCCAAACATATACCATATCTGAATAGAAATCTTGAACATATTGGCCAGGTTGTTGTTTTCTAGCATGCAGACAAAGTGATAGTTGACATTGACGAGAAAGATTTGTGGCAATATAGCTGTTTGCCAAGATATCCTAAACACCCTTGGCAATGTCAAAGCGTTTGAAAAGGCAATTAATTGTAGGCACAAAGGTGTTGGTGATTCAGATGATAATTTTATGATTGTTACTATCCTACTCTTCAAATCGCTTATCAAACTTGTTAGAGGATTCTCCATCAGTGGCAATAGGAACAGTAACACTACTAGTAACATATTTTCATAGTTTACACCCACAAAGGTAATTTTGGAATGCTTGGGCCAAATAATAATAGTTAGTACCATTAAGAATAATATGAATAGGCTCTGACACAGCAGCTTGACCCATAGGAACTTACCAAAAATATCTAAAAAATATGCACTAAATAAAGGTTACTGATGCAAAAACAAATTAAAAGGACCCAAAAAAACCTTAAGAAACAGTTTGGTTGTATGAAAAACCAAGGTGAAAAATGGTGAAAATGGTGAGGAAAGAAGAAACTTGGTTAAACAAACCAAAAATGGACTTAGAGAGTTACAAATCAAAAGTAAATTAGTTTTTCATGTTGAAAAACTAACAATAATCGAATGAAAGCTCTAATATCGTGTTGGAAATCATGACTTTCTATCTCAAAACCAATTGGGATTGAATGTAGTGGCCAATGAACCTTATTAAATAGTTTAGAATGCTTTAGTGTTCTAATGTGGGACTTTTTTATCTTAACACATTAAAAGTAATTTTTTTGTTTTAGTATTATAATATTATATGATTGGGATTGATAAAAATCTCTCAACAAATCTATTTCAAAGTTCTCCTATGAAAGTCAAGAATTTGGGGAACAAAAAGAAAGAAGAACACAAACAAAAACCTAAGAGAAGAAGGCATTTGGAAATCCAGAGCTTCTAGGATAGCATCCTTGAAGTAAGCACTTGATTCTAAAATGCCTATTTGTAGAGCAGATCTCTATAAGAAAATAGCTTATGGTCATTAACGGTTAGTAAGTCTTCTAATGATTATAGGACCACAAATATGGTACATGAGTAACCTAAGATATTAATGTTCACGCTCAATTAAGCTGACAATCACAAGTCCACCGATTAGGTAGACTCTTTATCATTAAGTTTGTAGTTTCTATTTAACATGCCAAACAAAATATTTTGAATATTCATGATATAAACATTTGATTTCCTTTGCCTTCTTATTCATTTTTTTAATTTCGAAAAGCTCAATCAACATTGATATTGATAAATCAATGTTTTTAGTAACTTTGTAGACACCAAGTTTTGACACATCATTTATTTCCAACATTGGGGGCATTTTTATATTTTTTGGGTCAAATTTTAATTTTTCAATAAAAGAGGAACAAAATTAACAATTTTTTAGAGCAAAACAGTAATCAGCATGTAAATATTTTTATCAATTCTTGAGGTCTAAAGACATATTTTGGACATCCATACATGTTTATGAAGTTTTTGTAATTTTTCAGAATAATAATTATTTTTTGTAAATTTTGTCAGTTCAAGGGAAAAATGGTCATTTCACCTTGCAAGCACCATTTTCACTCATTTCAAGCTTTAAATTTGTTTTTCATGTTTTTAGACATGTTTCTAAATTTTCTTATTTTTTGGGGAACAATTACTATTTTTTCTATAAATATTGCATTTAAAGGCAAAACAGCCATTTCACACTTCAAATGCATTTTTGGTCAATTTTTTAGTCTTAAATTTATTTTCTAGGGTTTTAAGATTATTTTTAATTTTTGATAATTTTTCAAGGCCAATAGTTAGCTTTCTGTATATTTCATCAATAAAGGACAAAATGGTCATTTCTCCTCTTGAATGCCTTTTTTGTCAATTTTGGGTTATAAATTTATTTTTTAATTTTTAACTTATTTCTTAATTTTTGGACTTTTTTTAAGGTCAATTGCTATTTTTTCTAAAATTACCATATTCAAGAGTAAAACGGTCATTTTACATGCAAATGTATTTTTGCCCGAAATTTTTTTGGATTTAATAAAATTTTTTATTCATATTTTCTGATTTTTTTCATTTTGTAGGTGTTTTAGAAAAATAATGACATTTTTAGTTTTAATTTTAATTTTTTGGTGTCAAAAATTATTTTTAAGATAAAATCAAGATTTTATTACTAGGGATATTTTAGTCATTTTTACCTTTTTCTTGGAGGACAAGACTATTTGCACTATAAATAGCCTATTTTGGGAGAGAGAAAAAAGAAAAATCCTAAACATTACACTTTTTACCCATTTTGAGATTAAAACATACACTCACTCACACTCACATACACACACTATACAGCCGTCATTTTCATTTTGACCACTCGTCATCATCAACCCAACTTAGGTCTACTGTTCATCATCAAAGCATCAAGATTCACTAGGTAAGATTAGTTTGCTTGCTTTGATTCATGCTTTCTTTCATTTTTTATCATGTATAATCTGAGTAGTCTAAAGGTTTAATTCATTGAATATTTTCTGGGTTTTTCTTGTTGTTGCTTTTGTGTTTTCCTGGGTTTGGTTTTCTACTTTTCTTTCTTCTCTTTTGCTTTCCCTTTATTCTCAAACCTACCGTCAGATTCTTCCCCTCCTTCTTCTACCATCGCTTGACTTCCACCAAATCCATTATCCACTACCAACCCACTATCCGTCTCTTCTCCACTCCAACTGGAACTACTACATCACCACTGTTAGCAACTAAACCATCAGCTCCACCACTAGCTTCAACCATCTCTCAAACCAGCAAAACAACAAAACAACACAAATAATTCAAAATCCAAAATTCCAGAATCAAAACAAGTGTTAGGAGAGTTAGCCAAATAATCTACTTCTTTGTACATAGGCACAAGAAATTCAGGCCTTTCAATCAAAGTACTCTTTTTCTCACTTTTGCTAGCTTCCGCTTCCACTCTCTTATTTTCTTCTTCTTTCTCACAATTTTCCCTCTCAATTTGTTCTCCCTCAAGATCTACACTATCCTCACTCTTCTCTTACACACACTCTTCTTTTTTATCACTCTTTTCTTTTGATTGTATGCTCAAAGATCTTTCCCACTCTTTGTAATATCTTGAAATTTTCTCTTTATCCTTATTTACCTCAAGTGAGGGCAAAGGAATTAGCTTGACATTCCTCTCATTCCATTTGAAAAAGTAGTTATTATTCACCTCATCATATTTGGCTTTATTCTTAAGGTTCCATGAATGACCTAAGAGTATGTGACAAGTCTCCATTGGTACCATGTCACAAAAAATCTTATCATGATACTTGTTGAGTGAAAATTCCAACTCCACTTGATTGATTACTTCAAATTCTCCATTATTAGTCAACCTTTTGTATGGATTTGGATGCTTCAACAAAGGTAATCCTAGCTTTCCAACACACATAGTACTCACCAAATTAGTGCAACCATCATGATTGATGCACATACTACATACCTTATTTTTCACAGTGCATCTAGTATAGAATTTAACTTGTTGCACTTCCTTTTCACAAACAATCTTTTCTCCAACAGCCATAGGAGTCAAATTGATGGACTTCTTCTTTTCTTCATATCTCAAAAACCCATTGATCAAGTCATCAAATTTAGGAAAAGAATTATCTTCCTTTGATCTTGTAGTATCATGAAATTTAGTTTTAGAACTCAATGATGGCAATTGCTTCTTCTTCTCTTTCCTTGAAGTATAATGATGCTCATCAAACGAATTCCTCGTAGCCCTAGTTTGGGCTTTAAAGTCAGACTCTATGCCTTTCATTCTAGCATTCATTTGAGCGAATTGCTCTTGCATAGTTGGGCTTTAAAGGCAGAATCCCTGCCTTTCATTCTAGCATTCATTTAAGCGAATTGCTCTTGCATAGCTTGCCACATGGACTTCATGTCAAAGTTTTGTTCTACATTTTCATTAGACACGATGAATAAACTTGATCGTTAATAAAAACAAAGAAAATAGACAAGAATATGTGAAACACTCCCTTAATGTTTGGCACTCGCTTCCCTCAAGTAGATTGGCTTTTACCCTCGAATGAGCTCACCACTAAGCCTTTTTTCACTTAAAGAATCTTCTTGTGGCTCTTTGATGAAGAACCAACTCAACCAATCCCATCAAAGATCTATAGAAACTTCAACTTGTAAAGAGTAATTGTAAAGGCCAAGAAAAATTAAGCTTAGAGTGTTTATTATCAAGAGAATATATCAAAGAAAGGATAAGAATCAAGAATTAGTACAAAATAAACACCCTAATGTGTGGAATAATTGTGTAAAAATCCTTGATTTTTAATGCTCTCTTGAAAAATAATAATATTCTTGTGCAAAAAAAGTAAAACTCCAACAATCCTTGAAGGAATAGGAAAGAAATTCCTTTCCAAAAAGAATTCTTGAACAAATAATAATTAAAAACCAACACAACCAATTAGGAAACACCAAACCATGGTCAAACACTCCCCAAACAGCTGGAAAACACTAAAAAAATAAAAAGGAAACAAGGTGTAACCGCCACTTGCCAAAAAGAAAAAGGAAACTACTTGTTTTGTAGAATAAGTTTCCAAATCTCCTTTGTAACTACTTTCCTTTTCCCAGTGAGTTTCTCAAAGACAAATAACTTCTATATAAATTCAACTAACACCTTTTAGACTCCTTTTAACACCAAAATTGCTGAAAAAAATGTAACAAGAAATTACCCAAAATTAAGAACGAATTTCAGCACCCAATTATAGAAGAAACCCTAACAAAACCCTAGTTTATAAAGAAGACCTTTTGACCAACACTTCAAGGCTTCAAGAACCTCAAGATTTGATCAAGAAAGTCCAAGAAATTTGCCAAGAACTTCAAGAAATCAGTCAAGTAATCTTCAGTAACACAAGGCTTCAAGAAACTCAAGAACAAGTAAGTGCAAATTCAAGAAACTAACCAAGTAAGTTCAAGAACTTCAAGAACTTGTATCTAAACACCAAGAAACTTCAACAAATTATTGAATAAAGATTTGTACATGGTTTTTGGTTTTTTGTGCACTCCTTTTCAATCTTTTTGCTTCTTTTTCTTTGTGCTTTGTCTTTTCCTTTCTTTTCTTCTTGCACGAATTTTTTTTTCTTGCACACAAATTTTTTTTTAACATATAAAAGACACAAGAAACAAAAATAAATCTCTAAGAAAATTGGTTGTATGAATTTTTATGTTCAAGAAACCCTATTTCTTGCAAATTTTCGACGCATGAAATTCAAGAAAAACACCAAAAATAGTCAAGAATTACAAAATACCACACAAGACCAAGAATTCTTGATTGAGAAGCAACCAAGAACAACTCTAAACAAACCCTAAGCATGATTTCAATAAAGAAAACAACGAACCATTTATGATAGAATTTTTTTTTTCAAGAAACAAAAGTAACAAGACACAAGAAAACAACTTGTTGTCCAGGCTCGAAGCTCTTTAACAACAACTCAAAGAAAGAAAAACAAATAAAACACAAGTTGTTTAACCAGACTCAAAACTCTTTGACAAACAACAAAAAAGAAAAAAAAGATATATCCAAATTTTTTCTAAGAAAAAAATTGGATTGGAAAAACCTAAAAAATCCAAGACGATGGCTCTAATACCACTTGACGTGTGCACGGTTGCGTTGCCAAGAAAGTCTTAGATTTTAGGTATGCAACTTCTTGAATTCAAGACCTCGTTTGATTGAACCAAGACGTGGAGTTGTTTTGCCTTAAATTAACCTTCTTCGATGTGCACGAATGTATAGGGGACAAAGCAAACCTATAGAACCCTAAAAAAACAAGTTGGAATAACTCTAAGCTAGGTTTAGGTCGCCACAAGCAAGTTTAATAAGACCAAAAGTATTTCTAATTCAAGAACCAAGAAGAATCTCAATTAAGAGAAAAAACACTTAAATTATTACTCAAAATTCTTGCTCAAAATCGTATGAACCGTAACATGCCTATTTATAGGCTTACGCAAAAAAGTCTAGAAGTTTAAAATACAGTAAACTACTAAAATTAATTGAAACCTATCACAATTGGGTAACTAACTAAAAGTTATAACTTTTAAGACTTAGGAAACTAATAAAAAACATAAAAACTATAAAAATTCGTTCAAAATCACATCATGGGCTAGACATCCTTCATTAAGCTTCATTGGGCTTCCATTTAGCAACTTCAAAGGCTTTCCAAGTAAGTCCAAGTGACCAACCCCTTGTAAAATTGTTTTGGACAGCTTAATGTCTTCTTTTGGGCCCTCTTTGTAGATGAATTTGATTCACAACCAATGCTTGAATCCTTAGCCCAATGTGATAGCTTGAACATTGCAAATTTTAAGCTTGTGACGAAATTCAAAATCATGTAACTCTACAATCTAGCCACCTTATTCAAATGTTCCATGCTTGATTATCACACGTATTAGCTCTTGTTGATCCATATAGATGGCCTCTTCATATCTACCGAGTATAAGTCCAAGTCCAATAAATTTATGCGCCTCTTGGATCACATCATTCTCCATCAAACCCCCAGCTCCACTATTACCTAGCCATCCATTATCACTACTGTCGCGCCCCGAAATGACACATGGTAGGGTCGTTAACTGTCACGTCCTAAGAAGACGGTCCGCTCTAGTGACCCATTTCAAAAAGATAGAGTTTTGGAAAAGAAGTGCGTGTGTGATGAAAATCGGATTTTAGTGAAAAAAGTGTATTTTAAGGAAAATGGTATTTTAAGAGAAAAATAATGCCAGAACTAAAAGTGTGACAGTTTTGGCCAACGAATTTTGAAAAAAGCTTTTATTTTAAAATGGAGTCGCCACTTGGTATGAAGTTAGAGTGTACCAAGTCACCCGAAAAATCATTTAAACAAATGAAAACAAAAATTTTAGAAAAAATACTGAAAACCTTTTTCAACTCCGGTCTACAAAAAAATGAGAGAAGAAGGTTCGAGAGTCACATTTGAAGAAATAGAAGGCAAAAGCTTGAGCTTAAGGCATTCTTTCCACCTAGCCGAGACTAGTTGCAAGGTTTAATCAAATTTTTCTAAATTAATGCCTAAACTCTATCGCATTCGGATGTATCTAAATGAATGCAAATTCTAAATCTAAATGTGGTATCGAGAGGGTCAAAATGTTCAGTCGAGACTTGGTCTAGATTATCGTTTTAATTGTAAAACCCGAGTCGAGACCTCGAGGGAGTCATAAGTGCGAATGCGAAATGATATGCAAAAGGGAAAATAGTATAGATAGTAAGTGTCAAGGAAAGTGGGTATGCAACATAACAAGTACAGAGGACTAATAAACTTGTAACTGAATGTTCCTATTCGCGAAGGGAGAACGGCATGTACGCCATTGCTTCCCATGTGAATAGGCGACTATTTCTAGTTGGATCATACAAATGTCCCAAAAGTCTAAGCGAAAATGCAACTTGAATGTCATGCACTGAATTTTTTGTCAAAAATAGATAATAGATATTAAAATGTATACAAATCATGCAAAAATGAAATTTTCTAAAAAATTAGTATGTGAAAATGATATGAAATGCACACAAGTGCACTTAGTACTAAAATGCCCTAAGGGTCTAGCGTTGAACTAGCTCTTTCTAAAAATTCTCCACTAGCATTGGACTAGCTGGAAAGCGATAAAACCACACTTAGCGTTGGACTAGTGTGGTGATGGAATAGCATAAAACTTGAATTAAATAGTAAAATATGAAATAAAAGCAAATTAAACGTATAAACACATATAAGAGCACATAGGAGCACATAACATGTAAACATAGCATCTAGATGTAAAGATCCTAATGAAAGTGGTAAAACACATAAGCACACAAGCACATAAGCCCTAAGTTATTACATCGGGGGAATTAACTATAATTTTAGGGGTGAAAAAGTAAAAATGACATATCTATTACACCTGCTATCTAAATACAAAATTTTTACTAAAAATGTGAGAAATATTATCTAACTATTATATTGACAAACTAAATACAAAAAAAAAGTACATTTTTGCCAAATAATAAAATTCAAAAAAATAAATAGCATAAAGGAAATAAATACACAAAAAGCATGTAAAATAAGAAATATATGAAGAAAATGCATAAAAAATAAAAATAAATAAAAAAATCACATAAGGGCTTATTGGAGCATATAAAGAAAAATTAATAAGTAATAGGGTACCTTTTGAAGACCCGATACTAATACTAATCAAAATAAACAAACAAGTTAAGGTATCTCGATATCAACAAATAAAGGCTAAGATATGTAAATATGGACAAATTAGGAGGAAACATGTAAAATCTAGCAACTAAGGGGACTAAAAATGAAATTCTATAAAGCTAAAGGGGTGCAATTGAAAATTAAAGCAAAATTGGGTGGGGGTAAAAATATAATTCCAGCAAATATGGGGTAAAATAAAAAATTATAGGATCTAATTGTAAGAAAATAAAATCTGGAGGGGGTTCAATCTATAAATTAGGAGAGACTCAATTGCAACCAATTAAAAAGTGTTAAAGGGCGTATTGGTATTACTGATGACCCAAAGACTAAAGAAAAACATAATGTTCACTTAATTACAAGGACCACCGAAACTAAATGCTAAAATAAAATAACAAAAAATAAACTAAACTAATTAACTAAAAGAACTTAATTGACAGAATTGATTAACTAAAATGATAGCTAAACAAATGAAGGATAAAACAGAAGAAATAACCAGAAACTAAAAAGAAAAGAAAGATTAAATTAATTGACTCAATTATCTGTAAGCTAAAGCTTAACAAATCAAAGACTAAACAACATAAATTAACTAAATAACTTAAAAAAACTAAAAAAAATCAAAACGTTAAAAGAAAAATCTTAATTCCTAATCATCTTCTTCTTCCTTTTTCAATTCCCAAAAAAAAAACCTCCTTCCCTTTCCTTTTCACTCTCTTTTCTCGTCTTCTCTCCCTGTCTTTTGTCTATGATTTCTTTTTCTTAACTCTCATTCTTTTCTTCACCCTCTGATTTTTGTTCTCTCTTCTTCAAGCTTCTAGCTCTCTTTCTGTTTCTCTGCTCTCCAATTATCTTCTCTCTCTCTAATTCCTTTCTCTTATCATTTTCCTTTCTCTGTCCGTCCCTTTCTTCTTTTCTTCACCGAATATCCCCCTCTATTTCTTTCTCTCTATCTCCTTCTCTCTGTTCTTTCTGTTCTCTCTCGTCTTATCCTCCTCCTTTTTTGTTTTTTCTCTTGCCGATCTGATCTCTCTTTCCCCCTTCTCTTTCTCTCCGTTTTCTTCTCTATTTTCTCTTCTCTCCCGCCTCTGTTGTCTTCTTCAACTTTTCATCTCTCTTTCCCTTTGTCTCTCTCCCTTAATTTCTACTCAAATTCCCAATCCTTAAACATAATTTCATTAATTAAACTTTATAAAAGGAGATAGGAGGTAGGAATTAAAAGCTCACCTAAATTAGGAGAAGATGGAGTCCTACCTAGTCCTGGCGGCGGTGGCACGAAAATGATGTTGGATGCTGGGTGTCTATGACCACAGTTGCTCCGAGGTGAGAATGATTGAACTTGCGGCGGTGGGAGCTTGAGAAAGTGGGGCTACAGTGATGGGTTGGCTTGCCGGATGATGGGTCTGTGATGGTGGATTCTGGGCGTTGTTTTTGTATGTGAGAAGATAATGGCTTTGCAAGGTGGATTGAGATTTTGCAGGTGGTTGGAGGACGAATTGGGTGGTGTTATTGAGGTGGTTCCCATGGTAGTGGCGACTGTGGTACTTACTGGCAACTAGTGGTAGTGTCCAGGCAAAGGTGCGGTGGAGAGGAAAACCTTTTTTTTTTTTAGGGGGAAATTGGGGCTGTGGTTTGGCAATTGGGAACCCAGGCTACTAGTGACTGCTAGGTGATAGTAGCGGTGCATGCTTGTTGTTGTAGTGGGGCAGAATTGGGTGATTGACTGTGAGGAGGAGCTGGTTCTGTGAGGACTTGGGCTGTGATGGTGGATTTGGGTAGTGAATTGTGATTTTGTGGATTGTTTGGAAGTTATGGAGGGTTGACAACATGATTCATTTGTGGTTTTGGTTTTACAGATGTTGGAAGTTGGCGAAGGGAGTCACTAGTACTGAAATGTTAGTGGCCTACGCTTTTGAGACAGTGGTGAATTAGAGACAGAGGCCGTGACTGGTTCCAGATGGTTGCTGTCTAGTTGTTGTTTGATAGATGTTTTGGTCTGACTGGTTGTTAATTTGGCATTGTGATGACTGGTGGTGGAATTTTGAACTGCTGGTTCTTTGCAGGTTTGGTGGTTCTTAGATGATTGTTTGGTAGTGGGGCCGTTGTGTTGGTGGCTCTAGTGATGAGTTTGGGTGGTGGAAAAAATGTAAGATGGTGGTGTGATGGGGGAGGATTGTTTCTAAAGGTGTTTTGAAGCCTGCTTTGGTTTCTACTTTTGCAGGTTGCGGTCAAGATAGAGGGATAGTGGTGGAAGCTGGATTGATGTGGTCAGTGTAATTACAGGTTGCGTGTGTGCTAGTTAAAGTGACTTGAGCATTAGAATTGGGTGATTGGGAGAGTGATTTTGAATAGTAATTGAGGATTATGAACGTGGCTCTGGGGCTATTGGAGTCTGATTCTTGGTGGAAGAAGGAGGAGTTAGTCGTAGAATTGCAGAGAGTGGTAGCTTTTGAACCTTGTATATTGAAGCCTTGATGATGAGTAGTAATTAGAGTAGGAGATCTGTCGTGTATATGTGTGCAATTGCGTGTTTGTGCATGTTTGAGTGTATGTGATATGTGTGAATGTGCTCTGTGTGTGTGAGTGTTGTGTGTGAAGTGAGTGGATTTGGATGTATGAATGTGTGTATATGCTCTGTGTGTGTGTGAGTGTGTTTATGTTTGTGAATTTGATCATGTGAGTGTGTGTGTTTGTGAATCTGTGTGTTTGATGAATGTATAAGTGCATGTTTGACTGTGAGTAGTGTGTGTGTGTGTGTGTGTGTGTGTGACAGAGAATCTGTGATTGTATGCATGGTGTATGAATATGAATTTGGACGTGCACCTCCGTATGTGCGTGTAAATAGGTAGACTGTGTGTGTATTCTTGGACTGTGTGCATTGTGGTTGAACTGAGAAACTGAATTTGTGAAATTGTGTGTGGGAGAATATGAACCTACTGTGTGAGAGTTGTGTGTGTTGTATGTTTGTGAGTGTATATTAGTGTGTAAGAGAGAGTGTAAGTGTTTGAATGTGCGCGAAGTGTGTGAATCTACTGTGTGTAGTATGTGAGAGAAGGTGTGAGTGTGTAGTTTGTGTAGCGTGTAAGAGAGAAGTATGTGAAGTGTAGTATGTGTAGCGTGTGTGACGCCCCAGAAATTCGTACAAAATTTATTTAATTCATGTTATGTTTATTAGTAGAAAGATATATATATATATATATATATATATATAGTGATGAGAAAAGAAAAAGAAAGGGCAAGATCAAAAATGTATTCAATAAGAGAATTTCCTTTATTTAGAGTTTAGTGTTAATCTTTGATTTAATTAGTTGGAAGATTTCTTAAGTTAATTAGGTTAACTAAATGAGATTATTTCATGATTAAGTGGTACACTTAAGTACCAAACTTGGGTTAATTTTATTGGACCATTAGTTTATAATAGTGTTTAATTTTGACTAACTAATTTCATCATTTTCAAGATTTTTGACTAAGTGAGCTTTAGTTCACAAATTTCACCTAAAAATTTCACAAATTTCCCTTGATTTTTCTCTCTCTAAATCCGGCCCTTCTCTCTCCTATTTTTCTGTCTTTTTGCTTTAAAAATTTGTGCCATAAAGTCTTGCAAATTACTAGGAGATAAGTGACTAATATTTTCACTAATCAAATTTAACCAAGTTAGCCAACATTTCATTAAAAGCATACAAACTCACATGACTCTTGTCTTGTTATAATTGGTCATTCTTTTCTCCATTATTTTCTTTATTTCTTTTTCATTTTCTTGACCTATTTTCCCTCTCTTTTCTTTCCCTCATGGCCGGCCCATTTTCTCTTTCTTTTCTTCTTTCTTTTGCTTTAAAATTGGTGCTACAAGCTTACTAATTTCCAATGTTTTCAGAATCGGACCGGACCGGCCGGTTTGACCGGTTGAACCGCGAACCGGTCATGCCACCGGTCCGGTTCTATATAAAAGCCGGAAGGACTAAAAAACCGCTATAAACCGGTCTAACTGTAAAAACCGGACAAAACCGTAAAACCCACAAACCGGTGATTTTTTATGATTTTCAATATTTGCAACAAAAACTCTCAAACCCCGAATCAATTCTATCAAAATTAATCAGTCAAAATACCAAATTTTGTGCTTACAATTAACAAGCAGCTCATCAATTATTTAACCAAAACCACAACTTCAAGAAAAAACAAAGAAATCTTTGACTAAGAACGCTGCCATCGCCGGAGGAACAGGGAACAAGAACAAGGCCAGAGATAGCTCTATAGACAGTGATTTGTGCGAGAACGGCAGCTGAAGTTGAGACGGCGTCGTTTTCGTCTTCGATTTTGATTTCTTCTATGTTTTTCAATTCTTCTGCTTGATCTTTTGAGATCCCTAAAAAACCAACTAGTTTCCTAAATATATCCATTGTCCCTTATATATATATAGTCTTCTATCATGTGATTGGAATTTCCGATTGAAGTGGTAGGGATAGTTCAGGAAGGATATGAATGACGATGTCAAGGAGGAGGACAAAGACATGGGTTGAGAGAAAGTGAAGAGTTTCACTTTGGTCAATTTTTCGAGTTTCAAGGTTCAACAAATTAGTTTGTTTGGTCTTATTTCTGGCTGGAATTAAATTTTGAGCTCATTTGCGTTAAAAAATTTGAATCCTTATGTCATTCTCTTCTCCTTTATATGTTTTATTTGAAACATTTTATTATATTAATAATATAATTAGTTTAAGGCTTAATCGAACGTGAATAATGATAGATGCAAATTTTAAAGTTTTTTTTAATAGAATAATTGTTATCGTAGTTAACATAGATATGAATTTTATTAACTTAACCTAATCATAATCCTCGCAATCATCAATCAAATATCCCATTATTTTATAAGAAAATTCTGTAAATTTTTGGCTCCATATTTTTGAATTACTTAGTTGTAATTAAGGAACTTCACGGCAGAACCTCCAAGCTTTATATTCAAGTCTACTCACCCTCGGAATTGCAATTCTCAATGTTTATAGACATCCAAATTTTGGTTTCTTCCTAAAGATGTGAAAATGATAGTACCAAGTTATTCAAATACTAGAAGGTCCAATCCTTGACTTTTGTTGTGCTCTCTACGATGTAATCAAATAATTTATCATTTCAAACATTTACTGTAAGTATTTTATTTTATTAAAAGAAAGAATAGGATTAGCTATGTGGGTGGATTTAGTAATAAATGTCCATAATTAAAGAAATGGAAAATCGGTGATCAAAGAATGATGAAGTTCTTTATTTTTCAAAATGGTTACCACCCTCAAAAATTGACATGTAGTAAATGATAATTGATTCTCGGCTGTCGTGAATTGTGTGCCGCATTGATATTCTGGGCCACGTGTACTGCATGCGGCCTTGGTCTTCTCCAACAAATAAATATTTATGCCCAGAAGACTTTGAACTTCACGCATCCCGACTGGAAATAACAGAGGAAAAAAAAAAAAAAGCTTTGAACCGGAGTCAAACCGGTCGGACCGGTCAAACCGCGAACCGGTGCCTCTCCCGGTTCAGTAACCGATCCGAGTTTAAAAACATTGCTAATTTCTAGTCTCTTGACCAATTGACTTTAGCTTAAATTTTACCTACAAATTTCATTTATTTCCTTGTCTTTCTTTCTTACTTTCTTGGCTGAATTTTTCTCTCTCTTTTCTTTTCTTCTTGGCCGAAATTCTTTCTTTTCTTTTCTTACTTGTGGCCGGATCTCCCTCTCTCTATTTTTCTCTCAGTTTGTTTTAATATTTGTGTCATAATATTACTAATTACTAGGTAATAGAGGTTAAGAGTTCCACCAATTAAATTAAACCAAGTTAGCCACTAATGCAGTAAAACACTAAACCCTAATCTTACTCTTGTTATGCTTTAATTGGTTATCATTTTACCTACCTTTTTCTTTATTTCTTTTCTATTTTTCTAGCCTATTTCTCTCTCTTTTCATTTCTCTTGGCCGGCCACCCTTAGCTCTCTTTTCCTCTCATTTTTCTCTCAACTTCTTGAAGTTTTCTCTCCAAGACTTAAGCAATTTCACCATAGAAATTTAGTTTTCTTCTTCCTAGACAACCTTTTAAGCTTGTTCAAGGTATCTACTATGAACTTTTCTTGTTAATTTCAAGCTTTATTTGGTCTTTTGTATAAGTTTAATTCTAGAACCTTGTTATTACTACTTGAAGAATTTAGTTAGAATTGAAGATTACTTGCTAGATAAAGTGTTTTTGTGGTTAGATAGACTAGTAAATATCATTTAAACTTTGAAATCTCAAGTATTATGGGTTGTTTGGGTGAAGATTCTTGGAGTAGAAATCTTGAATTTGAGTAGAATTTTGAATGAATTTGAGTTTGAGTTGAACATAGAAGTTGTAGAACTTGATGAAATATGGCTTGGTTGGTTGATTTCTTGCAGGGAAAAATTTGGTTTAGTCCAGTTTTAAGGGGAGATGCTGCCGAAATTTTTGTAGGAATAAGGAAAGAAAAATAAAAGATGAAAATTTCTACACAAGAACATGTTAAATTTAGGGAAAAATGTGTGCAGAAATTTTTGAATAATAACCTAGTAGTGAGTGAAATTTTCATAGGGCAAGAAAAACCCTAAAATGAAAACCCTAAACCATAAACCCTAAACCCTAAACCCTAAACCCTAAATCCTAGAAACCCTAAAATCAAAACCCTAGAAATAAGTGGGATACTTCTTGAATTTCTTTACTAAATTAATTAGGGTTTTTAACCGGATTTTTCATTAGATTATTTCTTTTAAATTCCAGGACCCGAAAGTTAATCTCGACCATTTTACAAAATTTTTCCTAGGCATTCCAGGTGAGTGTCTTTATGTGTGTATGATGCATGAAATATTATGTTATACTTGAAATTATTATTTCATGAAATGTGCTACTTGAGGAAAGATGTGTACTTTATCGCATCTATTCTGCAATGTGTTACATGTTTTCATTATCCAATGTGTTACTTGTGCGTGAGACGTCCGTGACTAACTTCACCGTTACTTCACGGATGGTCAACCGGCTGCACGTGGGAGGACATAAGGTGTTGGGTGTTTTAGGGCATGATGTTCTTTCCCTTTTGAGTTGTGAATCCTCAAAGAGGCCAACTCTGAATTGAACTTTCTTGCTTGTTGGCCCTCCAGGGTTGAGATTTCTCCCTGGATGTGGTAGCCTGTACGGAGGTTATAAGGTGAACGGTGGTTAGGGTTCTTGCTTGCTTGATAATACTGGCATGACCTTTGATAAAGACCTGAGCTATT
Organism: Mitragyna speciosa; assembly: GCA_024721245.1. Classification (NCBI taxonomy): domain Eukaryota; kingdom Viridiplantae; phylum Streptophyta; class Magnoliopsida; order Gentianales; family Rubiaceae; genus Mitragyna; species Mitragyna speciosa. The sequence continues at coordinate 20,373,927 of CM045564.1, read as the reverse complement.
ATCTCAGTCCTAACATCATGGTTACATGATCAGTACTTGCTCCTCCTGCAGTTAAGCTTGCTTCCGTAGTGGAGCCCTGTATCCGTCATCGACTACTTGTTAATTAAATTGTTCATCCCTTGTCTACTTAATTTGTCAATTATTTTGTTCAATAAAATAATAGATTCTTGGTATGATTGCATGACTTGGACACTCACTGGGCTATTATAGCTCATTCCTTTCATTTGTTTTCCTTTACCCAGGTTTCTGAAAATTAAAGCTGGATCGACTGGTTTTGAATATAATAGATGTCTTAGTTATTGTAATAGCCAAATTGTTTTGGACTATCTTGGTGAAAATCATGTATATTGTGACATGTAAACTTCTTGATGTTACTTGTATATTTAAATCCAATAATATGAATATATTTTATTTTATTCTATTGTCTTTCATTTTATTTGGAGTTAAGCACGCGTGTATGGTCTGAGTGAGTGCTCGACTTGAGTCCTGGCGAGAGCTAGGTAGGCAGTCCGCTAAGCCCTTTGGTGCGCCTTTGGGTAACGTGGGGCTGTCACAGCGTGTGAGAGAGAAGTGTGTGAAGTGTGTGAGATGGTGTGTGTTTAAGATGTTCTAGGTGTAAGTTAAAAATGTACTAGTGTGTGTTCTAGTTGTTTTATGTATAGGCTTGAAGATACACTAATGTGTGTTCTAGGTGTTATAGGTGTAGGCTTGAAGATGTACTAAAAGTCAGTAGGTGTTCTTGGCAAAAACTTGAAGAAAACTGTAGGAAAAAGTGTGTGTTTTTGGTGTTCTTGGTGTAGTAGATAAAACTAAAAATTAAAAATTAAAAAACTCTCTTTTGGCTGTTTCATTTTTCTCTTTTTCTCCCCAAAAATTGGGCTATTTATAGTGCACAAATGACTTATCTTCCAAGAAATGACTAAAAAACTAAAACGCCCTTAAGTACTAAAATTACAACTATACCCTTACAAAAAAATTAAAAATCTATATTCTCTCACAAAAATAGAAAAAATTAAGAAAAATGTAAATAATAAATTTGTTAATAGAAATTCACCCAAAAAAAGTTAGAAAAACTTAGAAACATGCTTAAAAACCTAAAAATGAATTTGGGATCCAAAAATTGGTGAAAAATAAGTTTGAAATATGAAATGACAATTTTGTCCCTATACACGATATTTACAGAAAAAATAGCGATCCTCCCTGAAAAATCAAGAAAATTTAAAAACATGCTTACAATCTTGAAAAATAAATTTATTACTAAAAAATGGGCAAAAATAGTATTCGTGAGGCAAAATCACCATTTTGTCCATATGCTGGCGAAATACAAAAAAATATCAATTAAATCTGACAAAATTACAAAAAATTTAAAAATACGTATGAAAGTACAAAATATGAATTTAAAATCTCAAAACTAATGAAAAAATATTTACGGTTAATTTTACTATTTTACCCTCCGAAAATGCTGATTTTGTTCCCCTTTTATTGAAATATTAGAATTTAACCCCAAAAAATATAAAAGTGCCCCTAATATTGAAAAAATAAACGGTATGTCAAAATTTGGTACTTACAACCACCACTATAGCCAGCCACTGAATTTTCCCACACATAACAAGCCCAATCACGACCTAACAACTCCACCTCTACGGTAGCAAATTGCATTTTTCTGCCCATCTCCGTCTCAAGTTGAATTTCTGAATTTTACGCCTTAAGTTTTATAGAAAATTACTTGCAACCCCCTTAGCTTCAAGGAATTTGTATTTTTACCCTAATGTTATTAGTATTTCATATTTTAACCTTTATTTATTTATACCAAGATACCTAAATATGTTTTTTGGTGTTTTTAAACATTTGTACCGGGTTTTCGAAAAGAGTTATTTTCGTTACTTTTTTTAATTGCTCCTTTATGTGCTCCAATATGCTCTTATGTGACTTTTATTTCCTTTTCTTCTTGTGTTTCTTATTTTACGTACTTTTGCATATTTATTTATTTTTATTTTTATGCTATTTAGTCCCGAATTTTATTATTGGGCGTCAATGTAATAGAATAGATCGCATTTTGTTTTGTTTTGGCCTATTTTTGTATTTATATAGCCGATGTAACAGTTAGATTATTTTTCTTTTGTATTTTACAAAAATGTGTATTCAAATAGCAAATGTAATAGATAGGTCATTTTTACCTTTTCTCCTCTAAAATTATAGCTAAAATCCCCCGATGAAATAGTTAGAACTTATGTGCTTTTGTGTGCTTTTATGTGTTTATATGTTTCATCGCTTTCATTAGGATTGTTGCATTTAGAATATCATGTTTACATGTCATTGTAAATATCAAATTTTGACACACTATTCATCTTTTCCAGCATTAGGGGTATTTTTTTTCATTCTTGGGAGTCAAATTCTAATTTTTCGACAAAAGGGGCAAAATCAACAATTTTGGCAGCAAAACAGTAGTTTTTAGCTGTAAATGTTTTCCATTCCATTAGTTTCGAAGTTTTCAATATACATTTTTGTATTTTTATACATAGTTCTGAAATTTTGTGATTTTTTTCGAATTTAATTGATATTACTAAATTTTTTTTTTGGACGGTTGCTATTTTTCTGTAAATACTGTATTTAGTGATAAAATAGTCTTTCGTACTCTAAATACATTTTTCACTAATTTTTGAGTCCTAAATTCATTTTCTAGGATTTTAAACTTATTTTTAATTTTTAAAATTTTTTTAAGTCCAATAGGTATTTTTCTATTTATTTTGTCATTACAGTGGCAAAATAGTCATTTCACTCTCCAAATGCATTTTTGGCCAATATTAAACTTTAATCTTTATCTTTTAGATTTTAAAATCTATTTTTAAATTTTTTGATAAATTTTGAAGTTCACTGTCATTTTGTATTAATTCTATTTTCTGTGTCAAAAATAATTTTCTTTAGGATAAAATTAGAATTTTATTACTAGTGATCTTTTGGTTATTTTAGAGTATTTTTGAAGGCCAAGACTACTTGGCTCTATAAATAGAAAGGGCAAAAAAAGATAAAAAAAACCCTAAAACTTACATCTTTGAATCTAAAGAAAGATAAAAAAAACACGCACTAAACCACCAGAACAAACACATAGCCGCTGGTCTTTTTTTTACTGTTCATCATCTATACAAGATAAGATTATACTGTTCATCACTAGATTCCTCCAAGATCCAAAAGGTGAGTTCTTCTGTAAACTTTCTCTATTTTTTATTCACTTTTTTTTTCATGTGAGTTTTGATTAATTCTATGTTTTTGTATGGGATTTTAGTTGAGTTTTGAAGGTTTGTTTTGTTTTTGGGTTCATTTGGGGTTTATTTTTCTTCCTGAGTTCATCCCCCCCACCATTCTCACCATTCTTCCTCCCTTTCTCATCCACCTTTCTCTCTCCAACGACATTAGTACCACCCTAAAATCACCACTTCGCCACAATCCCAACCGCCTGCTCAACCACCAGAAACACCATCAGCCATTGAAGCCTGCAAAAACAATGACCAACAATCATAAACAAAACCCCAAAATATCCACCGTTTCCCTTCTTGTTGAACCAAAACCAGAAAAGCCAAGTCACAAGACTGTCTTCCTTTCACCAAAACATTCCCCCATCATCAATCATCTGCTCACCACCCAAAACAGCACCTCATCCACCACCACAACCTTCAAACCCATTCCAACTCAGCACCAGGAATCATCAATTTCAACTATCAGCCTCACTACACAAAATCACCCCGTTCCCCAATTCACACACACTAGTCACACATTCTCACACACAGAAAACTATTACACGAACACACTCATCACCTGCCCTTCACACACACATACACACAGAGCCAAAACATACACACATTCACATACACACACGGCCAAAACACTCATTTACACACACATAATCACACCATTCCAGCAACACAGCCACTCAAGCACAATTTCACACACAACTAGTAAACATCAAACACACACGCACACACAACACCCCATTTTCACATGCACAGACACGGTCAGTACACGCACAGAGTCAACCCTCATCCATCTTCATCTATTCCAAGCCACTCAAATTTTCCAGCAACAATCACCAAAAACCACCTGAATCTAGCTTCAACCATTTTCAGTCCTTCAAGACCCTGTAATTCCCACCACTCTCAAACCCAAAACCTTCACAATCTGCCATCAATTCACCCCGGTTCATCAGTCACCATTGGCCTGAAAACCACCGTTCTCACTGCAGCTCTACCACCAATTTCAATCTCCTCACCAAGCTAACAGTTCCACCAATGCCACCACATCACCATCCAAGCTCCATCACCAGTCTTCTACAACCAATCACCTCCATCACCGCCTTACCAGTCACCACAGGACCACCATCTGCAAAGTAAAAGGAAAAAAAAAGAACCAAATCACAAAGAAAAAAAATATAAAGCCAAGAGCATCAATTTCAGCCTGCTGCTCCACCATAATCAATAGACGCGCACCGCCACTTGCACAAACCTTCCCCAAAACTGACTACACGCACCACCATCATCGCCGTTCTATCCCCATGGCCAAATCAAGGCCTCAACACCACACAGAATAGAGGGAAGAGAGAGCGAGAACCAGCGAGAGAAGAGAAAAAGAAAGAAAAAGAGTGAGATAGAAGGGAGAAAGAAAGGGTAGACGGCGAGAAGAAAACAGAGAAGAGGGAGTGAGTGAGAGACAACAGCTGGAGAGACTGATAAATAGAGGGAGTAATTAGGGCAAAACAGAAGAAAAAACAGATAAAGAAAAAGCAGGGGGAAGATATGATAGAAAAGGGAACGAGAGCAAGAAAGAAGAAAAAGAAGAAGAATAGAGAGTGAGAAATAAAATGGGGCAGATGCAGGCGAATTTGGAAAATGGGGGAGGGTTTGGCATTTTTTATTCTTGATTAGATGTAAATTTTTCATTTAGGTGAGTTTAATTAGTTTTCATCCAACTTATTTGGTTTTTATCAATAGTTAATTTAGTTAGTGTGATAGTTTAGATCATTAATTCAACTTTAATTTATTCTTCTATATGCCTATTTTATCATAAAATAATTCATTTAGGCTTAAGTGTCTGTCTTTCTTTAATATTGTTTATTTGCCCTCAAAGATTTTCATTTTATACAATTGAGTCCTCCACAATTTTTGATTGACCCCCTCCCAATTTTAGTTTCTTTTAATCAAGTCCTGATTAAATGCAATTATGTTTTAATACTTGCTGGAATTTATTGCCTTATCCCTCAATTTATTTTAATTTTGCATCTCTATCCCCTTGGTCTTATGTGAATTTTTAATTTTATCCCTTAAGCTTTATAAAAATTAATTTTTAACCCCCTTAGTTATCAGAATTCACATTTTTACTTCAATTTATCAATACTTACATATTTTAGTCTGTATTTGTTTATATCGAGATACCTTGACTTGTTTGTTCATTTTTTATTAGTATTTATACCAGGACTTCAAAAATGTACTCCATTACATGTTATTTCCTCTTACGTGCTCTAATGTGCTCTTATGTGATTTTCTTGTGCATTTTCTTCATGTATTTCTTATTTTACATACTTTTTGCGTGTTTATTTACTTTATGTTATTTAGTTTTGAATTTTATTGTTATTTAGAAAAAATATAATAGATAGATTATGGTTTCCTTTATTTTTGCAAAATTTTGTACTTAGATAGCTAATGTAATAATTAGATTATCTTCCTTTTGCATTTTGGCAAAATTTTTATATTTAGATAGCAAGTGTAATAGATAGACTATTTTTACTTTTTCCCCCCTAAATTAAAAGTTAAATCCCCTAGTGTAATAGTTAGATCTTGTGCATTTTTTGCGTACTTATGTGCTTACTTGTTTTATCGCTCTCTTTAGGATTTTTGCATCTAGATATTATGTTTACGTGTCATCTGCTCCTATGTGCTCTTATATATCTTTATATGTTTATTTGCTTTTGATTCATGTTTTATCAGTTTTATTAAGCCGTCACAATACAAATCTAATGCTAGTTGTGGCTTTATCGCTTTCCCACTAGTTCAATGCTAGTAGGGGTTTCCTAGAAAGGGCTAGTACAATGCTAAATCCTTGGGTCATTTTAGTGATAGTTTCACTCACGTGCATTTCATCTTATTTCACAAATATTTTGTTTTTTTAAAAATTTCCATATTTCCATGATTTTTAATATATATTTTTTTATTATTACCTATTTTTACACAAACTCATTGTATGATACTTAGATTGCATTTCACTTAGAAATTAGGTCATTTTGTGTGCTTTGACTAGAAATAGTCATCTATTTATGTGGGAAGCGGTGATTGACAGGCAATTCTCCCCTCCGTGAGAAGAAAAATATCAGTCGCGAGTCATTAGTTCTCCGTACCTGTTATGTTGTTTTTTTCACTTTCTTCGACTACTTATTAGCTATATTACTATTTTTCTTTTGTTTTTACATTCTATTTTTGCATCTACACTCATGACTCCCTTAGGGGCTCATTCCGGGTTTCGCAATTAATGCAATAATCCCGATATTCACATTTAGACTCAGGATTTGCATTCATATAGACACATCCAAACGCAATAGAATCTAGGGTTAATTTAAAAAAATTTGATTAAATCTCGCAACTAGTTTCGCTTAGGTAGAAAGGGTTTCTCAGGCGTAAGCCTTTACCTTCCCTTTCTTCAAATGTGACTCCTGAACTTTTTTCTCTCATTTTTCATAGATTGGAGTCGAAAAAAGGGTTTTTAAATATTTTTCTAAAAAATTTACTTTATTTTTAAAATGATTTTTCAAGTGATTTGTTATACCTTAACTTAATACCACGTGATGACTCCATTTTTAAAATAAAATCTTTTTTTTAAAATTAGTTGGCCAAAACTGTCACATTTTTAGTCTCGGTTTTACTTTCGTTTTCAAAATACCATTTGTTTAAAATACATTGTTTCACCAAAAATTTAATTTTTATCACACATGCACGACTTTTTCAAAAATCTTTATTTTTATAAGGGTCATCAGATTGGACTGCCTTTTCTGAACGCGATAGTCAACGACCCCACTGTGCGATCATTTCAAGGCGCGATAGATTTTGGCGACTCCGCTAGGGACCACTAGTGAGTCCAAGCACTTGGATTAGTCACTTTTTCCTACTTTAACATTTTTACTTTATCACGCTTGGGTGTTAGGATTGCATATTTGTTTTTAGGTTTTTAGGGTTTATTTTTGCATTTCACACACCTCATCTCTCGTCTATCTATATGATGTATGTTTACTTATCTTTGCTTTATTTGACCGCACTTGCATTTAGAAAGGGAGTCAGTCACTCTTAGTGCACACGCTTTATTATTCTCTCCTCTCATAAGGGGCACTTCATACTTGCATTCGATATATTTTACCCTTTTTTTATTTGTAGTGGTTGTCACCCACCTATCCTGATTAGGAATAGGATTGATCTACTTAGGCATATGAGCGTGGCACGATGTGCACGTAACCATGTTTAGGATATCACCCGAACTCTCGGTTTAATTCCGTAAGTCTAGAGATTCAGAGACTTTAAGATCCACTCAAACATGTGGTCAGGGCACGATGTGCACGTAGCAATGTCCGTGAGATCACTCAAGCCATCGACCAAGGGTTTGGGATTAATGATCCTTACCCATAGGTCTGAAAGCGGCGAATCGACAGCCTAATTGAGTCTAGATGCATTAGCGAATCAAACCTCATGTATCCATATAGAAAGAGCATATGATAGAGTCAGCTTTACCCTATTAGGTACTCCTGGCACGAGAGGAGGGGACTCACCTCCTTTATTTTCCTTTATGACATTTAATGCTATCTATGTGTATTATTTATTTTTGCCAATATGTTATGTGTTATTTGTTGAATAAACTAACACAATCTCTTTATTTTTTATGTTCGCATTCACAACCATAGAATAAAGAGCCCTAATATGATGCTCTTATAGAAAGTCAACCCAATTTTGGCACGTTTAAATTTTCATCTCACAACTAATTTCTTTGTAAAAGATGGAAAAATAATAAATTTTTGCAAATTGCATGTGATTATAAATAAAATACCCAAAGGTCCAGCCCTAGTACATTTGTAAAGTTTTGAAATTTTCAACTTGTATATCTTTGAATAAGAAGTGTAATTTCAAATCTTTTTTAAAATTTATCCATCCTTATTGCACTTCTCAGCTTTATCTAAACCGCTTTTTCTCAAAATCAATAAATGTATTCAAGAGGATAAACTTTTTTACAATTCACGTTCATCTTTTTTAAATAAATTATGCGTCATGTTTACCTTATCTCCCACCCTCCCGTCCCACATTACACAAAAAGTGATTTTAAATCATATTTCATTCTACTTTAATAAACTGCCATTTTGGAGTTTTATATTCAATGTTGTATCCTATAGCCTTATGGAGACTCGATTTTTCAAATCAAATAAATTAAGTCAATAATTTTTTGTACAGTGCATGGTCCATCTTTCTCGAAGAAATTTTGCATCATTATTAGATTAAAAATCTTTAGAACATTTTTTCAAATTTTGCATTTTGTTTTTATTTAACCTGCTTTAATAAAATGACATCATGTATAAACGTTAGAGGAAACGCCATTTCGGGAATCCCATGATAGGAAAGCCATCCTTTTGTCTTGGGTACATAACCATAAAAGATGTGCACGTGTATATTTTTAATAAATCCTAGCAAATGAGACCTTAGGTAAGGTGATATGAGCAGAATGGAGGCGTTTCTTCCTTGCGGATTTGGCCCATCTTCGATTAAAAGTGGGGTCACACTGTAAAGGATTGTATTTCATGCTAGGTCTACCCTTGGTATAATAAGGGCTCCCCCAAGGACATGCATCTGTTTTATTTTTACTTATACTAATTTTAATTTTTTCATTTTTACAAGTCCTCTAACAAAAGCAGTAAAATAAGAAAGACATCTGATAGATATTTGGTCTTACGTTCGAGTATTTTAAATCATGGTACAATTTCAAATAAACTGTCACATACTCGAGACCCATAAGGCCATCAAAAACATGAGTGCTCTTTTAAATTATTTGAAGGATCATGGACGATTGGTTTTTTTAGAATTGATAGTGCCTAGAACCTAGATAGATGAGTTTGGTTAGGATAAGCAGTGTAATAAATGAAATCGTATTTCATAGCCAGACAATGGTTCATTTTAGATGTAATAAGAATAGGAATAATTTGGTAACGATTCTCTTTTTGTAAATTTAAGATTTCCTTGTGTTTAAAATATTTTCTCATACAAAGCATTAAACAAGTTGCTTCCGAAATTTGTTTGTAGCATTTGATTTTCTCTTCATGTTTTGCATTTAACTTTTGAAAAAGTTTTTTTCAAATCTTTTTGTTATATTGAGCATATATTTCTTTGATTAGGTCTTGGAATCAATCGTATTTTTTCTCAAAACCTAATGTTAATGTCGCGCCCCATTTTTTCTAGAAAGTCAGAAAAAGGAAATTAATACGTTGTGTTGTGTTTATTTGTGTGGAAAAAGAGTATAGGTTTTTGTAAAATAATTTTTTAGAAAATACTTTACAAAAAATAATTTGACAAAAGACGTGATTTTTAGAAAATGCTTTATTTTTTAAAACAAAAAGAAAAGGGCCTAAAATGGGACTTTGAAAATGCGACGGTTTTTGGGCCCGAAAATAGAGTCTAAAAAGGGCTTTTAGTAAAAAGAGAGTCGTCACTTGGTATTGAGTTTTAGTATACCAAGTCACCAGAAAATGTTTTATAAGAGATAAGAAAATTGAGAATGATTTATTTAGAAAATGATTTTTTGAGAGAAATGTAAGAAAAACAAGAAAAACCCCTTTAGACAACCCTAGGTCTTTGAAAACAAGAGAAAAAGGTTCGGGAGTCACAGTTGAAGAAAGGGAAGGCAAAGGCTTGCGCCTAAGGCACCCTTTCAACTTAGCCAAAACTAGTTGCGAGGTTTAGTCTAAATTTTCCTAATATAACCCTAAGATTTTATCACATTTGGATGCAACTATGGAATGTAAGTCTAGTCCTAAAAATGGATATCGTTAAGGGACAAAATATTCCATTGAGGTTTGGTCGAGATTATCGCATTAATTGCGAAACCTGAATTTAGACCTCGATGGAGTCACGAGTATAGATGCAAAATGGAATGTAAAAAGAAAAGGAAAATGATAATATATATAATAAGTGAACAAAGAAATTGGAGATACAGCATAACGGGTATGGGGGACTAATAGACTCGTGACTAGATGTTTCTACTCACGGAGGGGGGGGGAACGGCATGTACGCCACCGCTTCCCACATAAGTAGGTGACTATTTCTAGTCGATTCACACAAATGACCTAAGATTCTATGTGTAGTAGAATCTTAATATTATGCACTAAATATATGTTTAAAATAGATAATAAGTGATAAAGCATATATAAAAATCGATACAAAAATGAAAAAAGGCCTAAAAAAAATGTGTGTGAAATGAGATGAGATACACACAAAAGTGATTCTAATACTAAAATGACCTAAAGGTCTAGCATTGGACTAATCTATTTTTAGAAATTCTCCGCTAGTATTGGACTAGCGAAGAAGCCGTAATTAACCACAACTAGCGTTGGACTAGTGTGGTGACGATACACATATATAATAATAAAACAAGCAAATAAATAAAACACAGATTAAAGCAATAATCACATAAAAGCAGATAATAGCGCATAGGAGCACATAGCACACAAGCATAATATCCTAGATGCAAAGTCTTAGGGAAAGCGAATAAAACACATAAGCACATAGCACACATCGCACACAAGAGCCCTAACTATTACACCGGAGAAAAACCTAATTACAATCTAAAATAGAAAAAGATAATCAAAATAGCCTATCTAACCTATCTATTACATTTTCTATCTATAATACAAAAAGCTCTTGTTAACTAGATGAAAATATAAACTATCTATTACATTTTCTATCTAAATACAAAACTTTTGTCAAATAGAATATTACCTATCTATTACATTTCTTTGAATAATTAAAATTTAAATTTAAGTAAATAACATGACATAAATAAATAAATACTCACACATGAATAAAAATTATAAGCACAAAGATACATAAAAACATACAGAAAAACACATAGGAGCACGTAGGAGCACATAAAGAAACATTGGAAGGGTAATAGGGGTACCTCCCATTCGAAGACTCGGTACAAATGCTAACAACATAAACAAACTTATCAAGGTACCATTATTTAAATAAATAAATCATTAATTAAATAATTTTTAGCTTAATCACTATAAACATGTCACAATAATTCCAAACAATTATAGCAATAATAAACAAATAATTAAAGAAAAGTAATGATTAAATATTTAATAAGAAGAATGAAAATTATTTAAATAAACTAAATAAATAAATAAGTAAGAAAATAAAATAATAATAAAAAATGTAATAATACATGATTAAGTTTTTCAACACACAAATAAGAATTACCAAAATAACTAAAAAAGAAATAAAGAAACTAATTGGAGCATTAATTAAACTAACAAAAACCGAATTTTAGAACATTAATCATAAATTTAATAAAGTAAAATAGAATGTGAAAAGCAATAATTACAAGCTTTGGGGACTTAACTAATTTTAATTTTTCCTTTTGGCAAAAAAAAAATATTACAAGGTTTGGATTAAAAATGAAAATTTAGGCAATATTCTAGAGTGAAAGTGTAACTTACAACAAACAAAAGGATGAAATTATAATTTTAAACCCTAATTAAGGTAATAACATAGTTTATAACAAGTTTAAAAGGCTAGAACATAATTTTCAGCAAGCATAGTGTGTAGCAGCCCCACCTTACCCAAAGGCGCACCAAAGGACTTAGCGGACTGCCTGCCTAACTCTCGCCAGGACTCAAACACGCACTCGATCGATACGGACATACATACTTAATGTAAAATAAAACACATTTATATAATTTACTTGAAAGTACATGTGTCAATAACAGGTTTTACACACTAAAATTTACATAGTATGTACGAGAATAACCTAAACAAGTGGCTAACAAAATACACAAAACAAAACATGTACAACGTCCAAAAGCAGCTTTTACCCAGCTTTAATATTTTGAAAAACCTGGTTAAAGAAAACAAATGAACGGGATGAGCTATAATAGCCCAGTGAGTGCTCAAGACATGCGGCATACCAATAACAAATAAACTTTTAAAGATAATAATTAACAATTTCAATAGATAATGAGTAAGCAAAGTGAGGTATCATATAATCAATGGCGGATACGGCTCACTACGGGAGCAAGCTCAACCGCAGGAGTATCAATCACGATCAAGATAACAAGGATATCGGGACCAAGATAATAGCTCAGGTCTGCGACACTTGTAAAAATTCAATCCAGAGTTACCCTCTTAGAGGAATGGAACTCATATAGGAAAGAATATCACGCACCTATAACCCCAACACCTTATATCACCCCCAACACGCCAGGTTGACTAATCGAGGAATAACGGTGAAATTAGCCCCGGAAGTCCAAGATCAAGCATAAAATATAATCATAAGTTAGCCTTTTCCAGGACTTTACTCAAATATAAAAATTAACACGCACCAAATAACGCCCAACACCTTATATCTCTCCCATACTCAACCACGGAAGTCACATGCACAAATAACACGTTGGATAGTGAAAGCATGTAACACATTGCGGAATAAATACGATAAAGTACACATCTTTTCTCAAGTAACACATTTTATTAAATAATCATGTCAAACATAACATATCATTTTATGCATCGAAATAAAAATATCAAGTATTACATGGAATTTCATGCATCATGCACACATAAGAACCCTCACATGAAATGTCTAAGAAAAGATTTCGCGGTAAGGTTGAGTCTCACTTCCGGACCCTGAAATTTACGAGAAATAATCGTATAAAAATCTTGACTAAAATCTAAGAAATTTCATATGGAAATTCAAGAAATACCCCAAGTCTTTCTAGGGTTTAATTTCTAGGGTTTTGGAGTTTAGGGTTTTACCCTAGGGTTTAGGGTTTTCAAAATTAGGGTTTTCTAACTTTCTAGGGTTTTGCTCGGAAAGGTTTAATTCACTAATAGCTAATCTACGAAAATTTCTGCACACTTAAATTACTAAATTACAGCTTATAAAGTCTTAAATCATAGCCTAATCACTTTTATTCCTAGGTTTTACCGAAATTTCGGCAGCACTTCCCCTACAATCAGACTAACCCAAAATTTTTAACCTGCAAGAATAGATCGGACAACCCAATCTTAAGCAGTTCTACTAATCTCACATCAAACTCACTTCAATTCCATTCAAATTTATCACAAAAATGCATAAACTACTCCAAGTTCTTCAAGCAAATAAAACCTAGATCATGCCATTTCAAGTTTAATTTACTATCTACAAGGCATACAAGTTCACAAGCTTCACATTCATGGAATAAAACTCCATTTTTCATGGCCAAAATCAATCATACTTAACCATAAAAACATAATTTAAGAACTAAAAAAACTATGATCTTTCACTTGAAATTAGAAGAGAAATTCATGGGAAATACCTCTAGGTAGACAAGATTGTTGCTTAGGAGGAAGTTCCACTCAATTTCTATGGTTGAAAAATGAGTAAATGGAAGTAAAAGCTCCAAGAAAAATAAAAGAAAATGGAGAGAAAGGGGAGAAAGAGCAGCCGGCCAAGAAGAAGAAAGAAAAGAGAGAAAATTGGCTAAGTAAAGAAGAAAAGAAATGGAAAAGAATTGGGAAAAAAATTGACCAGTCAAAGCAAGACAAAAACAAAGTAAATCTTGACTTTCTCTCCATGGAAGACTACACTTGGCAATGGTTAATTAGAAGGGATTTTTATTATTTATCCTATAATTAGTCTTGCAAGATTTCTAAGTACAACTCCTAAGGAAGAAGGTATAACATGCTCATTCTCTATTTTTTTTTCCCACAAATTTGGCCACTTTTTTTTTTCCTAATGAACATAATACAAAATAAATGATTTTGGCATGAATTTCTAGGGTGTTACATAGTGCCCAAAAATAAATTTCCAGCAACATTCAAAAGCAAAAAACACAATTTTCAGCCACATTCAAAGGCTAAGATTCAAGTTCTAGCTACTTGGGGGGCAAAATGCAGAATTCCAGCAATATTGAAGGGCAATAATATAATTCCAACAAAGCATAATGACAAAAATAAAATTTCAGTAAGATTGGGAGGACAAAAATGCATTTTTCAACAACAAGAGGGACCAAATTACAAATTTCCAGCAACTTTCAAGGGCTAAAATAAAATTTCAGCAATATTCTAAGGCTAAAATATAATTCCAGCAATGCATGGGGGGTAAAAATACAATTTTCAGCAACATGAGGGACCAAATTTATAATTTTCAGCAACATTTAAAGACTAAAATACAATACCAGCAAACTTGGGAGGTAAAATTACAATTTTCATAAATATCAGAGGGTAAAAATGTAATTTCAGAAAAATTTATGGGAAAAAATTTAATTTTATAAAAATATAGGGGTCAAAATGTAATTATAGAAAAATATGGAGGTCAAAATGTAATTATGTAAAAATCGGGAGACCAAAATGCAATTAATTAGGACCTAATTGAAAAGAAAATAAAATTGTGAGGGTCAATCTAGAAAAAACAAAAACTTAAATGCACAAATCATAAATGTTTAGGGCCACAATAACATTAATAAAAGTCTAAAGACTATAAAATAAATACATATTATTAATTAAAATGAAATTAAAAAACTAAACCAATAAAATGACGTAGTTTTGAGTGAAACTACGTCAAAACGACGTAGTTTCACTAAAACTACTTTTTTTCCGGTTTCCTTCTTTCTTTCTTTTTTTTTTCTTTTTCTTTCTTTTTCTTCTTTCTTCTTTCTTCTTCTTTTCCAGATTTCTCTCTTTTCTTTTTTCTTTCTTCTTCCTTCCCCGATTCTGTTCTCTCCCCCCTCTCTCTCGCCTCGCCGGATTTCTCTTTCCGATTTCCTATCCGGCTCTCTCTTTCTCTTCTCGGTCAGTCTCTGTCCCACTCTCTTTCTCTCCTCTCTTGGCTCTCTCAAATTGACCCCTCCCAAATCATGCCAAAATCTCCAAATACACCATAGATCCACAAACCTACATTTATCTAAATTTAGTGAGCGAAATTGAAAGAGAGAAAAAGAGATTATACCTGGATTCAAGAGGAGATTAGGTAGTGGGCAGGGGCTGTTGACGGTGAGTAGGGGAGGGCGTTGCTGATTGTAGTGGCGCTGACTTGGTAGTGGCGCTGGTGGTGACGCTGGTGGCGACGGTTGATGGTGGTGTTGTGGTGGTAGTGGAGGGTCCTGGAGCCGTTTGTGGTGTGTCTGTATGTGTGCTTGAATGTGATTTATGTCAAAAAATATGTGTGCCTTGAATGTGTTCTGTGATTTTTCGCAGGTGTGTTGTGAAGCTGGTGTGTGTGTGTGTGTGAAATCCGTCTGTGATGTGTGTATTTGTGCAGGAGAATTGGATGCGTTTTGTGGAATGGAGAGTGTAGTGTGATGCGAGATGTGCGTGTGATGCTTCTGTGCTTTGCCACTGATGTGTGTGTTTTGAATGGGTGAATGTTCAGGTGCAATATGTGTTGTGTGTTGTGTGTTTGTTTGCTGCAGGTAGGCTGTGTGCCAATGAGTGTTTGTGTGTGTGTTTGTTTGCTGCAGAATGTGTGCGTGTGTTTGTGAATTGCGCAAGGTTGAGAGCTGAGTGAATGGAGTGTGCATGTGTGTGTGTGCTGTGAGAGAGACGAGAGAAGTGAGTTTGTGAGAGTTGTGTGCAATGTGTGTGAATGTGAGGTGTGTCTGGTGTGTGAGTCTGATGTGTTTGTGTGTGCAGGTATGTGAAAACAGTGTGTTTTGTGCTTGTGCAATGTATGTTGTGTGTGTGAATTTGTGCGTTTGATGCGTGTTTGTGTGTGCAGAGAGGATGAGAATTGTGTGCCTGTGAGTTGTGTCTGTGTGCAGCGGAAAGGGATGAGTGAAAATGTGTGAAGTGCAGGTACTAGTGAAGTGTGGATTGTGTGTGCCAGTGAGAGTGAATTCCTGCAATTGTGCTGAGAGGAGGGTTGACCAAGAGAGTTGAGTAGTGAGTGAAGTGTGTTTTGTGGTGTCTGTGAGTCTGTGTTGTCTTGGTGTGTGATATTTGAGTGTGCAGGTGTTTTTGTGAAAAAAGAGAGGGAGGGAATGGTGAGTGTCTTTTTTTTGCAGGTCTGAAATTGTGAGAATTGAAAGGGTGATGATGATGAAGTGAGAAAGAAAAATGAGCAAAATCCCTTCAAATCCCTCAAAATCTACTGATTGAGTGTAAAAATGGGGAAGAAGGTGGAGTTGGTGATATGGGATGGTTGCCAAAAGGGATGGTGTTTGTAGAAGCAATCACCTTTACAGAAGCAACAGCAGCAGCAACGTTGTTGCTGTTCCATTCAGTTTCTTTTTTTTTTTTTTTTCTAAAGAAGAAATTTGTAATGAAAATAAAGAAGAAAAGAAAAGAAAAAAATGAAATAAAATAAATCAAATAAAAAAAATATTTGTATTCCCTAAAATGAATAAGAAAAATACTAAAATTTAGAGTTTTAAAAATGAGTAAGTAAAATTTACCGCACAAATTTAAAAAATTAATATAATATGAAAAATGTGTAATTAATAGAAAAAATAAAGTATTAAAATAAATACTAAACGATTTCTAAAATCATGAATATATGAAACATGCATAACAAATTTTTTCACTTGAAAAATTCTCATAAAAAGATTGCATTGGAAAACGTGCCATTAAGTCAAAAATACTAAATTTTAAATAAATACTAGATGACTTTCAAAAATCATTAAAATTATAAATAATGATAAAAATAGTAAAATTATGTATTTAGGAAATAAAATAAAATAAAATAATATTTACGTGATGAAATTATCATTTTGCCCCTGATGTGACGAATTAGTCACAATATATACAAAAATTGTAATCGACCCTCGAAAATGAAAAATAAAAAATACCCCCGAAATGAAGTAACACACATATTCTCATAAAAGGTGTGTCAAAATTTGGTATCTACAGTTAGATTTGTGTAATTATAAAGTTTTTTCTTTTAATGAGTTTAAATTGAATGAAAAGAAACATATTTTCTTGTTTGTTTTGATGGTGAAAATAAATTACCCATAGTTTTTGGATGTCATCTTATTAGAAGCTGATAATTACCACTCCAGTATTTTTTAGATTCTAAATTTACGCAAACTGTTAAAGAGAACTAGAGTTATACCGAAAAGGAATACAGATTCCATGTTAAGGATTTTGAATGATACAGAAGCTATCAATACTAGCACTAAGGTAGAATGACGGATTTATTGTTCAAATTCTCACTTGTGGGCACTCGATTTGTTAAGAAAGAGGACCACAATGAATTGTCAAACAAGTTTCCTATGCATGTTCAAAGGATCTAAGTACAACAAAAGGGACAAACGTGTAGAGGATGCAGCTTCAACCAATTAACAAGGGGAGTTTTATTGTTTCATGTCCACAATTTCTTATTTAGCTTGAAATGTATTGTACAAGTTATTCAGCTTGAAATGTATTGTACAAGTTATTGTGAAATTAAGATAGGAGATGTCACAGGCTTGTGAGTTGTAGTTAACAATTGTAATTTTGTCTAATTCTCCTATGGATGAAATTACTTTATATGCATTGACAAATGCATTCTTTGGACAATAACAAATGATTATTATATAGTTTGAAGTTTTGTTCTTATAAAAAGTATATCTTGTAAAATGATAGAAATTATGTCTAAATTTTGTACGTTTGATAAAAATTTCTCTTCTTTACTTAATTTCATATGTCAAGTGATGATTATGGTCAATTAATGCAATAATGTAATTTATGTTATAACATCTATTATGAGGGGTTTTTATGCTACAAAATAAAATAAAATAAAAAGAAGAAAAGAAAAAATAAGAATGATGTGATTTTTCTACTACAATAGTTCTTGTGCTTAGTAATCGGGAGTTTTCATTCAAAAATGTCAACTTTTGCATTAAACGGTACTTGAATTATGAGTAATACATTACAAATTTGAGCAAGTAAATTGTGAAGTAACCAGAGATCTTCATCCAACCAATGTCGATTCTTGCGTAAAAATACAATTTTACTTCAAAAAAATAGTTTTTACTACTTGCTTAAATATTGAGGTGTTGAGTAACCAGGAACCTTCATAACCAATGTCAATTTTCGTGTCAAAAGACATGCTTGTATTTTAAGTAATTAGTTCACTAGAATAAAATGCTTTCAAGTGAAAAATGAAATAGATCATAGACATGAGATGCTCTTTGATTGATCTTATAATTCATTTACTTGTGAAATTCGGTAAGGTGAAGAAATTATTTTGAACTAACTTAATTGTGATATAATTTCTTCTCTTTTACTTGATATTATAAGCATTAAAGATAAAACAATAAATTGCATAATGATTATTTATTTGGTCTTGAGAAAATACATTTTAGAATGCACACATGTGATTTCAATGATTGAATCATTAGTTGATAACGCATTTTTCAAATAATTCGAGGACAATCAATGATTTAAGTGTGAAAAAATTGATAAATGTCAAAATTATACATCTAAATTGTTTGTTTTAGTGTGAATTTGACTCATTTTGTATATTTTTTATTCGAATTTAAAATTTTAAGGCTAAAATAATTTGAGCGGATTGACATACAGGTTTTTTAAAATTTTTGCAGGCTAAGGACATTCAAACATATTAGATCAGTTGAAGCATAGCCTTTCTCATTGAAAAGGAAAAGACTAGAAACATCACTGTTTTCTACCAAAATTAGATGGTTGGATATCTCCCTAGATCATTAATTCAGATAGGAAAATGAGGCCTTTTTATTTGATTTGGTAAATTTTCTTTTAAAAAATTATTGTAAAAAGAGACATATCAAAATCATGCCTTCTTTCTTGTCCTTAAATATTTTCTTCCCCTAGTTTTCCTATTTGAACTTCTAGAATAGTGTGATTTTCGTTTCATAACCCACTTGATGGTTGTACCCCACATTGGGAAAAATTTTATTTTTGTTTGTCAAAAAAAAAGGGAAAAAATGGGAAACCAATGCGAAAAAAAAAGGAGAACCCCAAAGAAAGTAATAAATTGGGGCAATCTTTTTTTTTAAAAAAAATATATAGGAAAAGAAGAACCCCAAAAGCCAATGGCAAAATTGGGATGAAAAATTTTGAAAAAAGAATAGGTGAAAACTTTCAAACCTGGGGCAAATTCTCTACAAATGTGACCTCAAGATGTTTAATCCCTTCTTAACTTCTGCTTTCCAATCTTTTTAGCACATTACTTGACTCCATTGCAAAACTCAAAAATGTTATCGACTTCTATCTATATCTTGTAATGATTCTAAAAGAAAATTTATAAATCAAAGAGGCATATAATATTAATATATCCATCCCAAACCATCATGAGAAGATGGCCTTACTGATGCCAAAAGCTATTCAAATACTAGTATGTTTTAATGAAAAGGGAATGACTATCTCAAATTTGAATGCTGCCATTCAAAATCCGAAAAGGTACTTTGGTCCATTAAATCCTACAGTTGAGGGCTCATAAGTAAAAAATTCAGTATGCCGACATGAAATCCATTTAGAAGTTGGTGACCATTGAGGTTTCTCGAATGCATTGATCATTTTGTGACAATTTTGAAAATCAAATGGGAATAGCATCCAAATATCAAAAGGCATCTTTTAAAGAATAACTTCAAAATCAATTTTTTGAAAAATGTTTCATTTAGACTTTGTGTATTTCATGTTATTTACTTTATAAAATTTCTTTCTGTGACAGCCCCACCTTACTCAAAGGCGCACCAAAGGGCTTAGCGGACTGTCTGCCTGGCTCTCGCAAGGACTCGAGTCAAGCACGCACTAAAATCTGTAAAACAATTGTCACTCTGTAGAAAAGTTATTAATACATTCATATGATATTCAAACTTAAAAGTAAAAGTACTAATTAAGCAGATAGCATATGACTCTCATACCAACTGTAACAGTATCTCAGGGTCACATCACATACGTTTATTAATACAGTAATATCTCAAACAGTCTTTCTATCAAAATCCTACCAAGATCTACCCTTGAATCCTCACCGCCGGCTTTAGAGATAGGAGCCTGTTTAGGGAAAATAAATAAAAGAGGGTGAGCTATAATAGCTCAGTGAGGTTCTCACACATGCAAACACAGAGCAAACAATCAGAAATAAATAGTCAAATAACAGGAGTCATAAAATAACATAAGAATCAATTAAGTAAATAATAAATTAAACAAGGGCAGATACATCTCAACCACGGGATCAAGCTCATCCGCGGGAGTATTTAGTACATAATCATGTGGTAGTAATGTTCGGACCAATAAAGAAGGCCAGGTCCTTGCCAATGATCAAGTAATTCAAGGTAATAGTTCCCGTAACCACCCATGCACCTTTACCTCCTTAACTATCACCTCACCAGGGTGAGATCTCAACCCTGGAGGGCAACAAGCAAGAAAGTTCAATCCGAAGTTGGCCTCTTTGAGGATTCACAACTCAAGGGAAAGAACAACACACCCTGAAGCAACCAGCACCTTATATCCTCCGTCGAACTACCGGCCTGAAAGCTCAATTTAGTTGAAAGTTCACAAATAAATATATTCACATTTGATAAAATTGTGCATGTAACAAATTACGGGATAGATGTGATAAAGTACACACCTTCCCTTTATATAGTACATTGTGACAACTCATGAATATCAAGTGTGCATAGAATTAACATTTAAACATGCATTAGGCATACACAAGAAAACACTAACCTGAAACGTTTAAGAAAATATTTCATAGAAAGATTGTGATTCGTTTTCAGGTCCTGAAATTCAAGAGAAATAATTGGATGAAAACCCGACTAAAATCCTAAATAGCGTAGTAAGAAAATTCAAGAAATAATCCGATCATTTCTAGGGTTTCATTTATAGGGTTTTAGAGTCTAGGGTTTTACCCTAAGCTTTAAAGTTTTAGGATTAGGGTTTTAATTTTAGGGTTTTCTTATTCTAAGAAAATTCAATTCATCACTAGATTATTTTCTAAAAATTTATGCACACTAAACTCTTTCAATTTGACATATTCTAGATTAGAAATTTCATCCACCATTTTTCTTTCTTTATTTCTACCGAAATTTCGGCAGCATCTCCCCTTAAAACCTGACTAACCCAAAATTTTACCTGCAAGAAATCAACCATCCAATCCATTTTTCAACAAGTTCTACAACTTCTATGTTCAATTCAAACTCAATTTCATTCAAAATTCTACTCAAACTCAAGATTTCTACTCCAAGTTTCTTCAACCAAGCAACATATAATACATGAAATTTCAATGTTTAAATGCTATCTACTAGTCTATCTAACCAAGAGAACACTTTATCTAACAAGTAAAATTTCATTTCATGCTTAAATCTTCAAGTACTACTAACAAGTACCTAGTATAAAACTTGAACAAAAGCTAAATAAAACTTAAAATTAATAGCAAAAGTTCATAGTACATACCTTAAACAAGCTTAGAACTGTGCTTAGGAAGAAGAAAAGCTCACTTTCTATGGTGGAATTTGTCTAAAATTGAAGAGAAAGCTCCAATAAAATGAAAAACAAGAGAGAGTAGAGAGAGGACCAGGAGGTTCGGCCAAGGGAGAAAAGAAATGGAAGAGAATTAGGTCAAGAAAGTATAAAAGAAATAATAGTTACTAGCTGGCTAAATATAATTTGTGTAAATTTTAATCATCTAACACTTAGTAATTAACAAGTTTTATGGCATAAATTTTTAAAGCAAAAGAGAGGAAATGAGAGTAGGGAAGGGCCGGCCATAAGGGAGAGAAAAGATAGGGAAATAGGTCAAGAAAATGGAAAAGAAATAAAGAAAATAATGGAGAAAAGAAGGACCAATTATAACAAGAAAAGAGTCATGTTAGGTTGTATGCTTTTAATGAAATGTTGGCTAACTTGGTTAAATTTGATTAGTGAAAATATTAGTCACTTATCTCCTAGTAATTAGTAAACATTCTTGGCACAAATTTTAAAGCAACATGAAAAGAATAGAGAGGGAGAAGGAGCCGGCCAAGGGAGGGACAAAAATCAAGTGAATATATAAAATTTCTAGGTCAATTATTGAACCAAAGTTCAATTAGTCAAAAGGCTTAAAATTGGTGAGGTTAGTTAGTCAAAATTAAACACTATTATAAACTAATGGTCCAATGAAATTAATCCAAATTGGGTACTTAGGTGTTCCACTTAATCAGGAAAGAATCTCATTTAATTAACCTAATTAACTTAAGAAATCTTCCAACTAATAAATCAAAGATTAACTCTAAACCCTAAATAAAAGAAATTCCCTTATGAAATGCATTTCAATTTTTACCCTTTTTCTTTTTCTTTTTTCATTCATTTTTTTTTCTACTAATAAACATAACATGAACCAAATGATTTTTGTATGGATTTCTGGGGCGTCACACTTTCACCTTATTGCATGTGAAGCATTTGTTAAGCAATTCATATTTTGAAAATTTTGACATTTATTTTGTTTGAATTTGAAATAAAAGCAAAGGCAATTCTAAATTTATCATAAGTCAGAGGCATACATGAATTGCAAGACTATTTGGGAGATTTGATCTGAATCGTTAATCGAAGGTTATTGAATTCGAGAAACTTGTGAAAAGTAAAACAAGACATCATATCAGAGATTCGAGATGGAAATACTCATGTTTGCATGCACTTGCAAAATCAAGGAACTGACAAATGGTGGTATCATTTTTGCAATTGTCGTTGTTTTTTCTCTTTTTGCAGGTGAGATCACATCATCATCATTTGAGACCTTCGTTAGAAACAAAAAATTGGGGCAAATTTTTTTTGAGAAAAATTAATTCCAAAATTAACACTGGGCAAATTTTTTGAGAACAATTTGATTTCAAATGCTTGAGGTTAAACTTTTGAAAGATTGATTTATACTGAGGCAAATATTTTGAAGGATTACTATGAAATGAATGTTGATGCTTCATAGAGCATCAAATCTTGAAAACTTGACTTCAAATTAGTTTGATACCATACACTAGGGCAACTATTTTTAAAATTTTTTTTAATTTTTTAGTTGATTTGGATAAAATCCTCAACAGTTGTTTTTCAAAATTTTCTTTAATTTCTCTATGCATTTTGTCTAGCAGCTTGAACCTCATTTTGCTCATTCTAATCTAGTGATCTATACCCTCACATTTCATTCATTAGTTTAGCATCATGCATTTATGCATTTATCTAATAACTTGGACCACATCATCATGTTTAACTTTTTCAAATCAACACTTGTTTAGAATTTTTTTATCTTATTGCATATTGTTCAAATTTTGTCCAACATGTTTACATTTTTTACCTTTTCTATTAAGTCTCAACTCATCCGTCGGGTTTACATTTCTGTTTAGGTTCCAACTTGTTCTTTGGGTCCTAACTCATCCGTTGGGTTTACTTTCTATTAAGTCCCAACTCGTCTGTTGGGTTTACTTTTCTGTTAAATCTTACCTCGTCCGTTGGTTGTACTTTTCTGTTAAATCTCAACTCGTCCATTGGGTCCCAACTTGTCCATTAAGTTTACATTTCTGTTAAATCCGAACTCGTCCATTAGACTCCAATTTGGCCGTTGGGTTTACCTTTTTGTTTAAATCCCAATTTGTCCGTTGGGCCCCAACTCGTCCTTTAAGTTTAGTTTTCTGTTAAGTCCCAATTTGTCAATTGAGTTTACCTTTATGTTATACTCCAACTTGTCTGTTGGTTTACTTTTCTGTTAAATCCCAATTCGTCCATTGGATTTACTTTTCTATTACATTTTAGCTCGTTCATTGGGTTCCAACTCGTCCGTTAAGTTTACTTTTCTATTAAGTCCCAACTTGTTCGTTGGGTTTACTTTTCTGTTAAATCCGAACTTGTCTGTTAAGCACCAACTCGTTCGTTGGATTTACTATTCTGTTTAAATTTTAACTCATCCATTGAGTCCCAATTCGTCCATTGGGTTTACATTTCTACTTAAGTTTCACTTCGTCCGTTGGGTCCCAACTTATCCATTGAGTTTGTTTTTCTATTAAGTCCCAACTCATCTATTAGGTCCCAACTCATCAGTTGGTTTTACTTTTTTGTTCGACCCCAATTCATCCGTTGGGTCCCAAGTTGTCCGTTGGATTTATTTTTCTGTTAAGTCGCAACTCGTTCGTTAGGCCCCAATTTATCTGTTGGGTTTATTTTTTTGTTAAGTTCTAGTTCGTCCGTTAGGTTTACATTTCTATTAAGTTCCACCTCGTTTGTTGAGTTTACTTTTCTGTTAAGTTTCAACTCGTCCATTGGGGCTCACCTCGTCCATTGGGTTTACAATTTTGTTAAGTCCCAAGTTATTCATTGGGCCCCAACTCGTCCATCAGATTTACATTTATGCTAAGTCTCACCTTGTCCATTAAGCCCAAACTCGTCCGTTGGGTTTACTTTTCTATTAAGTCTCAATTCGTCCGTTAGGCCCAAACTCGTTCGTTAGGGCTAGCTTGTCCACTGGGTTTACATCTTTATTAAGTTTCAACTCGTCCATTAAGTTTTAATTTCTGTTTATTTTAGTTTGGCAGCCTAAATTCTGCATTTTCATTTGCATTCTTATATATTCATGCATTCATTTTTCTATCTGCACCTCATTTGCAAATTTCATTTTTCCTAGTAATTATCTAGCATAGGTCTAGCATACTGCATGTTGTTTTAATGTGCCTAATAATTTGCATATTATGTTTTCATTTCATCAGTCTTTATTTTGAATTTTCGGTATGCTCAATCCTTTGCATTGGGTATTGTTTCATTTTCAATTTTCAATAGTTATGTTTGCAGCATTAGATACCATGTCATTTGAATTGTGCACTCAATCGTCTTGCTTTAGCATTCTTGTTCTTTTTATGTCATCATGCATTAGTTATCATATTAGTCCATTTATTTTCATATTTTAAAAAAAAGGATAAAAAAGGAAAAAAAAGAGAAATTTTTTTTTTTTGAGTTAGGTTGCATCCTAGGCTTGACACTTGATTCTCCTTTGTTTTAAAATCTTTATTGTATCCATTTTTTGTCCAGCAGTTGGACCCGGCACCTGTTATTTATATTTTCAAATTGGCAGCCCAACTTTACATTCATCGACCTTGGCAGCCCAAGGTCATACATCCGTCCAGCAGTTTGGTCGGAATCTGTTATTTATATTTCAAGTTTGACAACGTAAACTTTGCATTCATCAACTTTGGTAGCCCAAGGTCATCTACATTTTCGGCAGTCTGGTCAGCATTACATTTCCAAGTCTGACAACCCAGATTTGCATTGCATTCATCATTTTTAGTAACCCAAGACCATGCATCCGTTAAACAGCCTGAACGGCATATATTATTTACGTTTCAAGTTGACAGCCAAGCATTGCATTTGGCTTATCATTAATTATTCTGTCAGTCCAGACTTATTTTTTTGGTCTATTAGTTTATGCACTTTTTTGTCTTACAGTCTGCATTGTTTTAGGTTATCTTTTTTTAGCAGTTCAAATGTTACATTTCCTTCTCTATTTTGGTCAATAAGTTTTCGTTTGCAATAGTGTATTGCATTTATATTTCACTTGCATCTGAATTACGTTTGAACTAATTCCTTTCATCGAGACATGAAGGCAGTTCCTAAAGAGTTCAATCACATATTTTTCTATGATCATTTATTTGTTAGTTGCACTTCATCACATTCTCATATTATGCATGTTTAGATCTTTCTAGTTTACATAGTATCTATTTTTACATTTAGGTGAGTCAAAATTTAGTATTGTCTACGTCTTTGTTTGAAATCTCTGCGAGATTCTCAACAAATAAGAGCAAACTACAGACACTAAATTTTGACACACCATTTATCTTTCCCAGCATAGGTGGTATTTTTTTCCATTTTTGAGGGTCAAATTCTAATTTTTTGGCAAAAGAGACAATATCAACAATTTTGAGGGCAAAACAGTAGTTTTAATCTGTAAATATTTCTATTAGTTTTAAAATTTTGAACGTACATTTTTATATTTTTATACATATTTCTAAAATTTTGTGATTTTTTAGAATTTAATTGATATTATACTGTATATTTGGTCATTGTAAGGGCAAAATGGCCATTTCACCTCGCGAATACCATTTTCGCCTATTTTTGAGTCCCAAATTTATTTTTTTAGGTTTTTAAACATTTTTCTAAATTTGCTATTTTTTCGGGGATGATTGTTATTTTTCTGTAAATATCGCGTTCAAGGGTAAAATAGTCATTTCGTACTGTGAACATATTTTTCAATAATTTTTTAGTTCTAAATTTATTTTCTAAGATTTTAAATTTATTTTTAATTTTTAAAATTTTTTGAATCCAATAGCTATTTTTCTACTTATTTTGTCATTACAGGGACAAAATAGTCATTTTACACCCCGAATGCATTTTTAGCCAATTTTAAGTTCTAGTCTTTATTTTTTAGATTATGAAATCTATTTTTGAATTTTTTGGTGAATTTTGGAGATCATTGTCATTTTGTATTAATTTTATTTTTTGTGTCAAAAATAATTTTTTTAAGATAAAATTAGGATTTTATTACTAGTGACATTTTGGTTATTTTGAGGTATCTTTAGAGGTCAACACTACTAAATTCTATAAATACCCCCATTAAAAAGGAAAAAAGATAAAAAAAAAACCCTAAACTTATATCTTTCTAAAGAAAGCTAAAAAAAACACACACTAAACCACCACAACACACATACGCATAGTTTTGATTTATTTGTTACTGTTCATCATCTATACAAGATCAGATTATACTGTTCATCACCAGATTCCTCCAAAATCCAAAAGTTAAGTTCATATATAAATTTTTTCTATTTTTCATTCACTTTTTTTTCATGTGGAAAGCAACGAATTGACGGGTTGTTCTCTCTCTATAAGTAGAAAAATGTCAGTCACGAGTTATTAGTCCTCGTACCCGTTTTGTTGCATTCTCCACTTTCTTTGACACTTACTATCTATCATTTTTTTTTCTTTTAGCATTTTATTTTGCATATAAGCTCGTGACTCCCTAGAGGTTTCAACTTGGGTTTCGCAATTAATGTGATGACCTCAATCAAGTCTCGACGGAACATTTTGACCCTCTCGATATTCGCCTTAGATTTAAGATTTGCATTCATATAGATACATTCAATCACGATAGAATTTAAGATTAATTTAAAAATTTTTGATTAAACCTCACAATTAGCTATGGTTAGGAAGAAAAGGTATCTTTGACGCGAGTTTTTACCTTAGACACGAGTTTTTGCCTTTTTTTTCTTCATATGTGACTCCCGAATCTTTTTTCTCATTTTTTGTAGATCATAGTCGAAAAATGATTTTCAAATATTTTTTAAAAAATATTTTTTTTTTGCTAAATGATTTTTTGGGTGATTTGGTATACCCTAACTCAATACTACATAGCGACTCAATTTTCTTAAATAAAATCCTTTTTCAAAATTAGTTGGCTAAAATTGTTACATTTTTAGTCCGGCCTTATTTTATTTTAAAATATCATTTTTTTGTAAATAACGCTTTTTCACTAAAAATCTTATTTTTATCACACGCGCACGATTTTTCTCAAAAACTTGTTCTTTTCAAAAGGGTCATCAGACTGGACTACCTTTTCAAGGCGTAAAAATCACCCATCAACAACCTCTGTGTATGATTTTCTGGGCACAACAAGCATGAGTAGCTCGTCAGTCTTGTTAAAAGAACTTGATTGTTGTCCAAGTAGATACACCTATTGAGTATATATATTTTGAAGGAATCATCTCACTTGTAGCAAATTTATGGATGAACCACAGAGATTTGGGTGGGAAAATCCACTTGCCTTCTCGAAAATGCTTTATCTCATCAAAAGTAACATGATTGCATTTAGAAGTAAGGTCGAAGAGTACAAGATCATGTCCTTTGAATACATATTTACGCAAATATATAACCAGTTTTAAAGGGGAACACATTTCTGCATTAAGATAGCAATCAAATAAAGCAGAAACCAAGAACATATGGCATGACCCAACTGTTATCAAGTTCACAATGTTGAATCTTAATAATTTTTCTACTATTCCCATGCCTATGATGAAAATAGCCATCATCTGCATGTGTAATATAGTCAGAGAATTCCTTAGCCATCTCTCAAGCAAATATTATTTGTATTTAGCTCGCCATAAAGTCCGTGAATCATATGTTTCATGATTAGGTTGTAGAGGTGTGAATTTCTAATAGATTACGTATTTTAGACCGCCAACGGCTCATTTTTATGACTTCTAATAGGTTAGTAATGTGGTTACGTAACAAGCAGAATATAAACATGGGGAAGACTTCTATTACAGAATTTAATGACTACAAACAAGATGACGTATTTGAATAATGGTTTAGTCAAAATTTCATATTTGAGTAGTTCCAATTTTTATCCAGGGACTCTTAACAATGAATTTCATCTATCTTGTGGCAGTTGCTCAAACATGAGGTTCTTTTCCATTTCCGGCCACATTGTGTTATCGGTCTAGTAAGGAAATAGTCAAGCTTGCCATATTTTTTACTAAGACTACTACATCAATGTATGTGTGATACATATCTTTTGGATTGCCAGTATATGAATTTGGCAAAATGGTTTTTTTGAATAACTTTATTACATCTAGTTTCATCAGTTAAAATGTTGTCCATAACTTCTTGTAACATTTCTATTCTTCTTTTAATTACTTTTTTCTATGTTAATCAAATCTTAATAGTTCAATTTTATTGTAGCTACCAACTGCATATTGTTAAAGAAATCTACCAATTTGTAGCAGCATATACTTGTAACTCTCTCGTTTGAAGTTTGCAAAAATAATATGCTTCCTAGTAGAGACAATAGCTCTTTTTCTCTTATCTTTATCGGCAACTGCCAGCTACATATGTGTAAGGTTTAATAAGGTGTAATGAAGTTTAGTATATGTAGAAATCAATATTTGAAACTGAAGAATAGACGTGAAAGATTTAGGAAAACTTCTTTTTTTCAGTCTTATCAAATGATCAGCACTGCACGCTGAAGCAGGATCAAAATTAACGTGACAACTTGAGGAATTGTACTTTTTTTCATGTCCATATGGTATCTGTGGATTCCATAGTGCCGACAAGTCTCATCACGAGGGAATAGAATGGGATATTATAAAGAATTATAGCAACCATAATAGTGCTATATTCTATGGTCTGTACTAAAATGGGTGTAAACTTGGATATGTGGATTTGTATCAAGAGGACGGTGCTTAGATTTAGTCCAAAGATTAGCAACTTACGAGGAGGTGGGATAGTTATAGACATGTTGGTCTAGTCCTGGATTTAATTAGATGCAACATCCTTTTCAAAGTTTACAATCCACCATTACTAAAAATTTCATGCAAGACCAAGACGTCTTTCTTAATAGTTTGGTTGGAACTTTTGTGCAAATGTATTTTAGAGCTGTTGCTTTTCTATCTCTATATTATATAGAAAGAACTTGGTCGCCAAATATGATCATAATAATATTATTTTAGAGTTCTTTTCTTTCCAGCAAGTATTCATAGTTTCAAAAGCAACTGTATCACTCCTTATTTTTTCAACTTAAAAAATTGTGTATAAGAAGCATATGGTTGTTACCAAATACTCTTCTCTTGGTGGGGTTGATAGCCACTATTGTCGACCACCTCAAAACATCTCAAACTCCTACATAACTTAAACAAATTTGGATTTCTTTAATATTCAAAAAAAAAAAAAAACACATGCGCACACTTACTCATACAAACATACAAACCTACAAAATGAATAAAATTGTTGTAAGCATAATATGGTTAGAATATTCTGCTTCTTTTTTCCATCTTTTAACAATGCACTTTCCTTCTCTTTGTCATCATTTATTCTTTAATTCAGTTTAACAAGCAAGATGTCTGAAGCTGAATCCCTAGGCAACATGAGGGATGATTATGATAGACTAACTTGCACCCTTTATCTTGATGAAATTTGCCTGGAATGATTTTACATAACGAGCATGCATGTACTTTGCAACAATTGTAGAAAGCTGCTTATTCTTCAATCTTTCTGGACAGATGTAGAAGAAAGCACTTAGGTGGCGTTTGGATTAGGGGATTGGGACTGGTAATTGGAATAAACCCCATAATAGGTGTTTGGATTAGGGGAATTGGAATTGAGATTTGGGAATGATATAAAAAAAAGTTGGGTTTTCCCAATTCCCAACCAATTTGGGGGGTTTTGCCAAAGCCCAAATTTCATTCCCAACCAATTCTAACTCTTCCCTCCCGCCGCACTTCTCTTTCGTCATTTTTGCCAGTGAAGGTCCCCCCACCTCATCCTTTTCTCCTTCTCACACCCTTACCACCTTAGTTACATTCTCCTTTCTTCTCGTCTCTCTCTCTCTCTCTCTCTCTCTCTCTCTCTCTCTCTCTCTCTCTCTCTCTCTCTCCCCCCCCCTTTTGTTTCTCGTTCATTTATAATACCACTACTACTACTATGAAAGCAAATATGTTTGATCATATATTTCCATGTCCATCAAGATGATGCCATAATCTCGCAGGTCCCTGTCCGCAAGATTCCCCATCGACCTTGGCCTTCGTCCTCACCGTCCTTTTCAATCTAATCCCAATATCATCCAAACCCCACCCACCAAATACTTCAAGTTGGGCTTCTTTCTTTCTTTAAACTAGAAAAAGAATTCAAAAAAAAAGAATTTTTTTAAGCATTTTATTTATTTATTGAAATTTCTTTGCTATAACAGGTTCTTTAACAAAAATCCAGTTGTGTAAAAATGCTTCTGAGATTGAAGAATCGAGACTGTGCCTAAAGTAACGAACCATTTCTTGTGAATTAAGGGCTTTGGCTAAAATGGTGCATCAATGTTTTCTAGCAGTGACTATGAGTGGGTCAATGTTGGATTGGTTAGTAGTTTGTGTGTTGCAAATGGGAGTCCTTTGTTTGCAAGGGAAGATTTTATAAAGAGAACTCAGCCAAAAGAAACGACAGGTTGAAGAGGAGGAAAGGGGAAACGAGGAAGTCCTTTGTTTGTACTCCAATGACAAATAGGAACCAGGCTTCAGGTTCAGTGCACTTACTGAGAAGCAGCAGTACCAGTAAGGAGAACAAGAAGCCATCTCTAGTTGCTGCAAATATTGACAGATTTGCTGGATTTGGGCTTGGAGAAAAGAAAATTAGTGTTAGAAAGGGTAGGAAGAACTGAGTTCTTATCTTGGTTTATGAAGGAATTATTGCACAGTTTTATTGTCCTGTTGGCAGAGCATATGTTTTGGTTGTCATGGTTTCCAAATTTGTTTTGCTACTTTTTTTATAATAGATTTTAGTTTTTGAGGTCACAATTTGAGGTTTGAGAGGTTTTTCAGATATAATGATGCTTTGCTTTCAGAAAACAAAGACTATGCAACTCATAGCTTGAATGCAATTAAATTTTTGCATGATGTATATTGGTTTCTTTGTTGGACTTCTCAATTTCACTTCTTGGTTATTACCAATCACATGCATTGATTAAGAGTATGTCATACATGAGCAGACGGTTTAATACTTAAATAATATGCAATTATTTAATGATATAATGTGATCATTCCATTATTTTAGCCGCAATAATCCCCAGATAACTTTATTACTTTAAACCCTAAGGCTATGTTTGGGAGTTGGAGATGGAAAATAAAAGAAGAGAAAAGAATAGGAAAGAAAAGAAGAGAAGGGAAACTTTCTTTTCCTTTCTTTCCATTTCCTTCCAAATTTGAGAGGAAAATTTCTGGAGGAAAAAACAAGAGCTTTTCCTTCCATTTCTTTTCTTTTCTTGTCCTATTTTTACTCTCAAACAAATGAAAATGTTTCTTTCCTTTTCTCTCTTTATCCCAAACAATGAAAATTTTCAAAAATCTTTTCTCTTTGTTTCCTTTACCTCCATTTTCTTCCTTCTAAACATAACCTAAGCTCTAGTTTGACCCAACGGTCAAATTGACTTTTCGATTGAAGCAGTCGTTATTCAATAAATCTAAGATTCTAATGTCCAGTCAAACGTCTGCATGGTGCGTGTCGCGCCCCGAAATGGCACAGATGAAGTCATTGACTGTCGTGTCCCAAAAAGACGGTCCAGTCTTGGTGACCCTTTTCGAAAATAAAAGTTTTAGAAAAACTGTGCGTGTGCGATAAAAATCGAGTTTTTTGTAAAAAATGTGCTTTTTTTAGGAAAAATGGTATTTTAAAAGAAAATAAGACCGGAATTAAAAGTGCAACAGTTTTGGCCAACTGATTTTTGAAAAAGCATTTTATTTTAAAAAAAATAGAGTCGCCACTTGATATGGAGTTAGGATGTACCAAGTCATCCGAAAAAATCATTTAACAAAACAAAAGTAAAAAAAAATCATTTAAAATCTTTTTTTGACTCTGGTTTATGAAAAACGAGAGAAAAAGGTCCGGGAGTCACATTTGAAAAAAGAGAAGGCAAAGTCTTGCGCCTAAGGCACTCTTTCCACCTAACCGAAACTAGTTGCGAGGTTCAATCAAAATTTTCAAAATTAATCCTAAGTTATATTGCGTATGGATGTGTCTATATGAATGCAAGTTCTAAATCTAAATGTGAGTATCGAGAGGGTCGAGATGTTCCGTCGAGACTTGGTCGGAATTATCGCATTAATTGCGAAACCCGAATCGAGATCTCGAGGGAGTCACGAGTGTCTATGCAAAATGAAATGCAAAAAGAAAAGAAAAGAAAAATAGTAATATAGATAATAAGTGGCCGAAGAAAGTGGAGATGCAACATAACGGGTAGGGGGCTAAGAAACTCGTGACTTGTCTTTTTCTACTCACGGATGGAGGAATAACCTGTCAATCCACCGTTTCCCACGTGAGTAGACAATTATTTCTAGTCGAATCGCACAAATGACCAGATTTCTAAGTGAAATGCACCCTAAATGTCATGTGCTGAATATTTGTTAAAAATAGATAATAGATTAGTAAAATATAAACAAAAGTCACACCAAAATGCAAAATCCTAGAAAAGAAAGAAAGTGTATGAAATGAGATGGAAAAAAAAAGCATGCAAGTGGTGAGTCTAATTACTAAATGACCTAAGAGTCTAGCATTAAACTAGTCCTTTCTAGGGATTCTCACTGACGTTGGGCTAGCGGAAAAGCGATAAAGCCACGACTATTATTGGACTAGTGTGATGACTGAATAATAAAACTGATAAAGCATATAACTAAATAAACATATGAAAGCAAATAAACATATAAAGACATATTAGAGGATGTAGGAGAATATAACATGTAAACATAATATCTAGATGCAAAAAATTTTAAGAAAAGCGATAAAAACAAATAAGTACATAAGCATATATAAGCAAGCATACCCTAACTATTACGCTAGGCGGATTTAGATACAATTTTAGGGGGAAAAAGTAAAATCAAACTATCTATTACATTTACTATCTAAATACAATGTTTTTGCTAAAAAGACGAAATGAAACCTAACTATTACATTGACCAGATAAATACAAAGTATTACATTTTTGCCAAAATAATAAAATTCAAAATTTAATAACTTAAATATGTAAATACGCGAAAAGTATGTAAAATAAGAAACAAATAATAATAATAAAAATAATACGTAAAAATCATATTGGAGCACATTGGAGTATATTGGGGCACATAAAAGAAATTAGCGAGTAATAGGGATACCTCTTGAAGATCCAGTACAAACACTTAAAGAAATGAACACACACATCAAGGTACCACTTTCAAAGCAATAAAGTGTAAAAGCATGGAATTCTAGTCAATAGAGAGTAAAATGTAAATTCTATTAGACTAAGGAGCAAATTGCAAATTCTACAGAATCAAAAAATAAAAGGTAAAATAGAAATTTAAACTAATCAAGGAGTAAAGTTTAAAATTTGCACGAATCTAGGGTCAAGAAGGCCAATTAAAACCAATTGAGATAAAACAACAAATTCTAACGACTAAGGGGACTAGAAGTAAATTTTGATAAAGCTCAAGGTATAAAAAATTCAAAATTCACAAAGTTTAAAGGAGTAAAAGTGCCAAATTAAAGTAATTTGGGGGGAACAAAATAAATTCCAATAAGTGAAAGGGGACAAAAACGCAAATAATGGGGCCTAAAACAAAATTAGAGACCTAAGGAGCCAAAAGATAAGATTGGCAATTTCAACTAAGTAAAGGGGCAAGTTTGAAATTAAAAGCAAACATGAGGGTTAAAATGGCAAATTCAAAAAAAACACCAATCAAATTTGCAATTTATGGGACTTAATTGAAAAGAAACAAAATTTGGGAAGTCAATTCACAATTATGGAGGGACTTAATTTCAGAAAATGACAAGAACGTTGAAGAATACTAACACTAATTAAAACCCAAGGATTTGAATACAATTACTACCTTTACATTAAAACCAGAAAAAAGGAAAATGTCCAAGAAAATGAGATTTAAAAGTTTAGCTAAATTGGCCAATTAACTAATTAAATTGAAAAACCAAATTAAACCAATTATCAGGAAACAAATCAACATAAAAACTAAACAAAACTTGTAGAAGAAAGAAAATTTGTACAAAGCCTAAAAAAAACTAAAGTATATTCAGCCGATTTTTCCTAAAAAAACAAAATCATCTCCCTCAAAATACCCAATGCATCTTCTTCTTCCACTAGAAATGAAGCTTCCTTCCCTAAATTTCAATTCTTTCATGTTTCTACTCCTCTCGCCTATCCCCTCTCTGTATGTCGTCTCTCTCTCTCTCTCTCTCTTTCTCTCTCTCTCTCTCTCTCTCTCTCTCTCTCTCTCTCTCTCTCTTTCTCTCTCTTCCTCTCCATTTTTCACTCCTCTCACGATTTCTCTCTCTAAAACCTCTCTTCTCTAATCATGTTTTCTCTCCTCTAATTCTACTTTCCTGACTTTCCTCACCATTCCTTTTTTTTATTTATTCTCTTCTTCTCTCTTCTTGCATCTTCTAATTTCTTTCTTTCCCTCTCCAGCTTTCTTCCTCTCTTCTTTATTTTCTCTCTTTCCCTTCGAAACTATTTCTTTCTTCTCCCTCTGCGTCTATTCTCTGCTTCTATCCGTGTTCTTTGCCCTTCTCGTCTCCCTCTCTTATCCCTCTTCTGTCTTCTTTATTTAACTGAAAGCCCTCCAAATTCCAGGGGTTAATCACTTAAATACCAACAGGGGGAAGAGAGGCCGTCGTCGCAAGCAGCACTGCAACAGTGGGGGTGATTTCTAGCGGCGATGAGGTATGGCAGGTGATAGATGGTAGTAGGGGTAGCGACGACTAATTGGACCTTTTGGGGTTGCAATTGAAATGGTAGTGATGGGAAATTGGTGGTTGGGGTAGTGATTTTATGGCTGTAGTCTTGTAGCTGGTAGTGGATAGGCCATGGGTTTTAAGATGGTGGTGGACCTGGGAGCTCTGGGATGCTATGTCAATGGTGGAAAAAGAGGAGCCACGATAGTTTGGGGTTGAATTTGCTATTTTGTATTTGATTAGGGGGCCTAGCTGGGTGGAATTGGGGGTCATTGAAATGGTGGTGGTGATGGAGCTGCTGGGCCTCGTATGGCAGTGGGTCTTGCTTTTGGGTGGAGCTGCGGTTGTGGGGGGACTGTGGAATGTCTGGGGTGAAGGTTTCTGTGGATGTGAAGTTGGCTGCACCTACAATAGGTTTCAGGTAACTTCACGGTGGTGGAATATAGAGGCTAGCTTTGAATTAGGCCTTATGTGAAGCTCGTGAAGATTTTGCTTGGTTTGAAGTGGTTGTCTGGTGGTCCTGGCCCCGATTTTGGGTTGCTTTGTTTGTCTTTGTGTATGTGGTTGTTTAGTTGTCGTTTGGATGGTTACTGGTGAATTGTTCTTGATGGTGTTGTGGTTGTTCCAACGAGGATGGACTTATAGAGGTTTCAGTAGAGCTATTGGTGGTTGAAAGCTAGTGGTGGGTTCTATTTTTGGTGTAAGAAGTGAGGTGAGGTGGTGATGGTCCAGTTGAATTTGGGTTGTTTTGTTGTCTTCTTTACAAGTCATTGGTTGCATCTATGGATGTGTGTGTTGATTGAACACATTGTGTGATGGCTGAGGGCAGTGGTGAGAGAATAGCTGAGGGCGTTGCAGGGAAGAAGAAAGAGGGAAACGGTGGAAGAAGAGATAAACGGAGGAGACAAAACCAGAAATAGATGAAGAACCAAAACTCAGATAAACCAAGAAATAGATGAAGAACAAAAACCCATAAAACATATAAAAACCCCATAAATAAATAAACAGATTCAACTAAGAAATTCCCAAGTAAATAAATATAAATAATCAGATTTATGTAGGGAAATGAAGAAAAAATGAATCAAACCAAGAAAGAAATCAAGAACTTACCTTCCAAGCTTGAACAGTAAAAGGTGAACAGTATCTACGATCTTGAAGAACGATGAACAGTGATCAATAATGAAAAATGGGATTGAAATGTGTGTTTTTTTAGGTGGATAAGTGTGTGTGTTTGATCTTTTAAGGGATAAAAGTAAATAAGTTTTTAGGGTTTTTATTTTTTCTCCCTAGTTTTTTCTTATTTAAGGAGGGTATTTATAGGGCTAGTTGTCTTGGTCACCACGAATACTACAAAATAACAAAAATGCCATCGGTAATAAAAGTTCTAATTTTATTTAAGAAAAATATTTTTAATTCAAAAAATTAAAAAATTAATACAAAGAAAAAAATAATCTCCAAAATTTTTCAAAAAATTCAAAATAGATTTCAAAATAAAAGTTAGAGCTTAAAACTAAATAAAAATGCGTTTGGCTGTGAAATGAAAATTTTGCCCCTGAACAACAAAAATACACAAAAAATAGTTATTGGTCTCGAAAAATTATCAAAAATTAAAAATAAGCTTAAAACCCTAGGAAATGCTTTTATGACTCAAAATTTCACGAAAAATGAATTTAAACTTTAAAATAACGATTTTACCCTTGGACAATAAAAATTCACAAAAAATAGCTATTGATCTCGAAAAAATACTAAAAATTAAAAATAAGTTTAAAACCCTAGAAAATGCATTTACGACTCAAAATTCAGTGATGAAAAATGAATTTAAATCATAAAGTGACGATTTTGCCTCTAGACAATGAAAATTTACAGAAAAATAGCTATTGACTTCAAAAAATTACCAAAAATTAAAAATAAGCTTAAAACCCGAAGAAATTCATTTATGACCAAAAAAATTGATAAAAATAAATTAAACTATGAAATGATGATTTTACCCCCTGAACGTAGTATTTACAGAAAAAATAGCGATTGTCTCCAAAAAATCAAGAAAATTTAAAAACATGCTTACAAACCTAAAAATAAATTTGGCACTAAAAAAATGGACAAAAATGGTATTTGCGAGGTGAAATTACCATTTATCTATATTCTGGTGAAATATAGAAAAATACTAGTTAAATTAGAAAAAATTACAAAAATTCAAAAAATATATATGAAAGTACATGATGTGAATTTAAAAGCCCAAAGCTAATGAAAAAATATTTACAGCTAAAAATTACTGTTTTACCCCCCAAAAATGCTAATTTCGTTCCCCTTTGATTGAAAAATTAGAATTTGACCTTAAAAAATACAAACATGCTTCCAATGTTTAAAAAATAAATGATGTGTCAAAATTTGGTATCTACAGTGCACCCGCATGCTCTTTGGAAACAACCAGACATCCTCATTCCTCGTTCGCACCAACAACTACTGGTCTGTAAAATTAGCCAAACGTCCACATGCCTCATCTGCTTTAGTGTCTGCAATCCAACTGGACATCTGCTTTTGCAGTTGCTGTGTCAGAATGTTCATCTAGTTAACATTTTTTAGTGGCGGATATGATTTCAATTCCCAACGAATCAAACAATAATTATAGTAATGATATCCATTCCAGGTACTAAACCAAACACATGTATTGGAATTGGTAGTTTTATTAGAAACCCAATGATTCTGATTTTGATTCCCAAGTGCGAACCAAATGCCACCTTAGTCACTGATTTTGTCCCTGTTGAGTCAGGAATATCCGCTATCGTTTATGTTTCGTGGCAAATTAATTAACTTTTGTTTCATAAATAATTTTAAAGAGCAAGGAGAATAAAGAGAGGGAATCATTAGATAATAACATTGAACATGAATAATAAACACCCTTGTCTTAGGGAATGCTATATTCAACTTTTCGGTTTAAGTTGTAAATGAAGAATAGACATCCAAACCACAAATATACGTGTAAGCATTACATATATGAATGAGAGAGAGAGTATGTGTGTGTGTGTGTGAGAGAGAGAGAGAGAGAGAGAGAGAGAGGTATTTTAAATTACTTTATCATTAAACTATTGAACATATTTGTAACTGCAACGTTTAGGTGCTACAATGGCTCAATTATGGGAAAAGTGGCAATTCCTATATATGCAATCCAAACTGCTATTTCTTTTTCATTTGTGACATTCTCAGTCCAAATTTTCTTTTCTATTTCTTTTTCATTTGTGACATTCCTAGTCCAATTTTTTTTTATATTTTTCTGCCCAATCCGTTTAGGTTGGCCTTGTCTTGTTTAGAAGCACAACTTAGGTGGCATTTGGTAAAATTGAAATTTAAAATCAGAAGTCTAAAATCTAAAATTTAAAAATTGAAAGTATTAAGTTACTGAATTGATAAAGTTTTGCCTATTTTATTAATTAACTGAATATATGCACTGAATTTAAATATCTCATATCATAAATATAATTATTTTATCTTAAAATTTTAAAATAATTTATTAATAATGTGTATGAGAAAGAGATATAATGTTTGTTTATGAGAAATAGAAGATAAGTGTATTTGTATGCGTGAATGTGTGAGAGAAAAAGTATACATATGTAAAAATGTACGTACAAAAGTCAAAGCATGTGAGAGAAGAAAAATTAAAATATATGCACGTGTATATGAGAGATAAAAAATTGATATGTAAAAGTATGTGTGTGTGTGTGTAAAATTGTATATGCAAAAAAGTATGTAGGTGTGTGTAAGAAAAACTGTGCATGGGCGAAGAGAGTGTGTGTATAAAAGAGAACGAGAGAAGATGTGCATTTATGTGAAAGTGTTTGTTTTGTGTGTGTGTGTATACATTGGTGTGCGTGTGTATGTTTGAAAGAGAGAGAGAGAGAGAGAGAGAGTGTGTGTGTGTGTGTGTGTGTGTAAGAGAGAGCTTGTGCATGCGAGAAAGAGGATGTATATGTGTATGTGTGAGAGAGAGAGTGTGTGTGTGAGAGAGAGGAAAAGAGTATTAAAATTCGCCAAATTAAATAAAAAATTTTCACTTAAAATTTTATACACAAATTAAATAAGTATGTAATATATTAAGTGACAATGAAATTTTGTTATCAACCATATTGAATTCAAAAAACTCTTAACCTATTAATTTTCAGTATTAAGTTGAGTTATCAAACACTATCTTAGTAGAAAATACCTGGTGTCTTAGTCCTCTTCCACGCCAAACGGTTAAAGATAAGGTAAAGAAAAATAATATAGGTTTAGTAAATGGGATTCATAAATAGTATGTAAATGTTCAAAAGAATAATTTTAATTGTCTAAATTCGAAAGTCAATTTGCAATATACTATTTTATTAACTTTTTTTATCATCATCTATTCTCATTAAAGCATTCACAATGGTGTGTAACAAAGGGTACAATACTCTCCATTATACCGAAACATTAAACCTACTACTATTGTGGGAGTTTTATTTCCACTACACGGCAAGCATCATATTAACTACACGCATAATGAAAGCACAAAAGATAAAAAGTGAGTCCATTCCATGCAATTATGCTGTATAGGGTGTAATATATTCAAGAATGATAATGTAATAAAAGTAGGTTTAGTGGATTTAAAATGTAATATATGAATTACACTAAAAGTGTAATTCATTGTAAGACTTAGAATGTATGTTGCTCACAATCTGAAGTCTACCTTTTTTTTTTTTTCTCTTCCCCTCCAAGATGCCAAGGTTGGAGTTCGAATCCCTCGACCGTGCCCCAACCTTTGCACGGAGAGCATCTTAAGGGTACTCCCCTGACCGACCCAGCAAAGTGGGTTAGTTACTATTTTACTTACTTATACAGATGTTTTTTTTAAATCTTATTATTTTATTTAAATGTCTCATTTTTTTGGAGTATAAAGAAAACGAGGGAAACATGTGGGATTTCTCCCCAAAATAAAATTTAGATTTTACTGGAACTTTTTATGGCACCATTCACAAATTGTTGTAGAAAAATTATAATTGTATCATTCAAAATAAATAGGTTCCCAACGATATCAAAACCGTAATAATTAAACCTTTTCCTGGTGGATTAAAAGCAAATAGTGTCGTGTCCTAAAAATCGTAGGTAAAAGGGTGTAGTGGGGTCGTTGACTGTCGCGTCCCGAAGAGACGGTCCGGTCTCAGTGACCCTTTTCGAAAATAAAGATTTTGGAAAAATCGTGTGTATGTGATAAAAATTGAACTTTAGTGAAAAAGATGTATTTTAAGGAAAATTGTATTTTAAAAGAAAACAAGGTCGGAATTAAAAGTGCGACAGTTTTGGCCAAATGATTTTTGAAAAAGGGTTTTATTTTATTTAAAAAAAAAAACAGAGTCGCCATTTGGTACTGAGTTAGGGCGTACCAAGTCACCCGAAAAATCGTTTAACAAAAATAAAAATAAAAATTTTAGAAAAATATTTAAAATCCTTTTCCGACTCCGGTCTACGAAAAAACGAGAGAAAAAAGTCCAGGAGTCACATTTGAAGAAAGGGAAGGCAAAGGTTTGCACCTAAGACACCCTTTCAACCTAGCCGATGCTAGTTGCGAGTTTTAATCAAAATTTCCTAAATTAATCCTAAGTTCTATCGTGTTCGGATGTATCTAAATGAATGTAAATCATAAGTCTAAATGTGAGTATCGAGAGGGACAAAATGTTTCGTTGAGATTTGGTCGGAATTATCTCATCAATTGCGAAACTCGAGTCGAAACCTTGAGGGAGTCACGAGTTTTTATGCAAAATGTGATGCAAAAAGAAAAGAAAATAATAATATATAGTAAGTGAAGAAAAAAGGTGGGATGCAACATGACGGGTACGGAGGACTAATAACTCGTGACTGGATGTTTCTACTCACGGAGGGGGGAACGGTCTGTACGCCCCCACTTCCTACACGAGTAGACGATTATTTCTAATCGAATCACACAAATGCCCTAATTTCTAAGTGAGATGCAACTTAGATGTCAAGCATTTTTAAAAATGTGTCAAAATAATAATAATAATAATAATAATAATAATAATAATAATAATAAAATTATGCCAAATGAAAAGAAAACTAAAAGTGTGTGAATGAGATATGCACATGAATGCACCTAGCACTAAAATATCCTAAGGATCTAGCGTTGGGCTAGCCCATTCTGAAAAATCCCACTAGCATTGGACTAGTGGGAAAAGAATGAAGCCAAAACTAACGTTGGACTAGTGTGGTGACGGAATACCATAAATCATGAATTAAAAATTAAAGTATGAATTAAAAACAAAATAAACATATAAAAATATATAAGATCACATAGGAGCACATAACACATAAGCATAATATCTAGATATAAAATCCTAATGAAAGTGATAAAACAAATAAACACGTAAGCACACAAAAGCAAATAAGCCCTAACTATTACACCGGGGGTTTAATTTACAATTTAAAAGGGAGAAAATTAAAAATGCCCTATCCATTACACTTTCTATCTAATTACA
Source organism: Mitragyna speciosa (assembly GCA_024721245.1). Lineage (NCBI taxonomy): Eukaryota > Viridiplantae > Streptophyta > Magnoliopsida > Gentianales > Rubiaceae > Mitragyna > Mitragyna speciosa. The sequence continues at coordinate 20,332,016 of CM045564.1, read as the reverse complement.
CAACTTTGCTAAAATATGAGAAAAATAATCTAACTATTACATTGACTAACTAAATACAAAATATTATATTTTTCTAAAATAATAATAAAATAAATCAAAATTAAATAGATTAAATACGCTAATATGCAAAAAATATGTAAAATAAGAAATAAACAAATAATAATAAAAATAATGCATAAAATCACATTGCAACATATTGGAGCACATAAAGAGGATTAATGAGAAATAGATATACCTCTTTAAAGATCCGGTACCAACACTAATCAAAATTAACGAACAAATCAATGTACCTCGGTATAGACAAATAAAAGTAAAATATAAAATCCTAATAAAATTAGAGTAAATATGTAATTTCTAAATGTAATTTCTAAGGAACTAAGAGGGCTAAAATAAATTTCTTTAAAGCTTAAAGGGTAAAATTGCAAATGCACGTACGTCTCGGGGGAGCAATTGAAAATTAAAACAAAATTGGGACACAATTGTAAATTAAATCTAAAAAAAGGGGGCAAAAATGAAATTCTGACAAGTGTGGGGCTCAAAAATGTAAATTTCAGCAATTGAGAAAAGTTTTGCAAATAGTGGGACCTTATTGAAAGAAATATAAAATCCAGGGACCAATCTAAAATAAATGGGGAACTTAAATGCACAAAATAAGAAGAACTTCAGGGCATCCTAAATAAAAACAAAAATTAAGGGCTAAGCATAAATAATATCTATTTACAATAAAGTTGCCAATTAACTAAATGAGCTAGATGAATAATCATGAGAGAATTAAACAAACAAACAACATTAATTTAAAAACTAATACCCCAAATCGGTTTTGCCTAAATTGAAAATAAGAACCCCAAAATCTTCAAATTCACTAAAAGCATAACCCCTTCCCCCAAATCATTTTCCTCTCTAGCTCTCACACGATTCTCTTCTCTGGCTCTCATTCTTTGTTTTTTCCTCTTTCTCTCCTTCATCTTCCGTTTATCTTCTCTCGTTCTAGCTTCGCTTTTCTCCTCCCCTTCTTTCCCTCTTTGATTTCTCTCTCAATCTCTCTCACATGCTCTTCTTCTATCTCTCTCTGTGTTCCTTCTCTCTTTGCTCCTTGCTTTGCATCCCACTCTAATTTTCTCTCTCAATCTCTCTCGGACGCTCTCTCACTGCTCTGTTTCTCTCTCTCGCCTGGATCTCCCTCTTTCTCATATTCTCTAGCTTTTCTTCCCCCTCCCTAACTCGCTTCTCTCCTTTTCTCCATAGCTTTTATCTTTGATTCCCCTCTACCCTCTCTCTACTTCTCTCACATCCCCTTCAATTTCTCTGTTTTGTGTGGTGGTGAAGCTGAGATTTGATTTTGTGGTGTGTGTGAAGTGCGTGTGTAAATGAATTTGTGGGTGTGTTTTGTGTCTCTGTGTGTAAGTTGTGGTGATACTCTGAGTGTGTGTGCTGTGAATTTTGTTGAGTGGTGGGAGTGATTTGGTGGAGCCTCTATGCCGGTGGTTTTGGCATGGGTTGAATGGTGATTGTTCTAGGTAGTGGTGCGATGGGGGGCGAGGCAGGGGAGGATGGCAATACGGCTTTGTTTATTCTTTTTTTTTTTTTGGATACAGATTGCTTGCTGTTGGTTTTCTTTTTTGGAAATTGGTGGAACGGTTGGAGTTGGCTTGGCTCTTGTAAGTTGCTTGGCTTATATGGGAGGTTGAATAGGGGGCAGGCTGTGGAAATTAAGGGATGATGAGTATGGGTTGTCGAATTGATAGTTATTTGTAGACTGTGATTACCTGTGGCTCTGCGCGCGCGCGCGTGTGTGTGTGATTGGAGGCTTGTTTTTGGCTTATTGTTGGGAAATTGCTTGGTTATTATGGTTTCATTTGGTTCGTGGCAGTGATTTTGCTGATTTTGAATTGTGACAGATAAGGGTCCTTGGTGTTTCTGGCTTGGTTGTGATTGGTTTTTATTAGGTGGTTAGTTACGGAATTGTGATGGAATGACTGGTGGAGTGGTGATTGTCTTGGTTTTGGATGGAGTTTATGGTGGAAAAATGGGAATTGGCGGGTGATTTAAGCCATTTTTGGGTAGTTTTGCAAGGCAGTGAAGTGGTGAATTACGGTGTAATAATTGCTTGTGTGGTAGTTCTGGACTGAATTTGGCAGAATTACAAAGGGACTGTGAAGGTTACCATGGTAGAAGAGGTGTTGCTGCAAGTGATGAATTGATGAATTTTTTGGGCATTTGGTGTTTCACGGTGAAGGATTGTTGTCTGTGAGTTCAATTGTGGTGAATTAGAGGTGGAACTGGGTAGGAGGAGAAAGTGACGATGGAGGAAGGAGAGAGAAGTAAGAAAGGAAAGACGTTGAAGAAGTTGAAAAAAATCAGAAATAAGAACAGCTAGCAAAAATCCCATAACATTTAAACTAAAAGAATAACAAATACATTTAACTGAAATTCCAAATGAACATCTAAAATTAATCAAATTCACATAAAGCAATAGAAGAAACTGAAGCAAAATTAAAAGAAGAACTCACCTTTCAAAACTTAAGGGCCAATCTGATAATGAACAGTAGAAATCTAAGCTTGAAGACGATGAACAGTAGTGAAAAAATGAGAAACGACGACCTCTTTTTAGGGTGTGTTTTTTGGTGTTTTGTGTGCGTGTTTGATTTTCTTAGATAAAAATCAAATGAGTTTTTAGGGTTTCTAAATTTTTCTCCTTGTTTTTTGCTGATTAAAAGGGGTATTTATAGGCCACTTGTCTTGTTGACCAAGAATGCTATAAAATAACGAAAACACCACCAGTAAAAAAAACTAATTTTATTCAAATAAAACATTTTTTAACCCCAAAATTGAAATTAATACAAAGAATCTGACAGTAATCTCTAAATTTTCAAAAAGAATTCATAGTAGATTTCAAAAATAAAAACTAGAGCTTAAAGCTGATAAAAACGCGCTTGGAGTGTGAAATGACGATTTTGCTCCTGGACAACGAAAATACACAAAAAATGGATATTAATCTCAAAAAATTATCAAAAATTACAAATAAGCTTAAAACACTGAAAAATGAATTTATGACTCAAAAATTGACAAAAAAATGAATTTAATTTGTAAAATAACGATTTTGCCCTTAGATAATTAAAATTTACAGAAAAATAACTATTGACCTCAAAAATTACCAAAAATTAAAAATAAGCTTAAAACACTAGAAAATGCATTTATGACTCAAAATTGATGAAAAATAAATTTAATTTGTAAAATAACGATTTTGCCCGTGGACAATGAAAATTTACAGAAAAATAGTAATCGTCTCCGAAAAAATCAAGAAAATTTAGAAACATGCTTAAAGAATTAGAAAAATGAATTTGGAACTGAAATTGAGCTAAAATGGTGTTTGCGAAGTGAAATTACCATTTTGCCGTTGCGCTGGTAAAAATATAAAAAATTCCAATTAAATCTAGAAAAATCATAAAAAATAATAAAATAAGAAATATGTATGAAAGTAAAAATGTGAATTTAAACCCCCCCAAAACTAATGAAAAAGTATTTACAAATAAAAAATTACTATTTTGCCTCCCAAGATTATTAATAAAATTAAAATTTGTCTCCAGAAATATAAACACCTTTCCAATGTTTGACAAGTAAATGGTGTGTCAAAATTTGGTATCTACAAATAGGCCTATCAACAAGTTAGGTTCGGGTCAAAATTGAACATTTTGGACCCGGACTCGTTTGGAACAAAAAGTGCTGGACCTGTTACCCGGCGGGTTTTCCTTTTCGTTTCCCGAATTCTGGTCCGATCAGGTTGGGGCTGATCGGGTCCGGGACCGGGCCCAATCAACATGTAGCAAAAAGGAGTTCAAATGTTCAATTGAATCAACCAGATCCATATCCGGGCTGGGTTTAGGTCAAATCCGAGTTGGTGACCCGCAGCAAAATGGAAAAAATATAGCTAGTTGCCAAATTTTCCACACAATCATAATTTTAATTTAAAGAAAGCAACTTAAAAATAATACATATTTTAAAGCTATTCCAATACATAATCATTTCAAAGCCAACTTAAAAACACTACAAACAAGTCTTGAAAAACATTGACCAAACTCCACATACAAGCTTTATAAATTGAATTACAATCAACAACAAATATGTGTCAGCAGCTGCATCACTCAAAATACTTGAGAGGAGGTCAATTCGCTATAGAAATCAGCTTAGCTCTTCATACTAAACAACTACATCAATCAAACAAGAAGGGAGATTATCAAACTGACATCAATTATATATACAAGGCAAACCACATATATACAAGCAATCCTTATTATGATAGCATTGTCTATGATTTCAAATGGTTAAACATTAAAAATCATGGCTCTTGGACAAGCTAAGATTCTTGTCCACAAACTAATGAAAAATTGGCACATAATTTGATAGCAATGATCGGTCGGTAACTTGTGTAGACTAAAATAACAAACGTATAAGAGGAAACCTGGCTATGATTAATAGCTTATTCTTGCAAGCCATGAATTCAATCAAAGCTTGACATGATCAAGTTTTTCAATAAGTCCTTCCCATAATACAAAAGATCATTTTAACTTTCAAAAAGTTGTCACAATACATTCTTGGGGTCAATTTCTTTGGAATAAAAAAAATAGTAGGATGGTTCATCTCCTTTCATGGATGATATTTCTTCATTTTCAGCTTCACAACTGTTCTTGATTTAAATAATCCTCCTAAAACGAAGATTTCCTATAATTGGAACCCAGGGACATAGTATGCTAAAGGTTGACATAATAACAGTTTATCTCTAAGAAGTGAGGACCATTTTTTCCCCATTTAAGGCATATTAAAGCCACAGCATTTTCCTCCAAAAAAAAAAAAAGGTAGCATCATTTTGAGTTCAAAAACATCATTAAATCTCTGTTCAATTAGCAACAATTTGACACCTCAATCAAGGATCCCAGAAGTCTTTATAAGATTTAGATGTTTAATCCATTTTGTTTAGAATGAAGGTGTTTGATATCTTAGATAGCAGGATGCATGGACATTAAAATGACAACCACCAAAATCAAAATAATAGCATAGTGGAAAATCATACAATTCAAAGTGCATTACTGATTCATTACATTATTATGGAATCTAAATACACTATGTAAACAATAATCACATTTTTTTGGGAAGTAGAATCACATGTCTAGATGTTAAACATAAGACACACATTTAGAACTTAAGACTTTTGAAGTAGACAAAGCCTCGTGAGATTTTAGTGTTGTTGGGTTTCAACTGGTTCTGTTGAACATCTTGGGAATGCTAATTGTTTCTTTTAATTATTTATGTTTGGACTTTTAAGTAGCTGATCATCAAAGCAATGAATGCCACAAATTTCATGTTCTGTCTCAAATGGTTTTGCAAATTTGGTTTTAATGCATCATAGTTGTATTGTTTATATTCATTATACATGGCAATTCAATATGCTATCGAGTAAAAGTTGTAGCTGAATCAAGCTAAATCCAAACTAGAAAAACTATTTATTGAAAAAAACACTATGATATAATACAGCTGCAAAGCCAATTAATCGTGTAAATTTCCAACTAGTAGCTTGCAATTGAAGTGAATTAACATCGAGCATGTGCACACAGGTACTCGTAAGAGGAACACACTCATCCAAAGCCAGAGATCAGACGTTTATATGTTCTTCCAATAATCCAAAATGTGATTTGAAAAATACAGAATCTCTTCAAGAAAATAAAATACAAAACCCACAAAAATTAAAAATGAAGAAGCAACAGTAGAAGCAACGGTCAAATCAAAATCAATTAAAACAACAAAAACTAAAGATTCATCGATTTATACCTACAAGACCACCAGCAGCACAAGCCAGAAGCAAACCAATAGAAGAAATGGAAGCAAAAGCAATCTCAGTTTGTTAGAAATTGTGAAAGAGATAAGGGGAGTGAGAAAGCGGGAGTGAAATTATGTAAGAGATAAGGGAAGTGAGAGAGGGGGAGTGAAATTGTGGACGAGATTGGAGAGTGAGAGAGGGGAGTGAGGAGAATGCGATGTCGGTTGCCATCGGCCAGAAGAAGAAGTAGGGTTTTTTGGGACAAATATGATAATGTAAAAAGTAAAATACATATATATATTTTTAATTATTATTTATTTTACAACGAGTCTGGGTCCGAGTCCAGGTCAAATTCTACCATATCCAACCCGTTTTTTCTTAGAACTATTTGGGTCTAGGTCCGGGTAAACGGAATTATTCTCTTATCCGGACCCAAACAAAAAGAGTGGGTTCGGGTCGAGTCCAGGTCGGGACCAACCCATTGACAAGCTTAAAAGCAAGTATCATGAATGATTGAAATTGATATGATGAATTGAATAGATGTCATAAATAATAATTTTTATTACACTTTCACACCTTCAATCGTAAATTGTACTGTAGTGAATATTAAAATATATCTCAAAATTATAAATTATTAAGTGCATATGAAATTTTCATTAGGACTTTCACCCAAGTGTTAGACAGTATTACCTCTTAAAATAAATTTAACTATAGGTAAAATAGACACTGAGCATTATTCAAAGATTTTAATGGTTAAACGATCTTTATTTTATGAAAAAAATATAATCACTTAAAACTGTAAAATTGCGCAAAGAAAAATAAGGAGCTTGTTTGGATAACATCATTTGTAGTTTTTTTGAAAATTTTTTGAAAGGGTGTTTGGATTGGTGGAAAATTTTTTTGAGCAAAAGCCAAAAAAAATTTCATCTTTCTATTGGTCAAATTTTTTTGTTCAAATTTTTTTTTCACGAAGTATTTTCATTTTAAATTCTAAATATTTTTTCAAAACCCAAAAGCTTTCTACTTTTTATTTGCGACCGGACACTCATTATAGTAACGAATGTCCAATATTCTATTCCTCCCGTTTATGTTTTCAAAATTCTTACTTGACCATACACTGGTAGTGTCCAATGTTAGTTGCTCACTAATCCGTTGTTACCATATATGGAGCAAAAAATGTTCATGATTTTTCCCTTTTTTCTAAACAGAATTTGAAGTAAAAAAAATACTATGTTTGTCAATAATTATACAAAAAAGTGAAACAAGTTGTTAGAAAGTTTTTGAACCATCAAAATAGTTTTTTCAAAATAATTATTCACTATCCAAATAAAATTTTGACAAAATGTTTAAAAATCAAACACTTTCCCACCTGTGACGCCCCGGAAATTCACACTAAAACTCATTTAATTTATGCTATGTTTATTAGTAGAAGAATGTGGGGAAAAAAAAGGCAAAATTGACATGCATTTAATAAGGCATTTCTTTTATTTAGAGTTTAGTGTTAATCTTTGATTTATTAGTTGGAAGATTTCTTAAGTAAATAGGTTAAGTAAATGAGATTCTTCCATGATTAAGTGAGTCATCTAAGTATTATATTTGGGTTAATTTCGTTAGATCATTAGTTTATAATAGTGTTTAATTTTAACTAGTTTAATCTACTATTTTCTAGTCTCTTGACTACTTGAATCTTAGCTCAATTTTTACTCAAAAATTTCACTTGTTTTCTTGTTTTATTTTCTTTTCTTGGCTAAATTTTCTTCTCTCATTTTCTTCTCCTCTTGGCGGAATTTCTTCTTTCTTTTTCTTTTTCTCTCTTGGCCGAAATTCTCTCTTTCTTTCTTCCTTCTTGGTCAAATTTTCTCCTTTCTTTTCTTTTCCCTTGGCCGAATTTCTTTCTTTTCTTTTTCTCTCATTGTAGCCGGATTTCTCTCTCTATTTTCTTCTCATTTTACTTTAATATTTATTCCATAATATTACTAGTTACTAGGTGATAAAGAGGTTAAGAGTTCCACCAATTAAATTAATCCAAGTTAACACCTAATGCATTAAAAGACTAAACCCTAACCTTACTCTTGTTATGCTTTAATTGGTTATTATTTTACCCACCATTTTCTTTATTTCTTTTCTATTTTTCTAGCTTATTTCTTTCTCTTTTCTCTTCCTCTTGGCCGAACCCCTACTTCATTTTTCTCTCTCTTTAGTTTTCATCTTCTTGGAGCTTTCTCTCCAATTTTAGGCAAATTCCACCATAGAAAGTGAGCTTTTCTTCTTCCTAAGCATAGTCCTAAGCTTGTTTAAGGTATGTATTATGAACTTTTGCTATTAATTTCAAGTTTTATTTAGCTTTTGTTCAAGTTTTATACTAAGTACTTGGTAGTAGTACTTGAAGAAGTTAGTTAGAAATGAAGTTTTACTTGTTAGATAAAGTGTTCTCTTGGTTAGATAGACTAGTAGATAGTATTAAAATCTTGAAAATTTCATGTGTTATATGTTGTTTGGTTGAAGATTCTTGGAGTAGAAATCTTGAATTTAAGTGGGAATTTGAATGAATTTGAGGTTGAATTGAACATAGAAGTTGTAGAACTTGTTGAGATATGGATTGGATGGTTGATTTTCTTGCAGGAAAAATTTGTTTTAGTCCGGTTTTTAAGGGGAGATGTTGCCGAAATTTTGGTAGAAATAAAGAAGAAAAAAAAATGGTAGGTGAATTTCTAATCTAGAATATGTCAAATTGAAAGAGTTTAGTGTGCAGAAATTTTTAGAAAATGATCTAGTGATGAATTGAATTTTCTTAGAATAAGAAAACCCTAAAGTCGAAACCCTAAATCTAAAACCCTAAACCCTAGGGTAAACCCTAGACTCTAAAACCTTAGAAATGACACCCTAGAAATGATCGGGTTATTTCTTGAATTTTCTTACTATTCTATTTAGGGTTTTAGTTGGGTTTTCATCCGAATATTTCTTTTGAATTTCAGGACCTGAAAGTGAATCTCATCCATTTTACGAAATACTTTCTTAAGCAGTCCAGGTAAGTGTTTCTTTATATATGCATGATGCATGTTCAAATGTGACTTCATTTGTACTTGATACTCGTGACTTGTTATAATGTGCTATGTGAGTGTTCCTTTACTTGCGTCTGTGAGGGTTTTCTTGTGTATGCTCGTTGCATGTTTAAATGTTAATTCTATGTGTACTTGATATTCATGAATTGTCACAATGTATTATATGAAGGGAAAGTGTGTACTTTATCACATTTATCCCATGGTTTGTTACACGCACAATTGCTATCTAATGTGAATATAATTGTTTGTGAATTTTCGACTAAATTAAACTTGTTGGCTAGACTTCTGTGGGTGTACCGCGGTTAGTCAGGCCGGTAGTACAAAGGAGGATATAAGGTGCTGGGTGTTTTAGGGCGTGATGTTCTTTCCTTGAGCTGTGAATCCTCAAAGAGGCCAACTCTGAACTGTACAAATTATTTTGCCCTCTAGGGTTGAGATCCCACCCTGGATGTGGCGATTGTCGGAGGATATAAGGTGAATGGTGGTCAGGGTTCTTGCTCGATAATGCTGGCATGACTGGTGATCCAGACCTGAAAAATTATCTCAATCTCAACATCATGGTTACTTGATCAGTTCTTGCTCTTGTGGTTGGAATGTATCCTTCCTTGTTTAAATCATTGATTACTTAATTTGTCCTATATTGTCTTATGACTCGTGGCATTTGTTTAATTAATTTTTGTTTGATTGCTTCTGTATTTGCATGCGTGGGAACCTCACTGGGCTGTTATAACTCACCCTCTTTTATTTGTTTTCCTTAAGCAGGCTCCTATCTCTAAAGTCGTGGTGAGAATTCCAGGGTAGATCTTGGTAGGATTTTGATAGAAAGACTGTATGAGATATTATTGTATTAACAAACGTATATGATGTAAATTGCTTAACCAGTATTTTTACTTTTAAATTTGAATGTGATGTGACCCTGAGATACTGTCACAGTTGGTATTTACAAGCTCGTTACTAAACGACCATTGTTTTACGGATTTTAGTGCGTGCTCGACTCGAGTTCTGATGAGAGCTAGGCAGGCAGTTCGCTAAGCCCTTTGGTGCGCATTTGAGTAAGGTGGGGCTGTCACACCACCTCTATAAAACGTTAACAAAAATCTTCAAACCAATTGAAGTTGATTGGGTTGTTGATTCTCAAATGTGGTACTAACTTATGTTTTGATGGTGGTACTAACTTATGTTTTGATGGCCAGCGGATGCTGGTTTCATGTTCAGCATCCGAAGCCAATGTTCAGTTTTGTAAAACTATGTTAATTGGGTCTTATCTTAATTAACACGCTTTTTACAATTCCTCTAAATAAATTTTGGTGAAAAAATTGCTTTCCTTTAACCACAGTGCCCTAAAAAATTTTCGAACTTGTTGAAAATTATTTGATATCCAAACATTAATCCACATTAATTGTTTACTTTTTCAAACAAAGTCATTTCAAACTGAACACGTGTTCTCATTTTTACTCAATAAAAACACTCAGATATAACTTTTATGAATAATTCTCCAAATGAGGCGAAACAAAAGAAGTCAACAGAGTCAATTTCCGTTTTGCACCCTCCGATCCTTCTCTAGTCGAAAGAAAAGGAAAGATAGCTCTTGCGCGTCTGTTACTATTTACTCTCTGGCGGTACTCTTCAATCTGAGCTTTTTCCTCATTTTTATTTTCTCCTCGGCGACGACGACGACGGCGGCCATGATGATGGGAAACGTAAGTGCCACCGATTCTCTCTCCCCTCTTTCTTTTTTTTAAAAGAAAAACTGATAGCTTTTCCATCGGTTAGGGTTTCTTTTCTGTTATATCTCTGTTTCTTTTCTTCGGTCTGATCATGGTAATATGGACCTTGTGATTTAATTTTTGGCCAATTTTTGCAGAAGTCGAGTTCAACAGGTGATGTTTATGAGGATGATGATGATGATGAATTTTGTTTTTACCCTGTAAGTACGACTGTGATAGTTTACTGTTCTAAGTAATGCGAGACTAGATTTCATAGTTGCTTGCTAACCTCAATAATAATAATAATAATAATAATAATAATAATAATAATAATAATAATAATAATAATAATAATAATAATAATAATGCATCAGGAGATGAGTAATTCAGATAAGATGTACATTTTTGAAGAAAAAATTGCGAGTCTGATTGCAGAAGACGACAAAGATCATCTTGTGCAGTTCCTAAGAAGCCCACGTGCTAGAGCTCTGGTGGAACTGAACAAAGCTGACCCTCAACTAACGAATCACATCCTTGGCCAGTGTATTTTAGCTGAAGCCAGTAATTGTGCGACTGCATTCCTGGAAGGAGAGACTGGTGTGAGCCCATACATCAATAAATGCGGAAGCTTTCCGCTTCATGCTGCAGCTGGGAGCTTATCTCCTAAGATGACTAGGTATTTCTTGAAATTTGGACTTCAGGCTAATGCTAAAGGTCCCAGTGTTCTGCATTTTGTGAGATCTAATTTTGGGTGTAAAATCGTTCATGATCTGGAGGCACTACCAGTCGACTGTGCTCTTCATTCCATAAGGTCAGGCTCAAATTAATTTATCTCCCACCCTTTCTACTGATTTATCTGTTGCTTTTTCATACATTTGTACTGTGGTTGCTGCAGAAATAGGATTGTGTGGGAACAAGGACAATCATTGTTCAAGTTGCTTGTTAAACTTACTGGAGAGGGAATGGTATAGGACATTGTTGCTTTAAGAATTCTGATCCTACGATCTCGTTTTGAAATTAGTTTGTGCAATGTGCTCATTTAGATTCCCTATATTTTCTGCAGCATAACTCGTTAGAGGTTGTGGTTTTGCTCATGCATCATTTATCTTACTCAGAGATTACTGAAGTCATTTGTCGTTATGCTATAGAAGGGAAAGTAGTTCAGCTGGCCACTTTGCTCGTAGGGTTATCAAAAAATCGATTAATGGTTGATGAGCTTTATATGCCCAACAATGATGTTTCATCAGGGGACAGGTTGACCTTGCGCCAATATGTTGTGAATCAGATAGTAGTGCTTGAAAATGAATTGGGCAAATCAGTGGCTGTCGATAGTGCCAAGTTGGCTAAGTGCAAGGAAATGAAGAAATCAATGATGTCTACACTGATGTTACTTGAAATCTTTTTGAGAGCTCAAGAAGGAATTGCAGAAGTGGTTATATTTGGTGATCCTTTTGTATGCATCTCTAACATATCATTTGCCTTTTTTCTTTTTTGGTTCAGCCAAGTATTTTCTCTGTTATTCATGTTTTATGTGGATCAGGAAGGAGATGACATCACTATTGCTAGTGGCTATTGCAAAGGGATGACATTAAATTCTGAAAAAAAAAAGGAAGTCTAATTTGGTTATTTGATGTTTACCCTTCTGCATATCTAGGTCCTCAGATATCATGAACAAGAGAATTATGAAGTTATTGATACAAACTATTTTGGTTATGCTGTTTCATTTACTAATTCAAACGTAGTTAGAGCAAAAAATGCATTCTTCACCTTGGAGTCAAATGCAGATGTAAATCATAATTCTTTGGATTGATACAGGAGAGCAGTTAGATAAATGTTGTTGGTAACTTTAGCTTCTTCCCTCAAAATCTCTTCTTATTCCTTAAGATGCCAAAAACCTTGTGTCAAATTGAACCCATGAGAGTAGTTAGATAAATGTTGTTGGTAAATTTAGCTTCTTCCTTTAAAATATCTTCTCATTCCTCGGGACGCCAAAAACCATGTGTCAAATTGAGTATTTAAACCGAATTGAGAGAAAGCTGAATAACTAACCTCTTGAAAATCTGGAACTTGTATTTAGAAAAGGATACATAATGGTCCTAAAATTCCACATTAGGAATGGAAAGTAAAATTTGAGGAATAAGAATTGAAATGACAGTAAAAAGGTGTAAAAGAATGAGGAAACGGACCTCTTGTTTGTTTCCTTTGTGGGCATTGAATTGGAAGGCAGAGGTAGCATAAATAAATGTGGGCTTGGTAGTAGGAAGTTGCTCCAGTTGTGAAGTGCATCATACGCTGGGAGAAAAATGATGGTGTTGGTGAAAATGCCTCCATTTGAATAGACAACCTTGCAGCCTGTAGGAAAGGGGAATAGAAAAGGTAGAGAGAGGAGGGAGCATTTCCAAATTTTTAGAGGTATAAGTGCAGATAAAAGGTTAGGTGTAACCAAATTGTTTTAAATGAACCCCTTAGTAGACCCTAGAAAGACAAACACAAAAGAAAGCACAAAACCATATGAAAAAGACTTTGGGGAAAAGAAACACTTTCTGAATCTACCAACCCTGTAAATCTCCGCATGCTTCATAAGACCGGAACAATAATCAAAGAACCGGGGAACAAAGAATGGTACGAACATGTATTACCTATAATACTAATACGTACAGACTAGGGGCAATATTTGATTTTAAATCTTTTTCTTTGTTTCATGCTATGTAAGCATAATGTCAAATATGGTTTTTGTTTGCATATACTTTTCACAACACCATGTTGAACTACGTCAAAAGGGGATTGGGATTGGATCTATTATATGTTATCGATGTTAATTTCAAAGAGGATGTGTTGTATTCATCTTAATATGTAATGTTCTTTATGTATATAGCAATATCTGGGTAGGCATGTTTGTGAATTTTAAATAAAAGACCATTTGGGAATAAAATCTTTTGCATTGACCCTTTTCTTTGTTTTGATCTATCATAAGTTTTTAAGTCTACGGATTGCATTGGTTGCAGCAATTTAGACCTACTGTACCATCCGCCATTGCAGTGGAGCTTGAAAAGTCTGGCTTCAAATTGACCAGCCAAGATGCTGCTTATCTTAGGGGGATACTTGGTGCATAATTTATTATACTATTTTATCTTATCTTTTTGTTTTCTTTTGGCATCTTTTTTGCCATCTGACTTTGTCTTGAGGCTTGAGCTTGATAGCCTTCTAATGCATTTGATCTTTTTTGTCCCCCTTCCAGACAAGAACCATTTTCAATTTTGCATGGAAAAATTAAGCACCATAAGAGAAAATTATCAATCAGGTTTTCCTTGTCTGAATTGTGAATAAATTTAGCATTGTTTTGCAAGTCATGAATATTTGATTGATGTCTTTACCCATAAACTCACCTGTTTCTATTATTCCTTAAATCAAACAGATGAGCTACGTGGCAAAGTTAAGCGCTATTTCCCACATGGATTGCCACCTTTATGTTCCTTTGCTACAATGGTATGAAATAATTCATTTTTGTAGCTTGGCAATGAGAAATCTACTCTATTTGTCTCTTGAAATATTTATTCTTGTACAATGCTAGATGGAAAGATGCCTATTTTAATAGTTAGTATCTAAGAGTGTATTTCCTAATGAATGCAAGTTTGCCTTGTTCTGTGCTTAAAAATGTTTACAAGCTCATTTTGTATTTACTGGATCTCTATGAGTGAAGTTAGGGATCATAACTAAGGGTGGCAATGGGTCATGTTGTGTCATTATCGTGTCGTGTCATTGTTGTGTTCATATCTAAAAATTTTAACCCTAATCGAACCAGCTAGACTTCTGTGTCATGTTGTGTCATAACTTGCTTATTAACGAGTTGAATGAACCCACCTGCTTAACCTATTACATAATTTACATTATAATAATTATTTGTATTATGAACAAAATTATTTATAGAATTAAACCTTTATCTCCAGAAATTGACAGCCAAACTTATTTCTAAGACATTCAATCAGGCAACCTTGTAATGCAATCAATAGTGCAACCTTGTATTACAACTAAAGCCTATACTTAAAAATACTTGTACAACTTACTCCAAATAGAATACATTTACTATTAGAATAGGGAAAAAATTCATATTTATCTTAATCAAACCTCAATTAAATCCTAGCCAAATTATTTCTTTAATATTTTCTTCTAACTTTTGACCATATTAAAACTCTAATGAAACCATATGAAACTCTTGTTTGACATATAAAAAAACTGTAAATAACCGACTCAAACAATGCACTTATGAGTTCTAAATCTGTGATTAAAGATTTGATTTTTTGGCATTTGGTCTATGAAAAGAAGTATGATCATAGGATGAGGTGTGGTGTGATTTAGGGATTTGGTTTTAAGAAAAGAAATATGCGTGTAGGATGTAGGTTTGGTGTGATTCAGGGATTTGGTTTTAATGAAAGGAGTATGATTGTAGGACATAGTTTTGGGTTTTAAAGGAAGACAATTAGACAAATGAGAAGAATTATGCCCGTAGGATGAAGGTTTGGATTTTAAAGGAAGACATTTAGAAAAATGAGTTGGAGATAGATGAGTCGTCTTGTATGATAATTTATTAGTTCGGTTTTTAGGTTTCTAATATTATAAATAACAAAAGTTGCCTCCGATGTGTCTATGTGTATAATGTGTCAACTTGCGAGCCAACCCCTTTTAGTTGTGTCGATAACAAATTGACCCAGTATTGATCCAATCAAACTTGGCTTGTGCTAGTACTGGCTAATTACGAACCTTGCTCAGGTCATGTTAGAAATTGCCACTCTTTAGCATAATTATGAATTTGGAAGAGTCCTGTTGATATTAATATCTGTTTAGATTTTTTACCATTTTAAAAGGCTGCATCTTGGGCTTCAGGTCATGTGCTTACTGCAATAGTTTTATGTTTCTAAAACATGTATAGGTGAGATGGACAATCTGGATCATACCTTGGTCAGTCAAGATGTTTATGCTGCTTCTAAGACATAAATAACAGCTCAAGCAATATTCACTCATGCACATCCTTACTTTCTATGTTGCTCTTTTTGCAAAAAGAGCATACAATTTCTTCAATTTTTTTTTGGAATTGTCCTTATATGGCATCAAGCAGCGAAATTTGGGGGTGTCATGTTTTATGATATAATACTTTAGGTTCTTTAAGATCAAGGTGAGATGCGTTATAAAATTACGTGTAAGATATAAGTAGATTGCCATTATACTTTTTCTGAATGACAACTTCCATGTAAATAGTGAGTGCGGGTGTTTAGAAAGTGTTTTTGAAAGAAATTGTGGTTTTATACGTAATCTATTGCTTAGATTGTTTCGGATACTTGTAGGGGTGGGACACAGTTGTACAAGCTGGATTCTTCTTGCCTCTGGTTAAAATTCATTTGGAGGCCTGGACTGGAGTCGACTTAACATTATTATGTGCAATTAAAACAAAAGCTGAATATAACATCTTTACAAGCTGAATTCCTAGTACAAAATTTTATTATAAGCCATTCCTTCTATTAAAGCACTAGGGTGATATGCCTCATTCTACAATTAAACTCCAGTTCTCCTTGGTCATGGGAACATGCTCCTATGCAGCAACAAACATCACAAACGTCAGCTGCAATTTCAGCCACCACTTTCACTACATTTGTTGGACACTTCGATACAAAACAATATTTCAAGCTAACCACAGTTATACTAAGAATTATTTGATCAATGAGTACAGAGCCACTTCAATTCATTAGTCCTGGAACAAACTCCTCTGTACACCAAACACATCTCTTGTACTCTTCCCCACGCAACTTTTGAAATCTTACATGAGAAAAATAGGTGTTGCATTGACTTGTCTTCCCTATTTAAGCACTCTGCAGGTGTATTTAAGCACTCTGCAGGTGTATTTTGTACTCTCCACTTCTTAGCCTATTGTTGGTAGTGAGCCTTGTATTGCATAGTAGCCACATGATTAGAGCATAGCGGGGTAAAAAAATTTCTTTTTTTTCCACACAAGTTTATACCAATCTACACCACATAAGTATAGATCTCATGGTAAGGTTTCCCAAGGAGTCTGGAATCCAGCAGCTGTTGTCCTCTTGATTGCCAATAGGCATCAAATTAATAGGAGTAGCTGGTTTCGTTATATAGACTTAGTATTGATTTCTTACTTCCTATAGGCCATTGCCATTTACCATCCAGCAAATTCTGCTATTATAGATTTTTTAGAGAGTCTAAAACTTCTTAGCAATTTTTCGGACAACGTTTGACATAAGGGCCTAATGGATGCCAGCCGAAAGTATTTCTCTGGTTATGTCTAGTGACAGTTTTGATTGTAGGATTTGCTAGTACTCTCAGTTTTAGAATGTTTCCTAACACCAAAGACATTCAGCTGATTTCTTTACTCTCCAAATAGCAGACAGCTTCAGCATGATTTAATGCACCCACTGTATCCATAATGTGTCCTTTTTATGGCAAACATTCCAAATTTGCTCTGAGACCGGGCATATACTTAGAAGAGTAAGATTTTGCAGCCCCAAACCACCTTTTTTTAAAGGTTTACTTCCTCACTGAATTTGCATAGTAATATTGAGTTCTTCATCCCATAATAATAATGAAAGCATATTTTCAATTTTCTAAATTACTGATTGGGGAAGTATGATGACACATAGCTAATATAAATGAATTCCGTTGTATTTTTGTGGAGATGGGTTAACAATCCCTTGTAATTGAGTTTAGAAGATACCAATGAAAGCCAATATATCTCATTGGGAGGAAACCCCTGGACCTATACAAAATTTTACATAACTCTTCTGCACAATCATCCTCTCTCCCAACTAAGAAAACATTACACCTCATATGGTTGGGCTTATAATGCAGATGAGTAAGATTAAGGATTTTTTAAATTGCACTTAAGTTTCAATTGGGCAGTCTTTAATAAATTAAGATTTTTATTGGGAGTTGGATTAGGTTTTTCAAAAAAGGGGTGTTTTTTTTCCCGCTTATTTAAGTAGCAGTTTAATTTTTACGGGTTCTAGGATTTTTTGAATTATGATACTAGGGTTAATTCTGTGATTAGCCGTTTCATTGGAATTGTCTTGTTTTGGTATTTAATTATTTTGTTTGAGAGTCAGATAAGGAAGAAGTTTCTGAACTACTATTAATAGTATAGTTGGGTATACGGGATAAGAGATGAAGTTTAATCGCAATAGTATTTGTCGTTGGAGTCTATAAAAAGTGTTTCTTCTATAAAAAAAAAAAATGAGAATCGGTTTAGTAAAAATTTTGTGCTGACATTGTCGTCTTCTTGGATGTTGAATGATGCAATCTAGCTTTAAGCATATACTTAAATTTGCTTTGGATTGATTCCTTGCATTTCTAAATTTGCTTCTTAATTTACAGAATTTGGCAGTTTTACTTTAGTTTTCTTTTCAGAT
The DNA here is from genome assembly GCA_024721245.1 of Mitragyna speciosa. Classification (NCBI taxonomy): domain Eukaryota; kingdom Viridiplantae; phylum Streptophyta; class Magnoliopsida; order Gentianales; family Rubiaceae; genus Mitragyna; species Mitragyna speciosa. The sequence goes on along the minus strand of CM045564.1, from coordinate 20,314,012 downwards.
TTTTCTTAATCTTTGTTTATTGTGTTTTCTACTAATTACTTTGCTATTTTATCAATCTATAAGTCATAAAGAAGTCAATTTACCTGTCTGTTGATCCTACAAATATCTTGAGTTGCATCAATTTGGTAATCATTGCTAAAATCCTTATTTTTTCCCCCTAGCATGTTAGTTGTCTATGACTTTGGACATATATTTTGATGGCTGAAGTCATCCCAGAATATTTCTGTAGTTGGCTTGATTCTTTGAAATACCATTTTAAATGTCCTAAATATTATAATCTGATCAATTATGAGATGATCAGATTTGCAAAGGAGACACTCTACGGATCTACTAAGGTATAGTGTGTAAGGTTGAATGGGATCACTGAGGAGCAGAATTTTTTTGTACTTGGGAAGAAATGTGATGTAGGACAAAATTGGGATAATCTTGCCTACTAACGTCAGCAGAAAATAGAAGGATTTGTCACTATTTCCCTGATGAACAGTAACATGAATACTGGCATTACAGTGGAGTGAACAGTAACGAGGGGAGAAAGAGGGAAAGAAGAAAGAGGGATTTTGGGGAAAATCTAAAGAAACAAAGCTAACAAACCAAAGCAAATAAACTGAAATTTTATTCTTCAATATCTTTCTATCTAAAATAGCCTAATAACAAGAGTATTTATAAACTTATAATTTAATTAAAAGATAGAATCCTACTGTGAATAGAATTCGTACCTCTTATTTCTAAATTAAAAGTAAACACTTGTAGAATATTCCTATAACAACCACAACAACTAGTTGCCTAATATAATTAAATAACTAAATAAAACAAAAAGACATTTGCTAAAAAAAAAATTCCTACAAACAACTAAAAGACTAAAATGCCCTGAGACTCAAAGTTCAAAATAATGATTCTTAAGACAACTAATATCACACAAAGGTTGAAGAAAATTGTTGAAAACTTTAATTTTGTTTTTCCTTGAGCTCTTTGTTGATTTCATCATTCTTCCATGGTTGGAAAAAACTTCCTTCGAGTTTTTAAGTAGTGGAGAATAAGAAACTCCAAGGTCTGGAACTTTAGCCATGAAATAGACACATAAATACTGTCAAAAGAGTTTCTCTTCCTTTTGTTAAGTCGCTAACAAACAAATTTCAAACTTCATAGTCTTAACAAGTTCGGGCTATCCAAAGACGAAGTCAATGGTTGGAATGACTAGATTAGAAAATTTTCCTTGGCTGCACTCCTGAATTGGTTCAATCTTTGATTCTACCATGGCCTCTTCCTTATGATTGGTTGCTACTTCGATGATCTCTTCTTTTTAGTCATTTGTATCCTTACTAACATTCTAGCCTAATACAATGAAAGGGCTTCACTAAAACTTGAAAATAAAAAAAAAATCCCACGAAGTTCCAGCGCGTAGCCATTGCAGTAGTGCCATCAGAAGGTGTGGCTTGATTTCCTGAAGTGTGCTGGTTCGTGGATCTTGGTTTGCGGATCGGGTCCAGATCAGTCTCCACCTTTCCATTTTTCTGGTTCTTTCCTCCAAGTGAATTGCACTCCTCTTCCACTCAAATGACAGTGCACACCCTTGCTTCTTGTGACTCAATTCCTTCAATGGTTTTTGGGCTCCCAACTTGATCTTGAATGGTATGAACAAAAGTTTGGAGTGAGTCCTTGAACTTCTTTGCTCGAGGTTTTATCATTGGTCCTACTTAGAACACCAGCTTCACCTCCTTGATTGCCTTGTCTTCAAATCAAGCTCATCTTCTGCAAGAAAAGGACTAAAGTCAGACACATTAAAGGTGGTACTAACTCCATACTCACCTGGAAGATCAAGTTTGTAGGCATTATCATTTATGCGCGCTATAACTTGAAATGGTCCATCTCCACGTGGTACCAATTTCTTGTGCCTCATACTGGGCTTGCCGGCATGTCACACAAACCATATGGTTGAACCTCAGACTGGGCTTGCTAGCATGTCACACACCTTTCCATCTAGCATGCCACACACCTTTCCATCAACTTCTCCACGTCTCTCCTCATGCGTGGCCAATGAAAATGTTCTTGTAAAATAGCAAGGGTCTTCGCAACACCAAAATGTCCCATCAATCCTCCACCATGCGATTCGCTAACAAGCAGTTCTTTAATAGAACCATTAGAAATACACAACTTATTTAAGTTTCACAAGTAACCATTGGAGATGCAGTACTTCCCCATATCCATTTTTTTACACCTCTCATAAATAGTGCTAAAATCATTGTCATTAGCATATAAATCTTTAATCAGTTCAAAACCAAGTAACTTAGCATCATGAGTAGTGATTAAAGTGTAGAAGCTAGATAATGCATCGGCTACCACATTACTCGTACTGGATTTGTATTAAATAGCATATGAAAACAATTCCTCAAGGGCCATCCGCCTAGTATGCCTTTTAATCAACTTCTTTTGACCTCGAGGTGTTTCGAGGACTCATGGTCAGTGTGGATTACAAACTCTCTCTGCCTCAAATTATCTTGCCACGTTTTCATAGCGCGAACAATTGCTTACAACTCTTTAATCATATGTGGGGTGGTTCAAGGTAGCACCATTGAGTTTCTCACAAGAATAAGCTATCGATTTGTCTTCTTGCATCAACACGGCACCAATTGTTATACTTGAAACATCGCACTCAATCTCAAAAGTCTTGTCAAAGTTAGGTAATGACAATAAAGTTGCATGCATGAGCCTATCTTAAGCAATTAAAATGTGTTCTCTAAAGTTTCTTCCCAATTGAACTTCTCATTCTTCTTTATGACGGCGGTCAATGGGACGGCTATTGTGCTAAAGTCTATGACAATCGCCGGTAGAAGTTTGCAAGATCATGAAAACTTCTTATGTCTCCAATGGACTTGATTGTTGATCATTCTTGGATCTCTTTCACCTTGCTTTCATCAACATGTATGCCCTGTGAACTTACAACAATGCTTAAAAATACAAGTTGATTTGCGCAAAAAGTATACTTCTTGAGATTAGCATATAGATTTTCTTTTCGAAGTATCTCAAGAACACCCCTCAACTGATCAACATGGTCAAGGAGACACTTTCTATAAATCAAGATATCATCAAAATAAACAATCACAAAATTTTTCAAAAATGGACGCAAGCAATGATTCATTAACCTCGTGAATGTAATTCGTGTATTAGTTAATCCAAATGGCATAACCAACGATTTATACAAACCATGCTTAGTCTTGAATGCGGTTCTCCATTCATCTCTCTTTTTAATCCTAATTTGGTGATATCCATTTTTAAGATCAAATTTAGCAAAAATCACTGCGCCATATAGCTCATCAAGCATGTCATCTGGTCTACAAATGTGATGATGATACTTTACCATAATGGATTTGATGGTTTTACAATTGGTGCACATCTTTCATGTTCCATCTTTCGTAGGTAAAAGGGTGACTGGGACAGCACAATGACTTAAACTCTTTCATGCCTTCCTTTCTTCAATAGCTCCAATAGCTCATCCACTTTTTTTTTTTTTTTGGAGCTCCTCACTTCATTGGCTTTTACGAATTAGTTTTATCTTCTCTTTTATTTTCCCTCTAAGGCTAACTCAACAAATGCCTTTTTCCTCTCATTTTTCTCGACTTTTTGAATTTTTTTTTCCGGCTTGCTCGCTCTTTCTTTTCACTCTCAAGCTCACTTTATTTTGTAGTGCCACTTGATCCTCGTATAGTTGCTTTGGAGTGAGTGGAGCAAGTGTGACCTTCCTATTGGTGTGGATACAGGAATACTTGTTCGAGTGCTTGTCATAGGTCATCTTGCTATCATATTGCCAAGGCATTGCATCGGCACAACTTCACAAAGCACATCATTCTCATATTTTTCAATTCGATAATACACAAGAATTTACTTGGAGACTCGTACTTTTCCATTATTTTTGAGCAATTGAAGTTTGCAAGGCTGAGGATGATCCTTGGTAATGCTAGCTTCTCTACCATTAGTGCACTAGCAACATTAGCACGACTTCCCACATCAATAATTAGACTAGATATTTTGTCTTGGATGTGACAATGGGTGTAGAAGATGTTTTCACGTTGAAGCTCATTTTCTTTAAGTTGAGCGGTCAATGCTTTTCTTGCCATCAATCTTACTTAGCCATTGGTAGGAAGTTCCTCTACTGATTCATCATCATCATCCTCTCATCATCTGTGACGACCTCACCATTGGTAACATAATCATGGCTCACTTTTTTGGACATTAGGAAGCAATGTGTCTAACTCGTAGGCATTTAAAACACTTGACATCTCGGTTGCGCAATTTGGTTGGATCAATGGAAGCTTTCCTTCCAACTTTATTCTTTCCCCTTGCTTGATTAGCCTTCGGCATTGGGATGTTGTTAGAGGTTGTAGTTCGATCTTCTTTCTTTGGTTGAGAAGGCTTCATGTAAGTAGCTTGGTAATTAGAGCTTAGCCGGCTTGGGCCCTTCCTCTTTAAGCCTTTTCACTATTTTCATGGCTTGGCTCACTCTTCAACTTCCACAGTGTTATAGCTCCACTTCCTCAGCTATCTGGGGTCTCAAACCACTCAAGATTGAGCCATGGTAACTTCCCGATCTTCTGCTACATTGGCATGCAACATGATCATCTTCAAGTCCTTGTACTAGTCTTCAACACTATGATTTCCTTGGGTCAAGGTTTGCAATTTTTGGTACAAATTGTAGTAGTTGTGGCTAGGAACAAAGCGCTTCCTCATTATCGCCTTCAACTCGTCCCAAGTGCGAATTGATGACTCTCTATTCCTTCTCTTGCCTGTAGTCAATTGATCTCAGTAAACAATAGCATAATCGGTAAAGTCATCAATGGCTAGTTTTACATTTTGCTCCTCGGAGTAGGAGTGACAATAAAAAATCATCTCTATTTTTCTTTCCCCCTCAAGATATGCTTCGGGATCCAAATTTCTTTAGGATTTTCATCTTAATCCCTTTCATAGTGTCTACTCCTTGCTCATTTTCATGCATTCCACGCCTTGATCTCCTCATAACCTCCTTTTTTTCAAATTGGTATTCATCTAACTCATACCTTAGAGTGCTACCTCACCTATTCCTTGGCTTTGTGAACTATCCAAGTGATCGAATCGTTGGTTAAGGTTTTAAAGCACGGTCCAAAATGCTCCGTTACTCCGTCTTCATTGCCTCCATCACGCTTTCCCTAGCCATGTTGCCTTAAGAAAATAACCTACAAGAATGGTAGTAAAGAATTTTTGTCAAACGCTCTTACTCACCCAAGACCTCTCAACTCTCGTGTATCATTTAAACACTATTGCACTCCCCACTCTTCAATAATCTTTGATTTGTTTCTTTGAAAAAAATTAGTGGGCCTGTTTGGACAGCATTATTTGGAATTTTTTGGAAAAAGTTTTTAAAATGTGTTTGGATAGTTGAAAAATTATTTGGTTAGAAGTAAGGAAAATTTTGACCAAAAATTTTTTCCTATTTTATCAAAACCAATAGTTCAAAATTTTTGACCAAATATTTTCATTTTAAATTTCAAATGTTTTTTCAAACTTTGTAATAATTTTAGGAACTTTTTATACAATTATTCACAAAAGCAAGCACATTTATGCGAAGTTACATGGACTCTTCTCCTCCCTAGCCGTACCCGTGTTGGACGTGACACGACATGGGTATGGGTAAGGGATATGTGTCCGACACTTCATCGGAAGTTCGGACTCCCCAAATTTAATGAAACAAAAAGGAAAAAAGGAGGGGGAGAGAAAAGGATGCAAAGTTTATATCGAGGTTGAAACCATTGTGTGTATGTGTTAAGATTTGATTCGAATTATGATGATTCTTTTCCTTTCTCCACTTTTGTGCTCTTTGTCCTTATGCAAAACTAACACAGCATTCTAATATAAGTGTTGGAGCTATGTTGGTGTGTGTGTGTATACACATATATACATATATCGCCGTACCCATATCCTACACTCTAGCAGTGTCCTAGTATCCTTAATTTTAGAAAATGACGTATCCGATGCTTAGACACGTATCATACCCGATACTCCATACCCGAGTCCAGGTAACATAGCATTTATGATCAAAATTTGTTTAGAAATTTTGGAAAAATCACAAGTAACAATATGAGATCTATTGTCAATGGGTTTTATGATAGGTTTTGTAGACCAAGCACTGATATTGGACGTTGGAAATTTTACGAGCGTCCGATATTGTTTGAAAATTAAAAACTTACCGAGCACTCATTATTTTACAAGCTTTCGACGTTAGTGCTCGTTCCACAAAACCCATCACAAAACCTACTGACAATGGATCTTATTTTGTTACTTGCGATTTTTTCAATTTTTTAAAGTAGATCTTGAATATAAAAGTGCTTGCTTTTGTGAGTAATTGTGTAAAAAGTTCTTAAAGTTATTACAAAGTTTTTAAACAAACCAAAAACTTTTTCACAATTCAAATACTATTTCGACTTTTTTAAAAAGTCAAGAAAAAAATTATTCACTATCCAAACACAAATCAAAAAATTTTTTCCTAGTCAAATACTTTTCAAATTTTCCTACTTGGTCAACAAAAATTGACCAAATAATTATTATGAATAATTTCACCAAATACCACTATCCAAACGGGCCCAATATTTCCTCTAAAGGTACTCAAGTAACTCACCAATTGAGAATCACACAAGTGTCGCAAATGTGGAGCAGAGGACACGAAGACACTATAGTCAATTTGGAAGTTCAGTGGGATGACAAGGAGTCAATAACAATGAAGACACAAGTTGGAAATTTATAAAACACAAGGAAAGGTATTGATAGAACACAATAATACTCAAGAATGACCTCAAAGGATGATTCAAAACACCCAACCAAAATAATTCTAGGAAATTTCCGACAACAAAATGGGTTAAAATTCCTCCCTTCTTTCACAAGAATCAACAACCACTTCTCGTTTACTTTTTTTTCCCCCTTCCTCCAATGTTCTCTTGTTTCCCTTTTTTTAAAGCTTTTTTCTGCACGTTTTTCACTCTTTTCAACCATTTTCTTTTGTTTCAAGCAAACCACAATTACAAACCCTTAAGAAAGATAGGGAGTTTTTAGCCAATTATCAAGATAATGCAAGATTGATGAAAGTATCAACAGATGCTTTAGGTCCTTTTAATGCCCAAGAGTAAGAATATATCACAAAGATTGCAACTTTAGGTCAAAAGATTGAAGTTTTAGAACAAATAGTTGAACTACCAAAAACCCTAGTTAATGAAGACCCAAAATAATTCCATGAAGAAAGATTCTATAAAACCACAAAAAGTAGATTAAGACTGGAACTTTTTGATGTTTTAGACTTAAAGGAACAAAGAACAACACAAAAACAAGACAAAGACACAATCTTTTTGTATTTTTGGACAAAGAAAAACAAAAGACAGCAAGGATAAGATAAAACCCTAGCAGGAATTTTTTAAAGATTCGAAGAAACAAAGAAAACAACAGGGATAAAATGATACAACTTGGGTAAAGGCATTAGCTCTGATATCAAGTGATACGAGGACGCTTTCTAGCCCGTACTCAAGCTTGAAGGATGGAGAAACTCAAACCTTTCACTTCCCGAGGTTATGAACCTTAATATTACTCAACCTAATAACCAAATGAAGTGGCGAACCAAGTTTGATAGTAGACGGCTCACATCCAAGGTGTGTATTTGTTTGATAAGCCAAGAATCCCCAGAGAAAACTCTAAGATATTCAAAGCACCTCTCAAGAAGCCAAAGGGAGAAAACGTTCAAGAAAATATTTCATTCAACAACTAATGAAGCTTACAAGGCAAGCATGGTATTCATAGACCATATATTGGCCAAGAAATGACAATTTTGCCCTTACTTAACATTCTAGCCTAATACAATGAAAGGGCTTCACTAAAACTTGAAAATAAGAAAATCCTACAAAGTTTCAGAGTGTGGCCACGGCTATAGTCGTGCCGCAGGTTTAGGCATGGCTACCATCAAAAGGTGTAGCTTGATTTCTTAAAGTGTGCTGCGGATTTGCAGACTCATTTGCAGATTCTAGTCTGCTGATCGGGTCCAGATAAGTTGCCACCCTTCCATTTTTCTAGTTCTTTCCTCCTAGTGAATTGCACTTCTCTTCTACTCGAATTACAGTGCACACCCTCGCTTCTTGTGCAATGGCTTTTGGGTTCCTAACTTGATCTTGAATGGTACGAACAAAAGCTTGGAGTGAGCCCCTAAACTTCTTTGCTTGAGCTTTTGTCACCGGTCCACTTGGAACACCAACTTCACCTCCTTGATTGCCTTGATCATCCACTATATCCTCACCAAGTAGTTTTATGGTCTTGAACATGGTAATATGTTAGCAGAATGAGTTGAGATTTGATTAACTATTATATCAAGTCCAAGTTGTTCAAAATCCACTACTAATTGCCCAATAATTGATTTTGTGTTTGGAGATTCCTACAACATTTAGATTGACATTTGAAAATTTTCTTTCCTAACATTAGTGAAGGGAAAAGGAATAGTTATCGATGGTGAGTATACTTCAATTTCGTGCAGGTTTTTTATTCTCCAAATCTTTTAAACTCAAAGTTGAGTTTTTGGTGTCAGGAGTAAATAATGCAAATGATCAAAGGTTCTGGAAAATCCAAGATTAAGGATTTCATGATTTTGACTCAAGTCTCAATTAGGCACTCTTTCATGGATAAAGAGTTTTGCTAGGAGTTGGATTTATTTTTTGAAAGCATCTTTATTTCAGTTTATTTAAGTCGCTATTTGTATAAAGTTATAGACCTTTTTGAATTTTTGTACTCGGGGTATTTCAGTAATTAGCGATTTTGTGGGAATTTTCTCGTTTTGGTATTTTAATTTTTTGTTTTAAAGTGGAATGTGGATGAAGTTCTAGAATTGTTATTAGTATTACAATTAGGACAGGAGTCTTGTTCTTATTCGGAATAAGAGATGAATATTAACCGCAATAAGATTAACTTTAGGAGCATATGAATGAGTGTTTTTCCTATAAGAGAAATGAAAATCAGTTTAATAAAAACTTCGTGCAGACATTACATCATTTTAAGGGTCATGTGATGCAAACTAGCCTTGGATGTAATGTATGTAGATGCCTAGGAGTGATTCCTAGTGTTTCAAAATTTGTTCTTCTTACTTTAGTTTTCTTTCTAGAATTTTCTTAGTCTTTGTTTGCTCTGTATTCTTCTCATTAAATTGCAATTTACTGCGATCACTAAGACCTCAAGGAATTGTTTTACTTAGCTATTGATCCTATGAATAGCTTGTGCTTAATCTTTGTTTCCTCCCTTCTTTCCTCGTTAAATTGCTATTTTATGCAATCCCTAAGTCCTAAAAAATTGATTTACCTAGGTATTGATCCTGCGATAGCTTGTGCTTAATCATTGTTTCTTCCATTTTTTGTTCATTAAATTGCTATTTTATGCGATTCCTAAGCTCTAAAGAAGTCAATTTACCTATCTATTGATCCAACCAATAGTTTGTGCTAGATTAGTTTAAGACCAGAGTGTTGACTAAATTCAGTAAATCATTAAGAATCTTAAAGAATGTGTTGTGGCAGCTGTATTAAGAAATGGGCCATTAAATGTACACCTTAATTACTGCCTCCCTTTTGTAAAAGCATTCTCGTTCGTACTCACCCAATTTGTTATTAGTCAAAATGGAAGAGTGACATTTATGGGCAAGTTGCAACATGTGATTGGCCTGAAGTCTCATGTTCCCTGAATTTGTAATTCGAGGAATCAATAGTTATGATGGTGCTGTTTACATATTGAAACATGGAACACTGATAATCATTGAATTAAGAGTATTAACTATTTCCTCTCCAACTACATCCCAGTTATGTTTCAAATATTCTGTGGTATACCCGTAAGGACCTGGTGCCCAATCAGGTGCTTGTATGAAGTAAAGGATATGAACCTTTGCATCTGGTACCAAAAACTGATGTCTTTCTCATGGCTATATTCCATAGGCCTGTTTTGGGTGATAGTAACAAGGAGTGAGGGAAAGCTGAGAAGAAGGTTCAAAGAACAAGACTGTGCTGTGCAAGGATGCGGGGATGGTGCAAGAAGCAAGGTTCTCCCTTTAGGTTAGGTTCGACTATGACAAGCTTAGGATTCCATCCTTGGCGAAAAAAAAAGGTATCACCGAAGAAAGGAAAGAGTGAGATGGTGGTTTTTGTTGTTCTCGCGAAGCGAAGATCATTCGCTTGGTGCATGAAGGCGGTCACCTCTTTATGGCTTTGACCAAACACTTTTTCTTGCTAATCGAGCTTTCTAGAAAAAACAATGTGAGAACATATTCTCTTATCTAAGCTTCTTTCTTGTGCATTTGCTCTCCCCATTATAGATGGTTTACCTACGCCCAATGCTACGAAATGATTGAGAACTACGATGAGATCAACACGGGTTTTGTTCTTTGTATTCAATAAGTATTGCATGACTAAATAATTTAAGGAAGAGCGCAGTGCATGGAGGGTCCTTTTAAGTAGATGACTCGTCGTGCCGTTGTAGCGGGACTTCTTTAGGGGTAGTCACTTGAATGACTTAGTTTTCTTGGAGGAGTCATTAGTTGATGACTTAGTTTTCTTGGAGGAGTCGTCATTTTCTATTAGGAACTTTATGTCATTTACAATCCTAACTTACTTCGAATGCTTGAAGGCCCTGCTGGCCCTAAGTGATTTAAAAAGATTCTTTTTTATCGATAAATATTGGTCATGGTATCCATAGTGTTCCTCATTTTTCTACTAAATCTTTATTTTGTTTTGCTTCTCCCAATTGACGAGCCTGATCGACTTGAGTCTTGTCCCTGCCTCTTCGCCACTCACTTCAATTTTTTCTTCTTATGTAATGTCAAGTCACCCTATTGGCCCGATTTATCACTTTGTTCCAGTCATCGTGGTAAACGGAGAAGAAAGAAATGAATGAATGTTCCTTTTGGGAAAATATGAAAGGATGTAGAATAATGCACCTACCAAGACGAAAGCCAAAGGTGAGTCAGTAGGTGGACATATTGAACTGAAATAAGATCTCAAATTGGCATCTTGATTCACTGTTTACCATAATAATAAATAGTGTCAATGGTTACTCTACCATGGGAAGAGCTGCTTCCTCCATGCTCGATAAGGAGGCTTTCATTCGCCAACACATATTTAAAGTGATCTCCCCATGGTGCTGGATTCTATTGAGTCTTCACGGCAAAAATTGTTTGCTTTATTTCTTTAGGAGTCTAGCTTTCAGCATTTGATACTGATTATTAGTAAGTGGTTTTGTGGTCGTCTATATTATTCTATTACGCCTTTAGTTTTCAGCTGTGTGGTGGTGTTAACTAACTTCTGGCTGGGTGGTTTTGCTAAATAACTACTTGTTAAACTTGACAGCTGTACTCTTCATTTGCTCATGGTCATGGATCTAAACTCCCTCTTATAAGGTCCTAATTTTTGCATTGTGAGTTGCTATAAACGTGTTTTTATCACCATATTGTAAATAGGGAGTTCTGGACTTGTCTCTACAGAACCTTCACGTATGAGGAACTCGGCATATTGTGCTTTATGGCCTTTTCCTTTTTATTAGATTTCCATAAAAAAATTTTCCCCAACCAGAGATTGCACATGCAGTAACAGCTCTCTCTTTTGCTCCACCCAGGAACTAATTTGCTGTAGCGTTAGTCATTCAACTGCGTATGGTCACCTTTTAGTGTTGTTATTTTACAACAAAACTGTGTAACAGTATTGAGATACGCTGGGGATCAAGAGTTCCAGGATTTCAGTGAATGGTCCTTAAAAAGAAGATGTTGCATCCAGAAGCTGTGGAATTTCAATTGATTGGGCCAAAAATTAATCTAATCCTTCACTCCCACACTGATAGGACCGTAGTCAGATATACTTGTTCCAAAATTCTACCTTTTGCATAGGAAAAGGGGGGAAAAAAATAGTTCATTTGCTAACTCTCTCTCCCCAGCATATCTCTAACAGGATTGAGATATGCTGGGGATCAAGAGTTCCAGGATTTCAGTGAAAGGTCTTAAAAAGATGATGTTGCATCCAGAAGCTGTGGAATTTCAATGGATTGGGCCAAAAATTAATCTTATCCTTCACTCCCACACTGATAGGATCGTAGTCAGATATACTTGTTCCAAAATTCCACCTTTTGTATAGGAAAAGGTAAAAAAAAAAAAAAAAAATAGTTCATTTGCTAAATCTCTATCAGTTCTACCATTAAATCCTATCATATCCCTCTCTTTTGGTGCACCAAGGGCAGAAAAAACCTTTACCAGTGTGTTCCTCGAAATCAGTTTCCTCAATACAGTTATTGAACTCCTCCATAGCTGTATAATCTACATCATTACTACCCTAATCTTTCATTGGGGTCTCTGATGGCATTGGAATCCCTAAAATTATCCGTTGGAACAAGCCAATAGAACATTTTAATTGTTTTAGATTCTTCTTCAAGGGTCTCCTCAACCTTATTCTTCCCATAAATCATAGTCAAAACAAACATCTAATTCCTATTATTCTGCTCAACAAAACAGGATATAGCTCGAGTATGAATAGAAATCACAGTGCATTTAACTCAGACTTCCAGCAAAACCACACTCCATTAAAATCATTTTTAGTGCTATTATGGATAAAATTCCAATGGGGTAAGCAGCTGCAAAAAATTCCGTCTATATTTACAGACTAACTTTATTTTTCAAAAAAAAAAAAAAAAAGGTGTGAACAGGATTAACTAGTCTGTTAATTTCTTTTTGTTTCACGCTGTTGTTTAGGCCCCTAATATTCCAGCATTGTATCCTTATTTGAGCCAGAGAAGGTTCTCGTCCTTGCCTTCTTCTTGGCTGTTTTCCTTTAGGCTTCACTATTTTGTTGCAAGCTGAGTGTTTGGATTTATTTGTGCATCCTCTGACTCCAAAGCACTGTAGTTATTCTGTATTTGGATTAGTCTGGTATGTTCAAATTTTGTCCATGTAGCCTTCCCTATTTCGTTTCCTATTAACTTAATCAATATGAGCATTTCCATCAACTGCCACCTTTTTTCCTTTGTCCTGCTCCCATTTGTATCTGAGTTCCCCTTCTTTCTTTAGTCTTCACTATAACTGCTTCCTGTTCATCCTCCATATCTGGTATCAAAGTTGCTTCCTTGTCGGCAACATCACATTTTTCCACTTCCTGTTTAGGCTTAACAACTTTAGGAATCCATCTTGTCACTTTCTTGGCAATAGGACATTGTTTTGGACGCGTCCAAAAGTCTGGCATGCATATGAAGTGGAATCCATTTATATTCCACTCACTGCTTGTCCAGTTGGCTAAATTCATTCACAAAAGAATGCTAGAAAGGTCAGCTGGCCCCAATAGACGTTTCAACACAGATTCAAGCTGAGGAAACCCTTTCTTGATTTGCTGTTGGCTGTTTGTTTATCAGTGAAAAGGGTTTTCCTTAAATAGCTAGCACAATAGCGATATATGATTCGTATAGCCGACCCCACATAGCGGGATAAAGGCTTAGTAGTAGCAGTATTTGTTTTTGTTTTAGCTAGTGAGTTGACTAACACCCGCATTAGTGTATTGATGGAATTGAGGTGTGGTACTTTTGTCCATTCATTCAGAGTTGATTTCTTCTTTTTTCAGTTTTAACTCAAGTAACCAAGGCCTGAGAAACGCCATTTTACTTCCAAGAGTTGTGGTGATTATTCCAGAGCCCTAGTTGTAGCACTTTCATGAGCAAAACTGAAGACATACAACCCCTTTTTTACTGCAATCATTTCAGTTCCTCAACCTTATCCGTATCTTTCCACCTATTATCTATAGAGGGCTTTATCAATGCAAACAGAGGTGAGAAAAACAGGTTAAAACTTACAACTGCATTTCTCCAGTTTTGAATGCCAGAAGCTACTGAAACAAGTATGTGATTAAAAGAATTTTAATTTTTTCTCATATTTCAAATTGACAATACAGCGGTATTACGTAGTAGATCATGAGAGGAAAAAATACGAAACTAAGTCATTCCCAAATCCAGAAATTTATCTAACCAAATCCCTCCATTTAAGGGATTTGAAATTTATTTACTAGATCCCTCCATTTAAGGGATTTTTAATTTGTTAACCAAATCGCTCTATTTAATGGATGTCAAACCAATTCTCCTAACATAACCAAAACCCTCCGTTTAAGGGATTTCATATTAATTCTCTTAATCTATTTACACTTTATCAACACCTCAATGCTCCCCCTCAAGATGAAGAATAGATATCTTCCATTCTTAACTTGAACAAAATCATGGGAACTTGAATTGCTTTGCCCCTTTGTTAAAACACCAGTTAATCGACGTTTTGATGGAACATAGGACATGCAGACTAACCCTTCCTCCAATTTTTCTTTAATGAAATTGTCAAAATTTCACAATGCTTTGTCCTATCATGCCATGTAGGATTATGATAACTTCTTATCGCAATAGAGCTGCATATGATCAATATTGATGGCTAACTTCTTATCGCAATAGAGTTGCATATGATCAATATTGATGGCTAACTTTATCGCAATAGAGCTTCATAGGACCTTCCCATTTGATTCTCAAATCATCTGGGATAATCTTTGGTCAGAGTAATTCACACAATCCTCGAGCAACAGTCATGAATTCTGATTTTGCAATTAACGCGGCCACTACATTTTGCTTCTTGTTACTCTATGTTACTAGATTACGTCCGAGAAAATTGCAATACCTTCTAGTTGATCTTCTATCCACTAGGGAACTTGCATGGTTAGGGTCGATGTGAGCTTCTAGAGCAAGAGTATCCCTCTTCTTGAACAAAATCTCCTTTCCCGGATTGTCTTTCAAATAATGCAGTATCCGTTAATAATGCATATCTATAAACAGCTTCAGGATGAGGTTTGTAAACTAAGGAGAGGAAAATTGCATGTTGTATTATGATTGCAAAGGCCTATATTTATGGGCCTTACAAACTGAACCTCTTTACAAAATGAACCTATACATCAATGAATCTAGAAAATTATTGTACTAGGCAATTAATCTTAATGATCCTAATTAGGTTCCTAATATCACTAAGCAAGGTATGTACAATCTTCTAATTAATGGTAATTGATAAAATGTCCTATCCCATATCTGTAACACTTCCCCTCAAGTTGGAGCACAGATATTACTCATGCCTAGCCGGTCGCACAAATAATCAACTTGAGCCCCATTTAGAACCTTTGTTAAGAGATCTCTTAACTGTTCTCTAGTTTTCGTATATCTTGTGGAAATCAAGTCTTGCTGTATTCTCTCATGAACAAAATGACAATCTATTTTGATGTGCTTCATTCGCTAATGGAATATGGGATTGGATGCAATATGAAGAGCAGTTTGGTTATTATACGACAATTTTGCAGGCATTGAAGTTTTGAGACCTACTTAAATCAGAAGCTGATATATCCACATGATTTCACATACTGATTGTGCCATAACTCTATATGCTGACTCTGCATTCGATCGTGAGACAATATTTTGCTTATTACTCTTCCATGAGATTAGGTTCCCCCCAACAAAGACACAATATCCTAAAGTAGATTTTCGATCTTTTTTAGATCCTGACAAATTAGCATCGGAAAAGCACTCTGACCATGATTTTTATACAAATTACCACATCCAAGAGCTCCTTTTAAATAGCACAAATTTGTTCTACAATTGCCCAGTGATCAACAGTTGGAGTTGACATGTATTGACTCACAATACTAACTGAATATGCAATTTTTGGGCGAGTTACTATAAGATAATTCAATTTCCCAACTAGCCTTCTATGCCTCTCAAGATCTTCAGACAATTCACCTTCTTTTGAGAGCTGCAAGTTAGGAGCCATTTGAGTACTAGATGGTTTAACCCCCATTTTTCCCATTTCAAATAATAAGTTAAAAACATATTTCCTTTGAGAAAGGAGTATCCTTTTCTTAATCCTTGCTACCCTAATAACCAAAAAATACTTCAACATTCCCATGTCTTTTGTCTGAAACTGACCATGGAGAAAGACTTAAAGAGATGAAATACCTGCTGCATCATTCCTGGTGATAACAATATTGTTCACATATACTGCTAAAAAAAATAATGCCAGCTTTAGTCTGTTTGTAGAAAACAAAGCGATCAAATTTGCTTTTCTACATTCCAAACCTTTCAGCTACTTGACTAAATTTTCCAAACCAAGACCGAGGACTTTGTTTCAATTCATACAAAGATTTTTGAGATGACAAACTTTCCCAGGCTTCCCCTGAGCAACACACCCAAGAGGTTGCTCCATATAAACTTCCTCCTGAAGATCTCCATGAAAAAACACATTCGTGATATCTAGCTTATGCAAAGGCCAATTATGAGTAGCTGCCATAGAATTGAATAACCTGACATATCAGTAACAGGAGAAAAAAAAATATCAGAATAATCTACTCCATAAAAATATCAGAATAATCTACTGCATAAGTTTAAGCATATTCTTTAGCAATAAGACGGGCTTTCAACCGAGCAACTGATCCATGAAGATTTAATTTAACTGCAAAGACCCATTTTCAACCAATAGCTCTTTTACCTGTTGGTAGATGGACGAAGTCCTAGGTATCATTAATGTCTAGAGCCATCATTTCTTCCTCCATAGCAGCCCACCAACCAAGATGTTTCAAAGCCTTAGATAGGTGCTTAGGAATAGATACTGAATCTAAAGAAGCAATAAAACAACGCAAAGAAGGGGGACAACAAAATGAAGAGACTGGGTAAGTATACTTTCTTTTACCTTTCCTAAGAGTAATGGGCATATCAAGATTGAGATCTATAGACGAAGGAATTGGTAAAGGATGCGAGTCTATGTTGAGGAGGACAAGAATATACTTGAGTGATAGGTGGTCTTGTAGGAACAGATGGACTAACAGTAGTAGTGCTAATAGTGTAGACTAGGATGTCATCTTCCTTGCCCTTACTACTGTAGATGTTAGTCTCAGGAAAGAATGAGTTGGTTAAATGTAACATCAGCATGATAGCACCTATACTCTTTTTGACGTCGAGAGTAACGTCAAAACACACGCTTGAGAGATTTGAGGTCTAATTTAGACACTTGAGGACTGATATCACGAACAAAACAACTACACCCAAATATATGCGTTTCAATGGGGAATAAAGATTGGGTTGGAAATAAATTGAATAAGGATACTCACCAACCACTACAAATGATGACATACGATTAATTAAGAAACAAGTTGTTAAAACCGTACCTGCCCAAAATTGTTTAGGAGCTTTCACGTGAAATAGGAGGGCTTTAGTAACTTCTAATAAGTGCCTATTCTTTCTTTCCACGACACCATTTTGTGGTGGTGTATCAGGACATGAAGACTAGTGAAGAATTCTATTTTCTGACATATATACATAAAAATGCTTTGAGTAGTATTCTTTTGCATTATCACTTTGAAAAATGCATACTGACACCTTGAATTGTATTTTCATTTTTTGTGAAAAAAAAAAACCGAAGACATTGAATAAATATGAACGACTTTTCGTAAAATATAACCAAGTTACATGAGAATAGTCATCAACAAAGATGGGACAAAGTACTTAAAACCAGACTTTGATGCTATTGGACAAGGGCTCCAAATATCAGAGTGCACTAACTCAAAAGAGGACGCAGCCCATTTATTGATCCTAAGCAAATAAGGTAAACAATGATGCTTTAAAACTAACACGACTCACAATCTAAATGAGATAAAACTTGAAATTCTGTAAACAATTTCTTCGAAGTAGGTAGAGATAGATGACCCAAACGATAGTGAACTTCAAGAGGCATTAAGGTGGATAGACATGCAACTGGTTTGGGTACTTTCATTTAAGGAGTTTCAATCAGATTCACGTCTTATACCAATAATCTTTCCTATTGTAAGATCCTGAAAAAACACAATATTCAAGGAAGAATGAGATAAAACACTTGAGAGCTTTGGTAATTTTACTAACTGAGAGTAGATTAAAAGAAATATTAGGCAAACATAAAACTAAAGATAAGGAGATAGATGATGTAGGAATGGCTTCACCAGAACCCACAACTGAAGTACTTGACCCATCAGCTAAAGTAATGCTTGGAAGATTTTTGTTAGAATTAGAAGAGGGAATGATACCTTTATTACTGGTCATATGATCTGTTGCATTGGAAGCAATGACCCATGTATTAGAGGATGACACGACATGTACTAGATATATCTGAATGATCAATAGAAGATGGATTAGCATATTTTTGTGAGACTTGGTACATGGTAATGCGGGCAAACTCATCAGCAAAGACAAATATGGGTTTGTCAGAAGATGAAGACGCATAGTTGCTCTCTTGGGTTGCAAAATTCACAAATTGGGAATTCTGTCCAGGTCAACCATGTAACCAACATGTACGGATGTTATGGCCTGGTCTTTTACCATGATAATAGGCCCATTGATTTGGGTCATGTTGTCCATGACCAGCTATCCCACCACCTTGAAAGCTACGTTCATTTTTACTGCCATCACCACTAGCATTTTCTCGACCTGCTCGACCTCAGCTCACTAGGGCACTAGTAATATTAGAAGGTTGAGATCCCTTAGCCATTATAACTTGCCAAAGAAAATTTAATAAACACCACGAGAACCTAGAAATGACTCAACAGGGTCACGCCAAAATGTGATTTGACAACAGAAGCTAGAGTTTTAGTACTAGGTAAACTAAGAAGGAGAGGAAAAATGTATATTGTATTATGATTACAAAGGCTTATATTTATATGCTTTACAAAATAAACCTAGACACTATACATCTAGACAATTATTATACAAGGTAATTGATCCTAATGATCCTAATTGGGTTCCTAATATCACTAATTGAGATATGTACAATCTTCTAATTAATGCTAATTGACACAATATCTTGTCCTATATCTGTGATCATGCATGAATTGACTAATCACCCGCACTGAGTATGTTATGTCTGGTCAAGTATGAGCGTAGCGGCCAACTTTTGATACATTTCTTTATCAACAGCTGTTTCTTCTTTAACTTCTCCCAACTTTGGTTTGGATCCATTGGGGTAGAGATTGGCTTACACCCAGTAGTCCCTATTTCTGTCAATAAGTCAATCACATACTTCTTTTGAGATATGAATATCCTTGAGTGGAACCACCACAATTACTGAGGAAGTATTTCAGTTTCCCTAGTTCTTTTATTTGAAATTCTTCTAGTAGTTTGCTTGAGTCCATGCTTTCCCATCAGTATGGTGTTGTCCACATAGACTAGAAGGGCGATCACTTCCTTAGCAGCAAATGCCTAATGTAGAGGGTGTGGTCACCTTGGCTAGTCCCCTCCTAAAATGGTGGCATGGCTCCTTTTGACCTTGAGGTATGTGTGGACAAATTGAGACCATTTAAGGTAGTTCTTCCATTGAGTCTATAGGAAGTCTGAATGTTCTGCAGCTTACCAGTTTTTTTAGCAGAATTGAATTCTTTGGATGGGTGAGAATTACTAGAGACAGTGGTTTCGGAAACTGACGTGAAGGATGGAAATTCGCAGCAAATAAGGCTGCCCAAACAAGGATTAGAGAAGAAAAATAAGGAGGAATGGCAGCGACGAAGACTGGAACATGTGGCCATGAAGGCTGCCAGAAGAAGAAGAAGAAGAAACTAAGGAAAACCTTAGGGTTTTAATATTTAATATCACTAAACGAAATGATATTAAAAGAACACCCCCCCCCCCTCTCTCTTTTCTCTTTCTTTTGTGTACCTCTTCCTTCCCATACTTGAAATTGACAGTACACTGATGTTATGTAGTCGATTACAAGAAGAAAAAAAGGAAACTAATTATTCCTAGATCTGGAAAACTATGTAGCCAAATCACTCCATATAAGGGATACCAGGCTAATTAACCGAAGCCCTCCATTTAAGGGTTTTCAAACAATTTCTCTTAATCTATTTACAGCTCGTCTGCATTTCGACTACATTCTCATGTGTCACAAGTACAGACCTATAGGATTCAAGTGGCATAATCCAAATGACAACCTCCATGAGAGCAATTACTGCTAACAACCATTGCCCAGGATTCTCTCCCACTTTCTTGACCCTGATTCATCTTGACAGTCTCTCCAGAAATCCCAATTCCGGCATTTAATGGTGGAAATTCAGAAGTCTGTAAAGCAGGCCTATTCAACACCACAGCTAATTGACCCCCTAGAGCTTAGATTTGCTCGTCGTATCCTCTCAATCTGAACATGTCTTGCATAAACACCCTGAATAGTAGTTTTAAGAAGCTTGGAAGAAGAATTCATCTGGCTCCACAACTGCAAAAAATTGGCTGTGTAAGCTTAGTTGTGAAGGCAGAAAACCCATTAATTCTAGCCATTATCTGAAAATTTGTTCCACTAAATAGTACTCTCTCCATTCCATTTTATGTGTCATGGACAACTATGTACACAGTTTAAGAAAGTTGGATTTGGCAGTCACAACTCATTGCAAAATATGGAGTTTCCACTTTTGCCCTTCAATTCAAAGTTTAAGAGCTATTTATTACCCAAACTTTCTTCTTTGAAATATGTATAAGAAGGATAGGATTGGAATAAAGTGATCAATTTTTTTACTTTTCAAATCATGACATGCATTTTGAGATGGACAACAAAATTGGAAGCATGATACATAGAATAGGACAGAGGGAGTAACATCATTTTCTAAAGGAACAAAATGATACTTCGTGAATCACAAAATTGATACATCACAATAAATACCGACAAAAGAAGAAGCAAACTGAATCGTAAGACTCAGATAATCTCATTAGACTTGTAAAACAAGCACAATAAAGTAGCTTATAAAATCAGTTGGATATTCTTTAAAATAAAAATCAACTTCGTTGTATGACGGTTTAAGCAGATCAAAAAAATTAAGAGTTTTAAATAAATTTGATTGAAATAAAAGAGAAAATACAATGATATATTTCTCAGTATGACTTTCAGAAAATAAATTTAAAGTGGAGACTAGTAATTTATATGTTGAATGTTCTTTCTATTACGAGTGGCAGATTGTGCATAGGTTCATGGTTCAATGTTTTGACTTTGAGATTCTATTGGAATGTAACTGGAAAAGTGATGGGACAATGATGTATTGCGCCCTCGGGGGCAAGAAATATAACACAATGAAGTATTGCCTTAGATTTTTGCCCGGAGTGCAAGAAATTTGATTTTCTTGCATTTAGAATGATATACTGTCCCCATGGTTCACCATTACACCTACTTATTGAATTAATAAACAAAGAGCGTTCATGTTCTGGTTTTGCTATTGCAATACATCTTTTCAAGCAAAATTTGTGGTGCATCTCCATTAGGAACAGTTTATAAGTTCGTTGTTCTGTAATGTGGACTTTTTTGTATTTTCCACATCTCTTCATTGTATTGGTATATCTCCTTTTGTTGAGCAGGCTGATTTTGGATGGGATGAATCTGATCCCAGGCATGAGAAGCTGCTTACAGCACTGAAAAAATTAAGGTATAGATCTGGTTTAGTTTACTGTTTTGTTGATGCTCGGTGCTCTGGCTTTGAATAGGCTTATCTAGCTTATTTCTATTCTCCATTTGCCCTTTGCCCTTTGCATGGGATCAATTGTTATGTACAGTTAATCTCTCTTCTTCCCCCACCCCTTCCCCCCCCCCGCGGCGGGGGCCCCAAAAAAAAAAAAAGCATTTTATAGCTCTATTGTCTATTTATACAGTTTATTTTTATTGTAGTTCTTGTATAAGTACTACCTGTTGGACACCAAATCAATCCATCTTGAAGTTGATTATCGTGCTTTGCCTTCCTGAAATGGTTTGTTCTTCTTCCAAGTGATCCTTTTAAAATATCACATTTTACCAGTGTGTGAGAGATTTGGAGTTAACACTGCTTGTTAATCTTTGATTACACCTTTGACAGAAACGAAAACTGGAGGCAATCAGGTTTCTTGCACAGAACATAGAAAAGATAAATGAGATTGCTTGCTGCTATGCCAGGGAGGGTAAACTGATTGAGTTAGCCATCATACTAATGGTGGCTTGGGAGAAGGTTAGGGATCCATTCAGGCTTCAGATCAAAGGTGATGATTCAGCAAGGTCTATGACATTTCGACAGTTCATCAACAGCGAACTGGCACAAGCAGTTGACCTTGAGTACAGACTAATTAGAAGAACAACGGAACGAGAAAAAGAGTTAAGCATGCTCTGTAAGCAACATAAGGTGGCCATGATGTCTGCTCTTCCTCTGGTAGAGGTTTTTGAGAAAGCTGATACCCTTCCATCATATCTTTGGTCCGATGAAAACATTGTAAGATTGGTATATCTAATTTTGTTTGGTTCAGCACGCATTAATACTCGACTATTCAAGGGAACCTCCATAGACCATGTCTAATTAAGATTGTTTTGTCCTTAACATAAAGACAGGTTTACTGGCACTGATTTTTGCAAGAAAATTCTTCGGTTGTCACTTTTCTTGATTATTTGCAATTATTGGGATGAGCAATGGTGTTTTTAGAGTTATTAAAGGCTGTCATTGAGTTCATGTCAACCTGCTGTTATTTAGTTTCTTGTTCTAATACAACCTTGTACATTTGTAGGTGGAGAAGGAACAGGTTGTCAAAGATGTCAAGAAGCTGCTTGGCGAAGCAGGTTTTAAGTTGAAGGCTAGAGACATTGAAGTGGGTGATATAAATGAGAGGTCTGTTCCTCTTACTCTTGTGGACGTAATATTTACCTCTTTTGCCTTCTGAATGAACATTCATTAATATTTTACGAATTTTCTGACGACTGTATATATGCTAAAATAGCAAAACATGTAACTTTTGTATCCTCTCCCCTCCTTGCAAAATTTTGAATAAAAGAAAAATAACGGGAGGATACATTTTTGTCCTGGGAATGAGTTGGCAATTGGTAATTGATTCAACATATCCTTATTTGTGATAACTTCTCTGTTGTGCTTTGCCATAGTTCAAAGGATTGGGGCATGGAACAGCTGGACGAGGCAATGCATGACATAAAGAAGATTGGTGGTATGCGATTCTGTCATTTTATTCTAACGCTAGTTGTTTTACTTGTAGGAGGGCTGAGGAATTTATTAGGCAAAGCAGACATTAACACACTTTTTATTTGATTAATTTGAACTTCACACAGTGACAAGAAAGAGTGGATCTCGGAGGCAAGATTTGGCAAGTCTGGCGTTTGTGCTACCATGTGGTTTTGTCGTGAGATATGTAAGAAAAACAAGCATTTTCTACTCAATATTTTTCTCTATCCAAGCTGTCAGAGTCTGCTGTTTGAATTACTGAATTGTTCCTGTTAATTAATAATTTTTCATACGGAATGAAAACAAAGATTAATTACGTTGCTGAGTGTACTATTGGGGTCTCACGAATGGGGATCAGTTTCATATGAACTTTTGAGTGCATTTCCTTGCTTGTTTCTTGTCTCATCTTTTACATTATATAGCAAGGATGTGTAATTCTTACGTTTCTTTTTTTTTTTTTTGGCCCTGAGATTTATACTTTGCAAATATAATTTGGTAATCAGTTCTTGCCCTTCCAACTAGTTTATAGACCTATTTGAAACTGTTTTAAATTTGGTGTTTCATGCGTGCAAGGGTGCACATGGTCGGCATGGTCGGCCCAATGATATGAAGAATTTCCTTTTCACACAATACCCAAGGGAATGCTATAATTCGTCATCATCCCAGTCATATTGTGCATTGTGGGCTTCAAAAGCGTACTGCACCAGTTCACCAAAAGCGGTGGAGGTTCAAAAACGAGCTGATGGCTTTGGAGGATTTAAGTTGCTTGTGCAGAAATTTCCAGCGAGCAAGCAGTTGGCCTCTGTTGCGTTAGCAGTCAGGAAAGTAATTAAGTATGCCTGATATCTAAGTACATTTTGTAAGCTAAGGTGCCATATTTTACCCTCACTTAAATTTGTCCTTTCCAATTTATGGTTATAAATTCCTCTTCAGAACTCAATTCTCAGTTTCATAGCTACCTTGTTCCAGGTACAACGGTGCTCCCCGTGACAAGCATGATTTATTTATGTAGTAATTTGTCTCTTTGAACTTTGTTGGACACTTATCCTTTCGAACTGGGTTTTGGGAACAGATTTTTATGTATCTTAGTTGCAGATACCTGTAATCAGTTATGAGATGCAAAAAATTTAGCAGATTGTGGGGTTAAAATACGTAATTCCAGGCGTTTGCAGGAGAATGTGGAATGTGTGGGTACTTTTTGTTGTCTTATAAATATTTTTGCTTTTTTCTTTTATTTCAACTTAGTGTATTGATGTTTGTTTGTTCGCTTGACCCTTGCTGTTCATTTACCCATTCATGCCCCAGAATGTTGGACGTGACCTCAGCTTTCTTTGGGTTTAAACAATAAAATCGATAAGGTAATCATCCGAATTATGGCAGGAAATATTTACTTGTTGGGAGTGGATTGCTTTTCTTCGTTCCTGTTTTATAGCAGTATTAGGTCCGGGAAAATTGGGGAAAGCCTGGCTGTAATTAGAGGGGAACTAAATACTTTTGACTAGGAGGGGATGTTCTCTCCGCACGGTTGGAAATGATCTCAACGTATTGAGAACCAGTGAGCTAATCTGAAAATCCTAGAGATATTGAGAATCCCAAGAATGAAGCTTTGGGGGCAAATACAGTATTGTCACTTCAAGGAGTTGAAATTTGGATTATTGAAGTAACTGGAGCATATACATTCTCAACCGAAAGCATTGAATGTTTATAGCATATGACATCTTCTTCAGTGATGTCTTGAAAAATCTGATACTGTTCATTGTGAGGGAATTTACCGCCTACATTAAAATTCTATACGAGAGAATATTCCCTCCGTACTAGTTTCCAGGAAGAACATTTAGGGTACATTTTGTTCATGAGATGACACGAGATTGAAGAATTAATCTTGCATCATTTCATGTTTGGTTGGGTGTTAATTATCCTACTCAACTAACATATTACTTTATTTGGGGATGAAGCTATGTGGTATAAAAAAATATTTAGACAAATTTAACCCTATGCTTGTCATATAATAAAAAATGATTGTCCTTCATTTCAAATTCTTTTTAGAACTAATCTGTCTAACAAATTCTATAGTACAAACTTTGATTTATTTAAAATACTATTTTTTTATTCCTAGTCAATGTGGTTATTGCATTTGTGCTATTGATATGATAATTTTTATTATATTATTTGAATAGTAATTGTTGAATTACCAAATAAAAACAGTAAATTATTTTATTCCTATATTTATATTTTAACATATTATAAATCTTAGATTATTATTACAACATATTTTGAATTACCAAATAAATATAATTATACAAATTTAGGGGAACATTAGCCAATAAAATAATAATTCAGCCTTCAACCAAAAATCAAATGGCTCATCCAAGGATTAAACTTATCAAATCCGTTACTAACCAAACTTTACTAACCAAACTTGGGACAGGTGGGATTGTGAATCTGGGAATGGCTTATATCAAATATTATTATCTCATCGTTTGTTTTTTTTTTTTTTTTGGGAGATAAAGAAGTACTTTCATTACTTCAACATTCATTCGTTACAAACAATACAATCATGGACACTTGAATTACACCTAGCTGAATTTGCTAATTCGTGCGCTAATTGAACATAAGATCTGGACGATTTAATCACAAGAGCATCAAAGAATAAGTTGATAAACATCAGATAAGATAGGGAAAATATCCACAGACGAATCCTTAGGAAATTGTAAGAACTTAAAGATGAGCGCACAATCTGTGAAAATGACCATTTAAGAGAGGTGTAGCCTTTGAGCCACCTTAAGACCCTGCAAGAGTGCAAGCATTTCGGTTTGAGTAGGTGAAGTTGCAAATACAGGCTTAGAACCTTCAGCCACAGTCAACTTTGCTTGATCACTGATTACCCACCTTACTGCAAGTTTGTTTGGTATTTATAATCAAAGCTTCCATCAATCAGAATATTACAATTGTTTTGTAATCTTGTATTACAACTATCACTTCTTACGACCTGCTGGATTAATTTGTCTCCCTGCTGGTGAAACCAAACACCAAACTCAGACTCCGTATTATCCAAGATCTGTGATTCATAATACCTTTGATGAGTAAATGAGTAGACCATGATATCAGCCCGCCATAGAACATCTTGGAATGAATCCGAAACACCTTACCAAATGAGTCTGTTCCTTGACAGCCAGATTTGCCAGAGGATACAAATTGATTGAACAACAAAATCCTTGCATGGAGCCTGAGAAAATCATAAAAAGATCCAATCGTTAAATGTAGGAGGAGGTCCAATGGAAAAATCAATCCCCAAGGAGGATAATCTCCAGACTCGTTTAGCAAAATCACACTGCAAAAACAAGTGCGAGATCGTCTCCTCTGCTTGACAACATCTGATACATAAAGGAACATTCAGGCAACCTCTTCAAAAGAGAGCATCATTCATAGGACATGCATTCATCACCAACCTCCAAATAAAAAATTGTAATTTAGGTACAATGTTTAAGGACCATAAGATGCGCCAAAAGGATTTATGGCTTTGCATGGAACCAAGATCAAGCAATGCAGAAGTAGAAGACGAAGCTTTGTCTAATGAGGCCAAATGAGCAGCCTGATGATAGCCTGTCTTTACTGTACAGCTTCCATGTTTCTGGTGAGTCCAGTACAAAGAGCCATCTTCTACTGATTGAGAAACATGAATGGAAAAAAATTTGTCTAGCCACATTCTCTGGAAATAATGCTCTTACTAACGGGATTCTCCAATTTCTACTGCCATCAATCAAATCCGATACCTTGAGATTTAAGATCCTGTCCGTGTATAAACAAAAAGAACAAATGGTAAGTGTCCAATACCTGAGTACAACATCTTTTTTTTTTTTTTTTTCTCGATCAAACTTATACTATTAAAATCGAGGAAAGGAAATTGGTGTTGGTGGTATTTGAGCTCTTGACTTTTGGAATGGAGTTGTAGGATGTTAACCGCTCGACCTTCCACATTTTAAACACAAGTGAGCTCGACCCTCCACATCTTAAACACAGGTGAGGTTGAGCAGCTTCTTCAAGAAAGCGACAAATGTTCAACTGTGCTCACCTGAATACCACATCTTAACTGTGGATGTGAGATTGAAAACCCTCTTCTGTAAGTGACAGATATTGGGCGGCCATTGATTAGCAATTGCATTAGCAAAAATTGAAGTTCCAAGGTTTGGAGGTTCAAGTAGTTTGGTGAATTAGTATTGCTTGTAGCTGATGGCCCTGGAAGAAAGAAACGGCCTTTATTGCCAAAGAGTGCCCAAATTTGACATTTTGAATTCCAGCAAAGCACTCTTAAACAACGCTCATTTTCAATCTTTTTTTTTTTCCAATTTTTTAAAATTTTGTTAAAAAGGCATGCCTCACACAATGGCGGCAATATATTATTGCCCACCTCGCATGGTGAAATAAAATGCTATGATGATGATAATGATAACAACGATGACGACGATGTTAAAAAGACATGTCTTAAGAAGAAACATTTGGTCCAAAAGTGGCCAGTGATCACGATCACTAACAATCTTTCTGGGCAATCCCCAGGTTGAGATAAATGTGAGAGATGTCCACTATTATTATCTTAATTATTTTATAAAAAACAAATAATTTTGAAGGAGGACGACATTTTCCACAATAGGAACCAAAAAAAAAAAAAAAAAAAAAACAACTTGCAGGTTTGCTTTCTCTGATCACCATCACATACCTTTTTGTGAACTTTGAGCTTGCCACTACATCTAGTTTTCAAGAGCTTTACCCACCACATGGCACAACGTGTACTTGAATTCTACTTGATCACCCCAAAATCCAGTTTGCTCTAACCAGCACACCCTCAAAATACTTAAATTCTTACACCAAAACACTCACAGACACAATTCTAGTATCATTTCCTTTTTCTTGCCTCCCATACACAGTACACTTTTTTTTACTCCTTCCATACTCACTCTTCCTCACAGAGACATAACGCGCGCACGCACACACGCGCAGACAGAGAGACACACACAACATATTGAATTTTTTCACTCATTCGTTACTCACTCTACCTCACAAATACATAGCACAAACGCGGCATGCATAAAACACTAAACATAGGACAATCACATACAAAACACACATTCATACATGCCTATAAAACTAAGAAAAATAACCAATGTGACGAGAGCGGAGCTAAATGCTACAGGGAATCAACATTGCCACTGGACTTTAAAACATCCCAAACACCAAATTTTCTTTTTGTCAATAAATATGTTGGTCTTCCAACTTTACTATTGAACTTTTGAAAGCAAGAAGTTCTATGTGTATTTGTTTTTTCTTTTTACTTCATCATGGGGGTGATTGTACATGTAGTTGAAATTTGGGTTTGGGTAAGTAAATCATACAAAAATTGACTAGTTTTCTACTTACTCATCATGCATTTGTAGACATGCTCCGATGAACATATCTTTCAGGAAATGACAAAACTTGATCTATTTGACCAGATTTGACATAAAATTTATATAGCAATAGCTTAGGTAATCTCTTCTGAGGAGGGTGG
Organism: Mitragyna speciosa; assembly: GCA_024721245.1. Taxonomy (NCBI): domain Eukaryota; kingdom Viridiplantae; phylum Streptophyta; class Magnoliopsida; order Gentianales; family Rubiaceae; genus Mitragyna; species Mitragyna speciosa. Next base: position 20,285,428 of record CM045564.1, on the reverse strand, counting down.
TGATAAATTTTGAGAATTTTGATGTTAAGTTTGGAATGGGTCTCTGTGGTAGTTTCTGGTTGATGATTTATTATATTATGCCTATTTTGTTTTATTTTGTACTTAAACTTGTTATAATCATGCTTTACTAGTCACTATAATTCTATCCAGGTAAAAATTTGTGTATTTTGATTAGTTTTTTGGTTAAGTAAATATTGAATATCAAGTTTGTCAAAGGCTCTTTTTACCTATTTTCGACTACTTTTGGACAAAATCATCCGTAAAAATACAATCTATACAAAAAGAAAAATGTCTCCGAGAGTGTCATTTGAATTGATTCTGTCAGATCATTTTTCTGATAGTAGTCCACGATGGCATTGTCGGCGGTGGCCCACCGAAATTCAAACTTTAGAACGTTGCTTGTTAGGAGAGGAGAATGAAAAAAAAAAAAACTAAAAAAGATATGTTTGGTTCATAGATAGGATGAGATAGTGTAACTTTCTTAGACTATGAATCTTGAGACAAGTCATCATCGGATTAATAGTCTCAACTATTTGGCTAATACTAGATTTGATGGGATGTTTTAACAAATAACGTCATTGTGTGTTTTGTTAGTGGTTAAATTTTGATTTTACTGACTAAAATATTTAAAATTTTACAATATTATTTTTATTTAATAATAGTGGAGATACACAGTGACAAATGGTTTTAATGATGCACAGTAATATAGGATTGTGGTAGTGTTAGTGCTCTATGATGGTAGTGTATGGTGGGATATCGTGGAGACGCAATGTGATAGATGGCAGTATTACCCCATGATGGTGATGGTGGTGGTGGTGTTGCTATATGGTAGTGGTAATGTTGATACTTAATGGTGATAATGATGTTGTACAGTGATAAATAGTGGTGGTGGTGCAAAGTAGTAGATGGCGTGATGGTGGTGATGGTGTTCATTGGTATTAATGATAACGGTGCATAGTATTGGTAATAATTTGTGGTACTTATGGTTGATGGTAGGATGATGATGGTAGTGCAATTTGGTGGTCGTGGTGGTGAAAGTGGTGGTACACTGTGTTGGTTTGTTGGTGGTGGTGGTGGTGGTGCACTTGGTAGTAGTAGGAATAAAATAGTTAACAAATTAGTTATCCAATCCAATAATTATCTAGGAATGACTAATAGTACCTCATCCATGGGATTATATTATCCAATGTACAAGGAATTAATTTGTGACAGCCCCACCTTACCCAGAGGCACACCCAAGGGCTTAGCGGACTGCCTGCCTAGCTCTCGCCAGGACTCGCTCAAGCACGCACTCGAAACATTCACGCATAATCAACCCAAAGTAGAGTACATTCACATAGTTCAACTTAAGATACAAAAGTCACTAAAAAGGTTTACAGGCCATGTACTAAACGTTTACATGCCCAAAATTAACATATTATTTACAATAGTAACCAAACAACTCGGTTATTCAAAATACAAGAACAAAATGTCTACTATAAGTAAACTCGCCATTCCCAGCTTTAAGAGTGAGAAAAACCTGGGTAAAGGAAAACAAATAAAGGAATGAGCTATAATAGCCCAGTGAGTACCCAAGTCATGCAGGCATGCCAAGAATCCATTATTTAGGAAAATAAAATAATTAACAAGATATTAATTAGCACATGAACAAATAAATAAACAAGTAGTCAATGGCGGATATAGGGCTCAACTACGGGAGCAAGCTCGACCGCAAGAGAAACAAGTACCGATTATGTAACCTAGGGCGTTGGGACCGAGATAATAGCTCAGGTCCTTGCCAAGGGTCATATCAATAATATCAAGCAAGAACCCTAACCACCATTACACCTTATAACCTCCGTACAAGCTACCACATCCAGGGAGTAATCTCGACCTTGGAGGGCCAACACGCAAGAAAGTTCAATCCGGAGTTGGCCTCTTAGAGGATTCACAACTCAAAAAGGAAAGAACATCATGCCCTAAAACACCCAGCACCTTATATCCTCCCACGCACGTTCAAGTTGACTATCTGTGAAGTAACGGTGAAGTTAGTCACGGAAGTTCTAAGCACAAGTAGCACATTTAATCATGAAAGCATGTAACATATTGCGGAATAGATGTGATAAAGTACACATCTTTCCTCATATAACACATTTCTTGAAGTAAAATTTCAAGCAAACATAATATTTTATGCATCACATAATATTTCATGCATCATGCACACATAAAGACACTCACCTGGAATGCCTATGAAAATATTTCGTAAAACTGGTCGCGTTTCGCTTTCGGGTCCTGAAATTTATAAGAAATAATCTAATGAAAATCCGATTAAAATCCCTAATTAATTTAAGTAAAGAAATTCAAGAATATATCCCACTTATTTCTAGGGTTTTGGTTTTAGGGTTTCTAGGGTTTAGGGTTTAGGGTTTTCATTTTAGGGTTTAGGGTTTTCATTTTAGGGTTTTTGTTTTAGGGTTTTCTTGCCCTACAAAAATTTCACTCACTACTAGGTTATTATTCAAAAATTTCTGCACACATTTTTCCCTAAATTTAGCATGTTCTTGGGTAGAAATTTCAGCTTTTATTTTTCTTTCCTTATTTCTACAAAAATTTCGGCAGCATCTCCCTTAAAATCGGACTAAACCAAATTTTTTCCCTGCAAGAAAATCAGCCATCCAACCCAATTTCAACAAGTTCTACAACTTCTATGTTCAATTCAAGCTCAAATTCAATCAAGATTCCACTCAATTTCAAGAATTCTACTCCAAGAATCTTCAACCAAACAACATATAACACATGAAATTTCAAGGTTTAAATGCCATTTACTAGTCTATCTAACCACAAGAACACTTTATCTAGCAAGTAAATCTCCAATTCAAACTAAGTTCTCCAAGTAGTAGCAACTAAGAATCTAGGTTTAAGCTTGCATAAAAGACTAATTAAAACTTGAAATTAATAGCAAAAGCTTGTAGTAGATACCTTGAATGAGCTTAGAACTTTGCTTAGGAGGAAGGAAAGCTCACTTTCTATGGTGAAATTGCTTGAAATTTGGAGAGAAAGCTTCAAGAAGTTGAGAGCAAAATGAGAGAAAAAGAGAGAGCTAGGGGCCGGCCAAGAGAAAATGAAAAAGAGAAAGAAGTAGGCTAGGAAAATAGAAAAGAAATAAAGAAAAAGATGGGAGGAAAGAATAACCAATAATAACATTACAAGAATCAAGTTAGGGTTTAGGACTTTTAGGACATTAGTGGTGAACTTTGGATTAATTTAATTGGTGAAACTTAAAATCTCTTTATCACCTAGTAGTTAGTAATATTATGGAACAAATATTAAAGCAAAAAGAGAAGAAAATAGAGAGAGGGAGATCCGGCCACCATAAGGAAAAGAAAAGAAAGAAATTTCGGCCAAGAAGAAAAGAAAAAGAAAGAAGAAATTTCGGCCAAGAGAAGAAGAAAAAGAGAGAAGAAAATTCAGCCAAGAAAAAGAAAATAAAGCAAGTGAATAAGTGAAATTTTTGAGAAAAATTGAGCTAAAGTTTAAGTAGTAAAAAACTAGAAAATAGTAGAATAAGCTAGTTAAAATGAAACACTATGATAAACTAATGATCTAATGAAATTAATCCAAGTTTAATACTTAGGTGTCCTACTCAATAAGGAAAGAATCTTAGTTAATTAACCTAATTAACTTAAGAAATCCTCCAACTAATAAATCAAGGGTTAATACTAGATTTCAAATGAAAGAATTTCTCTTTTAAGTACATTTTAGGGTTTTCTCTTCTTTTTTTTTTCTACTATTATCATTATTATTTTATGCTACTAGTGGACATACATGAATGAAATAGTTTCGTATGAATTTCTAGGGTGTCACATAATTCATTAAATAAGATAAATAATCACTTTCTTAAAATGCAATTAAACATTGGATGAGATAGGAATGGTAATCAATCTCATCTCATTCCAAAAGCCAAACACATTTTAAAAAACTGAAAAAAAAGACAAAATCTATAAAAGGAAAAGAAAAATGGGCTAAAAATAGCCCGCATACATGCATGCAACGAGAGTTGAATCAGGATGAAAAATTTTAGAAAATTACATTTTTGGGTCTTTTTGTGTGATCTAATTATATTGTTGACCTTTTATCGTTATAATATTTATATTTTGACCCCTCTTAAATTTTTTACCATTTGGATTTTGTCTCTTGAACTTTCTATTATTTACATTTTGTCCTTTAAATTTTTGTCTTCTGCAGTTTGACCCCTGAACTTTTGTTAATCACATTTTGAAACTAGTATTTTAGAAAAAACCATTTTGGACCCCAAAATTTTGAAAAATTTACTATTTGGTCTTCAAATTTTTAATTTTTTGTAATTAGGTCTCTCATAATTCAATTGAAATTTATTTCCATTTTTGAATGCTTTTCGTATTGTTCAATTGGATCTTTTTCTCATTTTGCAATCTTTTATGTAATGTTTCCAATGTATTTAATCTAGCAGTAATTTGTTTTATTATCTTTATTTCTAATATTGCGGTAATTTTATATATGTTTTATGAATCTTAAATAGTAATTTTTTTTGACTCTTCAAAGGGTAATTTTAAACCCCTTCCATTTTTTATTTCCTATGTCATTACGTGGTTACTTGCTTCACCGTTATTTACCGCTTTCACAATGTTTGTTGTTTACTCAATTTATTATTGTAAATATGTATGTTCCAATATTATTGCCACGTTGCATGTGAAATTCTAGTAGGAAGACGAAAAAGCATAGGAACTATAGCAAAAAGACATTCTTGTTAGATGTGTTATTTGTGGCTAATTGATTAGAATATAGGTGAAAAAAAAAATTGTTAAAATTGTAGTTGTCAGAACACATTTGCACGCATATATACCCGACATACATCCAATTTTTTTTCTTAAATTAATGCTTGGTGTGTTTGTGTGTTCCCAAACACGTCGAGCTATTTATGATAAAATGGACTTGCTACAGCGATGTTTTGGAAATCAAATACGATAAAATGGAGTTGATTAGCATTAGTGGCTAACATGCATGATTGGTTTTCAAATGCAGTCAGTCTTGAATTTCCATTTCAATTTGTTCAGGTCTACACTCGAGTCATTTATTTTTTTTTAAAAGCCGACGTGTTTGAGAACACGTCTCCCCTACACGTTGGCAGTTTTTTTTTCAAAGGTTTTAAGGTTAATTTTTTTTGGTTTTTAAGGTTTAAAGTTAGTGTTTAGGGTTTATATGTTCAATTAGTTAAGACCGGCATTTTAAATAACGAAGTGAGATGATTAATTTTTTACATTTTATAAGTGGGATTTAGAAATTAAATTTTAACGCATCACTTGATTTTTTAATTTCTTGTGGGGCTTTTTCAATTTTTGATGTCAAATTTCGATTTGTAGGTAAAATGACAAAGTTAGCAATTCTAGGTGAAAAAAATGATAAATTAAGCACATAAATTCCTTTTTTCTCTAATTTTTGGTTTTTAAATACATGTTTTATACTTAAGCATAATTTTAAATTTTATGACATTTTCTAGGTATTTATGCGTGCAAATGTGTACTGACAGCTACAATTTTGACAATTTTTTTTCACCTATATTCTAATCAATTAGCCATTATTTGCTGCTTGCTATTCTTTTTTATCTAGGTAAAATGTGATGGAATATTATGGTTTTATGTGATCTATGCCAATAAACTTGTATGTTTGTATATTTGTATGTTTAAATACCATTTGAGTTTTTACATATGTGTATATATATATATATATATATATATATATATTATTCATTGATTCAAAATTTTTGTAAATCTAAACTTTCTACTTTTCAATGACGGATGAGGGTGGGGGAACTAAACGACGATGGGGCAAGCTTTGTGGTGAGGGCAGTGAGTGGTGGTTGTGGTGCTAGGTGAATGATTGCTTGGGTTATCAGATGCACATGGGTGTTTGTATTTTTTATTTGTTTTCTTTATTTCTTGAGCATTTTTGTAAAAGAGTTCAACTATGGTGTGAAGGTTATTTTTGTCATTTTATTTCATGAGGGGAGGTAAGTGTAATTCTGGAGACTTGGGTGAGCTAGCTGTAACTGTCATAAACCTTAGGTTTATGTAATTATCCCTATAAAAAAGATTAATCATCATTGCATGATAACCTCTTATTTTAATGCCTTCACAATTACTAAGTTCTATGTCTAAACATGTACCTGCACATATGAGTGCCTAAGTTATATCGACACATAAGTGCTTTTGATTTTGTGCAGATTTTGTAGAATTCATAAATAAATTTATTCTACATCTTGAAGATGATGTTAGCAAATACATTATGGTTGTAATTTTGAGATTAGCCTTATAAATAAGATTTATAGTAAGATTTCACTTTTGGATAATTATGTTAGTGATAAACGATTTTGGAAGAATATAATTTAACATTGAATTAGACCTTAAAATTTCACATGCAAATAGAGATGTTGTTCATGCAACAATTAAAGAAGATGCATAAAAAACATCACAATCGGGACAAAATTTGCTTTCTAAAATTATCTATAAATTTTTATACCTTAAAAATATGGATTAATCTTATATTAATTTTTTATTACATGAACTTTTGTCTACCTATTATCTTTTTCTTGTAAAAAACAAGTCACTTTTATATATATGAACTCAACTATACACTGCAAATTACAAATTACTAGCTACTACCAGTAGATCAGATTGTGAGGCTTTTGAAACCCACACAGGGAAGAATTCCTTGCACCTAAGTTCTTCAATTAGATTAGTGGCAAATCTTGCCAACTCATGACTACAAGTGTTAGCTTTCCTACTAACAAAAGCAAAATTACAATGCCAAAAAGATTGCCTTAGCATTCTAATATCCTGCACAATCACATCTAAGTCAGACAGATTTTCATTCTTCTCGATTAATCTTTCTGATGAGATCTTGACAGTCTGAGATAATTAGAATAGAAGTCCAATGTTATTTCAATGCTTTCGATAAGGCCATTCTTACTACATAGCCTTCTAGCAATTTCAGACTACCTTGATACGGATATGGAATAGCCCATGTAGAGATTAGCTTTCCATTCCTTTTGCTCGCCTGTATTCCAATGCCATTTGACTTCTTTGAGCTATCCACTACTGCACCTACTTGAATAGTTGTTTCACGTTGAGCTTGTAGGTCTTGCAGTTGAATGCCATTTGATGACTCCAAGCTCGCTTGGAAGTTTTCCAACCCATTAAGTCCTTGATTTGCTTCTTTAAATTCGAACCAATCATTTGTGGCTAACTTAGCCACCTTGTGTCTTCTCAACAAATCATTCTAACTTTTTCAATGCATTTTACACTCATCTTTCTCATTTCCCCACCAAAATATCGCCATCATGTTGCTCATCTCTTTGCACAGCCTTTTAGGTAGCTTAAAGACTAACATAGCATATGTTGGGAGAGCCATTGCCACAGATTTGAGAAGAACCTCCTTTCCTGTAGCACTAAGCATCTTGGTCTTTCAATTAACCAGCCTCTTACTCATATTGTCTTTGATGAAGCTCAAAATACTGTTCCTTGACCTACCAATCATGAGGGGGAGACCTAAATACTTACTTTGTTTGGCCCATTGCATGTTTCCCAAAACACTTGTGATTTCAGCCACCTTTTGTTTTTTTGCACTTTTGCTAAAAAAATTAAGAATTTTCAACATTGATCTCTTGGCCTGAAGCTTTCCCACAGCATTGGATAATTCTCATATTTCCTTTGATTCATCCTGTGAAGCTTTACAAAATAAAAACGAATCATTCGCAAAGAAAAGATGAGAAAGAATTGGCCCATTTCTAGAATCTTAATACCAGAAATTTTTCCATTTGATACAGCTTGTTTAAGCAAGCTTGAAAAAGCTTCTGTACAAAACAAAAAGAGATAAGGGGAGAGAGGATCCCCTTGTCTAATTCCCCTAGAAGGACAAACATAGCCTATCTTGTTACCATTAACGTTGAATGAAAAAGACATAGATGAAAGGCAGCCATGTATCAATCTTATCCACAAGGGCAAAAACCCATTTTAGCTAAAATAGCATATAAGAATTTCCACACAACCCGATCATAGGCTTTAGATATATCAGTCTTAAGAGCCATAAAAGAATCATTACCAGATCTCTTTTGATTAAGCGAATGAATGTACTCATGAGCAACAATTAGATTATCAACTATTTGACGGCCAGGAACAAGAGCGGCCTGTGATTGGCTAATACACAACTTCAAAAGAGATTTGAGTCTATTTACAAGGATTTTGGATATCACTTTATAGATCACATTGCACAAACTAATAGGTCTAAAGTGAGAGAGATTTAAAGGAGTACTGATTTTAGGAATCAAAGTTACTAATGTCTCATTGAAAGCTTTTGGTATAAAATCCGTATTGAAGAAATTTTCAATAGCATTCACAACATCAATACAAACAATATGCCAGAATTTTTGAAAAAAGATTGGAGACATACCGTCGGAACTTGGAGCTTTGTTAGGGTGCATTGAAAAGAGAGCTTCTTTAATTTTAGTTTTTGTGACAGGCCTTGTTAATTGAGAATTCATTTCTGGAGTGATTGTCCTAGGAATGCCTTACAAAATTTTCGTGAAATCACTAGGTTGAGAGTTGGTGAAGAATAGTTTGTAGAAGTTGGCAATTTCATCCCCAATATCCTCATCTGTCTCACACCATCCCCCTTGACTTGTTTGGATCTTTGAAATGTGGTTCCTCTTTCTTCTATTGGCCACACACGCATGAAAAAATGTAGTGTTCCTATCACCATCTTTTAACCATCTAACCCTCAGCTTTTGTCACCAAAATTTTTCCTCATTGCTGTAGGCTTTTGCTAATTGAGCCTTTGCTTGCTTTATCTGCCTGTTGACTTCTTGGCCATCCCTCTTCTTTATCTGCTCAATTTCTGATTTCAATCTCTTAATTTCAGCCTTGCTATTCAACGTTAACCTCTTATTCCATCTTGTTAATGCCCCTCTACACTCCTTGATTTTCTTTGAAACTTTGAACCCTTTAAAGCCTTCCACATTTCTTTTCCAAGCCTTGTCAACCACTTTTTCCCTTCTGGAAATTGTAGCCACCTTGAATTTAAAAAGAACCTTTTCTTAGCTTTCTTGGTACTCGAGTATAACTCCAACAAAACCATAGAATGATCTGAAGCCAAATTTTCCTTATATGTTACTCTCGCTTTGTGAAATTACAACATCCAGTCACCAATAGCCAACACTCTGTCTAGTCTCTCCTTCCTCCTCCTTTCTCCCAATTGCTACACCAAGTCCAAGGCCAGCCCTCATATCCCAAATCAATCAATTCATTAACTCTGATAAACTCTCTTAATTGTTTAAAAGTTCTAGAGCTCCTTCGCTGCCTCCCCATTTCTCCTTATTAGACACAATGTCATTGAAATCTCCCATGGATATCACCTTCTTCCCTCAAATTTGCTTTCTCTGTCTTAAAACTTCCCATTGTTTTTTTCTTTCCTGCTTATCCAGACTAGCATATAAACACACACACCACCAAAAATTAGTGCCAGTATCATCACTGATTTTCAGTTCAATTGTAAAACTTGTGAACAAAACTTTTTTGACCTTTAATTCTTCTTTCCATAAAACAGTCAAAGCACCTACTAATCTAACTGGGTCTACCACAAAAGGTTTATCCATCCTTATTTTTTTCCTAACCTTTTCTATTACTAGTTTTTTGTTTTTGGTTTCACACAAAAATATTAGATGTGGAGAGAGGAGTTGAATTACCTCCTTCATACTGGGAATTACCGAGGGACTCCCTGCACCTTGACAATTCCACACCATCAGCCTCATTATAATCTTGGAGACCAAAATGGGTTGGTCTCCATCCCCCTTGCAGCCAAAGCCTTATCTTCTTCTTCACTATTCTTGATTTTCTTTTCCAGATGTTCATCCTCTATCATTATCTTGTCGTCTTCATCATGTAGCTGGAATTTCCTTTTTGTTCCTTCTCCCACTTCCATCCTGTTGATATCAATTTGAACCAACGGAGTTCTAGTATTCTACCCTCTGTCACTCCCAGTGGTAATATCCTTTTCTTTTCTTAACTTTCTTATTTCTTTCCTCTCTTGTTCTCCGGAACCTCATTAACTAAAGGCCCACTATGTTTCTTTTCTTATTTCTTAACCTCATCATCTCTATTCTTTGGGTCCAATCCAAAATCAATTTCCATTTATCCTCTCATACCAACACTTACTTGGCTTTCCTTACCAATATCCTTTAACAAAAAGCCCAACTCCATCAGCCCACTAGTGTGACGCCCCAGAAATTCGTATAAAAAAAATTAAATATATAATTCATGTTATATTTATTAGTAGAAAGAAATATATAAAATGGTGAGAAAAGAAAAAAGAAAGGTCAAGATCAAATGCATTCAATAAGAGAATTTCCTTTAGTTAGGGTTTAGAGTTAATCTTTGATTTATTAGTTGGAAGATTTCTTAAGTTAGTTAGGTTAACTGATAAGTGCTAAAGTACATTAGTTTTTAGTAGATTTTTAGGGTAGGTTTTTAGGATTTTTCTATGATTTTTCCTCTATTTCTTAGCTATTTCTTCTCATTTGTGATTTGAATGCCAAATTGTGTAAAGGTGTGATTTACATGTGATTTGTGTCATTTTCGTAGGATTTGCACATTCCATCACCAATTTGGATTAATTTGGATGGCAATTGGATGATATTTTGAGGTGATTTGAAGTTGGAGATGAGTTAAAGTCAAGAAATCCTCAAAGTGGTGCAAAGAAGCAATAGGCGAAGAAGAATTGGAAAGGAAACGGTTTGGCAGTCTGGACATATGTCAATGATTTAGTGATAACTGGAGATGGAGATATTGTATTAAGGTGATTCATGAAGCATTTTGAAGCTAAGACAATTATCTACAATTCATATGAAGACATCAAAGTCCAGTTCTTAAGGTTCAAAGGTCAAAATTCCAAGTTATTGAAGCATATTTGTACTGCAGTACTGTTCCGACCAGTTCTTAGTATTTCAGCTATATCTCAGTGTACAGAGCTTCAAATGACATGATTCTTGTTGATTTGGAAAGCTTATTCAAAGAGCTAAAACTTTTATGTTTTAAGAAAAAGCTAGTTTGGCCGTTTTCGAGGTAAAATTTGGCATGGAAGACAAGTGAAATAGTCTGACCAAGGCCGCGGGTAAGGCCGTGCCGCGGCCTGGGGTGCGGCCTTGGTCAGAAAGGGAGGACACAAGGCCGCGGGTAAGGCCGTGCCGCGGCCTTAGCCGCGGCTTAGTGACGGAATATTGCATTTTTAAGCACTTTTGGGCGAATCTTTGTGGGGGGAAGAACCCTAACTCGAGGAAAAACACACACACGCCGCACACACCTCAAAAACACACATTTTGGCACATCTAGAGTGATGTAGGGAGGAGAAAGCAAGAGTAGAGGGACAACTCAAGGGCTTCAATGGTGAAAGCAAGAAGGATTCATCAAGATGCAAGGGAGGATTCAAGAGGGCTGCATGAGAATGAGCTTTCTCTTTCTTTCTTGTCTTTTGTTAATTTTATTCTTGTAATTATGAATTGAGTTGTTTATGATTTAGATGGGATGAACCCTAGATTCTTATGTCTATGATTTTATTCTTGGTTTAATGAAAGACCCACTTTGTTCTTAGATTTATTCATGAGTTTATTTGTGTTTTGGATTGGGATTTGCATGCATCCTTCAATTCAAGTGTTGATTTTGTATGGGTATATCGAGAGATTGCACATATGATCAGATCACTTCATGAATAGAGAGAACTTGAATGAATTGCTAGAGATAGGATTACATGAGTTCTTCCTAAGTTGAGTTTTAGGATTAAAGCTCAACCACAAGTGGAGTCCATTGATTAGAAATTGCATCTTTTAGGAGTTTTAATTGAGAAGAGATTCCAATTAATCAACCGAGAAGGTAGGAATTGTTTCACTTGAGAAAGGATATAATTCACATAAGGGACGACTCCGGGGTCTAAGAAATTGGGTTAATCATTAATCAAGTTAGAGTCTTGGCATGTTGGTTTAGGGGAATTCTTCATCTAAATTCACCTCTACTTTTGTCCATTCTCTCTACTATATTCTATATTGTCATTTAGTTAGATAATTAGTTTTAGCTAATTTGTATTTTCATTTAATTCGTCATTCACTTTGTGAGGTTAGATAATAGAAAGAAGGTTAATACTAGTACTCACATAGTCCCTGTGGGATACGACACTCGGTACTCCTGTACACTGTACTACTAGAAACGATAGGTGCACTTGCCTAAGTATCCATAGTATAGCGAAAGGGATATCATTAACTAAATGAGATTTTTTTGCATGATTAAGTGGTACACCTAAGTACCAAACTTGGGTTAATTTTATTGGTCTATTAGTTTATAATAGTGTTTAATTTTGACTAACTAACTTCATCATTTTCAAGGCTTTTGACTAAGTGAGTCTTAGTTCAAAATTTTGACCTAAAATTTCACTAATCTCCTTTGCTTTCTCTCTCCAAAAATCCGGCCCTCTCTCTCCTTTATTTTCCTCTCTTTTTGCTTCAAAATTTGTGCCAAAGTCTTGCAAGTTACTTGGAGATAAGTGACCAATATTTCCCCTAATCAAATTTAACCAAGTTAGCCAACATTTCATTAAAAGCATACAACCTAACATGCTTCTTGTCTTACTATAATTGGTCAATTTCTTCTCCATTATTTTCTTTATTTCTTTTCCATTTTCTTGACCTATTTTCCTCTCTTTTTTTCTCTCCATCATGGCCGGCCCTCCCAACCTCCTTTTCCTCTCTTTTGTTTTAAAATTTTATGTTACAAAACTTGCTAATTACTAAGTGATAGGTGATTAAAAATTTGTACTAATTATATTTAGCCAACTAGTACCTATTATGCCAAAATATCTAAACCCTAGCTTGACTCTTGTTTAGCTTTAATTGGTTGCACTTTCTTCCATTATTCTCTTATTTCTTTTATTCTTTATTGACCTAATTCTCTTCCATTTTATTCTTCCCTTGGCCGACCCTCATAGCCCTCTCTCTCTACCCTCTCTTGTTCTTCATTTTCTTGGAGCTTTCTTTCCAATTTTAGACAAATTCCACCATAGAAAGTGAGGTTTTCTTCTTCCTAAGCAAGGTTCTAAGCTTGTTTAAGGTATGTACTATGAACTTTTGCTATTAATTTCAAGTTTTATTTAGGTTTTGTTCAAGTTTCATACTAACAGTCATGCTGGACCAGTTTTAGTAAAACTTTCATAACTTGGTATAGATAACTTGGATTAAAGTGATTCTTGTTGTTTTATAAACTAGATTGATAGGGCTTTCCAACGGTGTACAGCTTGCACTGTAGTTCATTGTGTATTAATCGCAGAAAGTTGTCAAACTAGGCTGAAAATGTGATTCTGCGTAAACAGTTTTGGTGATGAGCCAAATTGAGGGCTGATTTTGAACCTGTTCTAGTTGGAATTAGGATTGATGATCTTCACGAAAGTTGTAGCCCTATAAACGTACTTTCAAACCATGTAATCAAAATTCCGTAGTTCTTGGTGGATTGACCCCAATAATGGCATGAAGTTGGCTGAAAACCAACCCTGTGCAGATTTGGGTGATGATTCTTGGAGTATAATCCTTGAAATTTAGTGGAATTTTGATTGAATTTGAGCTTGGATTGAACTAAGAAGTTGTAGAACTTGTTGAATTATGGGTTTGATGATTGAAATCTTGATGGAAAACAAGATTGGAAGGGCCGAAAATTAAGGGGAAATAATGCCAAAATTTTGCTAGAAAACCCTAGAATGAAAACCCTAAAGTGAAAACCCTAGAATGGAAACCCTAAACCCTAAACCCTAAACCCTGAAGTTAAAACCCTAGAATTTAATGGGGTTTTTCTTGAATTTTCTTACTAAGTTAATTAGGGTTTAAATTGAGTTTTCATTAGATTATTTTCTTTTAAATTTCAGGACCCAAAAGCGAGACCCGACCTTTCTACGAAATATTCTCATAGGCATTCCAGGTGAGTGTCTTTATGTGTGCATGATGCATGTAATGTGCTATTTCCATTTTGTAAATATTATGCCATGACTGCAATTACTATGTGATTAAATGTGCTACTAGAAGGAAGATGTGTACTTTATCGCATCTATTTCACAACGTGTTACATGCTTTCATTACCCTATGTGTTACTTGTGCTTGAGACGTCCATGACTAACTTCACCGTTACTTCACGGATGGTCAAACCGGTTGCACGTGGGAGGACATAAGGTGTTGGGTGTTTTACGGCTTGACGTTCTTTCCCTTTTGAGTTGTGAATCCTCAAAGAGGCCAACTCTGGATTGAACCTGCTTGCTTGTTGGCCCTCCAGGGTTGAGAATATCTCCCTGGATGTGGTAGCCTGTACGGAGGTTATAAGGTGAACGGTGGTTAGGGTTCTTGCTTGCTTGCTTGATAATACTGGCATGACTCTTGATACAGACTTGAGCTATTATCTCAGTCCTAATATCATGATTCCATGGTCAGTGCTTGCTCTTCTCGCGGTTAAGCTTGCTTCCGTAGTTGAGCCCCGTATCTGCCATTGACTACTTGTTAATTGAATTGTTCATAACTTGTCTATTTAATTTGTTAATTATTTTGTTCAATAAAATGATAGATTCTTGGTATGATTGCATGACTCAGACACTCACTGGACTATTATAGCTCATTCCTTTCATTTGTTTTCCTTACCCAGGTTTCTGTAAATTAAAGCTGGATCGACTGGTTTTGAACATATTCGATATCTTAGGTATTATAATAACTCAACTGTTTTGGACCCTCTTGGTGAAATCATGTATATTGTGACATGTAAACTTCTTGATGTTACTTGTATATGTAAATTCAATAATAGAAGATATTTATTTTTATTCTATTTTATTTCATTTTATTTGGAGTTACGCTCGCGTGTATAGTTTGAGTGAGTGCTCGACGTGAGTCCTGGCGAGAGTCAGGCAGGTAGTCCGCTAAGCCCTTTGGTGCGCCTCTGGGTAAGGTGGGGCTATCACAACTAGTATCTTCCTTTAGCCCCTTCACATTTTCAGTTGGTCCACTGATGATTTCCTTATTTCTCGGTACATTGCCCAACTTCAAAAATTGAACTTCCCCTAACTTCTCTTCCATTTCCCTCCTTTTTGACTGTCCCATCAACATCTTGTTGATCAGCTACTGGTTTCGTTTCACCTTTGGAATGGCCTTCCTCCCATCTCTTAGCAATTCTTTCTTCTTCTTCCCTGATGCCTTGTTGATATTTACTCTAAACCTAGACTTTTTGAATTGTCAGGCCCTGATATGAAGTAGGTTGACTTGTTCTTCTTGGTGGAGATCTATTGCTTGAGGCTTTTAGCCAACTACTATACTGGTTGTTGCCATTGTTTCCTTTAATCAAAGATAAATAACTGCAGTTCTTCTCTCCATGCCCAATTCTACCACATCTATAGCAGAAATCTGGGCATTTTTCATACTTGGACTCAACCCATTTGCCCACATCATTTCTCTTAATCATTGTCCCTCTCATTAGCAGCTTATTTACATTCACCTCCACTTTAATTTTTAAACGGCGCCCAAGTTTATTCCCTCCAGTTGGGATCACACTATTTTTCACATTCTCCATTACAGCTCCTATTTTCCTCCCAACTTCCTTTGTTATACAGTAAAGTGAAAAATTCCAAATTCGAACCCACATGAATGCCTTATCAAAGGCATTTGGATTTTGGTCTATCTCTTCTTCCCATTTTTTAATGCTTAACATCTTATTATAAATGACATAGTCTTCCATTAAGAATTATTCTGATGGCTTCATTCTCTAGACCTGAAAATTGATACAGATTAATCCCTATTTCCATTACCTTTAGATTCTTTGGGTAACCCTAGATTCTTTGGGAGTCACATTTGAAGAAAGAGAAGGCAAAGACTTGTGTCTAAGGCACCCTTTCCACCTAGTCAAGGCTAGTTGTGAGGTTTAATCAAGTTTTTTCATAAAATAACCCTAGATTCTATCACATTCGGATGTGTCTAAATGAATGCAAATCCTAAATCTAGTGTGGGTATCGAGAGGGTCGCAATGTTCTATCGAGGCTTGGTTGGGATAATCGCATTAATTGCGAGACCCGAGTCAAGACCTCAAGGGAGTCATGAGAGTAGATGTGAAAATGGAGGCATCTCTTTCAGGTGGATCTGGCTTATCTACGATTAGAAAAGGGGGTCTCACCCTAAAGGATTGCATTTCATGCTAGGCCTACCCTTGGCATAATAAGGGCTCCCCTAGGACATGCATCCGTTTTTGTTTTTATTTATACTAACTTTGATTTTTTCATTTTTACAGGTCCTCTAACGGAGGCGGTAAAATAAGAAAGACATCTGATACATATTTGGTCTTACATTTGAGTATTTTAAATTATGGTCCAATTCTAAATAAACCGTCACATGTTCGAGACCCATAAGGCCGTCAAAAACATGAGTGCTCTTTTTAAATTATTCGTGTGACAGCCCCACCTTACCCAGAGGCGCACCAAAGGGCTTAGCGGACTGCCTGCCTAGCTCTCGCCAGGACTCACTCAAGCGCGCACTCGAAACATTCACGTACAATTAACCCAAAATAGAATTCATTCACATAGTTCAACTTAAGATACAAAAGTCACTAAAAAGTTTACAGGCCATGTACTAAAAGTTTACATGCCCAAAATATACATATTATTTACAATAATAATCAACACAGCTTGGTTATCCAAAATACAAGAACAAAATGTCTATTTAAATTAAACTCGCCCTGCTCGGCTTTAAGAGTGAGAAATACCTGGGTAAAGGAAAACAAATAAAGGAATGAGCTATAATAGCCCAGTGAGTGCCCAAGTCATGCAGGCATGCCAAAAATTCATTATTTCAGGAAATAAAATAAATTAATTTAACAAGATATTAGTCAGCACATGAACAAATAAATAAACAAGTAGTCAATGGCGGATATAGGGTTCAACTACATGAGCAAGCTCGACCGCAGGAGAAACAAGTACCGATTATGTAACCAAGGCATTGGGACCGAGATAATAGCTCAGGTCCTTGCCAAGGGTCACATCGGTAATATCAAGCAAGACCCTAACCACCATACACCTTATAACCTCCGTACATGCTACCACATCTAGGGAGTAACCTCGACCTTGGAGGGCCAACACGCAAGAAAGTTCAATCCGGAGTTGGCCTCTTAGAGGATTCACAACTCACAAGGGAATGAACATCATGCCCTAAAACACCCAACACCTTATATCCTCCCACGCACGTTTAAGTTGACTACCCGTGAAGTAATGGTGAAGTTACTCACGGAAGCCTCAAACACAAGTAACACATTTAATCATGAAAACAAGTAGCACATGGTGGAATAGATGCGATAAAGTACACATCTATCCTCAAGTAGCACATTCTATCACATAGTATTTGCAATCATAGCATATTATTTACAAATGGCAATATCACGTTACATGCATCATGCACACATAAAGACACTCACCTGGAATGCCTATGAGAATATTTCGTAAAAAGGTCGGGTCTCGCTTTCGGGTCCTGAAATTTAAAAGAAATAATCTAATGAAAACTCGATTTAAACCCTAATTAATTTAGTAAGAAAATTTAAGAAATATCCCCCTTTTTTTTCTAGGGTTTTTGTTTTAGGGTTTAGGGTTTAGGGTTTAGGGTTTCCATTCTAGGGTTTTCATTTTAGGGTTTTTATTTTAGGGTTTTCATTTTAGGGTTTTCTAACAAAATTTTGGCATTATTTCCCCTTAAATTTCGGCCTTCCAATCTTGTTTTTCCATCAAGATTTCAACCATCAAATCCATAATTCAACAAGTTCTACAACTTCCAAGTTCAATCCAAGCTCAAATTCAATTAAAATTCCACTAAATTTCAAGAATTCAACTCCAAGAATCTTCAACCAAACAACATATACCCCATGAAATTTCAAGGTTTAAATGCCATTTACTACTCAATCAAACCAAGAAAACACTATCTCTAACAAGTAATACTTCAATTCAAGCATAAATCTTCAAGTTAAAAATCATAAGAATTCAAGATTAAACTAGTACAAAAGACCAATTAAACTTGAAATTAATGGTTAAAGCTTGTAGTACATACCTTAAACAAGCCTAGAACTTTGCTTAGAAGGAAGGGAAGCTCACTTTCTATGGTGAATTTGCCCAAAGTTTGAAGAAACAGCTTCAAGAAGTTGAGAGAAATATGAGAGGAAAAGAGAGAGAGCAAGGCCGGCCAAGAGAGAATGCAAAGGAGAAAGAAGTAGGCTAGGAAAATAGAAAAGAAATAATGAAAAGATGGGAGAAATAATAACCAATAAAAATATTACAAGAAGCAAGGTAGGGTTTAGGCTTTTTAGGCATTAGTTGTAAACTTGGTTTAATTTAATTGGTGACACAAATATATCTCTTTTCACCTAGTAGTTATTAATATTATGACATAAATATTAAAGCAAAAAGAGAAGAAAATAAGGAAAGGGAAATCCGGCCATGAGGGAGAGAAAAGAAGAGAAAAATTCGGCCAAGGAAGAAAAGAAAAAGAAAGGAGAAATTTCGGCCAAGAAAGAAGAAAAAAAGAAAGAAGAAAATTCAGCCAAGAAAAAGAAAATAAAGCAAGTGAATAAGTGAAATTTTTGAGGAAAAATTAAGCTAAAGTTTAAGTAGTCAAAAACTAGAAAATAGTAATATAAGCTAGTTAAAATGAGACACTGTGATAAACTAATGATCTAATGAATTTATTTCAAGTTTAATTCTTAGGTGTTCTACTCAATAAGGAAAGAAACTTAGTTAATTAGCCTAATTAACTTAAGAAATCCTTCAACTAATAAATCAAGAGTTAATACTAGGTTTCAAATGAAAGAATTTTTCTTTTAAGTACATTTTAGGGTTTTCTCTTTTTTTTTTCCTACTAGTATCATTATTATTTTACGCTACGAGAGGACATACATGAGTAAAATAATTTCTTATGAATGTTTAGGGTGTCACATCCTCCCCCCCTTAAAAGAATTTCGTCCTCGAAATTCTACCTTGATTTTCAATGAGCCGGGGATAATTTTTCCGCATTTCCTCCTCTGTCTCCCAAATGGCTTCTTCTTCCAAGTCATGGTGTCTCCACAGGCCTTGATAAGAGGAATTTGTTTATGTCTTAGTTCTCTCACTTTGCGGTCCAAGATTTGAACGGGTTGCTCCTCATAGGCCAACGTTTCATCAAGCTCAATCTCCTCGGGTTGAAGCACGTGGCGTGGGTCCGGGTGGTACTTTTTCAAAATGGATACATGGAAAACATTATGCATCTTAGACAATTTTGAAGGCAGTTCTAGTTGGTATGCCACTTTGCCGATACGTTTAATGATTCTGAATGGTCCCACGTATCTTGGTTGAAGTTTCTTTCTCTTACCAAACTGAATGCCTCCCTTGAACAGCGAGATTTTGAAAAACACGTTGTCTCCGACCTCAAACTCCAACTCTTTCCTTCGAGTGTCGACATAGCTCTTTTGCCGACTCTGAGCAGTTTGTAGTCGTTGTTGGATTAGCTTAACTTTTTCGTAAGCTTCTTCTATCCACGGCACCTTTTCTGGACCTAACATTTTCCGTTCACCAACTTCATCCCAATAGCCTGTCGTTCTGCATCTTCTTCCGTATAGTGCCCCGAACGGGGCCATCTGGATAGAGGATTGGTAGCTATTGTTGTAAGCAAATTCAATCAAAGTCACGTGTTGATCCCAATTGCTACCAAAATCCATCACACTTGCTCGGAGCATGTCTTCCAAGATCTGGATTACGCGTTTAGTCTGTCCGTCGGTCTGGGGATGGTAAGCCGTGCTAAAGTTTAATTTTGTTCCCAAGGCTTCATGCATTTGTCTCCATAGTCGAGAAGTAAACCGAGGATCTCTGTCCGAGATGATACTTACTGGAATCCCATGTAGTCTCACCACATCATCAATGAACATTCAAGCAAGTTTTTCCAAAGGGTAAGTCATGTTCATGGGCAAAAAATGGGCAGATTTAGTCAAGCGATCAACAATTATCCAAATAGCGTCGTGCCCTCGTTGGGTTCTCGGCAAACCCGATACAAAATCCATGGTAATGTGCTCCCATTTCCATTCTGAGATTTCCAAATGTTGTAACAGTCCTGACGGTCTCTGATGTTCAGCTTTGACTTGTTGACACGTCGAACAAGTTTGAACATACTCTGCTATTTCCCTCTTCATATTATCCTAGCAATACAGTTTCTTTAGATCTTGGTACATCTTTGTACTTCCCGGGTGCACAGTGTACCTGGAATGATGGGCCTCATCCAAGATTATTCTTTTCAATTCTTCGTCTCTTAGGATGAAGATACGGTTTCGAAACCTCAACAAACCCTCCGGTTCAACGCTATACTCAGGTAAGGTGTGACAGCCCCAGCTTACCTCGAGGCGCACCAAAGGGCTTAGCGGACTGTCTGCCTAGCTCTCGCCAGGACTCAAATCACGCACTCGCTTAAACATCCAAGCGTACGTACCCAAAATAAAATATATTCATAAAGAAATACATTCATGAAATTTACTTGAAAGTATAAATATCACAAGAGTTTTACATCCCAAAATATAAATAATATTTACAATAAAAGCCTACACATTTAGGCTATCAAAATACATGAAGCTAAAAGCCTACACATTTAGGCTATCAAAATACATGAAGCAAAACATTTACTATATCCAAAAATAGCTTTTCCAGCTTTAGTGTTTTGGAAAACCTGGTTAAAGAAAACAAATGAACGAGATGAGCTATAATAGCCCAGTGAGTGGCCAACTCATGCAGTCATACCAGGAATTTATTATTTTATGGAATAAGATAATTGAAAAGGTAAATAGACAGGTTGTGAACAATTTAATTAACAAGTAGTCAATGGCGGATACAGGGCCCAACTACGAGAGCAAGCTTAACCGCAGGAGAAGCAAATACTGTTCATGTAACCATGATGTTAGGACCGAGATAATAACTCAGGTCTTCATCAAAGGACATGCCAGTATTATCACGCACGCCCTAACCACCATTCACCTTATAACCTCCGTACAAGCTATCACATCCAGGGAGTAATCTCGACCTTGGAGGGCCAACACGCGAGAAAGTTCAATCCGGAGTTGGCCTCTTTGAGGATTCACAACTCAAAAGGGAAAGAACAACACGCCCTAAAACACTCAGCACCTTATATCCTCCCAAGCCTACCTGGGTTGACTATCCGTGAAGTAACGGTGAAGTTAGTCATGGAAGTCTCATGCACAAGTAACACGTTGGATAATGAAAGCGTATAACACATTGCGGAATAGATGCGATAAAGTACACATCTTTGCTCAAGTAGCACATGTCATCAAATAACAATTACAAGTATCACATAAATTTTCATAATATAGCATTCTCAAGTATGGCAAAATATTTTATGCATCATGCACACATAAAGACACTCACCTTAAGTGCTTAAGAAAATATTTCGTAATACGGTCAGGTTTCACTTCCGGAGCCTGAAATTTAAAAGAAAATAGTCGTATAAAAACCGAATAAAAATCTAAGTAATTCGATAAGAAAATTTGAGAAATACCTCAAGTATTTCTAGGGTTTAATTTCTAGGGTTTTGGAGTCTAGGGTTTTACCCTAGGGTTTAGGGTTTTCAAAATTAGGGTTTTCTAACTTTTTAGGGTTTCGCTCGGAAAGGTTTAATTCACTAATAGCTAATCTACGAAAATTTCTGCACGTTCTAATCACTAAATTACAGCTTATAAAGCTTTAAATCATAGCCTAATCACTTTTATTTCTTAGGTTTTACCGAAATTTTGGCAGCACTTTCCCTATAATTGGACTAACCCAAAATTTTAAACCTGCAAGAAAAACATCCAAACAACCCAATCTCAAGTAGTTCTACCAATTTCACATCAAACTCACTTCAATTTCACTCAAATTTATCACAAAAACACTTGAACCTCTCCAAGGTTCTTCAACAAAATCAAACCTAAATCATGCCATTTCAAGTTTAATTCACTATCTACAAGTCATACAAGTCCATAAACCTCATATTCCTGGAATAAAACTTCATATTTCATGGCTAAAATGAATCACACTTAACAATAAAAACATATCTTAAAAGCTAGAAAACTATGATATTTATACTTGAAATAAGATGAAAAGTTCTTGGGAAATACCTTTAGTAAGACAAGATTGTTGCTTAGGAGGAAGATCAACTTAATTTCTATGGATGAAAAGTGATCAAATGGAAGTAAAAGCTCCAAGAAAATGAAAGAAAATGGAGAGAAAAGAGGGAAGAGGAAAATCGGTTTTGGGAAGAAGAAAAGAAGAAAAAAATAGGTTAAGTAAAGTAAAAAGAATTGAAAGAAAATTGGAAAAGTGGTGACCAATCTAAACAAGACAAGAACAAAGTAATCTTGACTTTCTTAACCATGGAAGACTACACTTGGCTACGGGTCATTAGAAGAGGTTTTTGTCATTTATCCTATAATTAAATCTTGCAAGAGATGCTAGGTACAAATCTTAAAGGTAATGGTACAACATGCTAGTAAAATAGAAAAATCATTCCTTATTGTTTTCCCCACAAAAATTCGGCCCTTCACTTTTTTTTTTTTGATCAAAATACAAAATAAAGGGTTTTGGCATGAATTTCTAGGGTGTTACATAAGGTCCCCGCTTTAGCTTTCTCTATCCGTCTTTGTAGCGTAGGATCCTTGTCTTGAGCTTCTCCAATTTGCTTCAACAATTCAGATTGTACATTTACGTTCCCACAAATCACTTTAGATCCAACTATCCGTGGATTGCTCTCGCTAAATTGCTCTAATAGCCTCCACTCATGGATAGCCAAGTTAGCCACCTGAGCTTTTCTACTCAAAGCATCCACGACAACATTGGCTCTACCCAGATGATAATTAATAGTATAATCATAATCTTCTAATAACTCCACCCACCGTCGTTGCTGCAAATTTAACTCTTTTTGAGAAAATAAATACTTTAGACTCTTGTGATCTGTATACACCTCAAAGGTGACCCCATATAAATAATGTCTCCACTTCTTGAGTGTGAATACCATAGCAGCTAATTCCAGGTCATGAGTAGGGTAATTTCTTTCATGAGGTTTTAACTTACGGGAAGCATAGGCAACAACTTGTTTCCCTTGCATTAGTACACATCCTAGGCCTTCCCGTGAAGCATCGGTATACACACTAAAAGTTTCTTTCCCATTAGGCAATGCCAGCACCGGGGCCGATGTTAATCGTTTCTTGAGTTCATTAAAGCTCTGTTCACATCGTTCATCCCAATTAAACTTGGCATTCTTCTGGGTCAACATAGTGAGCGGTGTGGCTATCCTTGAAAAATCCTTGATAAACCGCCGATAATAGCCAGCTAGACCCAAGAAACTACGAACTTCCATGGGATTTTCAGGTCGCTTCCAATTGACCAGGCTTCCACTTTGGAGGGGTCTACCGCTATTCCTTCTCCCGAAATTACGTGACCCAAGAATGACACTCGATCTTTCCAAAATTCACATTTACTAAATTTGGCATACAACTTATTATCTCTTAAAGTTTGTAATACAATCTTCAGGTGTTGTTCATGCTCCTCATGTGACTTAGAAAATACCAAAATATCATCAATGAATACCACCACAAACTGATCCAAGTATGGTCTGAAAACCCTATGCATTAAATCCATAAAAGCTGCTGGGGCATTCGTTAACCCAAATGACATGACTACAAATTCGTAATGACCATATCGAGAGTTAAAAGCAATTTTAGCCACATCTTCCCCTTTAATTCTCAATTGAAAGTATCCTTGTCTAAGGTCTATCTTGGAAAATACCACTGCTCCCTCCAATTGATCAAACAACTCGTCAATCTGAGGTAAAGGATACTTATTCTTTATGGTGACATTATTTAACCCTCGATAGTCAATGCAAAGTCTAAGAGTACCATCTTTCTTTTTCACAAACAACACTGGGGCTCCCCATGGTGATACACTCGGCCTGACAAAACCTCTTTCGAATAAATCCTGAAGTTGGATCTTAAGTTCTCGAAGTTCTGCAGGGGACATGCGGTATGGAGTCTTGGATATTGGCGCCACTCCTGGTATCAATTCTATTCCAAATTCTACCTCTCTCTCCGGTGGTAGAGAACTTAATTCTTCCGAAAAAACATCGGGAAATTCTTTTACCACTGGCACATCCTCAAGTCTCACTTTATCTTCAGGTGTATTAATCAAATAAGCAAGATACCCTACGGCCCCCCGAGATATCAGTTTCCTAGCTTGCATGGCGGAGAGAAAGTTTGAGGAAGCTAGGGTTTGCTTTACATCAAACCTTAAAATAGGTTCTCCTGGTATTTTAAAATTCACCACTTTCGTCCCACAATCTAGTTGAGCACTATATCGGGTTAAACAGTCCATGCCTAATATTACATCATATCCCCGAATAGGTAAAGCTATAAGGTCCATTAGAAATTTTCTTCCTCCTACCCGAAGTTCACAATCTTTATAAACAAGATTGGTTGTCAGGCAATGGTCCCTAGTGGGAGTTCTCACCTCAAATTCATAGGATAATTTAACAGGTTGGATTTCTAGGGCAGTCATAAATTGTGGGTTTACAAATGAATGGGTCGAACCAGGATCTACTAATAGTGTAGCCAAGTGATGAAAAACAAGGATCGTTCCTTCAATGACTGTGGATGACTCTGGAGCATCACGCTTGTCGAGAGGGTAGACGCGTGCTGGTACTTTCTGTTTATTGCCGCCCTCCTTAGCTTGATTGGTCTGCTTGGGCCCGGGTTGAGCGGTGCTCGATCCGCTAGCTGTCTGCCTCGGGCATTGATTTATCCGGTGGTCGCCGCTACCGCAAAGCAAACATTTGCGGTTCTTCCTCCAACAGTCGTCCTCTACATGACCACTTTTACCGTAAAATCCACAGGCAACAGATGCAGCTGGTAGTCATGTCTCCTTCTGCGTGTCCTCCTTCCGTTCACTTCTTGACGGAGCTCTTATCACTGGAGCCCCTCTTGTCCTTCCGAACGGGGCGCCTTGCCCAATTCTTGTTCCTCCAGTTCCCCTCCCTGCCTTAGGGACTGGAGCGTTTCTGGTACCTTCCCGTCTCCTTGCCCTCACCGTGCGGACCAAGGACTTTGTTTCTTCCACTTGCTGCGCCTTTTCCACCGCAGCTTCATAGGTATCTATAGTGGCGGCGGAAAGGGCATCTTGAATTTCCAGGTTTAGGCCCTGAATAAACCTTCTCTTTCATCGTCGTTTCGTGGCCACGAGCTCCGGAGCATAACATGACAATTTGGTGAATTGAGCTTCGTACTCGGCTACATTCTGCACCCCTTGTCTCAGTTTCAAAAATTCTTCTACCCGCTTTTCTTGTACTCGCACGGGAATGTACTTTTCTTTAAACTCCCTGGTAAAGTTGGCCCACGTCCTGGGAGTTTGGTATCTTTCCCACTTGGCATTCACTAGGTTCCACCAAGGGGTAGCAGCACCCTCCAACTGAAATACAGCAAATGTCACTTGCCGTTCATCCGGGTATTTCTAGGCGGCAAATATTTTCTCGATGTCCTCTAACCACTTTTCAGCGATTTCAGGGTTTGGACTGCCGTTAAACTTGGGAGGGTTGAATTTCTGGAACCGTTCCAGGGCTACATCTTCCCCTACAGCTGGGTTTCTATGAGCACTGCCAGCTTCCACTACTGGGTTCTGTCGGCTCCCAAGTTGTGTTAGAACATCGGTCATTCGGTTCAGGACTGCGATCATTGGATCGGCCCCTGAAGGCGGATTTACGCTAGAGGTAGCTTCTTGGCCCCGGTCTTGGCGACAGAGACGTCCTCTACCACGACCACGTCCACTCATAACTTAATATTCTATAATAACATGAATAACTTATTTCAATTTCTACGTAATAAATGACAGGATATAATGTAAAATGCACAATTCAAAATTAACAAGGAAATCAAGTTTCATGCCAAACATGATCACACACACATTCATATACAAGTAGTTCAAATTACACGGTTTCAAAAGTTCAGGTACAAAACATGTCACATATATAAGCATAACAAAACTAACATAAGTTTTCATACACATCCCCATCTCAAGATCTAATCTAAGATCTAGTCCAACTGGACCGATCCCACTGAGCTCACATCTCTATCTGGCTCCCCCTCTAGAGTCTCCTCGGCCCCAGGAGGTACATGTCCAGCCTGCCCTGGCCCTGCCTGTTGGGCCACATCTCGTACCTCATCTAATACGTGAGCTATTAACAACCCACTCTCATCTACCAGTTGTCCCGTGTGATCTCGAACATACTGCACGACGCGGGTAAGACGACCGTGTATGGCCTGGTACTGCTCTCGATAGGCGTCAGTCCTCTGCTGTTCTTCCCGAACAGCAGCCTCTAGCTCGCGAACCCTCTGAGCCTGAGCCCTAATGGTCTCTCTTAGCTCATGAATACGGGCCTGGGAGGTGTTACCCTCTCGCTCTACTCGCCTACTATCCTCTATCAAAGAGAGTACGACATAATCGGGATAAGAATAAGTTCTCCAGCATCCACAAGCAGGGCGGACTCGACGGGCAGGTGAAAAAGTGCGATAGGGATGCCCGGGTCCCTCACGATAGCATACAATGGGTCTTCTACGACGCTCATGCTGCACCGAAGCTGCTCCAGATGATTGTGGTGCGCGTGACACCTCACCTCGACTACTATCCGACATACCTACAGGTTTTAAAGAAAATAAATCACTCAGATCTAATCCCAAGAAAACTTAATAATAAATAATACTTAAGTATCATGTCTCAAAATCAAGCTTAGAAAATAACTAGACTAATCTCAAATGCATTCACGCAGGTTTTCAGGCACAGGAATTGGGATTTTATCACTCACAACTTAGGGTGATCAGGCCTAAAAGTAACTGACTCAAATCCTGATTCCTACCCGACACACTAACACGGTTCGTATTAAAGGCAGGATTCAAACCTAAGCTCTGATACCACTTGTGACAGCCCCACCTTACCCAGAGGCGCACCAAAGGGCTTAGCGGACTGCCTGCCTAGCTCTCGCCAGGACTCACTCAAGCGCGCACTCGAAACATTCACGTACAATTAACCCAAAATAGAATTCATTCACATAGTTCAACTTAAGATACAAAAGTCACTAAAAAGTTTACAGGCCATGTACTAAAAGTTTACATGCCCAAAATATACATATTATTTACAATAATAATCAACACAGCTTGGTTATCCAAAATACAAGAACAAAATGTCTATTTAAATTAAACTCGCCCTGCTCGGCTTTAAGAGTGAGAAATACCTGGGTAAAGGAAAACAAATAAAGGAATGAGCTATAATAGCCCAGTGAGTGCCCAAGTCATGCAGGCATGCCAAAAATTCATTATTTCAGGAAATAAAATAAATTAATTTAACAAGATATTAGTCAGCACATGAACAAATAAATAAACAAGTAGTCAATGGCGGATATAGGGTTCAACTACGGGAGCAAGCTCGACTGCAGGAGAAACAAGTACCGATTATGTAACCAAGGCATTGGGACCGAGATAATAGCTCAGGTCCTTGCCAAAGGTCACATCGGTAATATCAAGCAAGACCCTAACCACCATACACCTTATAACCTCCGTACATGCTACCACATCCAAGGAGTAACCTCGACCTTGGAGGGCCAACACGCAAGAAAGTTCAATCCGGAGTTGGCCTCTTAGAGGATTCACAACTCACAAGGGAATGAACATCATGCCCTAAAACACCCAACACCTTATATCCTCCCACGCACGTTCAAGTTGACTACCCGTGAAGTAACGGTGAAGTTAGTCACAGAAGCCTCAAACACAAGTAACACATTTAATCATGAAAACAAGTAGCACATGGTGGAATAGATGCGATAAAGTACACATCTATCCTCAAGTAGCACATTCTATCACATAATATTTGCAATCATAGCATATTATTTACAAATGGCAATATCACGTTACATGCATCATGCACACATAAAGACACTCACCTGGAATGCCTATGAGAATATTTCGTAAAAAGGTCGGGTCTCGCTTTCGGGTTCTGAAATTTAAAAGAAATAATCTAATGAAAACTCGATTTAAACCCTAATTAATTTAGTAAGAAAATTCAAGAAATATCCCCCTTTTTTTTCTAGGGTTTTTGTTTTAGGGTTTAGGGTTTCCATTCTAGGGTTTTCATTTTAGGGTTTTTATTTTAGGGTTTTCATTTTAGGGTTTTCTAACAAAATTTTGGCATTATTTCCCCTTAAATTTTGGCCTTCCAATCTTGCTTTTCCATCAAGATTTCAACCATCAAATCCATAATTCAACAAGTTCTACAACTTCCAAGTTCAATCCAAGCTCAAATTCAATTAAAATTCCACTAAATTTCAAGAATTCAACTCCAAGAATCTTCAACCAAACAACATATACCCCATGAAATTTCAAGGTTTAAATTCCATTTACTACTCAATCTAACCAAGAAAACACTATCTCTAACAAGTAATACTTCAATTCAAGCATAAATCTTCAAGTTAAAAATCATAAGAATTCAAGATTAAACTAGTACAAAAGACCAATTAAAATTGAAATTAATGGTTAAAGCTTGTAGTACATACCTTAAACAAGCCTAGAACTTTGCTTAGAAGGAAGGGAAGCTCACTTTCTATGGTGAATTTGCCCAAAGTTTGAAGAAAAAGCTCCAAGAAGTTGAGAGAAATATGAGAGGAAAAGAGAGAGAGCAAGGCCGGCCAAGAGAGAATGAAAAGGAGAAAGAAGTAGGCTAGGAAAATAGAAAAGAAATAATGAAAAAGATGGGAGAAAGAATAACCAATAAAAATTTTACAAGAAGCAAGGTAGGGTTTAGGTTTTTTAGGCATTAGTTGTAAACTTGGTTTAATTTAATTGGTGACACAAATATATCTCTTTTCACCTAGTAGTTAGTAATATTATGACATAAATATTAAAGCAAAAAGAGAAGAAAATAAGGAAAGGGAAATCCGGCCATGAGGGAGAGAAAAGAAGAGAAAAATTTGGCCAAGGAAGAAAAGAAAAAGAAAGGAGAAATTTCGGCCAAGAAAGAAGAAAAAAAGAAAGAAGAAAATTCAGCCAAGAAAAAGAAAATAAAGCAAGTGAATAAGTGAAATTTTTGAGGAAAAATTAAGCTAAAGTTTAAGTAGTCAAAAACTAGAAAATAGTAATATAAGCTAGTTAAAATGAGACACTGTGATAAACTAATGATCTAATGAATTTATTCCAAGTTTAATTCTTAGGTGTTCTACTCAATAAGGAAAGAAACTTAGTTAATTAGCCTAATTAACTTAAGAAATCCTTCAACTAATAAATCAAGAGTTAATACTAGGTTTCAAATGAAAGAATTTTTCTTTTAAGTACATTTTAGGGTTTTCTCTTTTTTTTCCCCTACTAGTATCATTATTATTTTACGCTACGAGAGGACATACATGAGTAAAATAATTTCTTATGAATGTTTAGTGTGTCACAATTCGAAGGATCATGGACGATCAGTTTTTAGAATTAATAGTGCCTAGAACTTAGATAGGTAAGTTTGGTTAGGATAAGCAATGTGATAAATAAAATTGTGTTTCGTAACTAGACAGTTGTTTTTTATTAGATGTAACAAGAATAGAAATAATTTGATGCCAATAATTGCACTCTTTCTGTAAATTTAAGATTGTCTTGTGTTCAAAATTTTTCTCAGATGAAGTGTTAAATAAATTACTTTTTGAAATTTGTGTGTGACATTTAATTTTCCCTTCATCGTATTCAGTTTTTTTGAAAATGACTTTGCTTCAAATCTCATTGTTATATTGAGCAAATAATTCTTTGATGAGGCCTTAAAATAAATCACATTTTTCTCAAAACCTGATGCTGGGTTTATGTAATTATAAAGTTTTCCCTTTTGATAAGTTAATGAGTTCAAATTGAATGAAAAGAATGATATTTTTTCTTGCATCTTTTGAGGGTGAAAGTAAATGCCCATGGTTTTCGGATGTCATCTTATTTGAAGCTGATAATTGCCACTTCGATATCTCTCCGAGTTCCAAAATAACACAAGTTGTTAATGAGGAATTAGAGTGATGTCGAAAAGGAATCTGGACTTTGTGTTAATGATTCTGAACGATACAAAAGGAAAATCCAAATTTAACTTGGCAGAGGTAAAAACCACGAACATTGACACCAAGACATCGATCAGGGAGTTAAGTCAAAATGCACTTCTGCTCCAAAGATCTGCAAAATGTCAAGCCAATTTGAATGTGTGTTTGGACGATTCAAGCACAATAAAAGAACAAACACACAGGGGATGCCACTACAGCCAATTTACAAGAGGCGTTTTATTGTGCACCTTTGGAATGTGTTGAATGAGTTATTGTGAGGTTAAGATAGGAGATGTCACATGCTTGTGAGTTATGACTTGCAAATTGTCGGATTCCCCTATTGCTTGAAATTACTTTATGTACTTTAACAAATGCTTTCTTCAAGTACTAAGAAATAATTATTACGTGGTTTGGAGTTTTGTTCTTATAGAAAGTATATCTTGTAAAATGGTTAGAATTATCTCTAAATTTTGTACGTTTGATGAAAATTTCTCTTCTTTACTTAATTTCACATGTTAAATGTTGATTATGGTCAATTAGTGCAGTCATGCGATATGTGATGTAACATCTGTTATGATGGATAAAAAAAATAAAAAAGAAAAAAAAAAGAAAAAAAAAGAGAAGAAAAATGATGCGGGTTTTCTACTCCAATGGTTCTTGTGCTTAGTAACTGAGGGTCTTCATCTAAAAATGTCGACTTTTGCGTCAAACGGTACTTGAATTATGAGTAATGCATTGCTAATTTGAGTAAGTAAATTGTTGAGTAACCAGGGGTCTTCATTTAACCAATGTCGATTCTTGCATCAAAAGGCAGTTTTACTTCTCAAATATAAATTTTGCTGCTTGCTTAAGATTGAGATGTTGAGTAATCGGGAACCTTCATAACCAATGTCGGTTTTCGTGTCAAAAGACACTCTCGTATTTTGAGTGATTAGTTCACTAACAGAAATTCCCCTCAAGTAAAAAAATGAGATTGATCATAGACATGGGATGCACTTTGATTGACCGTATGATTTGTTTACTTGTGAAATTCAATAAGGCGAAGAAATTAGGTTGAACTTGCTTAATTGTGATATAATTCCTTCCTTTTGCTTGATATTATGAGTATTGAAGACAAGATGATAAATTGCATAATGGTTGTTTACTTGGTCTTGAGAAATACATTTTAGAATGTACATGTGTGATTTCAATGCTTGAATCACTAGTTGAGCTCACATTTTTCGAATGGTTGAGAACAAACAATGATTCAAGTGTGGGGAATTGAAAAGTATCAAGATAATGCATTCTAGCACATTGGCACATGATGTTAATATATCTATCCCAATCAACAAGGGAAGATTGTCTTACTGATGCCAAATATTTTTTGAATATTAGTTTGTTTTAATGATAAGGGGAAGGATTGCCATGGACTTGAATGTCGTTTGCTTTCATCCTACTCCACAAAGGCGAAAACCAGAAAAGGGCGCCTCAAAAAAAAAAAAAAAAAAGAGAGAAAAAGAAGAAGAAAAAGAAAAAAAAAAAGAAAAAAAAGAAAGGAAGAAAAAAAAAGAAAAGAAGGGGTGGGGGACACCCCAGTGAAAACCCGAAAGGGCACTGTGGTTGGAAAATTGCAGTTGAAGGCTCACAGATGAGAAAATCAATATGCCAACATGGAATTCATTGGGAAGTTGGTAACAACAATTGCTTGAGGTTTCCCTTCTGTATTGATCATCTCGTGGCAATGCCAAAATTCAAATGGGAATGACATCCAAAGATAAAAAGGCATCTTTTAAACCATCACTTCAAAAATCAAGTTTTTGAAAATTTTTCATTTAATTGTGTTTAATTTAGTTTTTGTGTGTTTCATTTTGTACAAAATTTCTTTTATATTACTGCATGTGAAATTTTTTTTGACCAATTCATTTTTTGAAAAACTTGACATTTGTGACGCCCTAGAAAATCGTATAAAATTATATAATTCATGTTATGTTTATTAATTGAAAGAAATATATAAAATGATGAGAAAAGAAAAAGAAAGGTCAAGATAAAAAATGCATTCAATAAGAGAATTTCCTTTAGTTAGGGTTTAGTGTTAATCTTTGATTTATTAGTTGAAAGATTTCCTCAAGTTAATTAGGTTAAGTAAATGAGATTCTTTCATGATTAAGTAGTACACCTAAGTATCCAATTTGGATTAATTTTATTAGACCATTAGTTTATGATAGTGTTTAATTTTGACTAACTAACCTCACCAATTTTTAAGCCTTTTGACTCATTGAACTTTTGTTCAATAATTGACCAAGAAATTTTATTTATTCACTTGATTTTTCCACTCCTATGGCCGGCCCTCTCCCTCTCTAATTTACTCATTTTTGCTTTAAAATTTGTGCCAAGAATGTTTATTAATTACTAGGAGACAAGTGACTAGTATTTTTACTAATCAAACTTAACCTAGTTAGCCAACATTTCATTAAAAGCATGCAAACTCACATGACTCTTGTCTTGCTATAATTGGTCATTCTCTTCTCCATTATTTTATTTATTTCTCTTCTATTTTCTTGGCCAAATTCTTTTCTCTTCTCTTTCTTTTTCTTTTTGGCCGAAAATTCTTTCTTCTTTTCTTCCTCATGGCCGGCTCTCTTTTCTCTTATTTTTCTCTCTTTTTACTTTAATATTTATGTTATAATATTACTAATTAATAGGTGATAAAGTGGTTAAGAATTCCACCAATTAAATTAAACCAAGTTAACAAATAATACATTAAAAGACTAAAACCTAACCTTACTCTTGTTATGTTTTAATTGGTTATCATTTTACCTACCTTTTTCTTTATTTCTTTTGTATTTTTCTAGCTTATTTCTCTCACTTTTTCCTTGCTCTTGGCCGGCCCCCTTGCTACCTCCTTTCCTCTCATTTTTCTCTCAACTTCTTGAAGCTTTCTCTCCAAATTTCAAGCAATTTCACCATAGAAATTTAGTTTTTCTTCTTCCTAGACAATCTTCTAAGCTTGATCAAGGTATGTACTATGAACTTTTCCTACTAAATTTCAAGTTTTAATTAGTCTTTTGCACTAGTTTAATATTGAATTCTTATGATTTTTAACTTGAAGATTTATGCTTGAAATGAAATATTACTTGTTAGAGATAGTGTTTTCTTGGTTAGATTGAGTAGTAAATGGCATTTAAACCTTGAAATTTCATGGGGTATATGTTGTTTGGTTGAAGATTCTTGGAGTAGAATTCTTGAAATTAAGTGGAATTTTGATTGAATTTGAGCTTGGATTGAACTAAGAAGTTGTAGAACTAGTTGAATTATGGATTTAATGGTTGAAATCTTGATGGAAAACAAGTTTGGATGGCCGAAATTTAAGGGGAAATAATGTCAAAATTTTGTTAGAAAACCCTAAAATGAAAAACCCTAGAATGAAAACCCTAAAGTAAAACCCTAGAATGGAAACCCTAAACTCGGAACCCTAAACCCTAAACCCTAAAACTAAAACCCTAGAATTTAATGGAGTATTTCTTGAATTTTCTTACTAAGTTAATTAGGGTTTAAATCGAGTTTTCATTAGATTATTTCTTCAAAATTTCAGGACCCGAAAGCGAGACCCGACCTTTTTACGAAATATTTTCATAGGCATTCTAGGTGAGTGTCTTTATGTGTGCATGATGCATGAATTAATATGTTATACTTGAAATTGTTGTTTCATGAAATGTGCTACTTGAGGAAAGGTGTGTACTTTATCGCATCTATTCCGCAACGTGTTACATGCTTTCATTACCCAATGTGTTACTTGTGCGTGAGACGTTCGTGACTAACTTCACCGTTACTTCACGGATGGTCAACCCGGCTGCACGTGGGAGGACATAAGGTGTTGGGTGTTTTAGGGCTTGATGTTCTTTCCCTTTTGAGTTGTGAATCCTCAAAGAGGCTAACTCCGGATTGAACCTTCTTGCTTGTTGGCCCTCCAGGGTTGAGAATATCTCCCTAGATATGGTAGCCTGTACGGAGGTTATAAGGTGAACGGGGGTTACGGTTCATGCTTGCTTGCTTGATAATACTGGCATGACTCTTGATACAGACTTGAGCTATTATCTCAGTTCTAACATCATGATTTCATGGTCAGTGCATGCTCTTCCTGCGATTAAGCTTGCTTCTGTAGTTGAGCCCCGTATCCGCCATTGACTACTTGTTAATTGAATTGTTCATAACTTGTCTATTTAATTTGTCAATTATTTTGTTCAATAAAATAATAGATTCTTGGTAGGATTGCATGACTTGGACACTCACTGGGCTATTATAGCTCATTCCTTTCATTTGTTTTCCTTTACCCAGGTTTCTGAAAATTAAAGCTGGATCGACTGGTTTTGAATATATTGGATATCTTAGTTATTATAATAGCCAAATTGTCTTGGACTATCATGGTGAAATCATGTATATTGTGACATGTAAACTTCTTGATGTTACTTGTATATTTAAATTCAATAATATGAATATAATTTATTTTATTCTATTTTCTTTCATTTTAATTGGAGTTAAGTACGCGTGTATAGTCTGAGTGAGTGCTCGACGTGAGTCCTAGCGAGAGCCAGGTAGGCAATCCGCTAAGCCCTTTGGTGCGCCTCTGGGTAAGGTGGGGTTGTCACAACATTAGTTCTGCTTGAATTGGAATAAAAGCAAAGGCAATTCTAAGTTTATCAAAAGTTTGAGTCATGCATGAATTGCAAGACTATTTAAGGATTTGATCTGAATCGTGAATCGGAAGCCATTGAATTTGGAAAACTTGTAGAAAATAAGGTGAAAAATTGATCAGAGATTCAGAATGGCAATGTTCACGCTTATTGTGCTGGTGGAATTAAGGGACCACCGTTCGGTAGCATTATATTGGAATTGCTGTTGTTTTTTCCCTTTTGCAGGTGCAATCACATCACCATCCTTTGAAGCCTTCGTCAGAAACGAAACTGTGGCAAATTTTAAGGGATTGATTTCAAATGAAATTCACCTGATTTATACTGTGCATATCTTTAGAAGGATTGATTTCAAATGAATTTTTACGGAGTCAAAGTTTGAAATGAATGATTTCAAATTGATTTGAGTGTCATATACTGGGGCAAATTTTTTGAGAAAATTTGAGTTCAAAAATTGATTTTGATGCGTTATGCTTGAACACATTTTTGAAAGGGATTGATTTAAATTGACACTGGGGCAAATTTAAAAAAAAATGATGATGAAAAAAAATGATTAATTTCAAATTAATTTGGATGTCGCATTTGCTTTAAAATTTCCAATGGTATGCACTAGTATCCTCACTCTTTCCAATAATTTTTGAGAAAATTTGGCTAATCAAAAGAAAGGTGACATAAACTTTTCCCTCTACTTTTTATCATGTAGAATTCATTTTACTAAATTTTTTCAAGTTTTGTCACGATAGAGTTCTATCGAAAAAAAAAAGAAAGAAAAAGAGAAAAAAAAATCTTTTGCTTTCTTCGTTAAAAAAAAAAATCATTTTGCTTTCTTCTTTAAAAAAAAAAATCTTTTTACTTTCTTCTTGCAGGAAAACAAATCCTTTTTACTTTCTTTTGTAAATATATATATATATATATCCTTTTGCTTTCTTCTTTCAAAAAAAAAAAAAGAAGAAAAAATCCTTTTGCTATCTTCTTTCAAAAATTAAAAAAAAAAGAGAGAAAAAAAAAGTAGAGAGAAAAAAAAAGAAGAGAGAAAATCAATTTCAAATTGATTCAAGAGCTAACACTGGGGCAAATTTTTTGAGAAAATTTGATTATGATGCTTTGAGTTTAAAGCAAAATGTTGTGAAAGATTGATTTACACTGGGGCAAATTTTTTGAGAAAAACTTGATTTTTCAAAGTTGATTCTGATGCTTTGAGTTTAAGGCAAAATTGACTTACACTGGGACGAGCCAAAAAGTGGACAACAAATTGATTTCATTTGATTTACATTGGGACAAATTTTTCTCAAAAAAAAAAAAAAAGATTGATTGCAAGTGAATTTTCATGTTACACAAGTCTCAAGTTTGAAAAATATGATTTCGAATTCATTCGATTCCATACACAAAAAAAAAAATTATTAAGAAAAATTTTTGACAGTTTTGTTGATCTGAACGCTACGTTTGGCAATTGTTTTAAGTTTTCTTATGTCATAATGACACATGTTTATTTCCTTTTCAAGTTGGCAGCCCAACTTTGCATTCATCAACCTTGGCAGCCCAAGGTCATGCATCCGTCTAGCAGCCTGGTTGGCATTTATTTACTTTCTCAAGTTTGGCAGCCCAAACTTTGCATTCATCAACCTTGGCAGCCCAAGGTCATGCATCCATCCAGTAGCCTCGTCGGCATCTATTTATTTACATTTTCAAGTCTGGTAGTCCAAACATTGCATTTAACTTGGCAATATTTGTTCTGTCCAGTAGTTAGGACTCATTTTGTCTATTAATTTAAGCCCTTTATTAGGTCTTGCAGTTTTTATCGCTTTATGTTATCTTTGTTCAGCAGTTCAAATGTTGCATTTTATTCTCTATTAAAAAAAAATCAATCAATCAAAGTCTTGTATTATTAATTGCACTTTGTGTTCATAGTTCATCAATTCGAACTACGTTTTGATCTGATTCCCTTA
Source organism: Mitragyna speciosa (assembly GCA_024721245.1). Lineage (NCBI taxonomy): Eukaryota > Viridiplantae > Streptophyta > Magnoliopsida > Gentianales > Rubiaceae > Mitragyna > Mitragyna speciosa. Next base: position 20,248,622 of record CM045564.1, on the reverse strand, counting down.
TGTGGGATACGTAGGCAGCTCTCAGAGACTTCGGTCACATTCTCATTTTTCCATTGGTTTACATTTTTACACTATGTATGTTTAAGATATATTGTCTCATTTTGCATTTGTATTTGTGTCTAGGTGAGTCAAAATTTGGAGTTGTCTACGTCTTTATCTGAAATCTCTGCGAGATTCCTGATAAAGAGGGGCAAGCTGTAGACACCAAATTTTGACACACCTCTTGTAAATATGTGTACGTTACTTCATTTAGGGAGTATTTTCTGATTTTCAGGGGCCAATTATAATTTTTGTGTATATTATGTCTAATTTGTCACATCAGGGGCAAAATGGTAATTTCACCACGTAAATATTATTTTATTTTATTTTATTTCCTAAATATACAATTTTACTATTTTTATCATTATTTATAATTTTAATGATTTTTGGGAGTCATTTATTATTTATTTAAAATTTTAGTATTTTAAACTTAATGGCACGTTTTTCAATGCACTCTTTTACAAGAATTTTCAAATGAAAAATTTTGTATATGTATTTTGTATATTTATAAATTATCTGTAAAAGTTAAGTGATTTTTAGAGGTCATTTAGTATTTATTTATTTTTTTGTCTTTTTTGTTTATTAAGGGCACGTTTCCCAAGAATGCGTTAATCTTAAAATTTTTGAGTGAAAATTATACTATGTGTGCTTTATGTGGTAATGTATGTTGTGTAATATTTTTGTGATGTCATTTATTAATTTTCATAAATTTTATAATTTTGCCATATTTAGGTCACATTTTCCAATGCATTTTTTTTATTATTATTTAAAAATTTTCTTTATGAGAACTTTGTATGTGTGCATTTTATAAATTTTATGTAAAGAAAATTTTCATAATTTATTTATTTATTTTTAAGACCATTTGTTATTTATTGTATTTTTCTAACGTAAAATTAATTTTTAATTTTGTTACACTGAATTTTTCTTTTTTCCTCCTTATAATGTTGTATTTCAGTTTTAATATATAATGTTGTATTTCAGTTTTAATATATAATTTAAAAAGTGTTCAAGTAGTCTTTATTTTATTTTATGTTATTTCATTTTATGTTATTTTTATTTTTTCATTTTTCTTTGTTTTCTTCATTTTCTTCTTTTTCTAAAAAAAAAAAAAAAAAAAGACAGAATGAAACAGCAGCAGCGTTGCTGCTGCTGTTGCTTCTGCAGATGGAGCCCAACACCATCATTTTTTCCAGCCTATCCCCTATCACCAACTCCACCTTCTCCCCCATGTTGACACTCATTCAGCTGATTTGAAGGGATTTGGTAGATTATTTTGCTCTCCTCACTTTTATCAGACAGACCACTCACTCACTCACACACAAAAACACACACCTGCATTTCCCTCACTCCTTCTGCCTCCCCTTCCCTCTGCCAAAACACACACCTGCATTTCCCTCACTCCCTCTGCCTCCCCTTCCCTCTGCCAGAACACTCACAACTTTCCCTCACTTCCCTGCACTCGATTCAGCAGCACAAACACACAACTCTCCTCACTCACATTTCATCTGCACACACAGACTTCACTCTCCCTCTCCCTCCCATTCTACTCTCTCGGCCAAAACACACAAACACACACACTAACACACACTTCATCTGCTTCCCCTCATCTGCACAAAAAATTCACTCAACCTCTCACTCTCACCCACAGGCACACACACACCTCTCACTCTCTCGGCCTCCCTACTCCCTCTGCCTCCACCATACACACCCTTACACACACTCACCATTCACACACCTTCTCAGTTTCCTTTCCCTCGGCACACACCACACTCACAGAAACAACGCTGCACACAAATCTGGACACACAAAGGCACACTCACTCACCACAATCACTTCACAAATCAGACATAAGCCATAACAATCACGCTCATGGTTCTCACTTGCACACACCACACATCCAGTTTCATACACACATACCTCCCTCACCTCCACTCACCAGTAGCACAACGATCACGAATGCACACAAAAACACTGGTTTCACATTTTAGACACACACCACGCACACACACATTCAGGCAAGAAGCACATACAGACACACAGTAGCAAACCCAACACACATTACACACACTACAAACCTACACCGTCATCACACAAACCACACACAGAACACACAAACAACACTCACACATACGCATAAACACACTACACACACTTGCAACATTCACAGATTCCAGCAAAACACACACGCACGCACAAAAACACACATTCCAGCACACACTCACCTGCATACAATCCATTCAAAAACACACACACACACACAATACACGCACAATCCATTACATACACCTGCAAACACACACATCAGTCCAAGCCCAAACCTCACTGAAACCTGCAAAAACAAACAAATACATTCAACAAAGCCATCCTTCCACCACCGAAGCCAACGGCTCCACCAATCAGCAGCCCCAAACAACTCGCCACCACCATTGCCCAACCAACCGGCCGAACATCACCACCGGATTCTCTCTCGGCCAAAATAAGGTTAAATCTCGCTTCTCCTTCAAATTACTTATGGCTGTAGATTTGATTGATTAATTCTTGAGGGAAGTTGCTTAATTTGTATGTTTTTTTTTACTTTGCTTTGAGGAACAAAGTTTTGGGAAGTTGGATTTTCTTTGGTCAAAAAATCAATTCACGATTTGGGGAGGGAAGTAGAAAAACCGAGAGAGAGATGGACCGGAAAGAGGGGTCCGGCGAGAGAGAGAGTGGGACCGGCGAGAGGGATAGAGAGAGAATCCGGTGAGGAGTGAGACCGGACGGCGAGAGAGAGAGATAGGGGGGGAGAACAGAATCGGGGAAGAAGAGAGAAAAAGAGAGAAAAAGAAAGAAAAGAGAGAAAAAGAGAGAAAAGAGAAAAATCTGGAAAAGTAGGAAAAGAAAAAAAAAGGAAAAAAAAAGAGAAAAGAAAACCGGGTAAAAACAAAAAATGTTTTAGTGAAACTATGTCGTTTTGACGTAGTTTCACTCAAAACTACGTCGTTTTGATTAGTTTAGTTTTTTAATTTGATTTTAATTAATAATAGGTATTTATTTTATAGTCCTTATACTTTTATTAATGTCACTGTGGCCTCGAGAATTTTTGATTTGTGCATTTAAGTTTCTATTTTTTATAGATTGACCCCATAATTTTATTTTCTTTTCGATTAGGTCCCGATTAATTGCATTTAGGTCCCTCAACTTTTAGATAATTATAATTTTGGCCCCTACATTTTTAATTTTTCATTTTGACCCTTATATTTTTATAAAATTATATTGTAACCCCTATACTTTTCTGAAATTACATTTTACCCTTAAATATTTCTGAAAATTTCGTTTTACCCCCTTTTATTTTTGGATATTACAAATTGGTGTTTAATGTGACTATAATTTACAAATTGAACCTTGAATGTTGCTTAAAATTGCAATTTGGTTCAAAACTTGGTGGAAATTGTATTTTTTATATTTTAACTTTGCTGGAATTTTATTTTTGTCCCCCCAACATTGCTGGAAATTCTATTTTTGCCCTAGAATGCTTGCTGGAATTTTATTTTGTACCCCCAACATTGCTGGAAATTCTATTTTTGCCCTAGAATGCTTGCTGGAATTTTATTTTTGTCCCCCCAACCTTGCTTGAATTTTATTCGAGTCACTATACTTGCTGGAATTTTATTTTTGGCCTCCTTGTTGTTGCTGGAATTTATATTTTTGTCCTTTATGTTGCTGGAATTTGTTTTAAGACCTCCATTAACTGTTAGAAATTGTATTTTAGTCTTTTATTTGTTGCTGGAATTTGTATTTTAATACTTATAGTTGCTGAAATTTTTTATTTTAACTCTTTTATATAGCTGAAAATTCAATTTGACCCCATACATTGCTGTAAATTATGTATTATTTAATGATTTTGCTGAAATTATATTCTTGGCCTTAAGTATTGCTGGAAATTTTTATTTTTGGGCATTCTACTTGCTGAAAATTATACTTTAGCCTTTAAATTTGTTGTAAACTATGTCATTACCTTAAATTAGGATTTAAAATTATAATTTTACCATTCTGTTTGTTGTAAATTACATTTTTTACTCTAGAATATTGCCCAAATTTCTCTTTTTAATCCAAAACCTTGGAACATTTTTATTTTTGCAAAAAAAAGGAGATTTAATTAAGTCCTCAAAGCTTTTAATTATTTCTTTTCACATTTTATTTTATTTTTTTATTTTTTTAATCAAATTTATAATTAATATTTTAAATTTTGGTCTTGTTAGTCTAATTAATGTTCAAATTAGTTTCTTTATTTCCCTTTTATTTATTTTGATAATTCTCATTCGGGTGTTAAAAGTTTAAGTGTGTATTATTGTGTTTTATCTTCTATTTATTTATTTATTTATTTATTTTCCTTGTTAGACTTTATTTATTCATTTACTTATTTATTTTTACTTGAACAATTTTCATCTTTTTTCCTAAATATTTAATTATTATCATTTTTTAATTTTGTTTATCATTGCTATAATTGTTTGAATTATCGTAGCATGTCATAGCGATTGGTATGAAACTATTTAGGAGGCGTTTGGTTCAAATTCCTCAATCACTATCACTATAGGTATCATTAACCCTACTATGAGTATGGGTTTTGATGATTCCCCCAACATGTTTGGTTTAATAATGGAATGGGTATCATTATAAGAATATTTGTTTGGTATATTGAAGGGGTATCATTATAAGAATATTTGTTTGGTATACTGAAATGACTTTCAAGTAAATTTTAAAATTTTAAAATTTTTATTTATGATATACATATTTTTTAGATTTCTTATTTTGTATATTTGAAAAAAATTTAAAAATATTTCTTCAATTTTAAATATAGTCATGCTCTAATATGAGTTTTATGGAAATGATAATCTTAAAAAAAAGTCATTTTTATTATATTAACAGAGAGTATTATATATCTTTGATTTTCAATACAATTTTTTATAAAATTATTGAATGTAAAAAAAATTATTAAAAAGAATTTTTATAAAAAAATTATTAAAAAGAATTTTTGTAAAAAAATTTATAAAGTACTAATAAAAAATATTCAAAATCAAAAGAGAGAGAGAGAGAGAGAGAGAGAGAGAGAGAGAGAGAGAGAGAGAGAGAGAGAGAGAGAGAGAGAGAGTGGGCAACTCAAAAGATATATATTTTTTAATGGGTGTGTTTTTGCCCTTAATAATAAGGGTTAATGGGTTTGATAGACTAGTATTTTGGGGGGAATCATTAACACCCCAATTAATCACTATCATTCCCATTAAATGATAGTGATAGTTGTTTAACAAACATCAACAATGGGTATCATTACTTGTGATACCCATTCCCCTCCTTGATTCCCCTAAACCAAACACCCCCTTAATTAAGTGGTTTATTTATTAAATAGTGGTATTTTTAACATGTTTGTTCATGTTAGTAGCGATTTGTACCGAGTTTACGAATGTGAGGTACCTCGATTATCCCTTTTATTTCTTTTTGTGTGCTCCTATGTGCTCCAATGTGTTTTTCTATGTGTTTTCATGTATCTTTGTACTTATAGTTTTTTTTTATCCATGTGTGAGTGTTTATGCCATGTTGTTTATTTAAATTTAATTTTTATTATTCAAAGAGATGTAATAGATAGGCAATATTATATTTAGTAAAGTTTTTGTATTTAGATAGTTAATGTAATAGATAGTTTATATGTTATCTATTTAACAAAAATCTTATGTATTTTAGATAGAAAATGTAATAGATAGGTTAGATAGGTTACCTTTCATTTTATTTTTAGATTGTAATTAGGCTTCCCCGGTGTAATAGTTAGGGCTTTTGTGTGCTATGTGCTTATGTGTTTTATTTGCTTTTTTTAGGACTTTGCATCTAGAATATCATGCTTATGTGTTATGTGCTCCTACGTGCTCTTATCTGCTTTTATGTGATTATTGCTTTAATCTATGTTTTATTTATTTATTTATTTATTTACTTGCCTTATCGTAATATATGTGTGTCGTCGCCACACTAGTCCAACGCTAGTTGTGGTTAATTCTGGTTTCTTCGCTAGTCCAACGCTAGCAGAGAATTTATAGAAAAATAGGCTAGTCCAATGCTAGACCTTTAGGTCATTTTAGTATTAGAATCATTTCTCGTGTGCATTTCATGACATTTCACACACATTTTTATCTTTTTTAGGCCTTTTCCATTTTGTATGACTTTTATATACTTTATCACTTATTATCTATTTTTAACATATATTTAGTGCATAACATTTAGATTCCACTACACATAGAATTTTAGGTCATTTGTGTGATTTTGACTAAGAAATAGTCATCTACTCACGTGAGAAGCGATGGCGTACATGTCGTTCCCCCTTCTGTGAGTAGAAACATCTAGTCACGAGTCCATTAGTCCCCCATACCCGTTATGTTTGCATTCCCACTTTCTTTGTTCACTTACTATCTAGATTACTATTTTCTTTTTCTTTTGCATATTCACTTTGCATCTACACTCGTGACTCCATCGAGGTCTAGACTCAGATTTCGCAATTAATGCGGTAATCCCGATCAAACCTCAATGGAAAATTTTGTCCCTTAACGATATCCATTTTTAGGACTAGATTTGCATTCATATAGTTGCATCCAAATGTGATAAAATCTTAGGGTTATATTAGGAAAATTTAGACTAAACCTCGCAACTAGTTTCGGCTAGGTTGAAAGGGTGCCTTAGGCACAAGCCTTTGCCTTCCCTTTTTTCAACTGTGACTCCCGAACCTTTTTCTCTTATTTTCAAAGACCTGGAGTCGTCTAAAAGGGTTTTTCTTGTTTTTTCTATGTTTTTCCAAAAATCATTTCTTTAAATAAATCATTCTTAATTTTTTTGACCTTTTATAAAATATTTTCGGGTGACTTGGTACACCAAAACTCAATATCAAGTGGCGATTCCTTTTTCACTAAAAAACCCTTTTTAGACTCTATTTTCGGGCCCAAAAATCATCGCATTTTCAAAGTCCCATTTTAGGCCCTTTTTCTTTTATTTTTAAAATAAAGTATTTGTTTGTCACGTTTTTATCGAATCATCTTTTACAAACCATTTTCTAAAAATTATTTTTACAAAAATTTGCACGCTTTTTTTTTCAATAAACACAAGCATTTAATTCTTCCTTTTCCTTTTTCCGACTTCACTCACACATCACACTTATTATTTATTTTCCCTTCAAAAAATGGGGCGCGACACATACATACAAAAAAACCACCAGCCATACTTAAAGAATTGCACTTTCTTGTTGCCTTTCAAAAATGAGAGAAGTAAATAAATTTGATTTGATTTGAAGCTCTCTAAAAATTTATTGCAATGCACACTACTCCATGCTTAATAATTAGATGTAGTGGTAAAGGCTTTTCTTGCTAACCGTAAAGGTTAAATTTATGTTTAAATTTGTGAGTTTTCAAGTTAAAGTAGAGAGAAAATTTGCAAATTTTTGGGATTGCATTAGAATATGCAATTGAATTAGACATCTTTAGGATGGAGATTTGAGCTGTATGGAGTGTGAAGCACCAGAAGGTGTTGTTCTCCTAAAAGAAAATGGCGGTCAAGTTTTCAAGGATATATGCATCGGTGGGGAAGTTCCTTGTCATGACAACTGTTGTGTGAAAAATTGTGAGTTGGACCACAATAATATATCCAACTTGTTGAAGTATGAGTTGGCAAAAAACAACAGAATCATCAATTAGAAATTCTATATTAAACTCTTTCCTGTTTCTTGATTTCTGACATTGGTCTATAAGGAAATTGTCGCGCCCCGAAATGACACACGATGGGATCGTTGACTGTCGCGTCCTGAAAAGACGGCCCGGTCCAATGACCCATTTTGAAAAGGTAGTTTTTTGGAAAAACCCATGCGCGTGTGTGAAAAATCAAGTTTTTAGTAAAAAATGTTATTTTATGAAAAGTGGTATTTTGGAAAACAAAAGAAGGCCGGGACTAAAGTGCGACAGTTTTGGCCAAATGATTTTTGAAAAAGGGTTTTATTTTATTAAAAAAAAAATGGAGTCGCCACTTGGTATTGACTCAGGGTGTACCAAGTCACTCGAAAAATCATTTAACAAAACAAAAATAAAAATTTTAAAAAAAATTTTAAAAACCCTTTTTCGACTCCGGTTTATGAAAAATGAGAGAAAAAGGTTCGGGAGTCACATTTGAAGAAAGGGAAGGCAAAGGCTTGCGTCTAAGGCACCCTTTCAACCTAGTCGAGGCTAGTTGCGAGGTTTAATCAAAATTTCCTAAATTAACCCTAGATTCTATCGCATTCGGATGTGTCTAAATGAATGCAAATCCCAAAATCTAAATGTGGGTATTGGGAGGGTCGGCATGTCCCGTCAAGGCTTGGTCGGAATTATCGCATTAATTGCGAAACCCAAGTTGAGGTCTCGAGGGAATCATGAGTGTGAATGAAATGCAAAAAGAAAAGAAAATAATAATATAGATAATAAGTGAAGAAAGAAAGAGGGCATGCAACATGACGGGTACGGGGGACTAATAACTCATGACTGAATGTTTTTACTCACGGAGGGAGGAACGGCCTGTACACCACCGCTTCCCACATGAGTAGACGACTATTTCTAGTTGGATCACACAAAATGACCTAAATTCTAAGTGAGATGTAACTTAGATGTCATGCATTTGAAAATGTGTCAAAAAAATAAATAAATAATAGTGATAATAATAAAAATTATGCAAGATGGAAAGAAAACTAAAATGTGTGAAGTGGGATGTGAAATGCACACGAGTGGAGCTATCACTAAAGTGACCTAAGAGACTAGCATTGGACTAGACCTTTTTAGGGATTTCCACTAGCGTTGGACTAGCAAGAAAGTGAGAAGAAGCCACAACCAGCATTGGACTAGTGTGGTGACGGAATAACATAAAACATAAATTAAATAGTAAAGTGTAAATTAAAAGCAAATTAAACATATAAGATCACATAGGAGCACATAAGCACGTAATGAAAGCGGTAAAAGAAATAAACACGTAAGCACGCTGTGACGCCCCAGAAATTCGTACCAAAATCATTTAATTCGTGTTATGTTTATTAGTAGAAACAAAAAGTGAGAAAAGAAAAAAAAAAGAAAGGGCAAAATCAAAGTGCATTATAAGGAGATTTCTTTTACTTAGGGTTAAGTGTTAATCCTTGCTTTATTAGTTGGAAGATTACCTAAGCTAATTAGGTTAAGGAAATGAGATTCTTTCATGATTAAGTGGGACACCTAAGTACTATATTTGGGTTAATTTCATTGGATCATTAGTTTATAATAGTGTTTAATTTTAACTAGTTTAATCTACTATTTTTTAGTCTCTTGACTACTTGAATCTTAGCTCAATTTTTACTCAAAAATTTCACTTGTTCTCTTGCTTTTATTTTCTTTTTCTTGGCTAAATTTTCTTCTTTCTTTTTCTTCTTCTCTTGGCCGAATTTCTTCTTTCTTTTTCTTTTTCTTCTTGGCCGAATTTCTTTCTTTTCTTTTCTTGCTTGTGGCCGGATCTCCCTCTCTCTATTTTCCTCTCATTTTGTTTTAATATTTGTGTCATAATATTACTAATTACTAGGTGATAAAGAGGTTAAGAGTTCCACCAATTAAATTAATCCAAGTTAACACCTAATGCATTAAAAGACTAAACCCTAATCTTACTCTTGTTATGCTTTAATTGGTTATTATTTTACCTACCTTTTTCTTTATTTCTTTTCTATTTTTCTAGCCTATTTCTCTCTCTTTTTCATTTCTCTTGGCCGGCCCCTTACTCTCTCTCTTTTCCTCTCATTTTTCTCTCAACTTCTTGAAGCTTTCTCTCCAAAATTAGAGCAATTTCACCATAGAAATTTAGTTTTTCTTCTTCCTAAGCAACTTTCTAAGCTTGTTCAAGGTATCTACTATGAACTTTTCTTGTTAATTTCAAGTTTTATTTGGTCTTTTGTATAAGTTTAACTCTAGAACCTTGTTATTACTACTTGAAGAATTTAGTTAGAATTGAAGATTTACTTGCTAGATAAAGTGTTTTTGTGGTTAGATAGACTAGTAAATATCATTTAAACCTTGAAATCTCAAGTATTATGTGTTGTTTGGGTGAAGATTCTTGGAGTAGAAACCTTGAATTTGAGTAGAATTTTGAATGAATTTGAGTTTGAGTTGAACATAGAAGTTGTAGAACTTGTTGAAATATGGCTTGGTTGGTTGATTTCTTGCAGGAAAAAAAATTGGTTTAGTCTGGTTTTAAGGGGAGATGCTATCGAAATTTTTGTAGAAATAAAGAAGGAAAAATAATAGATGCAATTTCTACCCAAGAACATGTTAAATTTAAAGAGATAGTGTGCAGAAATTTTTGGAGTAATGACCTAGTGATGAATGAAATTTTCTTAGGGCAAGAAAACCCTAAAACTAAAACCCTAAAATGGAAACCCTAAACCCAAAACCCTAGAAACCCTAAACCCAAAACCCTAGAAATAAGTGGGATATTTCTTGAATTTTCTTTACTAAATTAATTAGGGTTTTTAATTGAATTTTTCATTAGATTATTTCTTTTAAATTTTAGGAATCGAAAGCGAATTGCGACTATTTTACGAAATATTTTCATAGGCATTTCTGGTGAGTGTCTCTATGTGTGCATGATGCATGAAATGCTTTGTCGTACTTGAGAATGTTATATTAAGAAATATTATGCTATACTTGTAATTGCTATTTGTTGACATGTGTTATTTGAGGAAAGATGTGTACTTTATCGCATCTATTCCGCAATGTGTTACATGCTTTCATTATCCAACGTGTTACTTGTGCATGAGACTTCCGTGACTAACTTCACCGTTACTTCACGGATAGTCAACCCAGACAGGCTTGGGAGGATATAAGGTGCTGAGTGTTTTAGGGCGCGATGTTCTTTCCCTTATGAGTTGTGAATCCTCAAAGAGGCCAACTCCGGATTGAACTTTCTTGCATGTTGGCCCTTCCAGGGTTGAGATTTCTCCCTGGATACGGTAGCCTGCATGGAGGTTATAAGGTGAATGGTGGTTAGGGTTCTTGCTTGCTTGATAATACTGGCATGACCTTTGATAAAGACCTGAGCTATTATCTCAGTCCTAACATCATGGTTACATGATCAGTACTTGCTCCTCTGCGGTTAAGCTTGCTTCCGTAGTTGAGCCCTGTATCCGCCATTGACTACTTGTTAATTAAATTGTTCATAACTTGTCTACTTAATTTGTCAATTATTTTGCTCAATAAAATAATAGATTCTTGGTATGATTGCATGACTTAGGACACTCACTAGGCTATTATAGCTCATTCCTTTCATTTGTTTTCCTTTACCCAGGTTTCTGAAAAATTAAAGCTGGATCGACTGGTTTTGAATATAATAGATGTCTTAGTTATTGTAATAGCCAAACTGTTTTGGGCTATCTTGGTGAAAATCATGTATATTGTGACATGTAAACTTCTTGATGTTACTTGTACCTTTAAATTAAAGTAATATGAATATATTTTATTTTATTCTATTTTATTTCATTTTATTTGGAGTTAAGCACACGTGTATGGTCTGAGTGAGTGCTTGACTTGAATCCTGGTGAGAGCTAGGCAGGCAGTTTGCTAAGCCCTTTGGTGCGCCTCTGGGTAAGGTGGGGCTGTCACACACGCAAAAGCAAATAAACCCTAACTATTACACAGGGGCTTAATTTACAATTAAAAAGGGGAGAAATTAAAAATGCTCTATCTAGTATACTTTCTATCTAATAACACAATTTTTGCTAAAATATAAGAAAAATAATCTAACTATTACATTGACTAGCTAAATACAAAATATTATATATATTTTAAAATAATAATAAAAATGCAAAACTAAATGAAATTAAATACGTAAATATGCAAAAAGTATGTAAAATAAGAATTAAAAAAATAATAATAAAAATAATGCATAAAATCACATTGGAGCATATTGGAGCACATAAAGAGGAAAATAACAAGAAGTCGGAATATCTCTTTAGAGACCCAGTACCAAAGATTAAAAAAACGAACACACAAGTCAAGGTATCTCAATATAAACAAATAAAGACTAGAATATGAAATATTGGACAAATTGGGATAAACATGTAAAGTTTAGCAACTAAGGGGACTAAAAATGAATTTCTAAGAGCCTGAGGGGTAAAATTAAAATTTACACAAGTCTAAGGGTAAAGGCGCAAAAATTAAAGTAAGTTGAGGGGCGAAAACAATAAATTACAGCAAAAACAAAAAGAAAAAGGGGGACAAAAACAGTAAATTGTAGGACCTAATTGAAGGAAATATGAAATCTGGAGGGGTTAATTCGTGAATAAAAAGGACTAAATTACATAGAACAAAAGTATTCAGGGGCATAGTAATATTACTGAGAATTCTAAGGATCAAGGGCACAAATTTTCATTGCATATTAAAATGTAACCCAAAATGTAAACGTATAAAATTAAAACAACCACCAGATTAATTAACTATATTAACTTAATCAACTAAAATAAGTTAACTACATTAAAACTAAATTAAACAAATCAGAGGGAAAATCAAATAAGGCATTAAAACTTATAAAAAAGAAAAGATTAAACCAAACGAATTAAAATACTTAAAAACCCCTCTTTTAATCAATTTCTCCCTAAAATTTCTAAATCTCCTCCTTCAACCTCCAAACTTCTTTCTTCTCTCTTGTTCTCATTTTCCTCTCTCTCAGCCATTTTCTTCTTCTTCTCTGCTTTGTGTTTCTCGTCTGGCTTCTCTCCTTTTCTCTCCTCTTTCTTTGCTTTTTCTTCCTCTCATTCGAATTTCTTTCTCAGTCACTCTATTCTTTCCTTTTTCTCCGTCATTTTCTCCTTTCGACTCATCTCTCTGCTTTACTCTCTCCCTCACTCCGAAATCTTCTATTCTTCCCTTTCTCCCTCTCCAGTTTCTTTTCTCTTCTTCTCTGCTTTGTGTTTCTCTTCCGTTTCCCTCCTTTCCTCTCCTCTTTCTTTCTTACTCTCAGCCATGTTTTTCATTCTCCTCTCCGTTCCCCTCCTTCTAATTCTCTCTGCCTTCTCACTCTCAAAATTCTCTGTTTCAACAATCAGATTTTCAATTCCCAAATCCCCTCATTTACTCCCCCAAATTACTAGAATCTATAAATAATCCACCACAAATCAAGCTAGATTCCACACAATTCCCGTTTAGAAAATGTTATTTAAACTGAAATTGAAAGAAAAACTGAAGGTGTACCTGGCAGAGGATTGATTGCTTTTGCAGGTAGGTGGCCGTACGAGTCCTGGTGCTGCTTGAAGCGGACTGGAGGCGGTTGTGCTGTCGGTGGGCAGAAATTGCCCTGGTGGTGTTGGTGTGGCTTCGCGGTGGTCTAAGGATTGGGGCTTGAGACTGAGACTGTAAATTTTGGAGGCAATTGCAGTGAGATTGGCGGTGATGACGTTTGGGATTGTGTGTATGAATGGTGGTGCAGGGATTGGCTTTCTGGTTGCGTTACTGACAGTTTTTTTTTTGTGGTTGTTTTGATTAGTGATGGTGAATTACTAGTTTTTGTGTACATCTATGGCTGATTGGGCATGTGTATGTGGGATTGGGATGCTGAAAATTGGGATGATAGATAGCTGTGAATGTGGTGAGGCTGCTGAATGGGGAATTGGGCTGGTGGATTTGTGATTGCAGGTTGAGGTTGGATTTTTGTAGTTGGTTAATGGCTTGTGATGATAGATCTTTGGTAGCTTGGGGGAAATTTCTGTGATTGGCGTTGTTGGGTTGAGTTTTGGTTTAGCAGGGAATTGAAGAAGGCAAATGGTAGTGAGGCTCTGGTGGTAATGCCGTGCGTCTGGTGGGTATTGGATAGAAATGTAGTGTGACAGCCCCACCTTACCCAGAGGTGCACCAAAAGGCTTAGCGGACTGCCTGCCTAGCTCTCGCCAGGACTCGAATCACACACTCACGCAAACCTCCGAGCGTAATTAACTCAAAATAAATAAACTAAAATAAAATAAAATGGAATAACATAAAATACACTTATTTTATTTATTTAAAGGGTACAAGTCACATCAAAAGTTTACATGTCATAATATACATGATTTTCACAAAGATAGCCTAACACAGTTTGGCTATTACAATAACTAAAACATCTATAATATTTAAAACCAGTCGTTCCAACTTTAATTTTTCGGGAAACCTGAGTAAAGGAAAACAAATAAAAGGAATGAGCTATAATAGCCCAGTGAATGTCCAAGTCATGCAATCATATCAAGAACTCATTATTTTAGTAAATAAAATAATCGATAAGTTAAATAAACAAGATATGAACAATTTAATTATCAAGTAGTCAAGCGCGGATACAGGGCTCAACTACGGGAGCAAGCTCAACCGCAGGAAAAACAAGTACTGATCATGTAACCATGACATTTAGACCGAGATAATAGCTCAGGTCTTTTATCAAAGAACATGCCAGTTTTAATCACGCAAGCCCTAACCACCATTCACCTTATAACCTCCGTACAAGCTATCACATCTAGGGAGTACTCTCAACCTGGGAGGGCCAACACGCAAGAAAGTTCAATCCGGAGTTGGCCTCTTTGAGGATTCACAACTCAAAAGGGAAAGAACGTCACGCCCTAAAACACCCAGCACCTTATAACCTCCCAAGCCTGTCCGAGTTTACTATCCGTGAGGTAACAATAAAATTAGTCACGGAAGTCTCAAGCACAAGTAACACGTTGAATAGTGAAAGCATATAACACATTACGGAATAGATGCGATAAAGTACACATCTTTCCTCAAGTAGCACATTTTATCACATAATATTTGCAAGTGTAACATAATATTTACAAGTAAAACATAACATTTCATGCATCATGCACACATAAAGACACTCACCTGGAATGCCTAAGAAAATATCTCGTAAAATGGTCGTGATGCGTTTTCGGACCCTGAAATTTAAAAGAAATAAAATATAATGAAAACCCAAGTAAAACCCTAGTAAATTTAGTAAGAAAAATTCAAGAAACACCCCACTTATTTCTAGGGTTTTGGTTTTAGGGTTTCTAGGGTTTAGGGTTTACTTATTCTAAGAAAAATTTAATCTAGCACTAGATCATTTCTAAAAATTCCTACACTTCAATTTCCTTCAATTGAACATATTCTAGGATTAAAATCTCACTTATCAATTTTTCTTACTTTATTTCTACAAAAATTTCGACAGCATCTCCCCTTAAAACCGGACTAAACCAATTTTTTTTTCCTGCAAGAAATCAACCAACCAAGCCATATTTCAACAAGTTCTACAACTTCTATGTTCAACTCAAACTCAAATTCATTCAAAATTCTACTCAAATTCAAGGTTTCTACTCTAAGAATCTTCACCCAAACAACACATAATACTTGAGATTTCAAGGTTTAAATGATCTTTACTAGTCTATCTAACCACAAAAACACTTTATCTAGCAAGTAAATCTTCAATTCTAACTAAATTCTTCAAGTAGTAATAACAAGGTTCTAGAGTTAAACTTATACAAAAGACCAAATAAAACTTGAAATTAACAAGAAAAGTTCATAGTACATACCTTGATCAAGCTTAGAAGATTGTCGAGGAAGAAGAAAAACTAAATTTCTATGGTGAAATTGCTTGAAATTTGGAGAGAGAGCTTCAAGAAGTTGAGAGAAAAATGAGAGGAAAAGAGGTAACAAGGGGGCCGGCCAAGAGCAAGGAAAAAGAGAGAGAAATGGGCTAGAAAAATAGAAAAGAAATAAAGAAAAGGTAGGTAAAAGAATAGCCAATAAAATAATAACAAGAGTAAAGTTAGAGTTTAGTCTTTTAATGCATTAGTGGTAAACTTGGATTAATTTAATTGGTGGAAAGTGTTAGTCTTTTGTCACCTAGTTGTTAGTAATATTATAGAATAAATATTAAAGAAAATGAGAGGAAAATAAGAGAGAAAATTCGGCCACAAGCAAGAAAAGAAAAGAAGGAATTCAGCCAAGAGAAAAAGAAAAGAAGAGAAAAGAATTTGGCCAAGAAAATAGAAGAAAAATAAAGAAAATAATGGAGAAGAGAATGGCCAATTATAGCAAGACAAGAGTCATGTGAGTTTGCATGCTTTTAACGAAATGTTGGCTAACTTGGTTAAATTTGATTAGTGAAAATATTAGTCACTTATCTCCTAGTAATTAGTAAACATTCTTGGCACAAATTTTAAAGCAAAATGAGTAAATTAGAGAGGGAGAGGGCCGGCCATAGGAGTGGAAAAATCAAGTGAATAAATAAAATTTCTAGGTCAATTATTGAACAAAAGGTCAATGAGTCAAAAGGCTTAAAAATTGGTGAGGTTAGTTAGTCAAAATTAAATACTATTATAAACTAATGGTCCAATAAAATTAATCCAAATTGGGTACTTAGGTGTACTACTTAATCATGAAAGAATCTCATTTACTTAACCTAATTTTACTTAAGTAATCTTCCAACTAATAAATCAAAGATTAACACTAACCCTAACTAAAGGAAATTCTCTTATTGAAGGCATTTTTAATCTTGACCTTTCTTTTTCTTTTCTCATCATTTTATATATTTCTTTCTACTAATAAACATAACATGAATTATATAATTTTATACGAGTTTCTGGGGCGTCACAGGGTTGATTTTGGTTTGGCAGGGAATTGAAGAAGGCAAATGGTAGTGAGGCTCTGGTGGTAATGCCGTGGGTCTAGTGGGTATTAGATAGAAATTGTAGTGAAAATTGGATGGCTGTGGTGGTTTTGGATGTTGGTTGAATGAGGTTGACTTGTGGCCAATTCTGGGTCAAGTTGTATCATTTGAGATTTGTGAACTGATGGTCTCTGGTGGTGATTTGTGTGAATTTGTGACTATGTATGTATCTGTGTGTGTTTCTAGTGTATCTGAGTATGTGTGCTTAAGCGTATTTATTGTGTGAGATTTGTGTGTATGTGCCGTGTGTTTGAACATGTAAAGTGTGTGAATGTGTGTGCGTATTAATCTGTGAATTGTGACTATATGTGTGTGTGAAGTGTGTGATTATGTCTCTGGTAGAGCTGTGTGATTTGTGTGTATGTGTTTGTGTGTGAGATTGGACGGTGTGTTTGTGTGTGCAAGTGTGTGTGTGTTTGTTTGAACATTGGAGTGTGTGAGACCCTCAAAAAGTCCCACATTGGTGGGAAGAAAAGAAAATGATTTGCATATAACATCCTACGTTTGGGCTACTAAATAACTTGGCTTAAGCATTTTGGGTCTGTGGTTTAAAGTTCAAAAGTTATTGAGCCAGCCTAGACGCGGGATGTTACAAATGGTATCAGAGCGAACCTCGTGTGGTCTCTGCACGGGGTGAGACTGGGCCTATGGTATTTGGGTCGGACTACACAAGGAAGTGGAGGAACTAAGTGCTGTGCGGGGCAAAGTGCTACGTCGACCTAAGGGCGGGAGCCACCTCTAGAGCCCGTACGAGACACCTCTAGAATCCGATACAACCGAGTGGACAGTCCAGATTATGATATGGATTGGGCTTTGCGAGGACGCAAAGCCTGATAAGGAGGGGTGAATGTGAGACTCTCAAAAAGTCCCACATTGGTGGGAAGAAAAGAAAATGATTTGCATATAACATCCTACGTTTGGGCTACTAAATAACTTGGCTTAAGCATTTTGGGTCTTTGGTTTAAAGCTCAAAAATTATTGGGCCAGCCTAGACGCGGGATGTTACAGAGTGTGCTTGACTATGTGTGCTAGAAAGCGAAAACTGTGTATGAATTGGTGTGTGAATTGTGCGTGAAGTATGCGTGAGAAGTGTGTGTAGTGCTGAGAGAGAGTGAGTAGTGTGTGCTCTTGTTGTGATATGTGAAAACTTGAAGATGTGTGGTGTGTGTTCTTGGTGTGGTGTGTGAAAACTTGAAAATGTGTGTAGAAAAAAGTGTGTTTTTTGGTGTTCTTGGTGAAAATCAAAGAACTAAAAAACTAAAAATTCTACTTAGGCTTTTTATTTTCTCCACCTTTTTTTTAAAATCCCAAGTGGGGGTATTTATAGTGCACAAAAGACTTATCTTCCAAGAAATGACTAAAAGACCAAAACGCCCTTGACTACTAAAATTACAACTTTACCCTTAAAAAGATAAAAAATCTATATTCTCTCTCAAAAATAGAAAAAATTAAGAAAACTGTAAATAATAAATTTGTTAATAGAAATTCACCCCGAAAAAAGTTAGAAAACTTAGAAACATGCCTAAAAACCTAAAAATGAATTTGGGACCCAAAAATTGGTGAAAAATGAATTTGGAATATAAAATGATAATTTTGCCCTTGTACTGTCAAAATGCATGAAAAATATCAGTTACCCTCAAAAAATTATCAAAAATTAAAAATAAGCTTAAAACTCTAAGAAATGCATTTATGACTCAAAAATTGACAAAAAATGAATTAAACTATAAAATGATGATTTTGCCATTGAATGCAGTATTTACAGAAAAATAGCAAACGTCTCCGAAAAAAATCAAAAAAATTTGAAAACATGCTTAAAGAATTAGAAAAATAAATTTGGAACCTGAAATGAGCTAAAATGGTGTTTGTAAAGCGAAATTCCCATTTTGACCTTATGCTGGTAAAATATAAAAAGAATACTAATTAAATATGAAAAAATCACAGAAAATTAAAAAATATGTATATAAATAAAAATGTGAATTTAAAATCTCTAAAACTAATAAAAAATATTTACAGATAAAAATTACCATTTTACTCCCCGAGATTATTGAAAAATTAAAATTTGTCCCCAAAAATATAAACACCTCCCCAATGTTTGACAAGTAGATGGTGTGTCAAAATTTGGTATCTACAGAAATGTTGTTACAAATTTTGGAATTTGTTAAAAAAAAAACACACAAACATCACAATTCTCTTGCAAATGAAAAATCTTATTTTAGTGCAAATAGTATTGCCGTTTCAGCTCTTTCATATTATTTTAACTGTTTCATTGGCCCAATGATATGAGGAAATTTCTTTTTACACGATATCCTAGGGAGTGCAAGCATTTGCCATCTGATGCACAGAAATTTCATGCCTTCTGGACGCCTAAAGGCAGAAGCAGAGTTTCCACCGATTTCCCAAAATCACTGGGTGTTCAAGAGGGGGATGTGAGAGGGGTGAATCAGCTTGTGTAGAAATTACTGGTCAGCAAGGATTTTGCTTCTGTTGCATTAGCATTAAAGAATTTAAATAATGTCTGATATCCCAGTCCTCCACGAAAAGGTAACGGGAAACACACTATTGGAGTTGGGATATGTAGCAGCCCCACCTTACCCAGAGGCGCACCAAAGGGCTTAGCGGACTGCCTGCCTAGCTCTCGCCAGGTCTCGATTCACACACTCACGCAAACGTCCGAGCGTACTTAACTTAAAATAAAGTAAACTAAAATAAAATGGAATAAAATAAAATATACTCATTTTATTTAACATAAGGTACAATTCACATCAAAAGTTTACACGTCATAACATAAATGATTTTTCACAAAGATAGTCTAACACAGTTTGGCTATTACATTAACGAAGACATCTAGCATACTCAAAATCAGTCGTTCCAGCTTTAATTTTTCAGGAAACCTGAGTAAGGAAAACAAATAAAACGGAATGAGCTATAATAGCCCAGTGAATATCCAAGTCATGCAATCAAATTAAGAACTCATTATTTTAGTAAATAAAATAATCGAGCAATTAATTAATAAATCAAGATATGAACAATTTAATTTAACATGTAGTCAAAGGAGGATACAGGGCTCAACTACGGAAGCAAGCTTAACCGCAGAAAGAGCAAGTACTGATCATGTAGTCACGATATTTGGACCGAGATAATAGCTCAGGTCTTTATCAAAGAACATATCAGTTTTATCAAGCACAAACCCTAACCGCCAATCACCTTATAACCTCCGTACAAGCTACCACATCCAGGGAGATATTCTCAACCCTGGAGGGCCAACAATCAAACAGGTTCAATCCGGAGTTGGCCTCTTTGAGGATTCACAACTCAAAAGGGAAAGAACATCAATCCCTAAAACACCCAGCACCTTATGTCCTCCCACTTGCAGCCCGGTTGACTAACCGTGAAATAACATGGAAGTTAATCATGGTAGTCTCACGCACACACAAGTAACACATTGGTCAATGAAAACAAGTAACATGTTGCGGAACAGATGTGATAAAGTACACATCTTTCCTCAAGTAGCACAGGTATTCACATAGTAATTGCAAATTCTCGCATAATATTTATCAAATAAAATATCACATTCCATGCAACATGCACACATAAAGACACTCACCTTGAAAGCCTAAGAAAATATCTCGTAAAATGGTCGTGATGCGTTTTCGGACCCTGAAATTTAAAAGAAATAATAACATAAAAACTCAATTAAAATCCTAGTAAATTTAGTAAGAAAAAAGTCAAGAAAATACCCCACTTACTTCTAGGGTTTTGGTTTTAGGGTTTCTAGGGTTTAGGGTTTATTTATTCTAAGAAAGTCTAATCTATCACTAGATCATTTCTAAAAATTTCTACACTTCAATTTCCTTCAATTGAACCTATTCTAGGCTTAAAATCTCACTTATCAATTTTTCTTCTTTTAATTCTACCAAAATTTCGGCAGCATTTCCCCTTAAAATCGAACTAACCAAAATTTTTAAACCTGCAAGAAAATTCAACAACCCAATCCATTCAACATGTACTACAACTTTCATGTTCACTTTAAACTCAAATTCAATCAAGATTTCACTCAAATTCAAAATTCCTACTCCAAGAATCATCACTCAACTCTGCACAGGGTTGGTTTTCAGCCAACTTCGTGCCATTTCTGGGGTCAATCCATTAAGAACTAAGGAATTCTGATTACATGGTTTTAAAGTACGTTTATAGGGCTACAACTTTCGTGAAGATCATCAATCCAAATTCCAACTAGATCAGGTTCAAAATCAGCCCCCAAGTTGGCTCTTCACCAAAACTGTTTCACGCAGAATCGAATTTTCAGCCAACTTTGCAAGATTTCTGCGGTTAATACACAATGAACCACAGGGCAAGCCTTATACCGTTGGAAAGCCCTATCAATCTAGTTTCTAAAACAACAAGAATCACTCGAATCCAAGTTGTGTATACCAAGTTATGAAAGTTTTACTAAAACTGGTCCAGCATGACTGTTTTAAGTGTTCTTGAGTTCCAACTTAAATCCTCAACTAAACCACATATAAAACATAAATTTCCAAGGTTTAAAAGCCATATACTAGTCTATCTAAGCACAAGAACACTTTATATAGCAAGTATATATCAAGTTCTAACTAATTTCTTCAAGTAGTATTAACAAGAAACTTGGTATTAAACTTGCATAAAAACTAATTAAAACATGAAATTAATAAGGTAAGTTCATGGTAAATACCTTAGATATGCCTAGAACTTTGCTTAGAAAAGATAGAAGTCCACTTCCTATGATTGATTTGTGTCAACTTGAGAGATGATAGTCCAAGAAGTTGAGAGCAAAAAATGAGGGAAGAAGGAGAAAGGAGTTGGCCGGCCAAGGTGAAGGAAAAAGAGAAAGAAATAGTCTAGGAAAAATGAAAAAGAAATGAAGAAAAGATGAGAAAATGGTGGTCCAATTAAAACCTCACAAGAGTAAAGTAATTAGTTAGTCTTTTAATGCAAGAGTAACTACTTGGTTTAATTTGATTGGTGAAGATTATCAACTCTTTTCACTTAATATAATCAATAATTAGACACAAATTATTAAAGCAAAAATAGAGTGAAAATGAGAAAAGAAAATCCGGCCATAAAGAAGAAAGAAAAAGAAAAGAGTTTTCGGCCAAGAGAAAAAGAAAGAAAGAGAAAATTTTCAGCCAAGGGAAAAGAAAATAAGGTAAGAAAATAAGTGAAATTTTTGAGTAAAATTGAGCTAAAATTCAAGTAGTAAAAGGCTAAAAAATAGTAGAATAAATTAAGCAAAATTTTAAACTCTAATATAAATTAAATGGTCAAGTAAAATTATTCTAAATGTAGTACTTAAGTGTTCTTGCTTAAAATGAAAATCTTAACTAATTAACCTAATTAACTCAAGAAATCTTCCAACTAATAAATCTAGGATTAACACTTAACCCTAAATAAGAAAAAACATGTCTCTTATATGTGCATTTTCTAGGGTGTTACATCCTCCCCCCCTTAAAAGAATTTCGTCCTCGAAATTCTACCTTGATTTTTCAAAGAGCTTGGGATAATTGTTCTTCCATATCTGTTCCTCTGTCTTTCCCCAAGTGGCTTTTCTAAATCATGATGCTTCGAGAGGATCCTGACAAGGAAAGTCATTTATTTATTTATTTATATTTTTTTTTCAATTCCTTCACGTTACGATCCAAGACTTGTTCTAGCTGCTCATCGTATGCTAGAATTTCATCAAACTCAATTTCGTCGGGTCAGAGTACATGTCGTGATCACATCAACTGTGACAGTTCTCAGGTCACATCACATAGTACTTTTCAAGACAACCAGGTGGAGAATTTTGTATGTCCTAGACACCACGAAGGTAGTTTCAGTTGGCATGGAACCCTGTCGATACACTTAAGGAACCTGCATAACCCCACAATTTGATTGTGCAGAGTTTACTTGGGCCCACTACGCTTCCGCTGCGCCACTCTGATACCTATTTCACTTAGCCTTTATCAAATCCCACCAAAGTGTGGCAACACTTTCCAGCAGAAACACGGCGAATGTCACTTATCCTTCATTAACATATTCCAAAGCAGCATAAATTTTCTCAATATCCTCTAACCATCTTCGGCGATTTTGGAACACGGATCATCGTTAAACTTGGGGGGTTATTTTTTGGAAATCTTTCTAGAGCTACGTCTTTCCCACTACGGGGTTTCCATGAGGGCTACCAGTCTCTATTACTGGATTTACACTCAAAGTAGTATCCTTGTCCTGGTTTGGCAACGAGACGTCCTCTATCGCGACCTTGTTCACTCGTAACTTAAGATTATATGATAACTCTAACGAATTATTCCAATTTCCATGCAACAAGTGACAGGATATATATTGCAAGATGCACAAATTCAAGAATAATCCAGGAAATCAAGTTTTATGCCAAATAAAGTCACATGCATATACAGATAGTTCAACTTTCAATTTACACATTTCCAAAAGTTCACGTATAAAACATAGCACACATACAAACATAATACAACTAGCACAAGTCTTTGTACATATTCCTAGACATCACACTTATCTAGAGAATAAACTAGAGCCAACAATTTTCACTTGTTTCCACTCCCTTTTGCTTTATCAAGATTCTTGTGCTCCGGCTGAGCTATACGCTGTCCACTAGCCGTTTGTCTTGGGCAATGTCTCATTTGATGACCGATACCTCCGCAAAGAAAACACTTACGGTTTTTCCTCCAGCAATTTCCTTCGGTATGATTACTTTTGCCACAATATCCACAAGCAACTTGAAGCGCCAGAGGTTGAGTTTCTTTCAGAGTATCCTCTTTTCGTTCAATTGCTAGCGGAGCTCTACCCATCAAAGCGCTGCTTGTACTTCCGGATTGTGCACCGGGTCCAATTTTCACTCCTCTAGGTCCCTTTCCTGCCTTGGAGGCTGGAGCACTTCTAGTTGATAGACGAGAATTTCTAGCACATCCTCGTTTCCTCGTTCGCATCATTCGAACCAAGGGCTGTGTCCTTTCCACTTGTTGCACTTGTCCTGCCACAGCTTTGTAAGTTTCGCTGGTGGTGGCAGCAAGAGCATCTTGGTACTGCATTCTATAAATATCGGTCCTCTGCCGTTCCTCCCAAACTGCGGCCTCAAGTTCTCGGATCCTTTGAGCTTGAACTTTCACTATCTCTCTTAACTCATGAATACGAGCTCGGGAGATTTCACCCTCGCAGTCAACCCGCTCACTATCCTCAATCAACGAAAATACGACTTGGTCGGGGTAAGAATTCGTCCTCCAACAATCACAGGCAGGCCGTACTTGACTGGCAGGTGCTAATGTATGGTAGGGATGTCCCGATCCCTCACCTCGACCACTCTCTGACATACCTACATGTTTTGAAGAAAATAAATCACTCACATCTAAACCCAAAAAAAAAAACTTATTAATAAACAATACTTAAGTATCACACTTCAAAATCCAGCTTAGAAAATAAACTAAGCTATTTCCAGTTATATTCACGTAGGTTTTCAGGCCTAAGAAACACGATAGAGGGGACAATTACTACTTTCCAATTCTCAAAGTAAAACTAAACCCATACAGAAGAACTACAAAATTCCTCAATCACCAATAGGTACTCGAACACGGATCTCAGAACGAAGTCAACCCACACTAAGGTTGTACACCCCGAAGTGTGAATCAACCAGTCCCAATAATCCTGTCCAAAGTACACACTAACCATCCAAAGGAACCAACAAATACTCATACTTCAAGAATCACAATTAAGATTCAAGCTTAGGATATTCTTTAAACACTAGTCTTTCCCAATTATATGAGCATAAACAATTACTCACTTACAACGTACATCAAACCATCTATAGCATACCATTTAACCATTCGATAACACTTCAAGTACCTAATGTCACCACTTGTTAATATGATTCACCTTATATAATAGAATCAATATCTACCGATACCAAAACCAATTACAAAAGAAAACATTCTATGTATCCCAATTACAACTAGAAGTTCACTTATTACTAACCAGCTCGTACTTTCGAATCTTAACAAGCTGATATAAAATAATATTTGAACTTAAGATCTAACAAGAGTCAAAGTTAAACTTTTCAAAGATTCACACTTAACTCTGACAGGATTTCAAACCTAGGCTCTGATACCACCTGTGACAGTTCTCAAGGTCACATCACGGGGTACCTATCAGCTTGCCACCCGCCGCGGGCATCCCCTACGGAGAGTTTCGCTTCGTGACTCTTCACGAACGAGAGGCTCGGGGCTTTTCGATGTCCCTCTGCACATGCAGAGGCTATCGCGGCATATGGCTCTGATACCACCTGTGACAGTTCTCAAGGTCACATCACGGGGTACCTATCAGCTTGCCACCCGCCGCGGGCATCCCCTACGGAGAGTTTCGCTTCGTGACTCTTCACGAACGAGAGGCTCGGGGCTTTTCGATGTCCCTCTGCACATGCAGAGGCTATCGCGGCATATGGCTCTGATACCACCTGTGACAGCCCCACCTTACCCAGAGGCGCACCAAAGGGCTTAGCGGACTGCCTGCCTAGCTCTCGCCAGGTCTCGATTCACACACTCACGCAAACGTCCGAGCGTACTTAACTTAAAATAAAGTAAACTAAAATAAAATGGAATAAAATAAAATATACTCATTTTATTTAACATAAGGTACAATTCACATCAAAAGTTTACACGTCATAACATAAATGATTTTTCACAAAGATAGTCTAACACAGTTTGGCTATTACATTAACGAAGACATCTAGCATACTCAAAATCAGTCGTTCCAGCTTTAATTTTTCAGGAAACCTGAGTAAGGAAAACAAATAAAACGGAATGAGCTATAATAGCCCAGTGAATATCCAAGTCATGCAATCAAATTAAGAACTCATTATTTTAGTAAATAAAATAATCGAGCAATTAATTAATAAATCAAGATATGAACAATTTAATTTAACATGTAGTCAAAGGAGGATACAGGGCTCAACTACGGAAGCAAGCTTAACCGCAGAAAGAGCAAGTACTGATCATGTAGTCACGATATTTGGACCGAGATAATAGCTCAGGTCTTTATCAAAGAACATATCAGTTTTATCAAGCACAAACCCTAACCGCCAATCACCTTATAACCTCCGTACAAGCTACCACATCCAGGGAGATATTCTCAACCCTGGAGGGCCAACAATCAAACAGGTTCAATCCGGAGTTGGCCTCTTTGAGGATTCACAACTCAAAAGGGAAAGAACATCAATCCCTAAAACACCCAGCACCTTATGTCCTCCCACTTGCAGCCCGGTTGACTAACCGTGAAATAACATGGAAGTTAATCATGGTAGTCTCACGCACACACAAGTAACACATTGGTCAATGAAAACAAGTAACATGTTGCGGAACAGATGTGATAAAGTACACATCTTTCCTCAAGTAGCACAGGTATTCACATAGTAATTGCAAATTCTCGCATAATATTTATCAAATAAAATATCACATTCCATGCAACATGCACACATAAAGACACTCACCTTGAAAGCCTAAGAAAATATCTCGTAAAATGGTCGTGATGCGTTTTCGGACCCTGAAATTTAAAAGAAATAATAACATAAAAACTCAATTAAAATCCTAGTAAATTTAGTAAGAAAAAAGTCAAGAAAATACCCCACTTACTTCTAGGGTTTTGGTTTTAGGGTTTCTAGGGTTTAGGGTTTATTTATTCTAAGAAAGTCTAATCTATCACTAGATCATTTCTAAAAATTTCTACACTTCAATTTCCTTCAATTGAACCTATTCTAGGCTTAAAATCTCACTTATCAATTTTTCTTCTTTTAATTCTACCAAAATTTCGGCAGCATTTCCCCTTAAAATCGAACTAACCAAAATTTTTAAACCTGCAAGAAAATTCAACAACCCAATCCATTCAACATGTACTACAACTTTCATGTTCACTTTAAACTCAAATTCAATCAAGATTTCACTCAAATTCAAAATTCCTACTCCAAGAATCATCACTCAACTCTGCACAGGGTTGGTTTTCAGCCAACTTCGTGCCATTTCTGGGGTCAATCCATTAAGAACTAAGGAATTCTGATTACATGGTTTTAAAGTACGTTTATAGGGCTACAACTTTCGTGAAGATCATCAATCCAAATTCCAACTAGATCAGGTTCAAAATCAGCCCCCAAGTTGGCTCTTCACCAAAACTGTTTCACGCAGAATCGAATTTTCAGCCAACTTTGCAAGATTTCTGCGGTTAATACACAATGAACCACAGGGCAAGCCTTATACCGTTGGAAAGCCCTATCAATCTAGTTTCTAAAACAACAAGAATCACTCGAATCCAAGTTGTGTATACCAAGTTATGAAAGTTTTACTAAAACTGGTCCAGCATGACTGTTTTAAGTGTTCTTGAGTTCCAACTTAAATCCTCAACTAAACCACATATAAAACATAAATTTCCAAGGTTTAAAAGCCATATACTAGTCTATCTAAGCACAAGAACACTTTATATAGCAAGTATATATCAAGTTCTAACTAATTTCTTCAAGTAGTATTAACAAGAAACTTGGTATTAAACTTGCATAAAAACTAATTAAAACATGAAATTAATAAGGTAAGTTCATGGTAAATACCTTAGATATGCCTAGAACTTTGCTTAGAAAAGATAGAAGTCCACTTCCTATGATTGATTTGTGTCAACTTGAGAGATGATAGTCCAAGAAGTTGAGAGCAAAAAATGAGGGAAGAAGGAGAAAGGAGTTGGCCGGCCAAGGTGAAGGAAAAAGAGAAAGAAATAGTCTAGGAAAAATGAAAAAGAAATGAAGAAAAGATGAGAAAATGGTGGTCCAATTAAAACCTCACAAGAGTAAAGTAATTAGTTAGTCTTTTAATGCAAGAGTAACTACTTGGTTTAATTTGATTGGTGAAGATTATCAACTCTTTTCACTTAATATAATCAATAATTAGACACAAATTATTAAAGCAAAAATAGAGTGAAAATGAGAAAAGAAAATCCGGCCATAAAGAAGAAAGAAAAAGAAAAGAGTTTTCGGCCAAGAGAAAAAGAAAGAAAGAGAAAATTTTCAGCCAAGGGAAAAGAAAATAAGGTAAGAAAATAAGTGAAATTTTTGAGTAAAATTGAGCTAAAATTCAAGTAGTAAAAGGCTAAAAAATAGTAGAATAAATTAAGCAAAATTTTAAACTCTAATATAAATTAAATGGTCAAGTAAAATTATTCTAAATGTAGTACTTAAGTGTTCTTGCTTAAAATGAAAATCTTAACTAATTAACCTAATTAACTCAAGAAATCTTCCAACTAATAAATCTAGGATTAACACTTAACCCTAAATAAGAAAAAAAATGTCTCTTATATGTGCATTTTCTAGGGTGTTACAGGATATACTTTCAGGAATTACACTTGGAATATAAATTGTGGTTGTTTAGTTTAGGTTGGCACGGTATTTGCTTAATTACTCTTCTAATGCTCTAGCAGGTTTAAGTTTTTTAAGTTATATATGAGACTGCAAAACGTTCGTCTTTGAAGCTTTGCTTTGCAATTTATGGCCAACTACACAGCAGGCTGGGTGTCTAATTTTGATTTTCTTCATTTTCTTGTTGCTAGCCTGCAACCAACGTATAATTTTTCTATCCATCATCATCTAGAAGTTTTTCTTCGCTCGGGCTCACCACCCGGCAATCTACTTATTAATTAGAACACAAATAACGAAAGAAATTTGTTTGTAAGTAGGGAAAAATGCAGATTCTCATGATTATTTTTTTTAATGTGTACCATACATCATAATATGTTTATATATATATTTCTTCAATAGACAAAATAAGTTAGATTAGAAATTAGATTAAAGTTAAAGGCACAATAAAGGGCATTGCTAAACGAAGTTAACTAACTTCACAAGTACTAAGTACAAACGATAAAAGGTTTATACCCAACCTAAATGGAACCCATAGAACTTCAATGACTGGGCAATTGTTGACGGCAGAGGAAGCCTATCATAATATAACATGTTTACACAAGTGGGCATAAAGTTATAATCACGAAGGGTCTGTTTGGTTGGATTGAAAATATTTTCGTGTAAAATATTTATTTTGAAATTTTCTTGGTGTGAAATACAAAAAATATTTTTTTGTATAAAATATATTCTAGTTTTCCGCTCTTTGGCTAAAAACAATTCATGTACATTTGATATGCTCAAGTTATTTTGGAGAGGGTTCAAGTGTTGTTTTGCAGCCGATTCAGGTGTTGTTTTGCAGAGAATTCAAGTGTGACATTAAATTCTAACCTCACATTAGGTATGTGGGAATGGGTTGGAATGGAAAATTTTTTTTAAACTTATCTATTCCATTCTTATGTTTTATATTGACATATAAAGTTGGAAAGCCCTTTCTCATTGAAATGCCAATTCAACTTTTTCCTAAAAACTCGTTCCTTAACAAAATTCAGTGAAACCTTTTCAACTCCATCTTGGAAAATATAAAATGTAAGAGTTAATTTTGTGACAGCCCCACCTTACCCAGAGGCGCACCAAAGGGCTTAACGGACTGCCTGCCTAGCTCTCGCTAGGATTCAAATCAAGCACTCACTCAAAACATCCAAACATACTTAACCCAAAATAAAATACATTCATATAATTCAACTTAAAAGCACAAGTATCACTAACAGGTTTTACATCCCAAAATGTAACACCCTAGAAATTCATGCCCAAACCATTTATTTTGTATTATGTTCATTAGAAAAAAAAAAGAACGGCCGAAATTAGTGGAAAATAATAAGGAATGATTTTCTATTTTACTAGCATGTTGTACCATTACCCTTAAAAATTGTACCTAGCATGTCTTGCAAGATTTAATTATAGGATAAATGACAAAATTCCTTCTAATTACCCTTTGCCAAGTGTAGATTACCATGGTAAGAAAGTCAAGAGTTACTTTGCCTTTGTCTTGCTTTGATTGGTCCACTTTTTTTCCATTTCTTTCTCCATTTCTTTTCTTCTTCACTTAATCACTTTTTTTCTCTTTTTCTTTAGCTTGGCCGGTTCTTCACTCTCTCTTTTCTCTTCATTTACTTTCATTTTCTTGAAGCATTTCTCTTCCATTTGATCACTTTTCATCCATAGAAAGTGAGTTAATCTTCCTCCTAAGCAAAGATCTTACCTTATTAAAGGTATTCACCAAGAACTTTTCTTATTATTTCAAGTATAAGTTGTAGTTTTTATAGCTTTTTACCCATGTCTTAAAAGTTAAGCATGATTTACTTGAGCCATGAAAATGAAGTTTTATTCCATGAATATGAAGTTTATGGACTTGTATGACTTGTAGATAGTGATTTAAACTTGAAATGACATGATTTAAGTTTGATTTGGTTGAAAAACCTTGGAGAGGTTCAAGTGTTTTTGTGATAAATTTGGGTGAAATTGAAGTGAGTTTGATGTGAAATTGGTAGAACTACTTGAGATTGAGTTGTTTGGATGTTTTTCTTGCAAGTTAAAAATTTTGGGTTAGTCCGATTATAGGGGAAATGCTGCTGAAATTTCGGTAAAACTTAAGAAATAAAAGTGATTAGGCTATGATTTAAAGCTTTATAAGCTGTAATTTAGTGATTTGAACATGCAGAAATTTTCGTAGACGAGCCATTAGTGAATTAAACCTTTCCGAGCGAAACCCTAAACAGTTAGAAAACCCTAATTTTGAAAACCCTAAACCCTAGGGTAAAACCCTAAACTCCAAAACCCTAGAAAGACTTGGGGTGTTTCTTGAATTTTCTTATCGAATTTCTTAGATTTTAGTCAGATTTTATACGATTATTTTCTCTTGAATTTTCAGGATCCGAAAGTGAGACCCAACCTTATCGCGAGATATTTTCTTAGGCTTCAGGTGAGTGTTCTTATGTGTGCATGTTGCATGAAATGCCATGTTATGCTTGACATTATTATTTGATGAAATGTGTTACTTGAGGAAAGATGTGAACTTTATCGCACCTATTCCGCAATGTGTTACATGCTTTCACTATTAAATGTGTTAATTGTGATTGAGACTTCCGTGACTAACTTCACCGTTACTTCACGGTTAGTCAACCCACTCATGAGTTGGAGGTCATAAGGTGTTGGGTGTTTTAGGGCGTGTTGTTCTTTCCCAAAATGAGTTGAATTCCTCTAAGAGGCCAACTCCGGATTGAACTATCTTGCTTGTTGGCCCTTCCAAGGTTGAGAGTACTCCCTGGATGTGGTAGCCTGTTTGGAGGTTATGAGGTGAATGGTGGTTAGGGTACTTGCTTGTTTGTACTGGTATGTTCCTTGGCGAGGACCTGAGCTATCATCTTGGTCCCATAGTCTTGGTTACATGTTCAGTACTTGCTACTTCTGCGGTTGAGCTTGCTCCCGTAGTGGAGCCCCGTATCCGTCATTGACTACTTGTTACTTAAATTGTTCACATATTATTTATTTACTCGTTAAATATTTTATTGAACAAAATCACATTTTACTGGTATGGTTGCATGACTTGAGCACTCACTGGGCTATTATAGCTCATCCCGTTCATTTGTTTTCTTTAACCAGGTTTCTCAAAATACTAAAGATGGAAAAGCTGATTTTGGACCTAGAAATGTTTTGTTTAGTGTAATTTGATAGCCTAAATGTGTAGGCTTTTATTGTAAATATTATTTACATTTTGGGATGTAAAAGCTCTTGTGATATTTGTACTTTCAAGTAAATCTTATGAATGTACTTATTTATGAGTGCATTTTATTTTGAGTTAAGTACGCTTGGATGTTTAAGCAAGTGCATGTTTGAGTCCTGACGAGAGCTAGGCAGGCAGTCCGCTAAGCCCTTTGGTGCGCCTCTGGGTAAGATGGGGCTGTCACACAAAATGTACATAGTATTTACAATAATAGCCTAAACAATTTGGCTATTAAACATAAAAAAAACATCTACTATATCCAAAATTTGCTGTTCCAACTTTAACATTACGGGAATCCTGGTTAAAGAAAACAAATAAAATGGATGAGCTATAATAGCCCAGTGAGTGTTCAAGTCATGCAACCATACCAGTAACCCACACTACAAGAAAAAACATTTATTGTGACACACCTATAATGACATTTTTATGCAAATGCCATCTTATGGCTCTATAAGGGCATTGGGGTACTGAGTGTCATGAACTGAACAAAATTAACAACATAACATTATCTTATATTTTTATTTTTTAATTGGAAAAGGTTAGATGTCAAATTAGAACACTTGTTATGGCATTTAAGCATGTCAGGATATGTGTTTTAAAAACAACTTGGTCTTGGCGCTGAAACTAAGCGCCTAAATTTTTTATCAAAATGTGAAATTAGAATAAGGGTCCCATCCACTTTCTTCTCACTCTCCTTCTCGCACAATTACTCTCCTGAATTCTTTGCCCAAAATCACAACCGCACCTTACCAAATTCTTTTGTCAAAATCACAAACCCACAAACCCACCTTCTCAAATTCTTTGTCAAAATAAAAAACCCAAGTTTCCAAAATCACAACCAAAATCACACTACCATTCCCCTGTAAACAAAGGAATTGAAACCCAAATATTCAGAGGGCTAATATGTTGAGAAAGAACTTGATGATTGATGAAGAATGCTGGTTTACAATACTATAAGAGTAAGTTGATTCTCTATTCTTTTTTTTTTCATTAGACTCCAATTGCTCTCCTCTTCCCTTATCTATGTTAATTTTTAAAGCAATTACATCCATTGAACTAAAATAGTTGAAATTTTTGATTCAGTAATGGAGAGTATGATGAAATTTCTATTCTTTAGGTATGACTCTACTTTATCCCTCTCTCTTTCACACTCTCTTTTTCATTTTCATCTCATTAAGTTTGAATCTTTGGAAGTTTTCTTGACTGGAATTCCATGAAATTTTTAATTTATCTCATAGTTGAGGTTAGTAGTTATGAATAATCAATTGTTTATGCTAAGGCAGTATTAGTTTGCTTATGGTTTAATTCAAGTGGATTTTCAAGTTTTTTTTAATATAAATTACTATTTTTGTAGTGTCAAGCTAATTTCTTTGAGGAAGGGTGGGAGAAGTGGGTGAAAAAAATGCAAGCGATTTAAGGCATAGATTTAATCCTTTAAATACTTTAAAAAACCAAAAATAAAATGGAAATTTTCTTTTTATGCTTTCTGTTCTTTAACTTGATTTGCAGATCTCCATCTTTGGGTTAATTTATGTCCATGCTAATTTCCTTTTTTCACCCTTGAATCACTTTTACTTCAAAGAGACAAAGAGAAGGCAAAGTTGCTAAAAAAAACATTAGAGATTGCTATTTGAAGATTGCATTGCGGTGAGAAAATCTGATTTTTTGTTTTTTTGGTAAGAATTCTAGTTCAGTTAGAATTTATTGGTGTGGAAATCATGTATATGTATAATTTGTATATTTATTTGTATATGCAAGGATAATTAATTTAAAGCCTGTGCTTAGATTATTGAATTAATGGCTTAGTTAAGTTAAAGTAAAAACCTTTGGTTCAGGAAGGTGAGGGAGAAGAGTTGGTGGTAGTTTTAGTGATTGATTCGTGATCTAGGGGTGATTCAACTAGTGAATAAAGGTTTTTGGCTGCATGATTAATGTTGCTTTGAAAAATGGTCTTTCTCATGTCATAGTTACTAGTTAATGTTGGATTGCATTCTGTGATTGTATTTATTCAATTTTGCACAATGAAAAGATTGCATAGATGGATACGTTGGAAGTATACCGATTGTATCTTGAACCATTTGTAATAAGTACAGAATCTTGAATGTGATTTACAAAAGGCTAAACATAATCGGGAAAATTGTTTTATTTGGTTCGAGCATTCCAATCCTTTAAAGAATAGTGTTTTATAGTAGGAAAATGGATTTTTAAATTATCTGAAAGTAGATTGCGTGTGAGTGAAAAATCATTGAAAAAAAATGATTGTATTAGTTTGATAATTGGAAACATGATCTTGCTTAGCTACAGATATATTGGTTAGGACTTGGCATAAAACATTTGGCAAGTTAGATTGGACTTACTGTTGACAATCTATCTGGCACAATTACTTTCCCATTTGTGCATGTTTTGCTACGTTCTGGAATCTAGAGATGAATTATTACAAAGCTGTTATGGACCAATAAGTAGACTTGTTCCTCATATACTTCAACATCTCAGTCAGTGTTGAGATATGGTCCAATTCTACTGGCTTAGAGTAAGTCAACTTCCCTGAGTTTAAGGCCTTTACTAATACAGCCTTATATTTAGACTAGCAACCAAGTGGATATGACTCTTAAATAATTACTTTAACATTTTATTTGACAATTTGGTTTAAACTTATTTTGAATTGACTTTGGATTTTGTAACTCTTCATTAGCTCCGGGAGAAAGGATAATTCCTATCTTTATCTCATTTAATTTAAAATTTTATGAAGATTTATTGAGTGAGGTTTAAACACAATTGATGATCAATTCCTGAAGCTCTTTGGCTTTGTATCATTATATTTGTACTTGTGATTGCGGACTCCAAGTGTGATAGCACTTATGTGTTCTTTTCAGTATCTATTAAGAACATAAATAATAACTAAGTTTGGTTTTTGGATTGGAATAATATCTAGATTGTATTCTAATGTGATGAAATCCTTTTCCTTCTCCGAATAACACAAAAAAAGAAAAAGAAAAGAAAGGTTAATGATTGAATAATGGTACATAAATTATACAGCTTGTATTTCTTTTGGATGTAACAGTAGTTTCTTCTCTGTTTCTTTCTTTAAAATGTTCATCGTAGTAAATTTAACAACTTTAAATGTGATTTGTTGGAATTAGAGATGGCATGGTAAGATCAACAACTTTACAATAGAACAAAATATTTGGGGATATATTATGGTCTCGTTGGAATCTCTTAGACTAATTTTTTTTTCTATTATATTTTAAGCCACTTAGGACTACATTTTAATGTATACACTTTTGTTTTTGTTCTATTATATTTTAAGCCACTTAAGACTACATTTTAATATATACACTTTTGTTCATGTGTAGGTGACATTGAGTGGAGATTGGTGGAAACAACTTCTTGAAGATGGGTTGAAGCTTGTATTTTAGTTTATTTCCTTGTTATTTTGGTTGAAATTTCTTTGTAGAAATGTTTGCTACGGTCTTAGAATAAATTTGGTCATTGAAAAATGAGTGGAGCGGTGATTGCTTTTGTATGCAACTACTTGGATTTGATTCACATATGTTGGATGCTTTTTGTTTTTATGAAATGCTTTGATATTTTCCACTTTGATGAAAGACTATTAATCGTGTTCCATTTCAAATTTTCAATCATATTTGTCTTATTAGGATTGAGTTGGAATCTACAGCTGAATTGTCATCTTTCGCAGGCTTGAGTTGATATTTATTATATGAATTTGTAAAAGCAGGATTGAAATATCAATTGAGACCATTTTGAAATATTGATAGGTTTCACTAACGAAAAAAAAAAGAAAAAATTGGCATCCTAAAGTGTCAGTATAGCCTAAAGCTAATGCAAACAGAAGTGTCACAAAAAATACTATGTAATGACACTTTAATGTGTCATCTAAATTACATATAACAGGCACTCTTAGATGTCACTATACCTATTTAATTTTTAACAATTTTTGGCTGTCCTGACACTTTTAATGTGTCAAGAATGGCATCATTTTCTGTCAATTATACTATCTTATTAGCAAGTTTTCCTGACACTTTAAAATGTCATGGACCTATCCCCACATTGGAAGGGACGACACTTGAGTTGAGTGTCAGGAAATCTAAAGTGTCAGCATACATTGGTTTTGCTGACACTTTCAAATGCCTTTATAGGGCTTTTTCTTGTAGTGCCATTATTTTATTTAATAAAAATAATTAACAAGTTGAAAGTGTATGAACAATTTAATTAACAAGTAGTCAATGGCAGATATAGGGCTCAACTACGGGAGCAAGCTCAACCGCAGAAGAAGCAAGTACTGAACGTGTAACCATGACGTTGGGACCGAGATAATAGCTCAGGTCCTTGCCTAGGATCATACCAGTATTAACAAGCAAGTACCCTAACCACTAATCACCTTGTAGCCTCTGTACAGGCTACCACATCCAGGGAATAATCTCAACCTTGGAGGGCCAACAAGCAAGAAAGTTCAATCCAGAGTTGGCCTCTTTGAGGAATGCAACTCAGATAGGAAAGAACAACACGCCCTAAAACACCCAGCACCTTAGGTCCTCCCAATCACGACCGGGTTGATGATGAGATCGCGTGTACGGAAGACTACCAAGACCCTTGGATTTTAGGCTTACTACTCGTTGAACTCAAGACCCCTTGGATGGATCTTCCAAGAACCCTTGAAGTGGAGTAGGTTGCTCAAACTTTTCCCCTTGAAGATGCCCTCGATCCTAGAAAAACCAAGATGAACCGAATTGAGCACGTTCAATCGTTCAAACCTAATTTTCTAAAGATCTTGAACAAAATCGAAAGGAAACTTTAAGCGAGATTGGATGGTCGCCACAAGCAAAGCTTGATAATACCTATGGCGGTTCTCAATCACCAAAGAACCAAGAAAATTCTAGAGAGAATTTCACTCAAAATATCATAAACGTTCTATCCAATGTTGTTCACAAGAAACCCTTATATAGGGCGGCACAAAGACATAACCCAAGAAACTACGTTACCCTAGTTGTAACCTAACCTCAACTACTACAGATTACAACTCAAAAAAATTACATAAAACAACTAAAACGGACTTTTTGATGGTACCCGCAGCATCTATCCGCGGCGCGGGTATGGTCAGAATGTTTGGCCTTTCAAGCACTTCACGAACGAGCCTTCTGATGGTACCCGCGGCACCGATACGCGGCGCGGGTTCATGGCGCGGGTTCGATCAGAGCCAACTTCTTTGGATTTCCAGAAAGGGTTCTATTAACGACTTCAGTTTGACCATCAGAAAGTTTGTTTTAGTTGTTTTATGTAATTTTTTTTAGTTATAATCTGTAGTAGTTGAGGTTAGGTTACAACTAGGGTAACGTAGTTTCTTGGGTTATGTCTTTGTGCCGCCCTATATAAGGGTTTCTTGTGAACAACATTTGATAGAACGTTTATGATATTTTTGAGTGAAATTCTCTCTAGAATTTTCTTGGTTCTTTGGTGATTGAGAACCGCCATAGGTCTTATCAAGCTTTGCTTGTGGCGACCATCCAATCTCGCTTAGAGTTTCCTTTCGATTTTGTTCAAGATCTTTAGAAAATTAGGTTTGAACGATTGAACGCGCTCAATTCGGTTCATCTTGGTTTTTCTAGGATCGAGGGCATCTTCAAGGGGAAAAGTTCGAGCAACCTACTCCACTTCAAGGGTTCTTGGAAGATCCATCCAAGGGGTCTTGAGTTCAACGAGTAGTAAGCCTAAAATCCAAGGGTCTTGGTAGTCTTCCGTACGCGCGATCTCATCAATTGGTATCAGAGCCAACTTCTTTGGATTTCCAGGTTCTATCAATCCGTTTGTTCCTTTGGAATTGCGGATATATCCCTTTGTTCGTTGTTTCGTGATATTAAGGCAAGAGCTTCGTGCCTAGCCCTAATATTTTGTTTGTTTCGTGCTGTCTTTTTCTTTTCAAATTGTGTTTGCCTGCGTTGAATTTTGTTTCTGTCCGTCTTTGACATTCTTAAAATTTCAACCTTTAGTTTTCGTTGTTTCCTTATTAAATTCGTGTTTTAGGGTTTGTTTAGAGTCGTTCTTGGTTGCTTCTCAATCAAGAATTCTAGAGTTGTGTGGTATTTTGTATTTTCTTGACTGTTTTTATTATTTTCTTGGAATTCTTGTGCAAAAATCTTTCAAAAGAATTGGTTTCTGGGATTTGCCATCCTAGTGTTGAAGATTCTTGAAAAAAAAAAATTCGTGTACTGTTTACGGTACTGTAGCGTCACTGTTCACGGAGGCTACTGTTCACACTAGGGTTTACTGTTCACGGTGGTATTGTTCATCGGGATTCACTGTTCATTCGGTGAATTTTACTTTTTTTTTTTTTTTTTTGTGGGTTATTTGGGTTTTGAATTTAAAAAAAAAAAGTCTTGCACAAAGAAAAGTCGTGCAACACAAAAGAAAGTGAAAAAGGTGTGCAAGGTGATGAAAGCCAAGCACACGAACTAAACCAATTAAACTGAAGTATATTTGGCTGGAATACTGTCCTTGTGCAACCGAGTAGACCTGTTGAAACAAACGGATCGTTGGACAGAGAACAACGCCACGTACGAAAGTTTAATTGACTAGGTTCTATTCTTCTTATTCTTAGTGTTTTGTTGGAATATTATTTTTGCATAAGTTTGGTTATTTTTCTTCCAAAGAACATTAAAAATCAAGAAACATCACATAATTATATCACACATTAGGGTGTCTATATCGTGTCTGTTCTTGATTCTTGGTTATTTTTTGTTACTCTCTTGAACAAAGCACTCTAAGCATACTTATTTTTGACCTCTACATTTACTCTCACATATTGGTGTTGCTATAAGCCTTGGTAAGATTGAGTGAGCTGGTTCTTCTCTAAAGGGCCAACAAGAAAATTCATTGAGTAAAAAAAAAAAGGCTTAGTGGTGAGCACAAGGAGGGTAAAAGCCAACAAATTTGAGGGAAGCGAGTGCAAACACTAAGGGAGTGATCTACAAATTCTTGTTTATATTGTTTTAACCTTTTATTTTGTAGGTTTAAGGTACTATGGCGGAACATGATGATCTTAAAGCCATGATGAGAGGCATGCAAGATAACTTCCAACGCCTCATAGAGCAAATGCAAAGCATGTCCATGAGAATGGACAATGTGGAGCAAGCATCTAGAGGTTGAGGAGATCAATATGATAGTAGAGAAGTTGGTTCCAACACTAGAATGACTCGAAATCCAGCTTATGATGATGATATTGAAGAGGGGTCGGAGTTTGATGAAGTTATTCAACGGAGAGAAAGGAGGGTACCACGTGAGCCTGATGGAAATTTGGGAAGCATTAAGATGAAAATACCTTCATTCCAAGGCAAATTAGACCCTGAGGCATATCTTGAATGGGAGAGAAAGATAGGAGGAGGTGTGGAGCTGAACCCGTGAGGACTTGGGGGGAGATGAAAGCCATTATGAAGAAGAGGTTTGTCCCAAGTTATTACTCACGTGACTTACATAGGCGTCTACAATTCTTGAAGCAAGGATCTATGGGCGTTGACGAGTACTACAAGGAGATGGAAATGCTCATGATCAAAGCGGACATTAGGGAGGATGGAGAGGCTCTTATGTCACGTTTTCTAGCTGGTTTGAATTCAGAAATTGCTGAAATTGTAGAGCTACAACATTATCTAGAGATGGACGACTTGGTGGAAAAAGCAATCAAGGTTGAGAGACAACTGAAAAGCAGGCGTGCTAGAGGGTTTTCCACTACACAAAATCGTACTAGTTGGAGAGTTGAACAACCAAAGAAGGGCTTTAGAGATGCTGAACAATCACATGGTCCTCCAACTCGTGCACCATTGCCTAGGGCTGAACAACTACAAAGCAAGATCCTAAGGGTAAGCAAATTGTGAAGCCTAGGCAAAGAGAGATTAAATGTTTTAAGTGCCAAGGGTTCGGGCACATATCTGCTTCTTGTCCAAACAAGCGCACTATGGTTATTTTTGAAGATGGTGAAGTAGCTAGTGTAGCTTCAAGTGAAGATAATGAGGAGATGCCTCCATTGGAGGGAGGATTTGAAGATGAAGATATTCTGTATGGTGGGGATCAAGGTGAAGTCCTTGTCACTAGGCATGCTCTTAGCATTGCACCTAAGGAGGATGAAGTGGATCTACAAAGAGATCATATTTTCCACACTAGGTGTACCCTACAAAACAAGGTATGTAGCATGATTATTGACAGTGGATCTTGTACTAATGTTGCTTCTACTTTGTTTGTGGATAAGTTGGGCCTTGAGACTAAATGCCATCCCAAGCCATACAAATTGCATTGGCTAGCTGAGGTTGGGGACATGAAGGTTACCAAGCAAGTTAGGGTGCCATTCTCCATCAACAAGTACAAGGATGAGGTGTGGTGTGATGTGATTCCCATGCAAGCGTGTCACATACTTCTTGGACGTCCTTGGCAATTTGATAGGAAGGTCACCTATGATGGCTACAAGAATAGGTATTCCTTCATGTGGGACAACCGAAAAATCACTTTGGATTCCATCAAACCTTCTGAAGCTCATGCGGATCAAGTGAGAATTGCAAAGGAATTCAAGGTAAGGGAGGAATAAAAGTTGGGTTTTGAATTTAAAACTCATATATTAGCTTGTATGTTATACTTGTTCATCTATCAATCCTTTAGTTACTAATTACATGAACTCGCAGATTCGAGGACGAATCCTTTCGAGGAAGGAGGGATTGATGTGATCCAAGGAGTACTCATACTTATTGGATTTGGACTTATACTTGGCGGACTTGAAGAGGCCATTTATATGGATCAAGAAGAGCTTATACGTGTGATAATCAAGCATGGGAATGAAGTGCCAAACCTTTTGACCGAACCCGCACCATGAACCCGCGCCGCGTATAGGTGCCGCGGGTACCATCAGAAGGCTCGTTCGTGAAGTGCTTGGAATGCCAAACTTTCTGACCGAACCCGCTCCCTGTACCCGCGCCGCGGATAGGTGCCGCGGGTACCATCAGAAAGTTTGTTTTAGTTGTTTTATGCAATTTTTAGAGTTGTAATCTTTAATAGTCGAATATTAGGTTACAACTAGGGTAAAGTACTTTCTTGGTTATGTTTTTTGTGCCGCCCTATATAAGGGTTTCTTGTGAACAACATTGGATAGAACGTTTATGATATTTTGAGTGAAATTCTCTCCAGAATTTTCTTGGTTCTTTGGTGATTGAGAACCGCCATAGGTCTTATCAAGCTTTGCTTGTGGTGACCATCCAATCTCGCTTAGAGTTTCCTTTCGGTTTTGTTCAAGATCTTTAGAGAATTAGGTTTGAACGATTGAACGCGCTCAATTCGGTTCATCTTGGTTTTTCTAGGATCGAGGGCATCTTCAAGGGGAAAAGTTCGAGCAACCTACTCCACTTCAAGGGTTCTTGGAAGATCCATCCAAGGGGTCTTGAGTTCAACGAGTAGTAAGCCTAAAATCCAAGGGTCTTGGTAGTCTTCCGTACGCGCGATCTAGGAAAATGAAGGATGCTTTGCATGGTCTCATTGTGGACACGCTGGATAATGTGTGCAAGGCGACCAACATGGATCCTTTGTCACGTAGTGTACTTTGCTTATGGGCTGACCAAGGAAGGAAGAATGATTCAAGCATGGGAATGAAGTGCCAAACCTTCTGACCGAACTCGCGCCATGAACCCGCGCCGCGTATAGGTGTCGCGGGTACCATCAGAAGGCTCGTTCGTGAAGTGCTTGAAAGGCCAAACACTCTTGACCGAACCCGCGCCCTGTACCCGCGCCGCGGATAGGTGCCGCGGGTACCATCAGAAAGTTTGTTTTAGTTGTTTTATGTAATTTTTTTTGAGTTGTAATCTGTAGTAGTTATGGTTAGGTTACAACTAGGGTAACGTAGTTTCTTGGGTTATGTCTTTGTGCCGCCCTATATAAGGGTTTCTTGTGAACAACATTGGACATAACGTTTATGATATTTTTTAGTGAAATTCTCTCTAGAATTTTCTTAGTTCTTTGGTGATTGAGAACTGCCATAGGTCTTATCAAGCTTTGCTTGTGGCGACCATCCAATCTCGCTTAGAGTTTCCTTTCGATTTTGTTCAAGATCTTTAGAGAATTAGGTTTGAACGATTGAACGCGCTCAATTCGGTTCATCTTGGTTTTTCTAGGATCGAGGGCATCTTCAAGGGGAAAAGTTCGAGCAACCTACTCCACTTCAAGGGTTCTTGGAAGATCCATCCAAGGGATCTTGAGTTCAACGAGTAGTAAGCCTAAAATCCAAGGGTCTTGGTAGTCTTCCGTACGCGCGATCTCATCAATTGGTATACGAGCCTTCTGATGGTACCCGCGGCACCGATACGCGGCGCGGGTTCATGGCGTGGGTTCGATCAAAAGGTTTGGCACTTCATTCTCATGCTTGATTATCACACGTATAAGCTCTTCTTGATCAATATAAATGGCCTCTTCAAGTCTGCCAAGTATAAGTCCAAATCCAATAAGTATGAGTACTCCTTGGATCACATCAGTTGACTAACCGTGAAGTAACGGTGAAGTTAGTCATGGAAGTCTCAAGCACAATTAACACATTGGATAACGAAAACATGTAACACATTGCGGAATAGATGCGATAAAGTACACATCCTTCCTCACTTAACACATTTCATTAAATAATAATTACAAGTATAACATAGCATTTCATGCATCATGCACACATAGAAACACTCACCTGGAATGCTTAGGAAAATATTTCGTAAAAAGGTCGAGATTCGCTTTCGAATCCTGAAATTCAAAAAGAAATAATCTAATGAAAACCTGATTAAAACCCTAAGTAAATTAGTAAGAAAATTCAAGAAATAACCCAATTATTTCTAGGGTTTAGGTTTTAGGGTTTAGGGTTTAGAACCTAGGGCTTAGGGTTTTAGATTTAGGGTTTTGGTTTTAGGGTTTTCTAGTTCTAGAAAAATTTAATTCACCAATATCATTCTCTTAAAATTTCTGCACACCAAATTCCCTAAATTTTGCATATTCTAGGTTAAAATCTCACCTATCATTTTTTTCTTCTTTAGTTCTACTGAAATTTCGGCAGCATCTCTCCTAAAATTGGACTAACCCAAAATTTTTACCTGCAAGAAATCAACCAACCAATCCAATTTCCAACAAGTTCTATAACTTCCATCTCTCAATCAAACCCAATTTTACTCAAAATTCCAATCAAATTCAAGATTTCA
This sequence comes from Mitragyna speciosa, assembly GCA_024721245.1. Taxonomy (NCBI): domain Eukaryota; kingdom Viridiplantae; phylum Streptophyta; class Magnoliopsida; order Gentianales; family Rubiaceae; genus Mitragyna; species Mitragyna speciosa. The sequence continues at coordinate 20,205,976 of CM045564.1, read as the reverse complement.
ACTCCAAGATTCTTCAACATTTCAACACATAATACATATCATTTCAAGGTTTAAATACTATCTACTTGTCTATCTAACCAAGAAATCACTTTATTGACAAGCAAAACTTCATTTCAAAACTTAAATCTTCAAGTTTTAATAACAAGTGTCTAGCATTAAACTTGCACAAAAGACTACCTAGAACTTGAAAAGTGTGACGCCCCAGAAACTCGTATAAAATTATATAATTCATGTTATGTTTATTAGTAGAAAGAAATATATAAAATGATGAGAAAAGAAAAAGAAAGGTCAAGATAAAAAATGCCTTCAATAAGAGAATTTCCTTTAGTTAGGGTTAGTGTTAATCTTTGATTTATTAGTTGGAAGATTACTTAAGTAAAATTAGGTTAAGTAAATGAGATTCTTTCATGATTAAGTAGTACACCTAAGTACCCAATTTGGATTAATTTTATTGGACCATTAGTTTATCATAGTGTATAATTTGACTAACTAACTTCACCAATTTTTAAGCCTTTTGACTCATTGAACTTTTGTTCAATAATTGACCTAGAAATTTTATTTATTCACTTGATTTTTCCACTCCTATGGCCGGCCCTCTCCCTCTCTAATTTACTCATTTTGCTTTAAAATTTGTGCCAAGAATGTTTACTAATTACTAGGAGACAAGTGATTAGTATTTTTACTAATCAAACTTAACCTAGTTAGCCAACATTTCATTAAAAGCATGCAAACTCACTTGACTCTTGTCTTGCTATAATTGGTCATTCTCTTCTCCATTATTTTCTTTATTTCTCTTCTATTTTCTTGGCCAAATTCTTTTCTCTTCTTTTCTTTTTCTCTTGGCCGAATTTCTTCTTTCTTTTTTTTCTTTTTCTTCTTGGCCGAATTCCTTCTTTTCTTTTCTTGCTTGTGGCCGAATTTTCTCTCTTATTTTCCTCTCATTTTCTTTAATATTTATTCTATAATATTACTAACAACTAGGTGATAAAAGATTAACACTTTTCACCAATTAAATTAATCCAAGTTTACCACTAATGCATTAAAAGACTAAACTCTAACTTTACTCTTGTTATTATTTTATTGGCTATTCTTTTACCTACCTTTTCTTTATTTCTTTTCTATTTTTCTAGCCTATTTCTCTCTCTTTTTCCTTGCTCTTGGCCGGCCCCCTTGTTACCTCTTTTCCTCTCATTTTTCTCTCAACTTCTTGAAGCTCTCTCTCCAAATTTCAAGCAATTTCACCATAGAAATTTAGTTTTTCTTCTTCCTAGACAATCTTCTAAGCTTGATCAAGGTATGTACTATGAACTTTTCTTGTTAATTTCAAGTTTTATTTGGTCTTTTGTATAAGTTTAACTCTAGAACCTTGTTATTACTACTTGAAGAATTTAGTTAGAATTGAAGATTTACTTGCTAGATAAAGTGTTTTTGTGGTTAGATAGACTAGTAAAGATCATTTAAACCTTGAAATCTCAAGTATTATGTGTTGTTTGGGTGAAGATTCTTGGAGTAGAAACCTTGAATTTGAGTAGAATTTTGAATGAATTTGAGTTTGAGTTGAACATAGAAGTTGTAGAACTTGTTGAAATATGTCTTGGTTGGTTGTTTTCTTGTAGGAAAAAAATTTGGGTTAGTCCGATTTTAAGGGGAGATGCTGCCGAAATTTTTGTAGAAATAAAGTAAGAAAAATGCTAGTAGAGATTTTTAACCTAGAACATGTTAAAATTGGAGAGATAGTGTGCAGAAATTTTGGATAAAATAACCAAGTAATGAGCAAAATTTTTCTTAGGGCAAGAAAACCCTAAAACCAAAACCCTAGAAATAAGTGGGATATTTTCTTGAATTTCTTTACTAAATTAATTAGGGCTTTAATCGGATTTTTATTAGATTATCTCTTTTAAATTTCAGGATCTGAAAACGAACCGCGACCATTTTACAAGATATTTTCATAGGCATTCCAGGTGAGTGTCCTTATGTGTGCATGATGCATGAATTGCTTTGTCTTACTTGACAATGTTAAATTAAGAAATATTATGCTATACTTGAAATTGTTATTTTATGACATGTGTTACTTGAGGAAAGATGTGTACTTTATTACATCTATTCCACAATGTGTTACACGCTTTCTTTATCCAACGTGTTACTTGTGCTTGAGACTTCTGGGACTAACTTCACCGTTACTTCACGGATAGTCAACCCAGACAGGCTTGGGAGGATATAAGGTGCTGGGTGTTTTGGGGCATGATGTTCTTTCCCTTTTGAGTTGTGAATCCTCAAAGACGCCAACTCCGGATTGAACTTTCTTGCTTGTTGGCCCTCCAGGGTTGAGATTTCTCCCTGGATGCGGTAGCCTGCACGGAGGTTATAAGGTGAATGGTGGTTAGGGTTCTTGCTTGCTTGATAATACTAGCATGACCTTTGATAAAGACTTGAGCTATTATCTCAGGTCTAACATCATGGTTACATGATCAGTACTTGCTCCTCTGCGGTTAAGCTTGCTTCCGTAGTTGAGCCCTGTATCTGCCATTGACTACTTGTTAATTAAATTGTTCATAACTTGTCTACTTAATTTGTCAATTATTTTGCTCAATAAAATAATAGAATATTGGTATGTTTGCATGACTTGGACACTCACTAGGCTATTATAGCTCATTCCATTTATTTGTTTTCCTTTAACCAGGTTTTCAAAATATTAAAGCTGGAAAAGTTGATTTTGGACATTGTACATGTTTTGTTTTGTACATTTTGATAGCCACTTGTTTAGGCTATTCTTGTACATGCTATGTATATTTTGGAAGGTAAAACCTCTTGTGATAATTGTACTTTAAGTGAATTTTATGAATATATTTCTTTATGAATGTATTTTATTTTGAGCTAGGTACGTTTGGATGTTCCACGTGAGTGCTCGACTTGAGTCCTGGCGAGAGCTAGGCAGGCAGTCCGCTAAGTCCTTTGGTTCGCCTCTGGGTAAGGTGGGGCTGTCACAAAAAGAATAGCAAAAGTTCATAGTAGATACCTCTAACAAGCTTAGATCTTTGCTTAGGAGGAAGGTTAGTTCACTTTCTATGGAGGATTTGACCAAAAATGGAGAGAAAGCTTCAAGAAAATGAAAGAAAAAGAGAGAAGAAAAAGAGAGAGTATGGCCGGCCAAGAAGAGAGAAAGAAAGCAAGAGAATAAGTGAAATTTTTTAGGTCAAGTTTGAGCTAATGCCAATCGGTCAAAGGGACTGGAAAATGATAGAATTGGTTAGTCAAAATTAAACACAATTGTAAACTAATGGTCCAATGAAATTAATCCAAATTTACTACTTAGGTGTTCTATAGGTGTCCCACTTAATAATGAAAGAATCTTATTTACTTAACCTAATTAACTTAAGAAATCTTCCAACTAATAAATCAAGGATTAACACTAAACTCCAAATAAAAGAAGTCCCCCCTTTTAAGTGCATTTTCGGTTTTTCCCTTTTCTTTTTTTCTTTTCTTTTTTTTTCCCTACTAATGGACATACATGAATTAAATAGTTTTTGTATGAATTTCTAGGGTGTTACAAATTTTATCTTTATAGATACTTTTACTCATAAATTCAGTGAAACCTTTTCAACTCCATCTTGGAAAATATAAAATGTAAGAGTTAGTTTTATCTTTATAGATATTTTTACCCATTCTTTTTAGCTCAGGATAGATTTATTAATTTTTTTATTTTTAAAATTTAAAAAAATGTTACGTTATTTATAATGTTAATTAATAATTGTATGTGATTTTCTAATTACATGCAATTCAATATGTGTTTAGAATTTTCTTTTCTTTTTGCTACAAACAATGTTTAACATATTGTTTTTAACTTTTATGCAAGCTTCCAATAAATTAAATGGCAATAAAATAAATAATGTGACACCCTAGAAATTCATAAGAAATTATTTTACTCATGTATGTCCTCTCGTAGCATAAAATAATAATGATACTAGTAGGAAAAAAAAAAGAGAAAACCCTAAAATGTACTTAAAAGAAAAATTCTTTCATTTGAAACCTGGTATTAACTCTTGATTTATTAGTTGAAGGATTTCTTAAGTTAATTAGGCTAATTAACTAAGTTTCTTTCCTTATTGAGTAGAACACCTAAGAATTAAACTTGGAATAAATTCATTAGATCATTAGTTTATCATAGTGTCTCATTTTAACTAGCTTATATTACTATTTTCTAGTTTTTGACTACTTAAACTTTAGCTTAATTTTTCCTCAAAAATTTCACTTATTCACTTACTTTATTTTCTTTTTCTTGGCTGAATTTTCTTCTTTCTTGGCCGAAATTTCTCCTTTCTTTTTCTTTTCTTCCTTGGCCGAATTTTTCTCTTCTTTTCTCTCCCTCATGGCCGAATTTCCCTTTCCTTATTTTCTTCTCTTTTTGCTTTAATATTTATGTCATAATATTACTGACTACTAGGTGAAAAGAGATATTTTTGTGTCACCAATTAAATTAAACCAAGTTTACAACTAATGCCTAAAAAGCCTAAACCCTACCTTGCTTCTTGTAATATTTTTATTGGTTATTCTTTCTCCCATCTTTTTCATTATTTCTTTTCTATTTTCCTAGCCTACTTCTTTCTCCTTTTCATTCTCTCTTGGCCGGCCTTGCTCTCTCTCTTTTCCTCTCATATTTCTCTCAACTTCTTGGAGCTTTTTCTTCAAACTTTGGGCAAATTCACCATAGAAAGTGAGTTTCCCTTCCTTCTAAGCAAAGTTCTAGGCTTGTTTAAGGTATGTACTACAAGCTTTAACCATTAATTTCAAGTTTAATTGGTCTTTTGTACTAGTTTAATCTTGAATTCTTATGATTTTTAACTTGAAGATTTATGCTTGAATTGAAGTATTACTTGTTAGAGATAGTGTTTTCTTGGTTAGATTGAGTAGTAAATGGCATTTAAACCTTGAAATTTCATGGGGTATATGTTGTTTGGTTGAAGATTCTTGGAGTTGAATTCTTGAAATTTAGTGGAATTTTAATTGAATTTGAGCTTGGATTGAACTTGGAAGTTGTAGAACTTGTTGAATTATGGATTTGATGGTTGAAATCTTGATGGAAAAACAAGATTGGAAGGCCAAAATTTAAGGGGAAATAATGCCAAAATTTTGTTAGAAAACCCTAAAATGAAAACCCTAAAATAAATACCCTAAAATGAAAACCCTAGAATGGAAACCCTAAACCCTAAACCCTAAACCCTAAAACAAAAACCCTAGAAAAAAAGGGGAATATTTCTTGAATTTTCTTACTAAATTAATTAGGGTTTAAATCGAGTTTTCATTAGATTATTTCTTTTAAATTTCAGGACCTGAAAGCGAGACCCGACCTTTTTACGAAATATTCTCATAGGCATTCCAGGTGAGTGTCTTTATGTGTGCATGATGCATGTATCATGATATTGCCATTTGTAAATAATATGCTATGATTGCAAATACTATGTGATAGAATGTGCTACTTGAGGATAGATGTGTACTTTATCACATCTATTCCACCAATGTGCTACTTGTTTTCATGATTAAATGTGTTACTTGTGTTTGAGACTTCCGTGACTAACTTCACCGTTACTTCACGGGTAGTCAACTTGAACGTACGTGGGAGGATATAAGGTGCTTGGGTGTTTTAGGGCATGATGTTCATTCCCTTATGAGTTGTGAATCCTCTAAGAGGCCAACTCCGGATTGAACTTTCTTGCGTGTTGGCCCTCCAAGGTCGAGAGTTACTCCCTGGATGTGGTAGCATGTACGGAGGTTATACGGTGTATGGTGGTTAGGGTCTTGCTTGATATTACCGATATGACCCTTGGCAAGGACCTGAGCTATTATCTCGGTCCCAATGCCCTTGGTTACATAATCGGTACTTGTTTCTCCTGCGGTCGTAGCTTGCTCCCGTAGTTGAACCCTATATCCGCCATTGACTTACTTGTTTATTTATTTGTTCATGTGCTAATTAAATATCTTGTTAAATTAATTATTTTATTTTCCTGAAATAATGAATTTTTGGCATGCCTGCATGACTTGGGCACTCACTGGGATATTATAGCTCATTCCTTTATTTGTTTTCCTTTACCCAGGTATTTCTCACTCTTAAAGCCGAGCAGGGCGAGTTTAATTTAAATAGACACTTTGTTCTTGTATTTTGGATAACCAAGCTGTGTTGATTACTATTGTAAATAATATGTATATTTTGGGCATGTAAACTTTTAGTACATGGCCTGTAAACTTTTTAGTGACTTTTGTATCTTAAGTTGAACTATGTGAATGAATTCTATTTTGGGTTAATTGTACGTGAATGTTTCGAGTGCGCGCTTGAGTGAGTCCTGGCGAGAGCTAGGTAGGCAATCCGTTAAGCCCTTTGGTGCGCCTCTGGGTAAGGTGGGGCTGTCACAAGTGGTATCAGAGCTTAGGTTTGAATCCTGCCTTTAGTACGAACCGTGTTAGTGTGTCGGGTAGGAATCGGGATTTGAGTCAGTTACTCTTAGGCCTGATCACCCTAAGTTGTGAGTGATAAAATCCCAATTCCCGTGCCTGAAAACCTGCCTGAATGCATTTGAGAATTGGTCTAGTTATTTTTCTAAGCTTGATTTTGAGACATGATACTTAAGTATTATTTATTATTAAGTTTTCCTGGGATTAGATCTGAGTGATTTATTTTCTTTAAAACCTGTAGGTATGTCGGATAGCAGTCGAGGTGAGGTGTCACGCGCACCACAGTCATTTGGAGCAGCTCCGGTGCAGCATGAGTGTCGTAGAAGACCCATTGTACGCTATCGTGAGGGACCCGGGCATCCCTATCGCACTTTTTCACCTTGCCCGTTGAGTCCGCCCTGCTTGTGGATGCTGGAGGACTTATTCTTATCCTGATTATGTCGTACTCTCTTTGATAGAGGATAGTAGGTGAGTAGAGCGGGAGGGTAACACCTCCCAGGCCCGTATTCATGAGTTGAGAGAGACCATTAGGGCTCAGGCTCAGAGGGTTCGCGAGCTAGAGGCTGCTGTTTGGGAAGAACAGCAGAGGACTGACGCCTATCGAGAGCAGTACCAGGCCATACACGGTCGTCTTACCCGCTGTCGTGCAGTATGTTCGAGATCACACGGGACGACTGGTAGATGAGAGTGGGTTGTTAGTAGCTCACGTATTAGATGAGGTACGAGATGTGGCCCAGCAGGCATGGCCAGGGCAGGCTGGACATGTACCTCCTGGGGCCGAGGAGGCTCCTAGAGGGGGAGCCTAGAGAGAGATGTGAGCTCAGTGGGATCAGTCCAGTTGGACTAGATCTTAGATTAGATCTTCAGATGGGGATGTGTATGAAAACTTATGTTAGTTTTGTTATGCTTGTATATGTGACAGGTTTTGTACCTGAACTTTTGAAACCGTGTAATTTGAACTACTTGTATATATATATGTGTGTGATCATGTTTGGCATGAAACTTGATTTCCTTGTTAATTTTGAATTGTGCATTTTACATTATATCCTGTCATTTATTATGTAGAAATTGAAATAAGTTATTCATGTTATTATAGAATATTAAGTCATGAGTGGACGTGGTCGTGGTAGAGGACGTCCCCGTCGCCAAGACCGGGGCGAAGAAGCTACCTCTAGCGTAAATCCGCCTTCAGGGGCCGATCCAATGATCGCGGTCCTGAACCGAATGACCGATGTTCTAACGCAACTTGGGACCCGACAGAACCCAGCAGTGGAAGCTGGCAGTTCTCATAGAAACTCGGCTGTAGGGGAAGATGTAGCCCTGGAACGGTTCCAGAAATTCAACCCTCCCAAGTTTAACGGCAGCCCAAACCCTGAAATCGCTGAAAAGTGGTTAGAGGACATTGAGAAAATATTTGCCGCCTTGAAATACCCGGATGAACGGCAAGTGACATTTGCTGTATTTCAGTTGGAGGGTGCTGCCACCCCTTGGTGGAACCTAGTGAACGCCAAGTGGGAAAGATATCAAACTCCAAGGACGTGGGCCAACTTTACCTAGGGAGTTTAAAGAAAAGTACATTCCCGTGCGAGTACAAGAAAAGCGGGAAGACGAATTTTTGAAACTGAGACAAGGTGTGCAGAATGTAGCCGAGTACGAAGCTCAGTTCACCAAATTGTCTCGTTATGCTCCGGAGCTCGTGGCCACGGAACGACGATGAAAGAGAAGGTTTATTCAGGGCCTAAACCTGGAAATTCAAGATGCCCTTGCTGCCGCCACTATAGATACCTATGAAGCTGCAGTGGAAAAGGCGCAACAAGTGGAAGAAACAAAGTCCTTGGTTTGCACGGTAAGGGCAAGGAGACGGGAAGGTACCAGTGACGCTCGACCCCCGACCAGAAACGCTCCAGTCCCTAAGGTAGGGAGGGGAACTGGAGGAACAAGAATTGGGCAAGGTGCCCCATTCGGAAGGACAAGAGGGGCTCTAGTGATAAGAGCTTCGTCAAGAAGTGAACGGAAAGAGGACACGCAGAAGGAGACACGACTACTAGCTGCATCTGTTGCCTGTGGATTTTGCGGTAAAAGTGGTCATGTAGAGGACGACTGTTGGAGGAAGAACCGCAAATGTTTGCTTTGCAGTAGCGGCGACCACCGGATAAATCAATGCCCGAGGCAGACAGCTGGCGGATCGAGCACCGCTCAACCCGGGCCCAAGGAGACCAATCAAGCTAAGGAGGGCGGCAATAAACAGAAAGTACCAGCACGCATCTACGCTCTCGACAAGCGTGATGCTCAGGAGTCATCCACAATCATTGAAGGTACGATCCTTGTTTTTCATCACTTGGCTACACTATTAGTAGATCCTGGTTCGACCTATTCATTTGTAAACCCACAATTTATGACTGCCCTAGAAATCCAACCTGTTAAATTATCCTATGAATTTGAGGTGAGAACTCCTACTGGGGACTATTGCCTGACAACCAATCTTGTTTATAAAGATTGTGAACTTCGGGTCGGAGAAAGAAAATTTCTAGTGGACCTTATAACTTTACCTATTCGGGGATATGATGTAATATTAGGCATGGACTGTTTAACCCGGTATAGTGCTCAACTAGATTGTGGGACGAAAGTGGTGAATTTTAAAATATCGGGAGAACCTATTTTAAGGTTTGATGTAAAGCAAACCCTAGCTTCCTCAAACCTTCTCTCCGCCATGCAAGCTAGGAAACTGATATCTCGGGGGGCCGTAGGGTATCTTGCTTATTTGATTAATACACCTGAAGATAAAGTGAGACTTGAGGATGTGCCAGTGATAAAAGAATTTCCCAATGTTTTTCCGGAAGAATTAAGTTCTCTACCACCAGAGAGAGAGGTAGAATTTGGAATAGAATTGATACCAGGAGCGGCGCCAATATCCAAGACTCCATACCGCATGTCCCCTGCAGAACTTGGAGAACTTAAGATCCAACTTCAGGATTTATTGGAAAGAGGTTTTATCAGGCCGAGTGTATCACCATGGGGAGCCCCAGTGTTGTTTGTGAAAAAGAAAGATGGTACTCTTAGACTTTGCATTGACTATCGATGTTAATATATCTATCCCAAATCAACAAGGGAAGATTGCCTTACTGATGCCAAATATTCTTTGAGCATTGGTCTATTTTAATGAAAAAAGGAAAGATCATCTCAATTTTGGACACTGTCGTTCATTCCATTTCTCCTCCTGAAGTCAGTAATCCGAAAGAACCCTATGGTTTGGAGAATGTGACAAGTTGAAGGCTCACGGATGAGAAAACTAGTATGCCGATATGGAAGTCATTGGGAAGTTGATGACAACAGTTGATTGAGGTTTTTCGTCTACATTGATCAGTTGTGGCAATGTCAGAATTTAAATGGGAATGACATCCAAAGATCAAAAAGTATCTTTTAAGCCATTATTCCAAAATTGACTTTTTTGAAAAATATTTCATTTAATTGTATTTCATTTAGTCTTTGTGTGTTCTTTACTGTACATAATTTCTTTTACATTATTGCATGTGAAGCATTTTTTTGACCAATTCATGTTTTGAAAATTTTGACATTTGCTTTGTTCAAATTTGAATAAAAGCAAAGGCAATCCTAAGTTTATCAGAAGTCAAAGGCATGCATGAATTGAAATACTATTTTGACATATTTGGATTTGAGTCATGAATCAGAATTCACTTAATCAAGAAACTTGTAGAGAGTAAAGCAAGAGATTGATCGGAGACTCAGAATGGCAATACTCATGTTTACATGCGCTAGCGGATTCAAGGGACCGTTAGATGGTGGTATCACTTTTGCAATTGCAGTTGCTTCCACTTTTCGCAGGTGCAATCATATCGTCATCAATTGAGACCTTCATCAAAAATGAAAACTGGGCAATTTTTTAAGATAATGATGATTTGATCAAGAGTGATTTATGTTTCAAAAATGATTCATTTCAAAAATCGATTTCAAAAATTGACACTGGGGCAAATTTTTTTGAGAAAATTTTGATTACAAAAAATATCTTTGATGCTTTATGTTTGAAGCAAAACTTATAAAAGACTGATTCATACTGGGACAAACTTTTTAGAATGATTGATTTGAAATGAATTTTGACTTCAAATGGATTTGATGCCATACACTGGGGCAAAAAAAAATGAATGAAAATTTTGATTTTTGAAGTTAATCTAGATGCAATGTTTGACAGTTGATTTAGTTTTCCTATGTTTTGAATTTCTCTATGTATTTTTTGTCTAACAGCTTGGACTCCATCATGTTCATTCTAGTCTAGCAACTTAGACACTATATCTTGTTCATCAATTTAGCATCATGCATGCACACGCTAGTCCAATAGCCTGCATCACATCAACATATCTCATTTTTTGAATAAACATTTGTTTGGCATTCATCAACCATATTGCACATTACTTTAGCTTGTCCAGCATTTTGCATACCATTTTTTGTTAGTTTTACTTTAACTAGTATGTTGCGTTTTAATTTCTGTCACGTTTCAATTCGTTTGTTGGGTTTTAATTTCTGATCATTTCAAGTCTGACAGCCCAGACTTTACATCCATGATCCCTGATAGCCAAGGATCATGCATTTATTATTTACTTTTCCAAATCTGATAGCTCAGACTTTGCATTCCATGATTCTTGACAGTCTAGGATCATGTATTTGTTATTTACTTTTTCAAGTCTGACAGCCCAAACTTTGCATTCCATGATTCCTGACAGCCCAGAATCATGCATTTGTCATTTACTTTTCCAAGTCTGATAGCTCAAACTTTGCATTCCATGATTCCTGACAGCCCAAGATCATGCATTTGTCATTTACTTTTCCAAATCTGACAACCCAGACTTTGCATCCCATGATTCTTGATAGCCCAAGGTCATGCATTTGTCATTTACTTTTCCAAGTCTGACAACCCAAACTTTGCATCCCATGATCCTTGATAGCCCAGGATCATGCATTTGTCATTTACTTTTTCAAGTCTGACAATTCAGACTTTGCATCCCATGATTCCTGACTGCTCAGGATCATTCATTTGTCATTTACTTTTCCAAATCTGACAACCCAAACTTTACATCCCATGATCCCTGACAGCCCAGGATCATGTATTTGTCATTTACATTCTCAAGTCTGACAGCCCAGACTTTGCATTCATGATCCCTGACAGTCTAGAGTCATGCATTTGTCATTTACTTTTTCTAATCTGACAACCCAGACTTTGCATCCCATGATCCCTAACAGCCCACGGTCATGCATTTGTTTTTTACATTTCAAGTCTAACAGCCCAGACTTCGCATTCTATGATTCCTGACAGCCCAAGATCATGCATTTGTTATTTACATTTCTAAGGCTGGCAGCCCAGACCTTGCATTGTATTCCATGATTCCTGACAGGCCAAGATCATTTCTTTATATTTCCAAGTTTGGTAGCCCAAATTTTGCATTCATCAACCTTGGCAGCCCAAGGTCATGCATTTGTCCAACAGCCTGGTCAGCATCTGTTTATTTACGTTTCCCAGTTTGGCAGTCTAAATTTTGTATTCATCAACCTTGGTAGCCCAAGGTCATGCATTCGTTCAGCAACCTGAACGGCATATGTTTACTTATATTTTCGAGTTTGGCAACCCAAACATTGCATTTAACTTATTGATCAACCTTGGCAGCCCAAGGTCATGCATTTGTCCAGCAGCCTGGTCGGCATCTGTTTATTTACGTTTCCCAGTTTGGCAGCCTAAATTTTGCATTCATCAACCTTGGTAGCCCAAGGTCATGCATTCGTTCAGCAACCTGAACGGCATATGTTTACTTATATTTTCGAGTCTGGCAACCCAAACATTGCATTTAACTTATTGATACTTATTTTGTTTAGCAACCTGAATTCATTTCTTGTCTTTTAGTTTAAGCACTTTATTTTGTCTTACAGTCTTTTAGCAATCTATGTTATCTTTGCTTAGCAATTCGAATGTTGCATTTCTTTCTTTTAATCACAAGATTGAACTCTTGTGTTACCATTTGCAATTGTGTTTTGCATCCACCATTCACTTACATTTGAACTACGTTTGACCTGATTCCCTTCACTGGGATACGTAAGCAGCTCCTAGAGAGCTTGGTCGCTTGTTTATATATGTATTCTCTAGTCATTAATTACAGCTCATCACATTTATGCGCTATGCATGATTAGATGTTTTGTTTATAGCAATGTCTGTTTTCACATTTTGGTGAGTCAAAATTTGGTGTTGTCTATGTCTTTGTCTGAAATTTCTACAAGATTCCCGACAAAGAGGGGCAAACTGTAGACACCAAATTTTGACACACCATTTACTTATCAAATATTGGGGAGGTGTTTATATTTTTGGGGTCAAATTTTAATTTTTTTTGCAATAATCTTAGAGGTCAAATAGTAATTTTTATCTGTAAATACTTTTTTATTATTTTTGGGGGGTTTAAATTCACATTTTAACTTTCATACATATTTTTTATTGTTTATGATTTTTCTAGATTTAATTGGTATTTTTTATATATTTTACCAGCACAATGGCAAAATAGTAATTTTGCCTCACGAACACCATTTTAGTTTATTTTTAGTTCCAAATTTATTTTTCTAATTTTTTAAGCATGTTTCTACATTTTTTTCATTTTTCAGAAATAATAGCTATTTTTCTGTAAATTTTCATTGTCTAAGGGAAAAATCGTTATTTTACAAATTAAATTCTTTTTTTATCAATTTTTGAGTCATAAATGTATTTTCCAGTGTTTTAAACTCATTTTTAATTTTTGATAATTTTTTGAGGTAAATAGCTATTTTTTTGTAAATTTTCATTGTCCAACGGCAAAATCGTCATTTTACAGTTTAAATTCATTTTTTATCAAATTTTGAGTGAAAAAGGCATTTCTAATGTTTTAAATTTACTTTTAATTTTTGATAATTTTTTTAGGGTAATATCTATTTTTTGTGTATTTTCGTTTTCCAGGGGCAAAATCGTCATTTTACACCCCGAGCGCGTTTTTATCAGTTTTGAGCTCTAGTTTTTATTTGTGAAATCTACTTTGAATTCTTTTTGAAAATTTTAGAGATTGTTGTCATTTCTTTGTATTAATTTTTAATTTTGGAGTTTAAAAAATATTTGTTTAAATAAAATTAGTATTTTTTACTTGTGGCATTTTCGTTATTTTATAGCATTCTTGGTCAACAAGACAAGTAGCTTATAAATACCCCTTTTAATCAGCAAAAAAAGAATGAAAAGTCAAGAAACCCTAAAAACATATTTTGATTTTACCTTAAAAGATCAAACACACACACATATACACACCAAAAATACATACATAACTTCTGCCGTCTCCTTCAAGGTGTAGTAGCCCCACCTTACCCAGAGGCGCACCAAAGGGTTTAGCGGACTGCCTGCCTAGCTCTCGCTAGGACTCAAACACGCACTCGATCGATACGTACATACATACTTAATGTAAAATAAAACACATTTATATAATTTACTTGAAAGTACATGTGTCAATAACAAGTTTTACACATTAAAATTTACATAGTATGTACAAGAATAGCCTAAACAAGTGGCTAACAAAATACACAAAACAAAACATGTACAACGTCCAAAAGCAGCTTTTACCCATCTTTAATATTTTGGAAAACCTAGTAAAAGAAAACAAATGAACGGGATAAGCTATAATAGCCCAGTGAGTGCTCAAGACATGCGGCATACCAATAACAAATAAACTTTTAAAAATAATAATTAACAATTTCAATAGATAATGAGCAAGCAAAGTGAGGTATCATATAATCAATGGCGGATACGGCTCACTACGGGAGCAAGCTCAACTGCAGGAGTATCAATCACGATCAAGATAACAAGGATATCGGGACCGAGGTAAAAGCTCAGGTCCGAGATACTTGAAAAATTCAATCCAGAGTTACCCTCTTAGAGGAATGAAACTCATATAGGAAAGAATATCACGCACCTACAACCCCAACACCTTATATCACCCCCAACACGCCAGGTTGACTAACCGAGGAATAACGGTGAAGTTAGCCCCGGAAGTCCAAGATCAAGTATAAAATTTAATCATGAGTTAGCCTTTTCCAAGACTTAGCTCAGATATAAAAATTAACACGCACCGAATAACGCCCATCACCTTATATCTCTCCCATACTCAACCACGGAAGTCACATGCACAAATAACACGTTGGATAGTGAAAGCATGTAACACATTGCAGAATAGATACGATAAAGTACACATCTTTCCTCAAGTAGCACATTTTATTAGATAATTATGTCAAGTATACCTCTCATCTCAAGCATCAAAATAACAATGTCAAGTATTACATGGCATTTCATGCATCATGCACACATAAGAACACTCACTTGAAATGTCTAAGAAAAGATTTCGCGGTAAGATTGAGTCTCACTTCCGGATCCTGAAATTCATGAGAAATTATCGTATAAAAATCCTGACTAAAATCTAAGAAATTTCATAAGGAAATTCAAGAAATACCCCAAGTCTTTCTAAGGTTTAATTTCTAGGGTTTTGGAGCTTAGGGTTTTACCTTAGGGTTTAGGGTTTTCAAAATTAAGGTTTTCTAACTTTCTAGGGTTTTGCTCGGAAAGGTTTAATTCACTAATAGCTAATCTACAAAAATTTCTGCACACTTAAATCACTAAATTACAGCTTATAAAGTCTTAAATCATAGCCTAATCACTTTTATTTCCTAGGTTTTACCGAAATTTCGGCAGCACTTCCCCTATAATCGGACTAACCCAAAAAAATTTTTAACCTGCAAGAAAACGTCCAACAACCCAATCTTAAGCAGTTCTACTAATCTCACATCAAACTCACTTCAATTCCATTCAAATTTATCACAAAAATGCATAAACTACTCCAAGTTCTTCAAGCAAATAAAACCTAGATCATGCCATTTCAAGTTTAATTTACTATCTACAAGGCATACTAGTTCACAAGCTTCACATTCATGGAATAAAACTCCATTTTTCATGGCCAAAATCAATCATACTTAACCATAAAAACATAACTTAAGAGCTAAAAAACTATGATCTTTCACTTGAAATTAGAAGAGAAATTCATGGAAAATACCTCTAGGTAGACAAGATTGTTGCTTAGGAGGAAGTTCCACTCAATTTCTATGGTTGAAAAATGAGTAAATGGAAGTAAAAGCTTCAAGAAAAATGAAAGAAAATGGAGAGAAAAGGGAGAAAGAGCAGCCGGCCAAGAAGAAGAAAGAAAAGAGAGAAAATTGGCTAAGTAAAGAAGAAAAGAAATGGAAAAAAATTGGGAAAAAAATTGACCAATCAAAGCAAGACAAAAACAAAGTAAATCTTGACTTTCTCTGCATGGAAGACTACACTTGGCAATGGTTAATTAGAAGGGATTTTTATTATTTATCCTATAATTAGTCTTGCAAGATATCCTAAGTACAACTCCTAAGGAAAAAAGTACAACATGCTCATTCTCTATTTTTTTTTTCCACAAATTCGGCCACCTTTTTTTTTTTTTTTTTTCCTAATGAACATAATACAAAATAAATGGTTTTGGCATGAATTTCTAGGGTATTACATCCTCCCCCCCTTAAAAGAATTTCGTCCTAGAAATTCTATCTAAATTATCGAATAGCTTGGCGAGACTGTAGAAAGCAAGAATCGTACCTTCAAGGCCTTCTGACGATTCCTGGGCATCACGCTTATCTAGAGCATAGACTCGAGCTGGTACTCTTCGCTTGTTTTTACTTTCTTTGGCTTTGTGAAGATCCTGGTTTCCCGACTGAGCTATATACTGTCCACTGGTCGTCTGTCTTGGGCAATACCTCAATTGATGATCGGCACTACCGCAAAGTAAACATTTATGGCTTTTCCTCCAGCAATTTTCTTCGGTATGATTGCTTTTACCACAATATCCGCAAGTAACTTGAATTGCCGAAGATTGAGTTTCTTTCAAAGTGTCCTCCCTGCGTTCATTTCCTAGCATAGCTCTGTCCATCGGAGCTCCTCTTGTCCTTCCAAATTGGGCATCTTGGCCAATTCTCACTCCTCCAACTCCCCTTCCCATCTTATGGGCTGGAGTACTTTCGGGTGACGGGCGAGAATCACTAGCATTTCCACGTTTCTTTGCTTGAAAAGTCCGAACCAAAGATTTGGTCTCCTCCACCTGCTGTGCTTTCTCCACCGCAGCCTCATAAGTTTCCATAGTAGCAGCGGCAAGGGCCTCTTGAATCTCCAAATTTAACCCTTGGATGAACCGTCTTCTCCTCCGTCTGTCCGTGGCTACTAGCTCAGGTGCGTATCGTGACAATTTGGTAAATTGGGCTTCATATTCCGCCACACTCATCAGTCCTTGTCTCAACCTCAAAAATTCATCCTCCCGCTTCTCTTGTACTTGGGCAGGAATATATTTTTCTTTGAACTCCCGGATGAAATTGACCCAAGTTCTTGGGGTCTGGTAACGTTCTCACTTAGTATTTATCAAATTCCACTAGGGTGTTGTAGCACCTTCCAGTTGAAATATAGCAAAAGTCGCCTGCCTTTCATTGGTGTATCTTAAGGTGGCGAAAATTTTCTCGATGTCTTCCAACCATTTCTCGGCAATATCCGGGTTTGGGCTGCCATTGAACTTGGGAGGGTTAAATTTTTGGAATCTCTCTAAAGCGACATCATCTCCTACTATTGGATTCATATGAGGGTTACCAACTTCCGCTCCAGGGTTTTGCCGATTCCCCAGCTGGGTCAAAGCATCGGTCATACGGTTTAACACAGCGATCATTGGGTCAGCCCCAGGGTTTGCGTTTTTGCCCGATGGGTTGCCCTCCTCGCAATCTTGTCGACGAGGTCGACCTCTTCCTCTACTTGCCATCACTTAATGTTCTAAAATTAATATTAACTAGTTATTTCAAGATTCATGTAATAATTAACGAAGCGTATAAAATGCACTACTTAATGAATAAGACAAAGAAAGCAAATATCATGTCAAATAAAGTCACATATATATATATATATATATATACATGTCATTCAATTTATACATGTCAAAAGTCTCACGTAGAGAACATAGCATGATATACATAGATCCAAAAGTTTTACATGCCAAAATATATCACAACTACAAGCATAACAAAATAAATACAAACTTCGTACATACTCCTGTCTAAGGATCTATGCTAACTGTACAGATCCAACAGGGCTCATATCAATGAGCTCCTAGCCAAAAACTAAAACCCTAGTCTAGTTCCCTACGGAACTAGCAGAATCCTCCGATGACTCCTCCTCAGGACCCTTCCCGATCTCCGGGGATGCAGGCACTACCGGTCTAGGTCTAGCAGGAATCTCCTCCTCACCTCGTGCCTCTCCCACCACGCGCTCAAGGGTATGCGTGCACTCATGAAGGACCTGACCTAAACCATCCTGGACATGCCCAGCTATACGAGTCAATCGCTCACGAGATCTCCGGAGCTGCTGAGTCAACGCTAAAGTCCTTTGTCTCTCTCTCATAAGCTTCTCCTCCAGCTCTCCGATCTGGTGAGCCTGGTGGCCCACCTCGTCTCTCAAACTGCAAACGCTCGCCTGGGCAACAGCTGACGTGCAAGCGAAACTCCTATTCTCCTCGATTAGTGGGACTACCACATAATCGAGATAGGAGTACAACCTCCAGCATCCACAAGGTGGTCGGATCCGACGGGTAGGTGAGAAGCACAAATAAGGATGTCCCAGCTGATGACGATAGCGAGCTACGGGCCTACATCTCGGTCCCTGATACCTCGAGGGTATCACCGTCAAGTCTCGTACCTCGGACGCCTCACCTCGACCCTCGTCCGTCATACCTACATATTTAAATAATAAATCGATTAGGTCTATCCCAAAAGTACTTAATAATAATTAATACTTAAATATTACACTCAAATATCAAGTTTAAAAGTAACCTAAACCCATGCTCAAGCATATCCATAATAGCGTCTGGGTGCGAAAATTTGGATCTTATCTCACACACTCAGGGTGATCAGGCCCAAGAGTAACCGACTCGACCCAAATTTCCTACTCGACACCCAAGCAAGTCTAGCACTAGCGATAGGATTCAATCCTAAGCTCTGATACCACCTGTAGCAACCCCACCTTACCCAGAGGGGCACCAAAGGGCTTAGCGAACTGCCTGTCTAGCTCTCGCTAGGACTCAAACACGCACTCGATCGATACGTACATATATACTTAATGTAAAATAAAACACATTTATATAATTTACTTGAAAGTACATGTGTCAATAACAGGTTTTACACACTAAAATTTACATAGTATGTACAAGAATAGCCTAAACAAGTGGCTAACAAAATATACAAAACAAAACATGTACAACGTCCAAAAGCAGCTTTTACCCATCTTTAATATTTTGGAAAACCTGGTTAAAGAAAACAAATGAACGGGATGAGCTATAATAGCCCAGTGAGTGCTCAAGACATGCGGCATACCAATAACAAATAAACTTTTAAAAATAATAATTAACAATTTCAATAGATAATGAACAAGCAAAGTGAGGTATCATATAATCAATGGCAGATACGGCTCACTACGGGAGCAAGCTCAACTGCAGCAATATCAATCACGATCAAGATAGCAAGGATATCGGGACCGAGGTAAAAGCTCAGGTCCGAGATACTTGAAAATTTCAATCCAGAATTACCCTCTTAGAGGAATGAAACTCATAGAGGAAAGAATATCATGTACCTATAACCCCAACACCTTATATCACCCCCCAACACGCCAGGTTGACTAACCGAGGAATAACGGTGAAGTTAGCCCTGGAAGTCCAAGATCAAGTATAAAATTTAATCATGAGTTAGCCTTTTCTAGGACTTTACTCAGATATAAAAATTAACACGCACCGAATAACGCCCATCACATTATGTCTCTCCCATACTCAACCACGGAAGTCACATGCACAAATAACACGTTGGATAGTGAAAGCATGTAACACATTGCGGAATAGATGCGATAAAGTACACATCTTTTCTCAAGTAGCACATTTTATTAGATAATTATGTCAAGTATGTAACACCCTAGAAATGCACTTACAAAAGACATTTTTCTTATTTAGGGTTAAGTGTTAATCCTTGATTTATTAGTTGGGAGATTTCTTGAGTTAATTAGGTTAATTAACTAAGATTTTCATTATTGAGCAAGGACACCCAAGTACTAAATTTAGAATAATTCTACTTGACCATTTAATTTATATTAGTGTTTAAATTTTGCTTAATTTATTCTACTATTTTCTAGTCTTTTGACTACTTGAATTTTAGCTCAATTTTACTCAAAAACTTCACTCATTTTCTTGCTTTATTTTCTTTTCCCTTGGCTGAAATTTTTCTCTTTCTTTTCTTTTTCTCTTGGCCGAAAATTCTTCTCTCTTCTTTTTTCTTTTTGGCCGAAATTCTTTTTCTTTTTCTTTCCCTTTAGGGCCGGATCTCTCTCTCCCTATTTTACTCTCCTTTTGCTTTAATAATTTGTGTCTTAATATTGCTAGTATTAGGTGATAAGAAGTTAATGAGTTCTACCAATCAAATTAATCCAAGTTAGCTACTCTTGCATTAAAAGACTACCTTTTTACTTTATTCTTGTTAGGTTTTAATTGGTTAATCTTTTTCCCACCTTTTCTTTATTTCTTTTCCATTTTTTCTAGCCTATTTCTTTCTCTTTCTTCTCCCTCTTGGCCGGCCATCTCCTTTCTCTTCTTCTCTCATTTTGCTCTCAACTTCTTGAAGTTTTATCTCTAAAGTTTGGGCAAATCCACCATACGAAGTGAGCTTCTATCCTTTCTAAGCAAAGTTCTAAACATATCTAAGGTATTTACCATGAACTTTTCCTATTAATTTCAAGTTTTAATTAGTTTTATTTGCAAGCTTAACCCTAGATTCTTGTTACTACTACTTGGAGAACTTAGCTAGAATTGGAGATTTACTTGCTAGATAAAGTGTTCTTGGGTTAGATAGACTAGTATATGGCCTTTAAACCTTGAAATTTCATGTGTTATATGTTATTTGGTTGAAGATTCTTGGAGTAGAATTCTTGGAATTTAGTGGAATTTTGATTGAATTTGAACTTGAGTTGAATATAAAAGTTGTGGAACTTGTTGAATTGGGTTGGATTGTTGAATTTTCGTGCAGGAAAAAAATTTGGGTTAGTCCGATTTAAGGGGAAATGCTGCCGAAATTTTTGTAGAATTAAAAGAAGAAAAATTGACAAGTGAGATTTTAAGTCTAGAATGTGTTCAATTGAGGGAAATTGAAGTGCAGGAATTTTTAGAAATGATCTAGTGATAGATTAACTTTCTTAGGATAAGTAAACCCTAAACCCTAGAAACCCTAAAACCAAAACCCTAGAAATAAGTGGGGTATTTTCTTGAATTTTTCTTACTAAATTTACTAGGGTTTTAATTGAGTTTTCATTTTATTATTTCTTTTAAATTTTAGGGTCCGAAAACGCATCATGACCATTTTACGAGATATTTTCTTAGGCATTCCAGGTGAGTGTCTCTATGTGCGCATGATGCATGAAATGTTATATTTCACTTGTAAATATTATGTTATGCTTGCAAATATTATGTGATAAAATGTGCTACTTGAGTAAAGATGTGTACTTTATCGCATCTATTCCGTAATGTGTTATATGCTTTCACTATTCAACGTGTTATTTGTGCGTGAGACTTCCGTGACTAACTTTACCGTTACTTCACGAATAGTCAACCCGGACAGGCTTGGGAGGTTATAAGGTACTGGGTGTTTTAGGCCGTGATGTTCTTTCCATTTTGAGTTGTGAATCCTCAAAGAAGCCAACTCCGGATTGAACTTTATTGCATGTTGGCCCTCCAAGGTTGAGATTACTCCCTGGATGTGGTAGCTTGTACGGAGGTTATAAGGTGAATGGTGGTTAGGGTTTGCGTGATAAATCTGGCATGTTCTTTGACAAAGACCTGAGCTATTGTCTTGGTCCAAATGTCAGGGTTACATGATCAGTACTTGCTTTTCCTGCGGTTGAGCTTTCTCCCGTAGCTGAGCCTTGTATCCGCCCTTGACTACATGTTAAACTAAATTGTTCATATCTTGTTTATTTAATTTCTCGATTATTTTATTTTCTAAAATAATGAGTTCTTGATATGGTTGCATGACTTAGACATTCACTAGGCTATTGTAGCTCATTCCTTTTATTTGTTTTCCTTTACTCAGGTTCCCTGAAAAATTAAAGCTGGACTAACTGGTTTTTGATTATTATAGATGTTTTAGTTATTGTAATAGCCAAACTGTGTTAGGCTATCTTTGTGAAAATAATGTATATTATGACATGTAAACTTTTGATGTGACTTGTACCTTTAAGTTAAATAATATGAGTGTATTTTATTTTATTCCATTTTATTATATTTTATTTTACTTTATTTTAAGTTAAGTACGCTCGAACGTTTGCGTGAGTGCGTGCTTCGAGACCTAGCGAGAGCTAGGCAGGCAGTCCGCTAAGCCCTTTGGTGTGTCTCTGGGTAAGGTGGGGTTGTCATAGTTGGTATCAGAGCTTAGGATTGAATCCTGTCTCTAGTGCTAGTCTTGTTTGGGGTGTCGGGTAGGAAATTTGGGTTGAGTCGGTTACGCTTGGGCCTGATCAACTTGAGTGTGAGAGATAAGATCTGAATTTCCGCACCTAGGCACTATTGTGTATATGCTTGAGAATGTGTTTAGGTTATTTTTAAGCTTGATATTTGAGTGTAATATTTAAGTATTATTTATTATTAAGTATTTTTGGGATAGACGCAAGAATCGACATTGGTTAAATGAAGACTCCTGATTACTCAACAATTTACTTACTCAAATTTGCAATGCATTACTCATAATTCAAGTACTGTTTGACGCAAAAATCGACATTTTAGATGAAGACTTCCGGTTACTAAGTACAAGAACCATTGGAGTAGAAAACCCGCATCATTTTTTCTCTTTTTTTTTCTTTTTTTTCTTTTTTTTTGTAGTATAAAAATCCCTCATAACAGATGTCACATCACATATTACATGAATGCACTAATTGACCATAATCAATATTTAACATGTGAAATCGAGTAAAGTAGAGAAACTTTCATCAAACCACAAAATTTAGACATAATTTCAACCACTTTACAAAATATACTTTTTATAAGAACAAAACTCCAAACCACATAATAATTATTTCTTAGTACTTGGAGAAAGCATTTGCCAAAGTACATAAAGTAATTTCAAAAAGCAGGGGAATTAGACAAAAATCAAGGTTGCAAGCCATAATTCACAAACGTGTGACATCCCTTTCTTGACCTCACAATAATTTATACAACACATTCCAAATGTGAATAAGAAATTGTGGACATGAAGCAACAAAACTCCCCTTGTAAATCGGTCAAAGTCATATCCCTTGCACGTTTATTCCTTTCGTTGTGCTTGAATTCTCCAAATATTCATCCAAACTTAGCTTGACATTTTGTAGATCTTCAAAGAAAAAGTGCATTTTGACTTAACTCCCTGACCGATGTCTTGGTGTCAATGCTCGGGATTTCTACCTCTTCCAAGATTAGTTTGGATTTTCCTTTCGTACCATTCGGAATTCTTAACACAAAGTCCAAATTCCTTTTTGGTATCACTCTAGCTCCTCATTAACAGCTTGTGTTATTTCGGAATCCGAAGAGATATTGAAGTGGCAATTATCAGCTTCAAATAAGATGACATCCGAAGACCATGAGCACTTATTTTCACCCTCAAAAGATACAAGAAAAATAGTTTTCTTTTCATTCAATTTGAGCTTACACTCAGTCATCAAAAGAGAAACTTTACAATGACACAAACCTAATATTAGGCTTTGAGAAAAATGTGACGTATTTCGAAGTCTCATCAAAGAATCATTTGCTCAATATAATAAAAGATTTGAAGAAAATTTTTTCAAAAGCTAAATACAAAAATAAAGGGAAAATCAAATGTCATAAACAAATTTGAGAAAGCAACTTATTTGACACCTCATTTGAGAAGAAATATTTGAATACAAGGCAATCTTAAATTTACAGAAGGAGTGCAATTATTAGCACCCAAATTGTTTCTATTATTGTTACAATTGTCCAGCTATGAAATACATTTTCATTTATCACATTGCTTATTCTAACCAAACTCACCTATCTAGTTCCTAAGCACTATCAAGTCTAACAAAATCAGTCGTCCATGACCTTTCGAATAATTCGAAAGAACACTCATGTTTTTCATGTCCTTATGGGTCTCAAGTATGTGACGGTTTATTTAGAATTGGACCATAATCTAAAATACTCGAACCTAAGACCAAATATGTATCAGATGTCCTTCTTATTTTTACCGCCTCCGTTAAAGGACCTGTAAAAAGGAAAAAATTAAAATTAGTATAAATAAAAATAAAAACGGATGCATGTCCTAGAGGGAGCCCTTATCATGCCAAGGGTAGGCCTAGCATGAAATGCAATTCATTAGAGTGAGAGCTCCCCCCTTTTTAATCGTAGAGGTGCCAGATCCGCCGGGAATAGATGTCTTTATTATGCTCGTACTACCTTACCTAGGGTCTCAACCTAAAGGATTTACCGAAAATATAAACATGCATGTCTTTTAGGGTTACGTACCCAAGACAAAAGGATGGCTTTCCTATCATGGGATTCTCGAAATGGCGTTCCCTCTAGGGTTTATGCATGATGCCAGTTTATTAAAGCAAGTTAAAATAGGCGAAAATGTCAAATTTGAGAAAATGATGTGGAATTTCTTTGAGAAAGATGGATCATGAACTGTACAAAAGAAATTATTGACTCCAAATCCATTTGTTTGAAAAATAGAGTCACAAGAGGCTGTGGAACACAACATTGAAAGAAGGTCAAAAATCGTGACTTTATCTAGAAATATACAAGTCAAAATGCCAGTTTATTAAAATAAAATTAATTATGTGTTAAAGTCTCATTTTGTATCATGTGGGATGGGAGGGTGGGGGATACATCAAAAATGACATATTAATTCTTTGAAAAATGGGTAAATGCAAACTGTGCCAAAATTTGACCACTTGGGTGCATTTATTGACTCTAAGAAAATTTAATTCGGATAAAACTGACAAGTACAACATGGATGGGTAAATTTGAAAAGGGTTTAAAAATAAAATTCTTATTCTAAATATACAAGTTAAAATATCAAATTTTTCGAGATTTTACAAAAATTACAATGATTGGATCCTTGGGGTGCTTTATGTATAACAAAAATGCAATTTATAAAATTTTTATGAAAATTTCATTTCCACCTTTTTCGAAGAAATTAAAGGTAAGACAAAAAATTTAAACGTGCCGATAATGGGTTGATTTCCTACGAGAGCACCATGCAAGGGCTCTTTATTCTATGGTTGTGAATGCAATTAAAAAGGAAAGAAATTGCGTTAGTTTATTCAACAAATATCACATAACACATTGGCAAAAACAAATAATACACAGTAAAACGGGGAAAAGAAAGGGGGTGGATCCCCTCCTCTCGTGCCTGATGTACCTGATAGGGTAAGGCTGACTCTACCCTAGGTTATTCTACATGGATGCATGAGGTTGGGCTTACTAATGCATCTAGACTCAATAAGTGATATCCGTTTCGCTACACTACGGATACTTAGGCAAGTGCACCTATCGTTTCCAGTAGTATAGTGTACAGGAGTACCAAGTGTCGTATCCCACAGGGACTATGTGAGTACTAGTACTAACTTCTTTCTATTATTTAACCTCACAAAGTGAATGACGAATTAAATGAAAATACAAATTAGCTAAAACTAATTATCTAACTAAATGACAATATAGAATTTAGTAGAGAGAATGGACAAAAGTAGAGGTGAATTTAGATGAAGAATTCCCCTAAACCAACATGCCAAGACTCTAACTTGATTAACGATTAACCCAATTGCTTAGACCCTAGAATCCCTAATGTGAATTATATCCTTTCTCAAGTGAAACAATTCCTACCTTCTCGGTTGATTAATTGGAATCTCTTCTCAATTAAAACCCCTAAAAGATGCAATTTCTAATCAATGGGACTCTATTTGTGGTTGAGCTTTAATCCTAAAACTCAACTTAGGAAGAACTCATGTAATCCTATCTCTAGCAATTCATTCAAGTTCTCTCTATTCATAAATTGATCTAATCATATGTGCAATCTCTCGATATACCCATACAAAATCAATACTTGAATTGAAGGATGCATGCAAATCCCAATCCAAAACACAAATAAACTCATGAATAAATCTAAGAACAAAGTGGGTCTTTCATTAAGCCAAGAATAAAATTATAGACATAAGAATTTAGGGTTCATCCCATCTAAATCATAAACTCAATTCATAATTACAAGAATAAAATTAACAAAAGACAAGAAAGAAAGAGAAAGCTCATTCTCATGCAGCCCCCTTGAATCCTCCCTTGCATCTTGATAAAATCTTCTTGCTTTCACCATTGAAGCCCTTGAGTTGTCCCTCTACTCTTGCTTTCTCCTCCCTACATCACTCTAGATGTGCCAAATGTGTGTTTTTGAGGTGTCTACGGCGTGTGTGTGTTTTCTCCCGAGTTAGGGTTCTCCCCCTCGTCAAATGGCCAGTTTAGCTGCTAAATACGCTGCAGATTCTGTGAAGAAACCGCGGCATAAACCGCGCGCGGGTTGTCGTGCGGTTTGTTCACTTAATTTCTGAATGGAAACCGCAGCACAAATCGCGCGTGGGTTGTCGTGCGGTTTGTCTACGTCAGATTTGACCTCCAAGACAGCCGAATTAGCTTTTCCTTAAAACATAAAAGTTGTAGCCCCTTGAGATAGCTTTCCAAAACATCAAAAATCATGTCATTTAGAGCTCTGTAGCCAGAGATGTACTCAAAATACTAAGAACTGGTCGGAACAGCCTCATAGTGCAAATGTGCTTCAGTAACTTGGGATTTTGACCATTGAAACATGAGAACTAGACTTTGATGCCTTCGTATGAATTGTAAAAAATTGTTTTAGCTTCAAAATACTTCAAGATTCATCCCAATCCAATGTCTCTAGCTCTAGATATGACCAAAACACTGAAATATATCCAAGCTGCCAAACTGTTTCCATTCCAATTCTTCTTCGCCTATTTTTTCATTGCAATCCAATCAATTGAAATCGAGTTGAAGCTATCAAAACCCTACAAAATGGCGTAAAAACACTTTTAAATCATACATTTACACAATTTGGCATTAAAATCATAAAAGAGAAGAAATAGCTAAGAAATAGAGAAAAACTCATGGAAAACCCTAAAAACCTAACCTAAAAAAACTAGTTCACCTTAGCACTTATCAATAAGGCTGTCGGTTCTCAAGCCTTCAGACCTAAGGGTAAGGGTCATCAATCCCAAAGCCCTTGGTCGGTGGCTCGAGTGATCCCCTAGACACTGCTACGCGCACGTCGGGCCACGACCACATGTCCAAGCGAATCGATTTTTAAAGCCCAAATCTCTAGACTTGTGGAATCAAGCCAAGAGTTTGGGTGATCTCTTAAACAATGTTCCGTGCACGTCGTGCCACGGTCACATGCCCAAGTGGATCAAGCCTGCGATACGGCTTACGGCTCCCGAACCTTCAGACTTAGGGACCCAAAAGTAACAAATCCATCAATTCCAAGGGTCCCGGTCGGTGGTTCGAGTGATCCCCTAGACACTGCTACATGCACGAATGCGATGGCCGCATGTCTAGGCAGATCGATCCTAGTCTTAAAGGGATGGGTGGGTGGCAACCACCAAAAAGAGAAAAAGGGTTAAAATAGTCGTATGCACGTATGATGTGCTCCTTGTGAGAGGAGGGAATGATAAAGCGTGGGCTCTAAGGATGATTGACCCCCTCCCAAATGCAAACGCGGTCGAATAAAGCAAAAGTAAATAAATCATACATACATCACATAAGTAGCCGAGAGACGAGAAGTGTGTAAGATGCAAAAGAAAAACCTAAAAACTTAAAAAGAAAAATGCAATCCTAACATCCAATTGCGATAAAATGAAAGGGTTAGAAAAGGAAGCAAATGACTAAACTTAGTGCTCGGACTCACTAGTGATCCCCAGTGGAGTCGCCAGCTGTCGCGCCCCATTTTTCGAAAAGGAAAATAGATAGGTGTGAGTGAGGTGTGTGGGAGTGAGGATCGAGAGGTGAGTGCTAGTGTAGTGAGGGTTGTGTGTGTGATGTGTGTGTATGGTGATTGTGTGTGTGTTTGAAGGTGTTTGCAGGGGTGTGTATGTTTGTTTGCAGGGTGTGTATGTGATTTTCTGTGGGATGCCGGTGTGTGCGATGGTGTCTGGTGAGGAAAAATAGTGCAGGTTGAGTGAATTGTGTGAAGTGCCGAGAGGAAGAGAAAAAGGGTGAGCTGCAGGTGTGTGTCTGTTTTTGTTTGTTTGGTCAAGAGAGAAGAATGGGAAGGAGAGGGAGAGTGAAATGTAAGTGTAGTGTGTGATGTCTGTGGATGGCTGTGAGTGCAGATGAGTGTGTAAAAAAATGGTCCAAACAAATTGAATAAAAAATCCCTAAAAATCTGGTTGCAAGTGAGGGATGATTGATGTGATTAGGCATAGAGTTTGGTGGGTTAAGTAGAATTGGAGGCATGGCTGCCATCAGCCATGGCAGGAAGCAAACAGCAGCAGCAACGCTGCTGCTGCTGTTCATCATCATTTTTTTTTAAGAAGAAAACAAAGAAAAATGAAAAAATAAAAAAAATAAAAATAAAATAACATAAAAATTACTTAAACTCTTTTAAAATTATACATTAAAAACTGAAACACAACATTATAAGAAAGAAAAAGAAAAATTCAGTGTAACAAATTAAAAGTTAGTTCTACGTTAAAAAAAATATAATTTAAAATAAATAACAAATGGTCTTTAAAATAAATAAATAAATAAATTATGAAAATTTTCTTTACATAAAATTTATAAAATGCACACACACATAATTCTCATAAAGAAAAATTTTAAATAAAAAAAGTGCATTGAAAAACGTGACCTAAATATCGCAAAATTATAAAATTTATGAAAATTAATAAATGACATCACAAAAATCTTACACAACATATATTATCACATAAAGCGCGTATAGTATAATTTTCACTCAAAAATTTTAAGATTAACGCATTCTTGGAAAACGTGCCCTTAATAGACAAAAAAAGACAAAAAATAAATAAATACTAAATGACTTCTAAAAATCATGTAATTTTTACAGAAAATTTATAA
Organism: Mitragyna speciosa; assembly: GCA_024721245.1. Lineage (NCBI taxonomy): Eukaryota > Viridiplantae > Streptophyta > Magnoliopsida > Gentianales > Rubiaceae > Mitragyna > Mitragyna speciosa. Next base: position 20,177,270 of record CM045564.1, on the reverse strand, counting down.
ATATACAAAATACATATATGAAATTTTTCACTTAAAAATTCTTGTAAAAAAGAGTGCATTGAAAAACGTGCCATTAAGTTAAAAATACTAGAATTTTAAATAAATAATAAATGACTCCTAAAAATCATTAAAATTATAAATAATGATAAAAATAGTAAAATTGTATATTTAGGAGATAAAATAAAATAAAATAATATTTACATGGTAAAATTACCATTTTGCCCATGATGTGACAAATTAGACGTAATATACACAAAAATTATAATTGGCCCCTGAAAATCACAATACCCCCTAAATAAAGTAATACGCATATTTTTATAAAAGGTGCGTCAAAATTTGGTGTCTACAAATCTCGGGGGGCAAAATAGTAATTTTTATCTGTAAATATTTTTTTCATTAGTTTTGGGAGTTTTAAATTCACATTTCACTTTCATATGTATTTTTTTAATTTTTTGTGATTTTTCTATATTTAATTGGTATTCTTTATATTTTTACTAGTACAATGGCAAAATGGTAATTTCACCTCGCGAGTACCATTTTAGCTCATTTTTAGTTCCAAATTCATTTTTCTAATTCTTTAAGCATGTTTCTAAATTTTTTTGATTTTTTCAGAGATGATTACTATTTTTTTTTGTGAATTTTCATTGCCCAAGGGCAAAATTGTTATTTTACAAATTAAATTCATTTTCACCAATTTTGAGTAAAAAATGCATTTTCTAGTGTTTTAAGCTTATTTGTAATTTTTGATAATTTTTTCAAAAACGATTACTATTTTTTCTATGAATTTTCATTGCCCAAAGGGCAAAATCGTCATTTTACAGCTTAAATTCATTTTTTGTCAAATTTTGAGTCAAAAGGCATTTTCTAATGTTTTAAGCTTATTTTTAATTTTTTGATAATTTTTTGAGGCTAATATCTATTTTTTTGTGTATTTTCATTGTTCAGGGGCAAAATCGTCATTTTACACTCCGAGCGCGTTTTTATCAATTTCGAACTCTATTTTTTATTTTGAAATCTACTATGATTTTTTTTAAATTTAGAGATTGTTGTCAGATTCTTTGTATTAATTTTTAAATTTTGGGGCTAAAAAATATTTTTTTAATAAAATTAGCATTTTTAATACCGGTGGCGTTTTCGTCATTTTATAGCATTCTTGGCCAACAAGACAAAGGGCCTATAAATACCCCTTTTAATCAGCAGAAAAAAAAAGGAGAAAAAATTTATAAACCCTACAAACACTTTACTTTTTGTGATTAAAGATCAAAGCACACACACTAAATCAAAAAATACACACACAATGAGCCGCCAATTCTAATTTTGGAGACTGTTCATCATCTTCAACTATCAATTACTGTTCATCATTTTTTCTTCCAAGATTTTTACTGTTCATCTGATCTTTCCATTCTTGCTGTTCATCTTCAGCTGGTCTGCAAGCTCCAAAAGGTAATCTATTACTTAATTTTCTCTTTGATTTTGACCCATTTTTTGTCAAATTTGATTAATTGTGATTGTTTTGTTTAGTTAGTCGACTGCTGAAATTTTTTTTTTCTTTCTGTGGTTCTTGTTTTCTGGGTTTTTTTTTTGGGTTTCTTTTACACGATTTTTGGGTTTGTTCTCTTCATATATTTCTGAGTCTTCATCATCTAATATTTCTCTCTCACCGTCTCTCTCCTCCCTCCACCACTGCCTCTCCACTCAACCCCATTTCCCACCGCCTGCTACAACCCCACTGCCATCCTCAATTCATCATCACCAAACCACCGTTGCAACACCAATCAGCCATTAATTTACCATTAGCTTGCAAACCATCATCTTGTAGCCTGCAAAACTAGTCATCATCCCTCTTCCACCTTACAAAGTCACCAGAAATAACCAGCAATCCCTCCTCCATTAGACCACTCACAGCAACCTTTCCCACCTACAGAAGTAGCACAAAACAACGCAAACAAATAGACTAATTCCAGTTCAACAGACACATCTCAATTCCCCACCAGCCTTTGATCCCGTCCAGAATCAACAGAAAAAACATCACAAAGACCTTTCAAATAGCCCCAATCTCACCACCACTAGCTATCTTTTCCAACTTGCAAAACAACTGGAATCAACCCCATTCTCCAACCAAGTCCTAAAACCGAATCACAGTCATAAGCACAGTCAATTCGTGACCTACCTAGAACAGCCCCAAACGAACAAATCCATTCCCACAGACAGACCCTTGCTCAGCCCACGATTGACACAGCCAGCCCTCCTTCTTCCTCCACTGTTTCCCACAACTATCAGCCACCAACGTTACAACCAGGACCCAAGTACCACACAATCAAACCTGCATCCCTCACTATCCCAAAACCATTAGACAACACAAGGATTTCAACTCCCTGCAACAAACAACAATCGCAGTAACACTACAGCCTCTCTCGCCTCCGCAGCATCATGATCAACACCACCTACCCGAATTACGCTGCCGTTTGACAACCTACACAAACAGTCACAACAAATCCACAAAAGCCCCAACCAATCTACCATGGTTCCATCTTCGTCTCCTCTTCGCACTAGTCCCAATTATAATTGTGACACCCTAGAAATCCACACGAAACTACCCTATTCATGTATGTCCACTAGTAGTATAAAATAATAATGATAAGGGTAGGAAAAAAAAAGAGAGAAAACCCTAAAATGTACTTAAAAGGAAAATTCTTTCATTTGAAATCTAGTATTAACCCTTGCTCTTTTAGTTGGAGGATTTCTTAAGTTCATTAGGTTAATTTACTAAGATTCTTTCCTTATTGAGTAGGACACCTAAGTATTAAACTTGGATTAATTTCATTAGCTCATTAGCTTATAATGGTGCTCCATTTTAACTAGCTTATTCTACTATTTTCTAGTTTTTGACTACTTAAGTTTTAGCTCAATTTTTCTCAAAAATTTTCACTTATTTACTTGCTTTATTTTCTTTTTCTTAGCTGAATTTTCTTCTCTCTTTTCCTTCTCTCTTGGCCAAAAATTCTTCTTTCTTTTTCTTTTCTTCCTTGGCTGAATTTTTCTCTTCTTTTCTCTCCCTCATGACCGGATTTCTTTCTCTTTATTTTCTTCTCTTTTTGCTTTAATATTTATGTCATAATATTACTAACTACTAGGTGAAAAGAGATATTTTTGTGTCACCAATTAAATTAAACCAAGTTTACAACTAATTCCTAAAAAGTCTAAACCCTAACTTGATTCTTGTAATGTTTTTATTGGTTATTCTTTCTCCCATCTTTTTCATTATTTCTTTTCTATTTTCCTAGCTTATTTCTTTCTATTTTCCATTTTACCTTGGCCGACCATTAGCTCTCTCTTTTTCTCTCATTTTGCTCTCAACTTCTTGAAGCTTTCATTCTAAATTTCAAGCAATTTCACCATAGAAATTTAGTTTTTCTTCTTCCTAAGCAACTTTCTAAGCTTGTTCAAGGTATCTACTATGAACTTTTCTTGTTAATTTCAAGTCTTATTTGGTCTTTTGTATAATTTTAATTCTAGAACCTTGTTATTACTACTTGAAGATTTATGCTTGAAATGAAGTCTTACTTGTTAGAGATAGTTTTTTCTTGGTTAGATTGAGTAGTAGATGACATTTAAACCTTGAAATTTCATGTGTTATATGTTGTTTGGTTGAAGATTCTTGGAGTAGAAATCTTGAAATTTAGTGGAATTTTGATTGAATTTGAGCTTGGATTGAACTAAGAAGTTGTAGAACTTGTTGAATTATGGGTTTGATGGTTGAAATCTTGATGGAAAAACAAGTTTGGAAGGCTGAAATTTAAGGGGAAATAATGTCAAAATTTTGCTAGAAAACCCTAACATGAAACCCTAGAATGAAAACCCTAAAATGAAACCCTAGAATGAAAACCCTAAAATGAAAACCCTAGGATGTAAACCCTAAACCCTAAACCCTAAAATTAAAAACCCTAGAATTTAGTGGGGTATTTCTTGAATTTTCTTACTAAGTTAATTAGGGTTTAAATCGAGTTTTCATTAGATTATTTCTTTCAAATTTCAGGACCCGAAAGCGAGACCCGACCTTTTTACAAAATATTCTCATAGGCATTCCAGGTGAGTGTCTTTATGTGTGCATGATGCATGTAATGTGCTATTTCCATTTTGTAAATATTATGCCATGACTGCAATTGCTATGTGATTAAATGTGCTACTTGAGGAAAGATGTGTACTTTATCGCATCTATTCCACAATGTGCTACTTATTTTCATGATTAAATGTGTACTTGTGTTTGCGACTACCGTGACTAACTTCACCGTTACTTCACGGATAGTCAACCCGGCTGCACGTGGGAGGTCATAAGGTGCTGGGTGTTTTAGGGCGTGAATGTTCTTTCCCTTAAGTTGTGAATCCTCAAAGAGGCCAACTTGGGATTGAACTTACTTGCTTGCTTGTTGACTCCTCCAAGGTTGAGATTACTCCCTGGATGGGGTAGCCCGTACGGAGGTTATAAGGTGAAGGGTGGTTAGGGTTCTTGCTTGATAATATTGACATGACCTTTGATAAAGACCTGAGCAATTATCTCGATCTTATTATCATGGTTACATGATCGATACTTGTTTCTCCTGCGGTTGAGCTTGCTCCCGTAGTTGAGTCTTATATCCGCTATTGACTACTTGTTTATTTATTTATGCATGTGCTAATTAAAAATCGTGTTAAATTATTTTATTTTCCTGAAATAATGGATTCTTGGCATGCCTGCATGACTTGGGCACTCACTGGGCTATTGTAGCTCATTCCTATTATTTGTTTTCCTTTACCAGGTTTTTTCTCAATATTAAAGCTGGAATTGGCAAGTTGACTGTAGTAGATATTTTGTTATTGTATTTTGAATAACCAAGTAGTTTGGTTACTATTGTAAATAATATGTACATTTTGGGCATGTAAACTTTTAGTACTCGGCATGTAAACTTTTAGTGACTTTTGTACTTTAAGCTGAATTTTTGGGAATGAATTCTATTTTGGGTTAACTGTGCGTGAATGTTCCGAGCGCGTGCTTGAGTGAGTCCTGGCGAGAGCTAGGCAGGCGGTCCGCTAAGCCCTTTGGTGCGCCTCTGGGTAAGGTGGGGCTGTCACAATAATCACCCCCAATCTGCAGCAAAACAAACAAATCACAGCAAAAATCCAGCTCCATCATCACCGATTTCAGTTTCAAACCCACCTACGTCTACTCTGTTTTAAAAAAGGGGAATCGATAAAGAAAAGAGAGATTCGATAGAGGAGAATAGAGATAAATTGAGGGATTGTTTCTTGAATAGAGAGAGAGACTGAGAGAAGAGAGACACCGAGAGAAGAGAGAGACCCAGAGAGAGAGAGAGACCGAAGGAAATTAGAGACGGAGAGAAGAGTGAGCCAAAGAGAGAGACCGAAAGAAGAGAGAGACTCAGAGAGAGAGACCGAAGGAAAACAATGAGAGAACAGAAGGATCGGGAAGAAAGAAAGAAGAAAAGGAAAAGAAAGAAGAAAAGAAAAAAAAAAGAGAAAGAAAAAAGAGAGACCGAAGAGAGGAGAGACCGAAGAGAGGAGAGACCGAAGAGAGAAGAGGCCGAAGAGGAAAATGAAGAGAGAGACAGAAGAGAGGGAAACCGAAGAGGGAAATGAAGAGAGAGATCAAAGAGAGGGAAATTGAAGAGGGGAGAGACCGAAGAGAGGAAAACCGAAGAGGGGAGAGCCCGAAGAGAGGAGAGATAGAAGGGAGAGGCCGAAGAGGGGAGAGCTCGAAGAGAGGAGACGTGACGCCCCAGAAATTCGTACCAAAACCATTTAATTCCTGTTATGTTTATTAGTAGAAAAAGAAAGAAAGGGCAAAATCAAAGTGCATTATAAGGAGATTTCTTTTACTTAGGGTTAAGTGTTAATCCTTGCTTTATTAGTTGGAAGATTACCTAAGCTAATTAGGTTAAGTAAATGAGATTCTTTCAAGATTAAGTGGGACACCTAAGTACTATATTTGGGTTAATTTCATTGGATCATTAGTTTATAATAGTGTTTAATTTTAACTAGTTTAATCTACTATTTTCTAGTCTCTTGACTACTTGATACTTAGCTCAATTTTTTTTACTCAAAAATTTCACTTGTTCTCTTGCTTTATTTTCTTGTTCTTGGCTAAATTTTCTTCTCTCTTTTTCTTCTTTTCTTGGCCGAATTTCTTCTTTCTTTTTCTTTTTCTTCTTGGCCGAAAATTCTTTCTTCTTTTCTTCCCCATGGCCGGCTCTCCCTTCTCTTATTTTTCTCTCTTTTTTCTTGAATATTTATTCCATAATATTACTAATTACTAGGTGATAAAGAGGTTAAGAGTTCCACCAATTAAATTAATCCAAGTTTACCACTAATGCATTAAAAGACTAAACTCTAACTTTATTCTTGTTACTATTTTATTGGTTATTCTTTTACCTACCTTTTTCTTTATTTCTTTTCTATTTTTCTAGCTCATTTCTCTCTCTTTTCCACTCACCTTGGCCGGCCACCTCTCTTTCTCTTCTTCTCTCATTTTTGCTCTCAACTTCTTGAAGCTTATTCTCCAAATTTTGGGCAAGTCCACCATAGAAAGTGAGCTTCTTTCCTTCCTAAGCAAAGTTCTAAGCCTATCTAAGGTATTTACCATGAACTTTTCCTACTAATTTCAAGTTTCAATTAGTTTTTATGCAAGCTTAAACCTAGATTCTTGTTGCTACTACTTGAAGAATTTAGTTTGAATTGGAGATTTACTTGCTAGATAAAATGTTCTTGTGGTTAGATAGACTAGTATATGGCATTTAAACCTTGAAATTTCATGTGGTATATATTGTTTGGTTGAAGATTCTTGAAGTAGAATTCTTGGAATTTAGTGGAATTTTGATTGAATTTGAACTTGAGTTGAACATAAAAGTTGTAGAACTTGTTGAATTGGGTTGGATTGCTGATTTTTCTTGCATGAAAAAGTTTGGGTTAGTCCGATTTTAAGGGGAGATGCTGTCGAAATTTTTGTAGAAATAAAGCAAGAAAAATGCTAGTGGTGATTTTTAACCTAGAACATGTTAAAATTGGAGAGATAGTGTGCAGAAATTTTTGGATAAAATGACCAAATAATGAATGGAATTTTCTTAGGGCAAGAAAACCCTAAAACTAAACCCTAAAATGAAAACCCTAAACCCTAGAAACCCTAAAACCAAAACCCTAGACATAAGTGGGATATTTCTTGAATTTATTTATTAAATTTATTAGGGTTTTAATCGGATTTTTATTAGATTATTTCCTTTAAATTTCAAGATCTGAAAACGAATCGCGACCATTTTACGAGATATTTTCATAGGCATTCCAGGTGAGTGTCTCTATGTGTGCATGATGCATGAAATGCTTTGTCGTACTTGAAAATGTTATATTAAGAAATATTATGCTATACTTGTAATTGCTATTTGATGACATGTGTTACTTGAGGAAAGATGTGTACTTTATCACATCTATTCCACAATGTGTTACATGCTTTCATTATCCAACGTGTTACTTGTGCATGAGACTTCCGTGACTAACTTTACCGTTACTTCACGGATAGTCAACCCAGACAGGCTTGGGAGGATATAAGGTGCTGGGTGTTTTAGGGCGTGATGTTCTTTCCCTTATGAGTTGTGAATCCTCAAAGAGGCCAACTCCGGATTGAACTTTCTTGCGTGTTGGCCCTTCCAGGGTTGAGATTTCTCCCTGGATGTGGTAGCCTGTACGGAGGTTATAAGGTGATTGGTGGTTAGGGTTCTTGCTTGATAATGCTGGCATGACCTTTGATAAAGACCGGAGCTATTATCTCAGTCCTAACATCATGGTTACATGATCAGTATTTGCTCCTTCTGCGGTTAAGCTTGCTTCCGTAGTTGAGCCCTGTATCCGCCATTGACTACTTGTTAATTAAATTGTTCATAACCTGTCTACTTAATTTGTCAATTATTTTGTTAAAAAAAAAATAGATTCTTGGTATGATTGCATGACTCAGACACTCACTGGGCTATTATAGCTCATTCCTTTCATTTGTTTTCCTTTACCCAGGTTCCTGAAAATTAAAGCTGGATCGACTGGTTTTGATTATAATAGATGTCTTAGTTATTGTAATCGCCAAACTGTTTTGGGCTATCTTGGTGAAAATCTTGTATATCATGGCATGTAAATTTCTTGATGTTACTTGTACATATAAATTAAATAATATGAATATATTTTATTTTATTCTATTTTATTTCATTTTATTTGGAGTTAAGCACACGTGTATGGTCTGAGTGAGTGCTCGACTTGAGTCCTGGCGAGAGCTAGGCAGGCAGTCCGCTAAGCCCTTTGGTGCACCTCTAGGTAAGGTGGGGCTGTCACAAGAGAGACCAAAGAGAGAGGCCGAAGAGAGAGACCGAAGAGAGGAGAGGCCGAAGAGAGAGACCGAAAAGAGGAGAGGCCGAAGAGAGAGACCGAAAAGAAGAGAGGCCGAAGAGAAGGAAACCAAGGAGAGAGAGGCCGAGGAGAGATTTTAATTAAGTTCTAATGTACCAGAAATTGTGTTTTGTCCCCCGAGTTACTTAAATTTGTGCAATTGTGCCCTTTAGACTTACGCAAATTTTAGTTTTATGCCTTCAAGGTTTATAGAGTTTTATTTTAGCCCTTTAGTTGCTAGAGTTTATTTTTTTGTCTCAAATTGTCAATAGTTTTATATTTTAAGTTTTGTTTGTTTATATCGAGATACTTTGACTTGTTTGTTCATTTTGATTAGTATTAGTACCGGGTTTTCAAAGAGGTATCCCGATCTCTCATTATTTTTCCTTTATGTGCTCCAACGTGCTCTAATGTGATATTTTATGCATTTTTTTATGCATTTCTTATTTTATGCACTTTTTACGTATTTATTTATTTTGTGTTATTTAATTTTAAATTTTATTATTTTTGACGAAAAATGTAATAATCTTGTATTTAGCTAGTCAATGTAATAGTTAGATTATTTTTCTCACATTCTAGCAAAAATTTGTGTAATTAGATAGAAAGTGTCATAGATAGGGCATTTTTAATTTCCCCCCTTAAATTGTAAATCAAGCCCCTGGTGTAATAGTTAGGATTTATTTGCTTTTGCGTGCTTATGTGTTTATTTCTTTAACCGCTTTCCTTAGGATTTTTGCATCTAGAATATTATGCTTATGTGTTATGTTCTCCTATGAGATCTTATATGTTTTTATATGTTTAATTTGCTTTTAATTCATGCTTTAATGTTTAATTCATAATTTATGGTATTCCGTCACCACACTAGTCCAACACTAATTGTGGCTTCATTCTTTTCTTGCTAGTCCAACGCTAGTGGGATTTTTAGAACGAACTAGTCCAACGCTAGACCCTTAGGACATTTAGTATTAGGTGCATTTGTGTGCATTTCACATCACATTTCACACACTTCTAGTTTCCTTTTCATTTGGCATGATTTTATTATTTCTATTATTATTATTAATATTATTATTATTTTGACATATTTTTTAAATGCATGATATTTAGGTTGCATTTCACTTAGAAATTAGGACATTTGTGTGATTCAACTAGAAATAGTCATCCACTCACGTGGGAAGCGGTGGCATACAGGCCGTTCCCCCCTCCGTGAGTAAAAACATTCAATCACGAGTTATTAGTCTCCCGTACCCATTATGTTGCATACCCATCTTCTTTCTTCACCTACTATATATTATTATTTTCTTTTCTTTTTGCATCACATTTTGGATTAAACTCGTGACTCCCTCGAGGCCTCACCTCGGGTTTCGCAATTAATGCGATAATCCCGATTAAACTTCGACGGGACATTCCAACCCTCCCGATACCCACATTTAGATTTAGGATTTACATTCATTTAGATACATCCGAACGCGATAGAATCTAGGATTAATTTAGAAAATTTTGATTAAACCTCGCAACTAGCCTCAGCTAGGTTGAAAGGATGCCTCAGGCGCAAGCCTTTGCCTTCCCTTTCTTCAAATGTGACTCTTGGACCTTTTTCTTTCGTTTTTTGATAGACTGGAGTCAAAAAAGAGTTTTTAATAATTTTTCTAAAATTTTACTTTTTGTTTTGTTTAAACGATTTTTTTGGGTGACTTGGTACACCCTAACTCAGTATGGTGACTCTATTTTTTAAAACAAAACCCTTTTTCAAAAATTATTTGGCCAAATATGTTGCACTTTTAGTCCCGGCCTTGTTTTCTTTTAAAATATCATTTTTTAAAATACACTTTTTCTACTAAAATTTGATTTTTCTCACACACGCACGGTTTTTTTCAAAAACCTTTATTTTCCAAAGGGTCACCGAGATTGGACCGTCTTTTTAAAACACGACAGTCAACGACCCCACTAGCACCCTTTTCCTTTTGCGATTTTTCGGACGCGACAACTACCACTCAGAATCCAGTCTTCACCTGCAGCAACCAATCCAAAATCAAGCCCACCCTCCTCCACTACTCTATCCCCCTGTCACCGAGAAGTCCACAGCCGCCTCATTATACAAAATTATCATAACAATAAACACACAACCAACAATCATCAATCTCAGCTATCATCAGTCACAATAGCACCACTATTCAGCATCACCAGAACCTCAACACCACCACCTAATTCTCCACCTTCACAACCCCCAATTTCAAACCACAGCCATCTTCCTCCACCCATCAGTCTCATAGACCCAATCGCATCACCCAAATCCACCCCACGCAATTAGCACACACCACCCAAAAACTGGTTTCCCGTATCCCCTGTCTCCTCCCACCACAAATCACCAACTTTATTTGGAGTCCCCCAGCAGCCCCCATTCCACATTCCCTGCAGTTGCCAACCATCGGAAACCACTATCAACAATTATCTATTGCAACCCATGACCACCAACTCCTTCGTCCCACACACACGCAGGCACTCACACACATAAATTTACAAGCAATTCAAATGCACAACCATTGCAAAATCATAGTAAAATTCCAACCATAGCAATCTCATATGCACACAGAAAATCAGTTCTGTCAAACCCATCATAAATTCTCCTTTTTCACCATGACCTGAAAAAACCAATAAGAATTTAAATAATCACCGCCAAGCCCTGCAAATCACCACTATCACCTTCCACACACACACACATGCTATGCCGAATCAGAATGCCTGCTCCCCAAAAAAAAAAAAAAAGAGAGATGGAAAAGATAATTTGAAACGCCAGAGAAAAGTGAGCAGAAATTGAAAGAAACAGAAAGAAGAAACAGGGGAAGAAGGGGAATTCGAGTGAGTGAAAGAGAGCTGGGAGGGACAGATGAGAGAAAATGGACAGCAAGGATAGAGAAAGGGAATCAGAGAGGAAGATAAAGGTTCGGATAGAGGGCAGGAGGAAAAGAGAAGAACGACTGGTGAGGGAGAAGAGGAAGCCAGAGAGGAGAAAGAATAGAAACGAGAGAAGAAGAGAAATTGGTCAGAGAAAACAAAAGAGGGAGATCGGAGGGAAGAAAGAGAAGAAATGCAGAAGAGAGGAAAGGAAGAAGCAGATGGAAACAACTGGAAAAGAAGGAGAAAAGTGAAAGAGATAAACGAGAAAAAAAAATAGAAAAGAAGGAAGATGAAAAAACATAAAAGAAAAAAAAATGATGAATGACGAAGAAAGGACCGAATTGGTCATTAGGGATTTTTTTTTAATTTAGTCAATTAACTATGGATTGTTTTTCTTTTAGTGCTTTATTGGGTTTTATAAGTGAATTTAGTTTATTTGTTTGGTCATGCTTTAATTGTTTCTAATATAATTTAATCTGATTTGGCTTCAATAATTAATTTGGTTAATTTAATTAAATAATCTTTTCTTTTCTTATTTTCTTTTTCTTTTTCTTCTTTCTTTTTATTTTTCTGATTTACTATTTTTTAGTTTTGATTATTTTTATCATGATATGCATAGTCATGCTTTAGTCCTTGCTTTTTGTAATAGTATCATTATGCCTATGTTACTTTTGTGATCTATGCAATTAAGTCCTTCATAGCTTTAGATTGAATTCCCCAAATTATACATTATTTAGGTCCCATAATTGCAATTGTGCCCCTTACTTGTTGGAATTTATGTTTTGCTGCCCCCAATTTGCTAAAGTCTCGCTTTAGAAAAATGCTTTAAATTATTATTTCGCCCTTAGGTTTATTTGAATTAGCTTTCAAGCCCTTAGTTTAATAGAATTTGTATATTTATCCTCAATTTGTCAATGCTTACATACGTTTTAGGCTTTATTTCTTTATATTATGGTACCTTGACTTGTTTGTTCATATTGCTAGTTTTGTACTGGGTTTTCACGGAGAGGTATCCCGATTTCTCGTTATTTTTCTTTTATGTGCTCTAATGTGCCCCAATGAGATTTTATGCATTATTATTTGTTTATTTATTTATTTTTACATACCTTTTGCGTATTTACATATTTAATTTATTTGATTTTGAATTTTATTAATATTTTGGAAAAATATAATATTTTGTATTTAGTTAGTCAATGTAATAGTTAGATTATTTTTCTCATATTTTTGTAAAAATTTTGTAATTAGATAGAAAATATAATAGACAGGGCATTTTTAATTTCCCCCCTTCAAATTGTAAATTAAGGCCCGGTGTAATAGTTAGGGTTTATTTGCTTTTGCGTACTTACGTGTTTATTTCTTTTACCGCTTTCCTTAGGATTTTTGCATCTAGATATTATGTTTATGTGTTATGTGCTATTACATGCTTTAATATGTCTTTATACGTTTATTTGCTTTCATATGTTTTATTTATTTACATGCTTTATCAGCTTTATTACTCCGTTGCCACACTAGTCCAACGCTAGTTGTGGTCTCCTCGTTTCCACGCTAGTCCAACGCTAGTGGGAATCCCTAAAAAGGGCTAGTCCGATACTAGACCCTTAGAGCATTTTAATATTAAGTGCATTCATGGGCATTTTATATTTCATACACTTCTAGTTTTCTTTTCATTTGGCATGATTTTATCATTACTATTATTATTATTGATATTATTATTATTTTGACACATTTTTAAAATACATGACATTTAGGTTGCATCTCACTTAGAAATTAAGACATTTGTATGATTCGACTAGAAATAGTCGTCTACTCACGTGGGAAGCAGTGGCGTACAGGCCGTTCCCCCCTCCGTGAGTAGAAACATTCAGTCACGGGTTATTAATCTCCCGTACCCGTCATGTTGCATACCCACCTTTTTTTTTCACTTACTATATATTATTATTTTCTTTTCTTTTTGCATCACATTTTGCATAAAAACTCGTGACTCCCTTCGGGCCTCACCTCGGATTTTGCAATTAATGCGATAATCTCGATTAAGCTTCAACGGGACATTCGACTCTCCCGATATTCACACTTAGACTTACGATTTGCATTCATTTAAATACATCCGAACGCGATAGAACTTAGGGTTAATTTAGAAAATTTTGATTAAACGTCACAACTAGCCTCGGTTAGGTTGAAAGAGTGCCTTAGGCGCAAGCTTTTGCCTTCCCTTTCTTCAAATGTGATTTTCGAACATTTTTCTCTTGTTTCTCGTAGACAGGAGTCGAAAAGGGATTTAAATGACTTTTCTAAAATTTTATTTTTTTTATTATTTTGTTAAACGATTTTTCGGGTGACTTGGTACACCCTAACTCAGTGCCAAGTGGCGACTCCATTTTTCAAAATAAAACCCTTTTTCAAAAATCATTCGGCTAAAACTGTCACACTTTTAGTCCCGGCCTTGTTTTCTTTTAAAATGCTATTTTTCTTAAAATACACTTTTTTTTACTAAAATTCGATTTTTCTCACACACAAACGGTTTTTCCAAAACTTTTATTTTTGAATGGGTCACCGAGACCAGACCGTCTTTTCAGGACGCGACAGTCAATGACCACACTACCGCACCCTTTATTTTACGATTTTTAGGACGTGACATATAGATCACCAAAATATTTACACTGTTCGAGCTATCTCTATCTCAAATTGCATCCATCTAATTTTTTCTTCACATTCTGCCCTTTTCTCGTAGCTAAGTACCTGTAATGAAAAACAAATTGAAACATGACATGAGCTTATGCCCAGTGAGTTCTATTTCTAAAACGAAGTTGAAAAAGTTTATAAAAGTCATATATCTTAAACATGCAAAACATTTGAGAGATATACAATAAATCATAAGCGCTTATAACAAATTAAGCATATAATTTAGTGGCAGATACAAAGGACTCCTTAAGAAGTCCTTTTCAAGTTCATGTCGCCAAGACAATAATGTCACACAAATATCACACCATTATCTCATCATGCCAATATCACACCATTATCACGCGAACATCATGCTAGTATACTAGATAAACACTTCACACACCCCTCCAAGCTTACAAGTCTCCCGTCAAACAAGGGGGTGGCAACACCAAGGTGGCTAGAATTTGCTCAACAGAGCCCACTATCGACTCGGCAAAACTAGCTCACACATAGCAAGGCCCAAACTTCTTTGTAGTGAGAATTACACAAAAGAGTTCGCAACATGCACAAGTATCATCTATCAATTGAAAATAAATAATAAGTATATCAATAAAATAACAAGATTCACGGTCATTATGGCAAGTCATTCTTATTTCTGTGTAGGACATCAATCAATTTCGAGCATCAACAATAGGTCACATAATTTATAAAGCAATAACTTGCAAGTGAAATTAAGTTTAAGGGCACTCACAAGCTTCTCAAACCCTTGTTGAAATCTGTTATGCTTTCTTGCAAGTCAACTATTGGGCAAATATTTAATAATTGTTATATAAGAATTAGATTTAAGCTTAAATTCCATTCAATCTAATTCAGACATTTTTCCATATCAGTGTTGGCTACTTATGCACATGTTTTGGGAGGTTTGGAGATTGCAACACAAAGGAAAAATTCGCAGGGTAGAATGCACGTGTGTGCAGAGGGAAGCAGATTCGTGGTCGCGAATTCTGGACTGAATGTCCAGAGGGAATCCACAAGTGAGAATTTGTGGCCACAAGTCCACGGATCCATTTACAGAACCATGCGCTGGGTTCATTTAAACAAAGAGTAAAAGGCACTAATGGTACCTAAACTTATCATTGATAGTCATATTGGTACCATAACTTTTAATTGTGTCAATTAGGTACCCAAACTATGTAATTTGTGTCAAATTGGTGTCAAACTCAGTTTTTCGGTGAAGTTCATGATACGTGCCCTCTCCCGTCGCAAGGCACGTGTCCTCTCCCGTTGCGAAATTCCACTGAAAAATCAAATGTGATACTAATTCGATGCAAATCACATAATTTGGATATCTAATTGACATAATTCTAGCTGTAGTTTTCCACTTGAATTTCTACTTCTAAATCATCAAATACAATGCTTTCACTTATTGGTTGTGATACTTTTTCAATGTTATAACACATACAAGTAATCAAGAAACCATAAGAAAGACATTAAATTAAACCCTAGCTTACCTTCAACTTGCTCACAACATTTTTTTTTTCTTTCGCAAGTTTCCTTGTCAGTCTTGCAAACTGTTTATTTGAAGAACTTGATACTAATTGTTGAGGTGGTAGTGGTGATTGAATCTAGTAGCAATGTCCTTCAATTCCTCCAGCGATTGGGTCTCCTAGCTTCAAGTCTTTTCTCCAAAAATTTCCAGCTTTGGTTCTAGGTTATTGCAGCTTTCTTGCTCAAGTTTTTTTTCCTTGCTTTCTCTCGCATGGTCTTCCTAGATCTTTTTTCCTTTTTCTTTCTCTGGTTTCTTCACCTAACAGACCTTAGACACTTGTGTTAAGCGATCTACCAGCGTTACTTATCTACTTCATCGCCAATTCTCCAAAATTTTACCACCTCATATGCTTTTATTCTCCCAAACTCCTTCGCCTGGCTCTAGCAGGCTTTCCTTTCTTTCCTTCTCTTTTTTCCTTTTGTTTTGATCACGTATTAGCTTAGTTTAGAAACTTGTTGTAACACCCTAAAAATTCATACAAAACCATTTAATTCACGTTATGTCCATTAGTAGAAAAAAAAAAGAGAAACTGGAAATAGTTAGAAAATAAACAATAGTGTGATTTCTTTTATGTTATAGCATGTTGTACATTTTCCTTTAGGGGTTGTACCATAGAACTCTTGCAAATTTAATGGAAGATAAGTGTTTAAAATCTCCACTAATCATATTTAACCAAGTTAGTAGCTATTGTGCCAAAAAGTCAAAACCCTAGGTCAATTTTGTCTTGCTATGATTGGTTGTTTCTTTTCCCATGTTTTTCTTTATTTCTTTTCTATTTTTCTTGGCCTATTTCTTTCTCTTTTTCTTCCCTCTTGGCCGACCCACCTTTCTCTCTTTCTTTCTCTCTTTTGCTTTCATTTTCTTGAAGCTTTTCTCTCCATTGTAGTCATCTCCTTCCATTGAAAGTGAGCTAATCTTCTTCCTAAGCAAAGTTCTAAGCTTACTTGAGGTATTTACCATGAACTTTTGTTATTCTTTCCAAGTTATAAGTTGTAATTATGTAAGTTTATACTCATGTTCTTGTTGTTAAGCATGAATAATTAAGCCATGAATATGAAGTTTTATTCCATGATTATGATGTTTATAGGCTTGTATGACTTGTAGTTAGTGTTTAAATCTTGAAATAACAAGAATTGAGTATTGATTGGTTGAAGAACCTTGGTGTGGTTCAAGTGATTTGATAGAAAATTTGAATGAAATTGAGTTGATTGTGACATAGAAGTTGTAGAACTAGTTGAAGTTGAGTTGGTTGGTTGATTTTCTTGCAGGTAAACATTTTGGATTAGTTCGATATTAAGAGAAATGCTGCCGAAATTTCGGTAAAACCGAAGAAGTAAAAAGTGAATAGGCTATGATTTAAAGCTATATAGGTTGTAATTTAGTGACTTGAACGTGCAGAAAATTTCAAAAAAATGAACTATTAGTGAATCGAATTTTCCAGGCAAAAACCCTAAAATTTTGAAAAACCCTAATTCTAAAACCCTAAACTCTAAAACTCTAGAAAGTAAACCCTAAAAAGAATTGGGGTATTTCTTGAATTTTCTTATTGAATTACTTAGATTTTAATCAGGTTTTTATAAGGCTATTTCTTTTGAATTTCAGGGTCCTAAAGCGAATCCCGACCTTTTTATGAAATATTTTCCTAAGCATTTCAGGTGAGTGTTTTTGCGTGTGCATGTTGCATGAAATGATATATTATGTTTGTAAATGTTATTCAATGACATGTGCTAAGTGAGAAAAAGTGTGTACTTTATCGCACCTTTTCCGTTAAATGTTATATGCTTTATTGCTTTAATGTGATTGTTTGTGCATGCGACTTCCGTGGTTAACCTCACCGTTATTGTTAGTCAAACTTGGTGTGTTCGAGGTGATATAAGGTGCTAGGTATTATAGGCGAGTGTTAATTTCATGTCTGAGTGAAGTCCTCGAAGAGGCTAACTCAGGATTGAACTTTATAAATAAATTTAGACTTCCGTGACTAACTTCACCATTACCCCACGGTTAGTCAAACTTGGTGTGTTCGGGGTGATATAAGGTGCTGGGGTTATAGGCGAGTGTTATTCTTTCCTATTTGAGTTAAATTTCTCAAAGAGGATAACTCTGGATTGAATTTTGTAAATATCTCAGACCTGAGCTATTATCTCGGTCACAATACCAATGTTATATATATTTCAGTGAATGATACTCCTGCGGTTGAGCTTGCTCCCGTAGTGAGTCTGTATCCGCCTTTGATTATATGACACTTCACATTGCTTATCCATTATTTATTGAATTTGTTAATTATTTTCATTAAAAAATTAAAATGGTTACTAGTATGTTTGCATGACTTGAGCACTCACTGGGCTATTATAGCTCATCCCCATGTATTTGTTTTCTTTAACCAGGTTTCCCACACTGCTAAAGCTAGAAAGCATATTTTTGGATATGTTAAATGTTTTTATATATTTTGATAACCAAATTGTTTAGGCTATTACTGTAAATATTATGTATATTTTTTTATGTAAGACCTCTTAGTGGTACTTGTCCTTTTAAGTTGATCTATATGAATATATTTTTTGGGGTTATATATGTTTGGATCTATTGAGTGAGTGCTTGGTTTGAATCCTGGCGAGAGCCAAGCAGGCAGTAAGCTAAGCCCTTTGGTACGCCTTTGGGTAAGGTGGGACTGTCACACTTGTTAAGTGACTAATCATATTATTTGGTTAATTACATGTGTAATATATACATAAATATAGGAAATATTTCGCTACTTAACTACTCATTCCTTGACAATATTGAATGTCCGATATAAATACCAACAAATAAATGAGTAAAGAACAATAGTAGCATTAAAGACACAGTGATACTTAGTGTCACAACGCCAAACATAATTTGTTACTTTTAAATTAATACTAACATAATATAATTTCAAAAGAGTCTTATATTTTACCGACTTACTAAAAAGGTATTCCTTTGAATTAGTATTAATTTAACTTAATTTTGAAAGAGTTTCATATTATTCTAACTTACTAAAAAATAAAAATATGAAATAGTTGTTAACAAATAAAAAATTAACTGTAATTTTCATAAACAAACAAAAAGCTAGAGTTGCCACTATTTTATTGATCTAATTAAAACCCTAAATTCTAAAACCATAAACCTACACCCTGAATCCTAAACCCTAATTCAAAATGAAATATAAAATCTAGTTACGAAAATGTCAGTAAAAGTTTTTTTTTCTAGGATCTATGCTACAATAATAATTAAAAAAAAACTGAGTGAGGATAGATAAATACTTACATAAGAAACTAGTAGTATACGTTACAGGTTGGATAAAGATAAGAGTTCATAGTTGATAATGACTCTTATACGGTCAAGATTTGTCTATAACTAAAAATTTAGTTATAGTCTTTAACATTGTTATTTTTTAATGAATAAATAATCAAAGAGTAAACATGTGACAGCCCCACCTTGCCCAGAGGCACACCAAAGGGCTTAGCGGACCGCCTGCCTAGCTCTCGCCAGGACTCGATGCACGCACTCACGTGGAAATCCAAACGTACTTAACTTAAAAAAAATAACATGAAATAAAATGGAATAAAATAAAACAAACTTCTATTATTTAACTTAAAATTACAAGTCATATCAAAAAGTTACAAGTCATAATTTACATAATTTTTCACAATAATAGCCTAACACAGTGTGACTATTACAACAACTAAAACACTTATAATAACCCAGAAACCATTTTGTCCAGCTTTAATTTTTCAGTTGACCTGAGTAAAGGAAAACAAATAAAATGGAATGAGCTATAATAGCCCAGTGAATGTCCAATTCATGCAATCATACCAAGCACTCATGATTTCAGGTCATTAAAATAATCAATAAATTAAATAAACAATATATGAGCAATTTAATTCACATGTAGTCACTGGCGGATACAGGGCTCAACTACGGAAGCAAGCTTAACCGTAGAGGAGCAGGTACTGATCATGTAGCCACGATATTTAGACCGAGATAATAGCTCAGGTCTTTATCAAGGAACATATCAGTTTTATCAATCACAAGCCCTAACCGCCAATCACCTTATAACCTCCGTACAAGCTACCACATCCGGGGGAGAAAAATCTCAACCCTGGAGGGCCAACACACAATCAAGAAAGTTCATTCCGGAGTTGGCCTCTTTGAGGATTCACAACTCAAAAGGAAAGAACATCACACCCTAAAACACCCAGCACCTTATGTCCTCCCACTTGCAGCCCGGTTGACTAACCGTGAAATAACAGTGACGTTAGTCACGGTAGTCTCACACACAAATAACATTTTCAATAATAAAAGCGTGTAACACATTGTGGAATAGATGCGATAAAGTACACATCTTTCCTCAAATAACACATGTACTCACATAATATTTGCAAGTTAAGCATAATGGTCACAAAATAAAATTATCACATTCCATGCATCATGCACACATAAAGACACTCACCTGGTGCCTAAGAAAATATCTCGTAGAAAGGTCGGGTCTCACTATTGGATCCTGCAAATTGAAAGAAATAATCTAATGAAAAACCCAATTTATACCCTAATTAACCTAGTAAGAAAATGCAAGAAATACCTCATTAAATTCTAGGTTTTTTTTTTCTAGGGTTTAGGGTTTAGGGTTTAGGGTTTTCATTCTAGGGTTTTTATTTTAGGGTTTTCTAGGGTTTTTCTAGGGTTTTTCTAACAAAAATTGGGCATTATTTCCCCTAAATTTCAGGCCCTTCCAATCTTGTTTTTCATCAAGATTTCAATCATCCAACCCATAATTCATCAAGTTCTACAACTTCTTAGTTCAATCCAAACTCAAATTCAATCAAAATCTCACTAAATGTCAAGGATTAAGCTCCAAGAACTTTCACCCAAATAACATGTTCTTCATGAAATTTCAAGGTTCCAATACCACATACTAGTCTATTTAACCACAAGAACACTTTATCTAACAAGTACATATCAAGTTCTAACTAATTTCTTCAAGTAATCTTAACAAGAACTTGGTATTAAACTTGAATAAAAACTAATTAAAACATGAAATTAATAAGGTAGGTTCATGGTAAATACCTTAGATATGCTTAGAATTTTGCTTAGAAAAGATAGAAGTCCACTTCCTATGGTGGATTTGTTCCAATTTGAGAGATGAAAGTCCAAGAAGTTGAGAGCAAAATGAGGGAAGAAGAAGAAAGAGCTTGGCCGGCCAAGGGGAGAGAAAAGGAGAGAGAATTAGGCTAGGAAAAATGAAAAAGAAATGAAGAAAAGATGGGAAAATGGTGGTCCAATTAAATCCTTACAAGAGTAAAGTAAATAGTTAGTCTTTTAATGCAAGAATAGCCACTTGGATCAATTTAATTGGTGAAGATTAATAACTCTTACCACTTAATATAATCAATAATTAGACATAAATTATTAAAGCAAAATAGAACAAAATTAGAAAGAGAGAAGCCGGCCACAATAAGAAAGAAAGAAAAGAAGAATTTCGGCCTAAAGAAAAGAAAAGAAAAGAAAAGAAAAGAGAATTTCGGCCAAGAAAGAAAGAAAAGAGAGAGAAAAATTTCGGCCAAGGGAAAAAGAAAATAAGGTAAGAAAATAAGTGAAACTTTTGAATAAAATTGAGCAAAATTTCAAGTAGTCAAAAGACTAGAAAATAGTGAAATGAACTAGTAAAAATTTAAACACTACTATAAGTTAAATGGTCAAGAGAAATTATTCTAACTTTAGTACCTAAGTGTTCTTGCTTAGAATGAAAATCTTAACTAATTAACTTAATTAACTCAAGAAATCTCCCAACTAATAATTCTAAGATTAGCACTTAACCCTAAATAATAAAAAAAATGCTTCTTATATGTGCATTTTCTAGGGTGTTACATCCTCCCCCCCTTAAAAGAATGTCGTCCTCGAAATTCTACCTGGATTTTCGAAGAGCTTGGGATAATTTCTCCGCATTTCTTCTTCTGTCTCCCACGTGGCTTCCTCTAAGTCATGATGCTTCCACAGGATCTTGACAAGGGGGATTTGTTTATTTCTCAGTTCCTTTACTTTACGGTCCAGGATTTGAATTGGTTGCTCTTCATAAGCCAAAGTTTCGTCAAGCTCAATTTCGTCAGGTTGAAGCACGTGCCTTGGATCCAGATGATATTTTTTCAAAACTGACACATGGAAGACATTATGCATTTTTGATAATTTCGAAGGCAAGTCCAATTGATAAGCAACCTTCCCGATACGTTTAACGATTTTGAATGGTCCCATGTATCTTGGTTGAAGTTTCTTCTTTTTCCCAAATTGGATGCCACCTTTAAATGAAGAAATCTTGAGAAATACTTCATCTCCAACCTCGAACTCCAGCTCTTTTCTTCTAGTATCAGCATAACTTTTCTGTCGACTTTGAGCAGTTTAAAGTCGTTGTTGTATTAACTTGACCTTTTCATAAGCTTCTTCTATCCAGGGTACTTTTTCCGGACCCAACACCTTTCGCTCGCCCACTTCATCCCAATAGCCAGGCGTTCTGCATCTTCTCCCGTACAATGCTTCAAACGGAGCCATCTGGATCGAGGATTGGTAGCTATTGTTGTAAGCAAACTCAATTAAGGTCACATGTTGATCCCAGTTGCTACTAAAATCCATCACACTTGCCCGCAGCATATCTTCTAAAATTTGGATTACCGTTCGGATTGACCATCGGTCTGGGGATGGTAAGCCGTGCTAAAGTTCAACTTCGTTCCCAAAGCTTCGTGCATCTGTCCCCACAGTCGGGAAGTAAACCGAGGATCTCGGTCTGAAACAATACTAACTGGAATCCCATGCAGTCTCACTACTTCATCAATGAACATACGAGCAAGTTTTTCCAACGGGTAAGTCAAGTTCATAGGAAGAAAATGGGCGGATTTAGTCAGGTGATCGACAATTACCCAAATTGCGTCATGTCCCCTTTGAGTTCTCGGTAACCCGGAAACGAAATCCATGGTGATGTGCTCCCACTTCCACTCTGGGATTTCTAAAGGTTGTAATAGTCCTGATGGTCTCTGATGTTCAGCTTTTACCCGCTGACACGTAGGACAGGTTTGCACATATTCCGCTATTTCCCTCTTCATATTATCCCAGCAATAGAGTTTCTTCAGATCTTGGTACATTTTCGTACTCCCCGGGTGCACAGTGTACTTGGACCGATGGGCTTCATCCAGGATCACCCTCTTCAACTCTTCGTCTCTTGGGATGAAGATTCGATTTCGGAATCTCAACAGTCCCTCCGGTCCTACCCTATACTCAGGTATGGTCCCTTCTTTGGCTTTCTCTATCCTTTTCTGTAACGCGAGATCCTTGCCTTGAGCTTCTTGGATTTGTCCCAACAATTCAGATCGTACACTTACATTTCCACAAATCACTTTAGAGCCAACTATTCTTGGATTGCTCTCATTCACTCGCTCCAATAAATCCCATTCATGAACGGCCAAACTAGCCATTTGCACCTTCCTACTTAAAGCATCTGCAACAACGTTAGCTTTACCCGGGTGATAATTAATAGTGCAGTCGTAATCCTCCAATAACTCCACCCACCTACGTTGTCGTAAATTTAGCTCTTTCTGAGAAAATAAATATTTCAAACTCTTGTGATCGGTATACACCTCAAAGGTGACCCCATACAAATAATGCCTCCATTTCTTGAGTGCGAAAACCACAGCAGCCAACTCTAGGTCATGTGTGGGATAATTCCTCTCATGAGTTTTTAACTTACGGGAAGCATAGGCCACCACTTGTTTCCCTTGCATCAACACACCTCCTAAGCCTTCCCGTGAAGCATCAGTGTACACCCTGAAGGTCTCTTTTCCATTGGGCAATGCTAGCACTGGGGCAGATGTCAGTCGCTTCTTAAGCTCAATGAAACTTTGCTCACACCGTCCATCCCAAATGAATTTAACATTTTTCTGAGTCAAAGCAGTGAGTGGTGTGGCTATCTTTGAAAAATCTTTAATGAATCGCCGATAATAGCCAGCTAAACCCAAGAAACTACGAACTTCGGTGGGATTCTCGGGTTGTTTCCAACTAACCACGGCTTCTACTTTGGATGGATCTACTGCTAAACCTTTTCCCGAAATAACATGACCCAAGAATGACACTTGGTCCTTCCAAAATTCGCACTTACTAAACTTGGCATACAGCTTGTTATCCCGCAAGGTTTGTAGTACTACCCTCAAGTGTTGCTCATGCTCTCCCCGAGACCTTGAAAAGATCAAAATATCATCAATAAAGACCACTACAAACTGATCTAAGTATGGTCTGAAAACCCGGTGCATTAAATCCATAAAAGCCGCCGGGGCATTCGTTAACCCAAATGGCATCACTACAAATTCATAGTGCCCATATCGAGAGTTAAATGCAGTTTTAGGCACATCTTCCTCTTTAATCTTCAATTGATAATATCCTTGCCGAAGGTCTATCTTAGATAAGATCACCGAAGGTCTAAAATTACGTGGTTTTTTATTATAAATTTGGTTTTGCTGGTTCAAGGGCATCAACTTGTCCCTCTGAATCAAAGACATCAACTTGTTTCGAATAGAACTTGTGACACCTCATTTCCTTTAATCATAAATTTTGTCCGTGAAAAGTCACTTCCAAAAACTATTGACTTTTCCACCAAACGGCTTATCATAATGCATTAAATCTCGCAGCAAAATATTAAAGGATTTAATTGGTCTTTATTTATTTATTTATTGGTCAAAAGAAGACTTATCCCACTCCATGAGCTTGGCTTGCCATATCAATTTAGCATCACTATTTTGTTTGCTAAGTTGGCAACTTTTGTAAAGGACTTGGAAGTTGGAATGTGCAGTTCTCCCTTCTGGTAGTATGGATCCAGCAATTTTGACATAGCAACCACCATTGCTATATGGCCTTGAGATCTTAATATAGCAAGAAGCAAATGGTATAAGAATGTCTCATACCACCAGTGACGCCTATAAAGCATCCTTGTCACACATTAGAGGATACTTTACCAAGTATGGCATTATAAGCTTTTTTCTGCCAGAGATAATCTTGTAGCAAGCGGTAGATCTTCTTCTGAAAAGCATATGTCTCACTCTCAATTTCTTTTGCAACTTTTTCTAAGCACAAAAGTGAAAGTTTTCCGTACTAAAGGGTAGCCATCGTGATGTGCTTACTCATACATTGGAGAGACCTATTAATATTATTTTGTTAAAGAACATGGGCTTCCATTTGAAAACCAATTGGCTTTGAGTGGAGTGAACCATGAATCGTATTAACTTGTTTAGAAATAGGACATTGTTATCTTTAACACTCCCCCTCACACGTGACTTGGATTGAAAAGATTCCATAAATTGAAACAGATGGATTGAAGAAAGCCCAAGAATTGAAATGGGTAATGAACAAGAGCCCAATTGAAATGGGCTAACAAAGAACCAAGTCACGTGTGAAAGTAAGAATAAAACAAAAAATCTAGGTCTGATACAATGTTAGATAAACTGAAATGTAAGAAAATTATATATAATTCTTGTCATGAAATACAAAAGATTGTGCCTATATTTATAGGCTTAGAACAACACGAATCTAGACAAGTATTGAACCTAGACAAGACGATACTAGACAACTAGTTACATTGAACTAGACTAGTTTTACAATACCATAGTTATGCAAATTGACTAATTGATAGGCTAAAGATATACATTAACATCCTCCTCAAACTTAAGATGGTTGCAAAAAAACCAACTAAAGTTTGCGATTGAGATCATGAAAATGACCAAGAGGTGCTTTGGTGTAGAGATCAACTATTTGGTCTAGTGAGGAAACAAAAGAGACACAAGGTACCACGAACAAGAAATTGCCACACAAAATGACAATCAATCTCTATCTATTTTGTGCACTCGTGAAAAACATCATTTTGTGCGATTTGGATAGCACTGTGGTTACCACAATGAATAGTGATAGAAGATGAATGAGTGACACTCGTGTCTTCAAGTAACCAACGAAGCCAAACTAACTCCTAGGATGTGTCGGCTAAACCTCGATATTCAGCTTCAAAGCTAGACTGGGCGGCGACTGTTTGTTTCTTACTCCACCAAGAAATTAAAGAATCACCCAAAAAGAAGCAAAATCTGGTAGTAGAATGATGATCAATAAGATTGCCAGCCCAATTAGTATCAGAATAAGCATGAAGTTGAAGAGATGAATGCAACAATATATAAAGTCCATGAAGAAGGGTACCTTTGACATAGTGAAGAATTTCTTGAAATAGCAGCATAATGAACAAATATTAGAGTGCTCATGAATTGACTGACAATATGAACAACATAAGCAATGTCAGGCTGTGTAACAATCAAATAGACAAGACTATCAACTAGTTGACAATATCATGTAGGATTATCCAGCAAAGTGCCATCCCCAGGAGTAAGATGAGATTTGCCTCAATTGGAGTAGAAGCACTCTCACATCTATTAAGCTAGCTAAAGCCAAGAGATCAGAAGCATACTTAACCTGAGATAAGTAGTAGCCACCAGTATCCAAAGAGACTTCAAGACCCATAAAATGATTGAGAGATCCCAAATCCTTCATTTCAAATTGTTGATTGAGGGATTGCTTAAGTTGCTGAATAACATCTAAATCATCCCCAGTAATAATAATATCATCAACATAAAAGAAGTAATAATGATGTTCGATGAAGAAAAAGTGCAAAATAATGAGGACTAAATGTGAAACCCATCAACACCGTAAACCAAGCTCAAGGTGTGACGCCCCGGAAATTCATACAAAAAAAAAAATCATTTAATTCATGTTATGTTTATTAGTAGGAAAAAAATAATAATAATAATGATGAGAAAAAAAAAGAGAGAAAGGGCAAGATCAAAAAAATGCATTTAATAAGGGAAATTTCTTCTCTTCAGGGTTTAGTGTTAATCCTTGGTTTATTAGTTGGATGATTACTTAAGTCAATTAGGTTAAGTAAATGATATTCTTTCATGATTAAGTGAGACACCTACATACTCAATTTGGATTAATTTCATTGGATCATTAGTTTATAATAGTGTTTAATTTTAACTAGTTTAATCTACTATTTTCTAGTCTCTTGACTACTTGAATCTTAGCTCAATTTTTACTCAAAAATTTCACTTGTTCTCTTGCTTTATTTTCTTCTTCTTGGTTAAATTTTCTTCTTTCCTTTCCTTCTTCTCTTGGCCGAATTTCTTCTCTCTTTTTCTTTTTCTTCTTGGCCGAATTTCTTCTTTTCTTTTCTTGCTTGTGGCCGGATTTTCTCTCTCTATTTCCTCTCATTTTGCTGTAATATTTATTCCATAATATTACTAATTACTAGGTGATAAAGAGGTTAAGAGTTCCACCAATTAAATTAATCCAAGTTTACCACTAATGCATTAAAAGACTAAACTCTAACTTTATTCTTGTTACTATTTTATTGGTTATTCTTTTACCTACCTTTTTCTTTATTTATTTTCTATTTTTCTAGCTTATTTCTCTCTCTTTTCCACTCACCTTGGCCGGCCACCTCTCTTTTTCTTCTTCTCTCATTTTTGCTCTCAACTTCTTGAAGCTTATTCTCCAAATTTTGGGCAAGTCCACCATAGAAAGTGAGCTTCTTTCCTTCCTAAGCAAAGTTCTAAGCCTATCTAAGGTATTTACCATGAACTTTTCCTACTAATTTCAAGTTTCAATTAGTTTTTATGCAAGCTTAAACCTAGATTCTTGTTGCTACTACTTGAAGAATTTAGTTTGAATTGGAGATTTACTTGCTAGATAAAGTGTTCTTGTGGTTAGATAGACTAGTATATGGCATTTAAACCTTGAAATTTCATGTGGTATATATTGTTTGGTTGAAGATTCTTGAAGTAGAATTCTTGGAATTTAGTGGAATTTTGATTGAATTTGAACTTGAGTTGAACATAAAAGTTGTAGAACTTGTTGAATTGGGTTGGATGGCTGATTTTCTTGCAGGAAAAAAATTTGGGTTAGTCCGATTTTAAGGGGAGATGCTGCTGAAATTTTTGTAGAAATAAAGCAAGAAAAATGCTAGTAGAGATTTCTAACCTAGAACATGTTAAATTTAGGAAATAGTGTGCAGAAATTTTGGATAAAATGACCAAGTAATGAGTGAAATTTTCTTAGGGCAAGAAAACCCTAAAATGAAAACCTTAAACCCTAAAATGGAAACCCTAAACCCTAAACCCTAGAAACCCTAAAACCAAAACCCTAGACATAAGTGGGATATTTCTTGAATTTCTTTACTAAATTAATTAGGGTGTTAATCGAATTTCTATTAGATTATTTCTTTTAAATTTCTGGATCTGAAAACAAATCGCGACCATTTTACAAGATATTTTCATAGGCATTCCAGGTGAGTATCCTTATGCGTGCATGATGCATGAATTGTTTTGTCCTAGTTGAGAATGTTAAATTAAGAAATATTATGCTATACTTGAAATTGTTATTTTATGACATGTGTTACTTGAGGAAAGATGTGTACTTTATCACATCTATTCCGCAATGTGTTACACGCTTTCTTTATCCAACGTGTTACTTGTGCTTGAGACTTCCGGGACTAACTTCACCGTTACTTCATGGATAGTCAACCGAGACAGGCTTGGGAGGATATAAGGTGCTGGGTGTTTTAGGGCATGATGTTCTTTCCCTTTTGAGTTGTGAATCCTCAAAGAGGCCAACTCCGGATTGAACTTTCTTGCTTGTTGGCCCTCCAGGGTTGAGATTTCTTCCTGGATGTGGTAGCCTGTACGGAGGTTATAAGGTGAGTGGTGGTTAGGGTTCTTGCTTGCTTGATAATATTGGCATGACCTTTGATAAAGACTTGAGCTACTATCTCAGTTCTAACATCATGGTTACATGATCAGTACTTGCTCCTCTGCGGTTAAGCTTGCTTCCGTAGTTGAGCCCTGCATCCGCCATTGACTACTTGTTAATTAAATTGTTCATAACTTGTCTACTTAATTTGTCAATTATTTTGCTCAATAAAATAATAGAATCTTGGTATGATTGCATGACTTGGACACTCACTGGGCTATTATAGCTCATTCCATTTATTTGTTTTCCTTTAACCAGGTTTTCAAAATATTAAAGCTGGAAAAGCTGATTTTGGACATTGTACATGTTTTGTTTTGTACATTTTGATAGCCACTTGTTTAGGCTATTCTTGTACATGCTATGTATATTTTGGAAGGTAAAACCTCTTGTGATAATTGTACTTCAAGTGAATTTTATGAATATATTTCTTTATGAATGTATTTTATTTTGAGTTGGGTACGTTTGGATGTTCCGCGTGAGTGCTCGACTTGAGTCCTGGCGAGAGCTAGGCAGGCAGTCCGCTAAGCCCTTTGGTGTGCCTCTGGGTAAGGTGGGGCTGTCACACAAGGAGCTTGTTTAAGCCCATATAGAGCACGATGAAGATGGCAGACTTTGTGAGGAAGACGAGAAAAGTCAGGATGCAGTCACATATAAACTTCATCAACAAGGTCACCATTAAGAAATGCATTTTTCATATCCATTTGAAAAATATACTGATGGGGAACAACAACAATAGCAATACGAGTATGAACAGTAGTGAGCTGAGCAACCGAAGCAAAAGTCTTCTCATAATCAATTTTATACTCCTGACTGTAACCTTTAGCAACTAGGTGAGCTTTGTAACGTTTAACAGATCCATCATAATGTGTCTTGATTTTATAAATCTATTTGCAACCAATAGTAGTTTTCGTAGGAGGCAAATCAGCTAGATCCGAACTGTGTGTTTTGAGTAAAGTATCTAACTATTCTTCCCTAGCTTTTTGCCACAACTGGTTAGTGAAAGCTTTGTGAAAAGATGTAGGCTTATGTAAGATAGATAAAGTAAAAAACCAATGATAATCATGAAGATGGATTGGTTGAGTTCTTACTAGAGAAGGATAACAAGATAGAGCAAAACTCAGTGGATCCATTGGTGAAAGCAACCTGTCAGGAGGTGCTGAGGATTGGCAAGATATTCAGGAAAGAGTTCAATAGAAGGATTGGTAAAATGAGATGGTAGAGAAGACGAAGGTAAATTAGTTCTAGGAAATAGTAGAGAAGAATTTATGTTCCTAGAAAAATGACATTGTGAGAAATTCGCAACTTACGAGAAATGGGATCATAATACCTAAAACCCTTGGAAGCTGTCCCATAAAACAACAAAGGCGAGCACAAGGCTATAACTTAGATCGTTCATAAGATTGAAAAAGGATGAAAGATGCACACCCAAAATTTCTAAGCTGTGAGTAGTCATGACTAGTACCAAATAATGTCTCATATAGAGATTTATTTTGGAGAGCAGAAGACGGGACCCATTTTATGGTATATATAGCAATAAGAGTAACCTCTCCCAAAAATGGCTCAGGTAATGACGCACAAATGAGTAGAGATCGAACATCTAAGATGTAACAATGTTTTATTTCTATTCTACCATTTTTTTGTGAAGTCTCTGGATAGGATAACTGGGATAATGTGCCTTGAGAGGCTAGTATGGCCTCAAAATCACCAGAAGTGTACTCATGAGTATTATTGGATCTAAACAGTTTAATAGTTTTGGAGAATTGAGTTTGCAGCATTATATTAAATTCATGAAAGATGGAAAGAAGTTAAAAATGAGATTTTAAGAGATAAATCCATATATATTGAGGAAAATCATCAATAAAAATAACAAAATAATGAGAATTTCTCCATAGTCGAAGTAGTACTAGTATGTGTAACAAGCAAAATAGAAGATTAGCTGTGGAATTACAAGTAGTTTGTGAAGGCCAAGATTTTGAATAGAAAATGATATAATTATATGTCATATGGTTACAATAACCAGAATTAGTGAGCCATGAAGAAATACCTACAATGGTAAAAAGAGCACTAGCAACTGGTTGACTGGTGCAAGCAAGAACTTGATAAACAACGGCCATGAGATCAGCAATAGATAGTGTAGCAGAAGATGGAGACTCAGCAATAGGTGACTCAAGATCAAGGTTGCTGTCATTAGTAACAACAGTAGTGCGAAGAGTAGGATTTCAAGTACATTGTCCTTGACTTGCTTTTCTACGTTGGAATTTGTGACACTCAGAGATAGTACGCCCAAACGATGACAGTATCGACATTCAATAGTTGATTTATTGGTGGGAATTGAAGGCAAAGACATAGGTGGACGAGATGTTGAAGGATGAAAAGTAACAAGAACCATATCAGTAGAGCATGGCACAAAAGTGTGCTTGTGAGTTTTCTTAGACATTAAGTCCTTAAGAGCAACGCCAAGAGAAGGAAATGCCTTCCTATTAATTAGAGGATACAAGTAGTTCCAAAATCATCAAGCAACGACATAAGAAATTGAATAAGACAGTGAGCATTTTGATAGGCAAAAACTTTTCTACTTTACTAGTATGCTTCCACTGTGGTTCAAATTTAACAATTTTATGCCAAATACATATAATATCTTAATAGAAATCTTGAACAAATTGGCCATGTTATTGTTTCATAGCATGAAGACAAAGTGACTATTAATACTGACAAGAAAGATATGCGGCACTATAGCAATCTGCAAAAAATTCCAAACTCCCTTGGCGGTGTCAAAACATTTGAACTGGTAGTCAATTACAAGCACATAGATATTAGTGATCCAGGTGATAATTTTGTGATTGTTACTGTCCCACTTTTCAAATCGCTCATTGAACTTATCGTAGGATTCTCCATCAGTAGCAATAAGAATAATGCAGACACTAAATTTTGACACATTATTTAGATTTTTTAACATTTTGGGGCACTTTTATTTTTTCGGGGGTCAATTATAATTTTCATGTAAAATATGCTTAATTAGTCAAGTCGGGGGTAAAATGATAATTTTGATTTGTAAATTCTTTTTCCATTTATCTTAGTGTCTTATTCGTATTTTTGCACTTTTGGTCATTTTTCTTTAGTTTGGTGATTTTTTAGTGATCATTCGGTATTTTTTAGAATGTTCGTTAATAAATGTTTTTGTTGTCCGGTTGTCTTAATCGTTAGAATTTTTATTTTTTTTTTCATTTTATACCTTTTAAAAAAAGAGCAAAAAGAAAAAAGGGAAAAATGGAGAAAAAGAAAAGAAAGTTATTTGTGAAAAAGAAAGAATATAGAGTGTGACGCCCCAAAAACTCGTATAAAAATTATATAATTCATGTTATGTTTATTAGTAGAAAGAAATATATATAAAATGATGAAAAAAAAAAGGGGCAAGATCAAGAATGTATTCAACAAGAGAATTTCCTTTATTTAGGGTTTAGTGCTAATCTTTGATTTATTAGTTGGAAGATTATTTAAGTAAATTAGGTTAAGTAAATGAGATTCTTTCATGATTAAGTGAGACACCTAAGTACTCAATTTGGATTAATTTCATTAGACCATTAGTTTATAATAGTGTTTAATTTTGACTAACTAACCTCACCAATTTTTAAGCCTTTTGACTCATTGAACTTTTGTTCAATAATTGACCTAGAAATTTTATTTATTCACTTGATTTTTCCACCTCCCATGGCCGGCCTTCTTCCTCTCTAATCTTTTCATTTTGCTTTAAAATTTGTGCCAAGAATGTATACTAATTACTAAGAGATAAGTGACTAGTATTTTCACTAATCAAACTTAACCAAGTTAGCCAACATTTCATTTAAAGTATACAAACTCACATGACTCTTGTCTTGCTATAATTGGTCATTCTTTTCTCCATTATTTTCTTTATTTCTCTTCTATTTTCTTGGCCTAATTCTTTTCTTTTCTTTCCTTTTTCTCTTGGCCGAATTTCCTTCTTTCTTTTTCTTTTTCTTCTTGGCTGAATTTCTTTCTTTTCTTTTCTTGCTTGTGGCCGGATTTTCTCTCTCTATTTTCCTCTCATTTTGCTTTAATATTTATTCCACAATATTAGTAATTACTAGGTGATGAAGTGGTTAAGAATTCCACCAATTAAATTAAACCAAGTTAGCCACTAATGCATTAAAAGACTAAACCCTAATCTTACTCTTGTTATACTTTAATTGGTTATCATTTTACCTACCTTTTTCTTTATTTCTTTTCTATTTTTCTAGCCTATTTCTTTTTCTTTTCCTTGCTATCTTGGCCGGCCCCCTTAGCTCTCTTTTCCTCTCATTTTTCTCTCAACTTCATGAAGCTTTCTCTCCAAATTTCAAGCCATTTCACCATAGAAATTTAGCTTTTCTTCTTCCTAGACAACCTTCTAAGCTTGATCAAGGTATGTACTATGAACTTTTCCTATTAAATTTTAAGTTTTAATTAGTCTTTTGTCCAAGTTTAATTCTAGAACCTTGTTATTACTACTTTGAGAATTTAGTTAGAATTGAAGATTTACTTGCCAGATAAAGTGTTTTTGTGGTTAGATAGACTAGTAAATACCATTTAAACCTTGAAATCTCAAGTATTATGTGTTGTTTGGGTGAAGATTCTTGGAGTAGAAACCTTGAATTTTAGTAGAATTTTGAATGAATTTGAGTTTGAGTTGAACATAGAAATTGTAGAACTTGATGAAATATGGCTTGATTGGTTGATTTCTTGCAGAAGAAAATTTTGGTTTAGTCCGGTTTTAAGGGGAGATGCTGCCGAAATTTTTGTAGAAATAAGGAAAGAAAAATAAAAGATAAAATTTCTACCCAAGAACATGTTAAATATAGGGAAAAATGTGTGCAGAAATTTTTGAATAATAACCTAGTAGTGAGTGAAATTTTTGTAGGGCAACAAAAACCCTAAAATGGAAACCCTAAACCCTAAACCCTAAACCCTAGAAACCCTAAAAACAAAACCCTAGAAATAAGTGGGATATTTCTTGAATTTCTTTATTAAATTAATTAGGGTTTTAATCGGATTTTCATTAGATTATTTCTTATAAATTTCAGGACCCGAAAGCGAATTGCGACTATTTTACGAAATATTTTCATAGGCATTCCAGGTGAGTGTCTTTATGTGTGCATGATGCATGAACTATTATGTTATACTTGAAATTATTATTTCATGAAATGTGCTACTTGAGGAAAGATGTATACTTTATTGCATCTATTTCGCAACGTGTTACATGTTTTCATTACCCAATGCGTTACTTGTGCGTGAGACGTCCGTGACTAACTTCACCGTTACTTCACGGATGGTCAACCCGGCTGCACGTGGGAGGACATAAGGTGTTGGGTGTTTTAGGGCTTGATGTTCTTTCCCTTTTGAGTTGTGAATCCTCAAAGAGGCCAACTCCGGATTGAACCTTCTTGCTTGTTGGCCCTCCAGGGTTGAGAATATCTCCCTGGATGTGGTAGCCTGTACGGAGGTTATAAGGTGAACGGTGGTTAGGGTTCTTGCTTGCTTGATAATACTGGCATGACTTTTGATACAGACTTGAGCTATTATCTTAGTCCTAACATCATGGTTTCATGGTCAGTGCATGCTCTTCCTGCAGTTAAGCTTGCTTCCGTAGTTGAGCCCTGTATCCGCCATTGACTACTTGTTAATTAAATTGTTCATAACTCGTCTGCTTAATTTGTCAATTATTTTGTTCAGTAAAATAATAGATTCTTGGTATGATTGCATGACTTGGACACTCATTGGGCTATTATAGCTCATTCCTTTCATTTGTTTTCCTTTACTCAGGTTTCTAAAAAATTAAAGCTGGATCGACTGGTTTTGAATATAATAGATGTCTTAGTTAATGTAAATGCCAACCTGTTTTGGGCTATCTTGGTGAAAATCATGTATAGCGTGACATGTAAACTGCTTGATGTTACTTATACATTTAAATTAAATAACATGAATATATTTTATTTTATTCTATTTTATTTCATTTTATTTAAAGTTAAGCACGCGTGTATGATCTGAGTGAGTGCTCGACTTGAGTCCTGGTGAGAGCTAGGCAGGCAGTCCGCTAAGCCCTTTGGTGCGCCTCTGGGTAAGGTGGGGCTATCACATAGAGTATTTTTATTTTTATTTTTTACTTGTATTTTTCTGCTATTTTCTTATTGGTTCAGGCCTAAGTTTGAGTTTAAAATGTCCATTTTCTCTTGTATTTATACACGTGACCCTACGACTCAGTGGCAAAGGGATCGTTACACTTTTCAGACAGTTCACATACATTCATAGCAGGCTTGCACGGATAGGGATCTTTTTATTTTTTAGCAACAGATAGATACTCAGACATACTGCCTACAGTTCTCACACGTAATCCAACACACTCATCATCATCGCTGCCAACACACACCGGTCAGGATCCACCAATCCCCTCGCCATCACAACCGTCCTTCTCTGCTATCTTGTCAGACTATTACCGCCACCATCTCGCTATACCATCGCACCACCACAGCATCAGCAAAAGAACTGCTAGATCAGCCACATCCATTACCAAGCCGCAACCACTCTCAATCGGCCAAAACACCAAGTGTAGATACCAAATTTTGGTACACCCTTTATATAAAATTGTATTTTACTTTGTTTGGGGATACTTTTTATTTTTCGGGAGCTAATTGTAACTTTTGCGTAAATTATGTCTAATTAGTTGTATCAGGGGTAAAATGGTAATTTTATCATGTAAATATTATTTTATTTTATTTTATTTCTTAAATACATAATTTTACTAGTTTTATCATTATTTATAATTTTAATAATTTTTGGGAGTCATTTATTATTTATTTAAAATTTTAGTATTTTTAACTTAATGACACATTTTCCAATGCACTCTTTTTGTGAGAATTTTCAAAGTGAAAAATTTTATATGTGCATTTTGTATATTCATAAATTTTTTGTAAAAATTACATGATTTTTAGAGGACGTTTGGTATTTATTTAATTTTTCTCCTTTTGTTTATTAAGGGCACATTTCCAAAGAATGCGTTAATGTTAAAATTTTTGAGTGAAAATTTTAGTATATGTGTTTTGTATAATGATAGATTTTCTGTAAAATTTTTATGATTTTTAAAGATCATATAGTATTTTTATATTGTTTCATAATTTTGTCACATGCGACACGTCTTCTAATATTTTTTTATTAGAATTTTCATGTGCAAAATTTTATATGTGTATTTTATATATTTATGGATTTTCTGTAACAATTTTGATATTTTCAAAATTGTTTTGGTATTTATTTGAATTTCTCTCTTCCACCACTTAGGAAAAAAAAAAAAAAGGACAAAAGCAGACAGAAACGCTGCTGCTGCTACTGCTGCTATTACACTACCATGGCTGCTACCCATAGCTTCCAAACACCATCATCCCAACTACTCTTTGTTTAATCACATCATATTCCCTATTTGCACTCATTTTCATCAGATTTTTAGAGATTTTCCTGCTCATTTTTTACCATTTTTTCTGCCCTCCCCTCAGCACAATTGCAGGGATACACACTCAACTTACCCATTCACTCCCTCTGCCACACTCACAACTCCATCATCTTCATTTACACACACTTGCAGACACCTCCTTTCTTCCCTCACTTCTCTCGGCCAGACTACACCTGCACACACGTCACCTTCAACACACACCACACTAGAACCACAACTCACTCCACCTTGCACACAACTCCTTTCTTCCCTCACTTCTCTCGGCCAGACTACACCTACACTCACAGGCCAACTTCACTACACTACACATTGCTCACGTCTTTGCATACATTCCCTCTTAGCCTTCTCTCTACTAGCACACACAGGCAACTCTCCCTCACTTCTCTCGGCTCTCAACCTGCACAATTCACAAACATATACACCCCAAACACACATTAAAACACACACACATAACACCTGCAAAAACACAAGTTACCCACAACACACGACACTCACAACAGAACACTCAGTCACGCTTCACCATCATCTGCTCACACACATACACTGCACTAATTCACCTTCATCACATAGCACCACACACAAAGTTCACACACCTCACTTTCATTCTCTGCATACACAATTCACACACCTTACACACCTGCATAAACATACCAGTCACACACCTGCATAAACATACCACACACATTGCATTGTTTCTTATTCACCTGAACAAATAAGCATCACAAACACACACATCAGACACTCACAGTTGCATACAGATAGATTCACGCACACACAATCTCATCACACCACTAGTTGCACACACACACAAAGACATTCACATACAGATTCAAAGGTAATCCAAACGTACAATCATTGCACACACACAGATTCAACCACAGATTCACACACAACTCATTCATCGCTACACAAATCTTCATACACTCACACCACCACCATTCACCACCCGTAGTAAAGGCATGGTCAGCTCAAATTCATCACCAACAGCATCCCATCAGACACCCAAATCCACTGCCAAAACACTATTGCTCAGTCTCAATATACCACATCTTAGAACAACTCCTCCATTGCCGAAACCAATCCAGGCTGCGCCTCCAACCATCATAATCGCCCCCTCCCCCAAACTAGGTAATCCCTTAGCTCTCTTTTATCAATCTTTTGTTATTCCAGTTTGAATGGGTTCAATTGTGTAGATATTTGAAGTTTTGAACATGAATTTGAAAGGCTTAAGTTTGGGAATTTTAATTTGAGGGACCGAGAGAGAGAGAGCATTTGATAGAGAGGAGAGTGAGACCAGGAGAGAGAGTGAGAGATGTCGCGTCCGAAAAATCGTAAGGAGAGGGTGCTAGTGGGGTCGTTGACTGTCACATCCCGAAAAGACGATCCGGTCTCAGTGACCCTTTCGAAAATAAAGGTTTTTGGAAAAACCGTGCGTGTGAGAAAAAAATCAAATTTTAGTAAAAAAGTGCATTTTAAGAAAAATGGTATTTTAAAAGAAAATAAGGCCGGGACTAAAAGTGTGACAGATTTGGCCAAATAATTTTTGAAAAAGGGTTTTATTTTGAAAAATGCAGTCGCCACTTGGTACTGAGTTAGGGTGTACCAAATCACCCAAAAAATCGTTTAACAAAAATAAAAATAAAATTTTAAAAAAATATTTTAAAACCCTTTTTCGACTCCAGTCTATGTAAAAACGAGAGAAAAGGGTCTGGGAGTCACATTTGAAGAAAGGGAAGGCAAAGGCTTGCGCCTAAGGCACCCTTTCAACCTAGCCGAGGCTAGTTACGAAGTTTAATCAAATTTTTCTAAATTAACCCTAGATTCTATTGCGTTCAGATGTATCTAAATGAATGCAAATCCTAAGTCTAAATGTGGGTATCGGGAGGGTCAGAATGTCCCGTCAAGGCTTGGTCGGAATTATCGCATTAATTGCGAAACCTGAGTCGAGACCTAGAGGGAGTCACGAGTTTTTATGCAAAATGTGATGCAAAAAGAAAAGAAAATAATAATAATATATATTAAGTGAAGAAAGAAAATGGGTATGCAGCATAACGGGTACGGGGGACTAGTATCTCGTGACTGAATATTTCTACTCACGGAGGGGGAACGGCATGCACGCCACTGCTTCCCACGTGAGTAGGCAACTATTTCTACTCGAATCACACAAATGTCCTAAAGTTTAAGTGAAGTGCAACCTAGATGTCATGCATTTTTAAAAACGTGTAAAATAATAATAATAATAATAATAATAATAATAATAATAATAATAAATCATGCCAAATGAAAATAAAACTAGAAGTGTGTGAAATGTGAAATGCACACGAATGCACCTAATATTAAAATGTCCTAAAGATCTAGCGTTGGACTAGCCCGTTCTAAAAAATCTCGTTAGCATTGGACTAGCTGGAAAAGAAAGAAGCCACAACTAGCGTTGGACTAGTGTGGTGACGGAATACCATAAATCATGAATTAAACATTAAAACATAATATCGAAAGCAAATAAACATATGAAAACACATGAAACCATAAAGGAGCACGTAATACATAGGCATGATATTTAGATGCAAAAACCTTAAGGAAAGTGATAAAACATATAAGCACACTAGCACGAAAAAGCACATCAGCCCTAACTATTACATCAGGGGGTTTAATTTACAATTAAAAGGGGAGAAAAATTAAAATGACCTATCTATTACAGTTGCTATCTAAATACAAAAATTTTTGCTAAAAATGTGAGAAATATAATCTAACTATTACATTGGCTAACTAAATACAAAAAATATTATATTTTATCGAAATAACAAAATTCAAAATTAGATAACAGAAAATAAATAAATACGGAAGAAGCATGTAAAATAAGAAACATATATAAAAAAATGCATAATATATCACATAAAAGCACATTAGAGCACATAAGGTGGAATGAATGAGAAATAGGAACACATTTTTGAAGACCCGGTACAAATACTAATCAAAATGAACAAATAAGTCAACGTACTTCGATATAAACAAACAAAACCTAAAATATATAAGTATTGACAAATTGAGATAAAAAATAAATTTTAGTAATTAAGGGGGTTAAAAATAAAATTCTACAAAACTTAAGAGGTAAAAATAAAAAAATTCTAACTAATCAAGGATCGTGGGGTAAAATAAAGCAAATTGGGGTAGGGGGGGGGGGGGAGGCAAAATAGTAGAGTCAAATAAGTAGGGGGTGAATTTGCAAATTGTAGACCGAATTGAAGAGAGAACGAAATGTTGGGGGGTCAATTTGTTAATAATAGGGGCTAAATACAAAAATTTAGAAAGTTATTGGGGCAGATTAACATCATCCAAAAGATCCAAGGAGCCATGATACAAACATTCTTTACACTATATATAAAAAGAAATGATTGAAATAGAATTTTTTAAATAGCTTAAGCAGAATTAATCTAAATAAGTAAATCTAATACTCAACAAAGAAAACAGTGAAGGAAATAGTAAAAGGAATAAACTCGATCAAATAGCTAAAAACCAAAACAAAAATTAAACCAATCAGCAGACACCCCCCCAATCCCATTTGGTCATCTCTCCACTCCCTAGTTACTTTCTCGTTCCTCCCTATTCTGTCTACTTCCTCTCACTCTCTCTTATTCTGTCTCTGTTTATTCTTCTTCATCCAGAATTCTCTTTCTTTCAATCCCTCTCTCGTTTTTCCATTTTTCCTTCTTTCTTTTAATTTCTTTCTCTCCCTCTTCTCGTTTTTTCTCTCTCTCTCTCTTCCTCTTCTGTTTTCCTGCTTCTGTGTATCTCTCTCTCTCTCTTCTTCAACTGACCTGCTCTCTCTTCTCCAATTTTCCTTCTTTCTCTATTTCCTGAAAATCACTCCCTCTCTCTCGGTCTCCACGTTTCTCTTTCCCTCATCGTTTCTTCACTCTACTGATTTTCTCTCCTTGTCTCCCATAAAGCAACATATTCGATTCCCCAATTGGTTTCCTTCGAAGCTAGGAGATTAGGGATGCGGGGATGGTAAGGTGATTTCAGGTGGTTCTGGGGCACGCATGTGATGGTGATTGGAAGAGAAGATGGTGTTTGGGCCTTGGAATTGGGGTTGATGGGAGTGGAGATTGGGATTTTAATTGGCTTGTAGGTAAGAGTTCTCAGATTACGGGCAGTGGCGATGGGGTTGGGGCTGCCTATGGGACTGATCGACGATGGCAATGACAGATTGGAAATTGTAGTGACCGAGAATGTGGAGCTGAAATTGGGCAGCGGTGTGACTGGTTTGCGTTGTGATTCTCGTTTTTGTTGATGACTGAATTTAGTGGTGTTTTGGCGTGGTGAAAATGGTGGGCAGCGTTGGGCTGTGACAGGGGAGGATGGTTTGTAGAAGGCAGTTTATGGTGAGGAGATTATGACTGTATGACTGGTTGCATGGGAGTGTGATTGATTACATAGGAGTGTGATGGTGGCATGACGGGTGGTGGAATAAATGGTGGTGGTGTGGTTCCGGTAACAGTGAGATGGATGTACTGTGTGTACTGAAATTGGGGTTTGGGCAAGTGGAGGAAGGTGATGACGAGTGGATTTGGGTAGCATTGGTTGTGACAGCCCCACCTTAGCCAGAGGCACACCAAAGGGCTTAGGGGACTGCCTGCCTAGCTCTCGCCAGAACTCAAGTCGAGCACTCACTCAGACCATACACGCGTGCTTAACTCCAAAGAAAATGAAATAAAATAGAATAAAATAAAATATATTCATATTACTTAATCTAAAGG
Source organism: Mitragyna speciosa (assembly GCA_024721245.1). Classification (NCBI taxonomy): domain Eukaryota; kingdom Viridiplantae; phylum Streptophyta; class Magnoliopsida; order Gentianales; family Rubiaceae; genus Mitragyna; species Mitragyna speciosa. The sequence continues at coordinate 20,136,673 of CM045564.1, read as the reverse complement.
TACAAGTAACATCAAGAAGTTTACATGTCACAATATACATGATTTTCACCAAGATAGCCCAAAACAGTTTGGCTATTACAATAACTAAGACATCTATTATATTCAAAACCAGTCGATCCAGCTTTAATTTTTCAAAACCTGGGTAAAGGAAAAGAAATGAAAGGAATGAGCTATAATAGCCCAGTGAGTGTCCAAGTCATGCAATCATATCAAGAATCTATTATTTTATTGAGCAAAATAATTGACAAATTAAATAGACAAGTTATGAACAATTTAATTAACAAGTAGTCAATGGCGGATACAGGGCTCAACTACGGAAGCAAGCTTAACCGCAGAGGAGCAAGTACTGATCATGTAACCATGATGTTAGGACTGAGATAATAACTCAGGTCTTTATCAAAGGTCATGCCAGTATTATCAAGCAACAACCCTAACCACCAATCACCTTATAACCTCCGTACAAGCTACCACATCCAGGGAGAAATCTCAACCCTGGAAGGGCCAACACGCAAGAAAGTTCAATTCAGAGTTGGCCTCTTTGAGGATTCACAACTCAAAAGGGAACGAACATCATGCCCTAAAACACCCAGCACCTTATATCCTCCCAAGCCTGTCTGGGTTGACTATCCGTGAAGTAACGGTGAAGTTAGTCACGGAAGTCTCATGCAAGTAACACATTGGATAATGAAAACGTGTAACACATTGCGGAATAGATGCGATAAAGTACACATCTTTCCTCAAGTAGCACATTTCATGAAATAATAATTTCAAGTATAACATAATATTTCATGCATCATGCACACATAAAGACACTCACCTGAAATGCCTACGAGAATATTTCGTTAAAAGGTCGGGTCTCGCTTTCGGATCCTGAAATTTAAAAGAAATAATCTAATGAAAACTCGATTTAAACCCTAATTAACTTAGTAAGAAAATTCAAGAAATACCCCACTTATTTTTAGGGTTTTAGTTTTAGGGTTTAGGGTTTAGGGTTTAGGGTTTCCATCTTAGGGTTTTCATTTTAGGGTTTTCATTTTCTAAGAAAGTTTTGTTCAACATTTGGTCATTTGGTAAAACTTCCAGCACACTAATTTCACTAAATTTGACATGTTCTTGGGTAGGAATTCTATCTATTTGTTTTCTTTTTATTTCTAACAAAATTTTGACATTATTTCCCCTTAAATTCGGCCTTCCCAAATTTGTTTTTCCTTCAAGATTTCAACCATCAAATCCATAGTTCAACAAGTTCTACAACTTCTAAGTTCAATCCAAACTCAATTCAAATCAAAATCTCACTCAAAGCTCAAGTTTCTACCTCCAAGCTACATGTATCACTTAAAAATTTCAAGATTTAATGCTATCTACTACTCAATCTAACCAAGAAAACACTATCTCTAACAAGTAATACTTCATTTCAAGCATAAATCTTCAAGTTAAAAATCATAAGAATTCAATATTAAACTAGTACAAAAGACTAATTAAACTTGAAATTAATGGTTAAAGCTTATAGTACATACCTTAAACAAGCCTAGAACTTTGCTTAGAAGGAAGGGAAGCTCACTTTCTATGGTGAATTTGTCCAAAGTTTGAAGAGAAAGCTCCAAGAAGTTGAGAGAAAAATGAGAGGAAATTGAAGACTAGGGTGGCCGGCCAAGAGAAAAGGAAAGAGAAAAAGAAATAGGCCAAGAAAATGGAAAAGAAATAAAGAAAATATTTGGGAAAAGAATGACCAATCAAAGCATAACAAGAGTCAAGTTTAGGTTTATGCATTTAAGGTATTAGTGGTTAAGTTGGGCAAGTTTAATTGGCTAATCTTTTTAATCCATTATCACCTAGTAATTAATAAAATCATGACACAATTTTTTTGAAGCAAAAATAGAGAGAAATTAACAAGAAAAATCCGGCCATGACAAGAGAAAAGAAAAGAGAAAGTCGGCCAAGAAAGACAAGAAAAGAAAGAAAGAATTTCGGCCAAAGCAGAAAAGAAAAGAAAGAAGAATTTTGGACCAAGAGAAAAAGAAAAAGAGAGAAGAAATTTCAGCCAAGGAAAAGAAAATAAAGCAAGAGAACAAGTGAAATTTTTGAGTAAAAATTGAGCTAAAATTCAAGTAGGCAAAAGACTAGAAAATAGTAGAATAAGCTAGTCAAAATTAAATACTATTATAAACTAATGGTCCAATAAAATTAATCCAAATTGGGTACTTAGGTGTCTCACTAAATCATGAAAGAATCTCATTTACTTAACCTAATTTACTTAAGTAATCCTCCAACTAATAAATCAAAGATTAACACTAAACCCTAAATAAAAGAAATTCCCTTATTAAATGCATTTTTGATCTTGCCCTTTCTTTTTCTTTTCTCCTCATTTTTTTTTCTACTAATAAACATAACATGAATTAAATGATTTTTTGTATGAATTTCCGGGGCGTCACATCCTCCCCCCCTTAAAAGAATTTCGTCCTCGAAATTCCACCTTGATTTTCAAGTAGTTTGGGATAATTGTTTTTCCATATCTCTTCTTCTGTCTTTCCCAAGTGGCTTTTCTGAATCATGGTGCTGCCAGAGGACCCTGACAAGGGAATACGTTTATTTCTCAATTCTTTCACGTTACGATCCAAGACTTGAACTAGCTGCTCTTCGTATGCCAGAATTTCATCAAACTCAATTTCATCGGGTTGAAGTACATGCCGTAGTCACATCAACTGTAACAATTCTCAGGGTCACATCGCATGGCACCTATCAGCTTGCCAGCTTGCTACGGTCGTCCCCTAAGGAGGGTTCCACTTGTGACTCTTCACGAACGAGAGGCTCGGGGCTTTCACAGTTGGTCTGATATCAACCGAAATACGGTAAATGTCACTGGCCCTTCATCAATACTCCAAAGTAGTAAAACTTTTCTCAATATTTTCTAACCATTTTTAGCGATTTCAAGATTCGGACCGCCGTTGAACTTGGGGGGTTAAATGTCTGAAACCTTTCTAGAGCTACGTCCTTCCATACTACAGGGTTTCTATGAGAACTACAAGTTTCCACTAATGGAATTTTTGCCGATTCTCAAGTTGAGTTAAAACATCGGTCATTTGGTTCAATGTCGTGACCATGGGGTCAATCCCAGAAGTAGAATTTACGCTCTAAGTCGTTCCTTCGTCCCGGTCTTGGCGACGGGGACGTCTTCTACCATGACCGTATCCATTTATGACTTAATATTCTATAATAGCATTAATAATTATTGCATTTTTCACATAACAAGTAGCAAGATATATTTCAAGATGCACAAATTCAAGAATAACAAGGAAATCAAGTTTTATGCCAGATAAGGTCACATGCATATACAGATAGTTCAACTTACACATTTTCAAAAGTTCATATATAAAACATATCACATGTATAAAGCATAACAAAACTAGCATAAGTCCTTGTATATATTCCTGGGCCCCGCACTTATCTAGAGCATAGATTTGAGCTAACACTTTTACTTGTTTTCACTTTCTCTGGCTTTATCAAAGTCCTTGTGTTCTGGCTGGGCTATATCTTGTTTACTAGCTATCTGTCTTAAGCAATAGTTTACTCGATGGTCAGCACTACCGCAACACAGACACTTACGGCTTTTCCTCCAACAATTCTCTTCGATATGATTACTTTTACCACAATACCCGCAAGCAACTTGAAGCGTCAGGGTTTGAGTTTCTTTCAAAGTATCCTCTTCTCGTTCATTTCCTAGCGAAGCTTTACCCATCAAAGTGCTTCTTGTACTTCCAGATTGTGCACCGGGTCCAATTCTCACTCCTCCAGGTCCCCTTTCTACCTTAGAGGCTGGAGCACTTCTAGTTGATAGGCGGGGATTACTCGCACGTCCTCATTTCCTCGCTTGCCTCGCTCGGACCACGGACTTTGTCTTTTCCACTTGTCGCACTTTTCCTGCCACGGCTTTGTAAGTTTCGCTGGTGGTGGCAGCGAAGGCATCCAGGTACTGCATTCGATAAGCCTCGGTCTTCTGTCGTTCCTCCCGGACGACAGCCTCTAGCTCTCGAATCCTTTGAGCCTGAACTCTCACTATCTCTCTCAGCTCATGGATGCGAGCTCGGGAGATCTCACCTTCGCGTTCAACCCGTTTACTATCCTCAATCAGTGTGAGTACTACACGGTCGGGGTAGGAATACGTCCTCCAACAATCACATGCAGACAGTACTTGGCGGGCGGGTGACAATGTACGGTAGGGATGCCCTGATCCCTCACTTCGACCATTCTCTAACATACCTACATATTTTAAAGAAAATAAATCACTCAAATCTAAACCCAGAAAGACTTATTAATAAACAATACTTAAGTATAGCACCCCAAAATCAAGCTTAGAAGATAAACTAGATCATTCTCAATTATATTCACGTAGGTTTTCAGGCCTAAGAAACATTCGCGCCTCATTTCTCAATGTGCATGATAAAGGGAATAGTTACTACTTTCCAATTCTCAAAGTAAAGCTAAACCCATATAGAAGAACTACGAAATTCCTCAATCACCAATCATAAATACTCAGACACGAATCTCAAAACTAAGTCAACCCACACTAAGGTTGGCCACCCCGAAGTGTTAATTAACTAGCCCTAACAATCCTGTCCAATGTACACACTAACCACCCAAAGAATCTACAAATATTCGTACTTAAAGATTCACAAGTAAAATTCAAGCTTAGGATATCATTTAAACACTAGCTATTTTAAATTGTATAAGCATAAATAATAAATCACTTACAATGTATATCAAGCCATCTATGTCATACCATTTAACCATTCAATAACACGTCAAATACTTAGTGTCACCACTTGCTAATAGAATACACCTAATATAATAGAGTCAATATCCACCAGTACCAAAGCCAATCACAAAAGAAAATATTATATGTGTCCCAATTTCAACTAGAGGTTTACTTATTACTAGCCAGCTCGTACTTTCAAATCTTATCACACTAATATAAAATAATATTTAGACTTAAGATCTAATAAGGATCAAGCTTAAGCTCTTCAAAGATTCAAACTTAAGTTCCGACAGAATTCAAACCTAGGCTCTGATACCAACTATGACAGCCCCACCTTACCCAGAGGCAGATCAAAGGGCTTAGCAGACTGCCTGCCTATCTCTCGCCAGGATTCAAGTCGAGCACTCACTTAGACCATACACGCGTGCTTAACTCCAAATAAAATGAAATAGAATAGAATAAAATAAAATATATTCATATTACTTAATTTAAAGGTACAAGTAACATCAAGAAGTTTACATGTCACAATATACATGATTTTCACCAAGATAGCCCAAAACAGTTTGGCTATTACAATAACTAAGACATCTATTATATTCAAAACCAGTCGATCCAGCTTTAATTTTTCAGAAACCTGGGTAAAGGAAAAGAAATGAAAGGAATGAGCTATAATAGCCCAGTGAGTGTCCAAGTCATGCAATCATATCAAGAATCTATTATTTTATTGAGCAAAATAATTGACAAATTAAATAGACAAGTTATGAACAATTTAATTAACAAGTAGTCAATGGCGGATACAGGGCTCAACTACGGAAGCAAGCTTAACCGCAGAGGAGCAAGTACTGATCATGTAACCATGATGTTAGGACTGAGATAATAACTCAGGTCTTTATCAAAGGTCATGCCAGTATTATCAAGCAAGAACCCTAACCACCAATTACCTTATAACCTCCGTACAGGCTACAACATCCAAGGAGAAATCTCAACCCTGGAAGGGCCAACACGCAAGAAAGTTCAATCCGGAGTTGGCCTCTTTGAGGATTCACAACTCAAAAGGGAAAGAACATCACGCCCTAAAACACCCAGCACCTTATATCCTCCCAAGCCTGTCTAGGTTGACCATCCGTGAAGTAACGGTGAAGTTAGTCACGGAAGTCTCATGCAAGTAACACATTGGATAATGAAAACGTGTAACACATTGCGGAATAGATGCGATAAAGTACACATCTTTCCTCAAGTAGCACATTTCATGAAATAATAATTTCAAGTATAACATAATATTTCATGCATCATGCACACATAAAGACACTCACCTGGAATGCCTACAAGAATATTTCGTAAAAAGGTCGGGTCTCGCTTTCGGATCCTGAAATTTAAAAGAAATAATCTAATGAAAATAGAGTGTGTGTGTGTGTGTTTTTGGTGAAGTAGTGTGTGTGGTTGTCTTTTTTCTTTGGATAAGAATGTGTTTTTTTGGATTTTTTATTTTTTCTCCCTTTTTTTCTGCTGATTAAGAAGGGTATTTATTGGCCACTTGTCTTGTTGGCCAAGAATGCAATAAAATAACGAAAACGCCTCCGGTATTAAAAATGCTAATTTTATTGAAAAAATATTTTTTTAACCCTAAATTAAAAATTAATACAAGGAATATGACAGCGATCTCTAAATTTTCAAAAAGAATTTACAGTAAATTTAAAAAATAAAACTAGAGCTCAAAACTGATAAAAACGCGTTCAGAGTGTAAATGACAATTTTGCCCCTAGACAACTAAAATACACAAAAATAGATATTAGCCTAAAAAATTTATCAAAGATTAAAAATAAGCTTAAAACATTAGAAAATGCCTTTTTGACTCAAAATTTGACAAAAAATGAATTTAAGCTGTAAAATAACGATTTTGCCCTTAGACAATGAAAATTCACAGAAAAATAGTTATTGTCTTCAAAAAATTATCAAAAATTACAAATAATCTTAAAACACTAGAAGATGCATTTTTGACTCAAAATTGGTGAAAAATGAATTTAAATTGTAAAATAACGATTTTGCCCTCGGACAATGAAAATTCACAAAAAAATAGTAATCGTCTCTGAAAAAATCAAGAAAATCTAGAAACGATGCTTAAAGAATTAGAAAAATGAATTTGGAACTTAAAATGAGCTAATATGGTATTCACGAGGTGAAATTACTATTTTGCCCTTATGTTGGTAAAAATATAAAGAATACCAATTAAATCCAAAAAAATCATTAGAAATTTGTAAATTTACATAACAGTAAAAATATGAATTTAAAACCCCCAAAAGCTGATAGAAAAATATTTACATATAAAATTACTATTTTGCCCCCCACATTATTGAAAAATTAAAAATTAAAATTTGTCCTAAAAAGTGCAAACATGCTCCCCAGTGTTTGAAAATAAATGGTGTGTCAAAATTTGGTGTCTACAATTTGCCTCTCTTTGTCGGGGATCTCGTAGAGATTTCTGACAAAGACGTAGACAACACCAAATTTTGACTCACCTAATTGTGAAAACAGACATTGCTGTAAACAAGACATCTAATCATGCATAGTGCATAAATGTGACGAGATGTAACTAATGACCAGAGAACACACATATATAAACATGCGACCGAGCTCTCTAGGAACTGCCTACATATACTAGTGAAGGGAATCAGGTCAAACGTAGTTCAGATGTAGGTGAATGGTGGATGTGAAACACAATTGCAAATGATAAAACAAGAGTTCAAATTTGTGATCAAAAGAAAGAAATACAACATTCGAATTGCTAAGTAAAGATAACATAGATTGGTAAGAAACTGCAAGACAAAACAAAGTGCTTAAACTAACAGACAAAAATGAGTTCAGGTTGCTAAACAAAATAAATACCGATAAGTCAAAAGCACTGTCTGGGCTACCAGACTTGAAAATGTAAATAAACATATGCTATTCAAGCTGTTGAACGAATGCATGACCTTGGGCGGCCAAGGTTGATGAATACAAAGTTTGGGCTGCCGAACTTGAAAAAGTAAATAACTGATCCTGGGCTGCCAGGAAGCATAAAATGCAAGATCTGGGCTGCCAGACTTGAAAACATACATAAACAAATGCCGACCAGGCTGCTGGACGGATGCATGACCTTGGGCTGCCAAGGTTGATGAATGCAAAGTTAGGCTGCCAACTTGAAAAAATAAATAAATGATCCTGGGCTGCCAGGAATCATAGAATGTAATGTCAAGTCTGGACTACCAGACTTATAAAAATGTAAATGAAAATGCAAGTCCATGTTGTTGGACAAAATAAACACAATAAAGATTTTAAAAGAGAGGAAAAACAAGTGTTGAGCCTAAAATGTAATTCAATTCAAAATCAAAATTTTTCTTCTCTTTTTTTTTTTTTGAGAAAACATAAAAAAGAAATGAACTAATACCATGGCTAATGTATGATGACACAAGAAGAAACAAAGTGTTGAAATAAAATGACTGAACAAGCAATCGGAGCAATATGACATTCAAAGTTGCAAAACATAATTAATGAAAATTGAAAATCAGAACGATACCCAATGCTAACGATTGAGCCTACCGCAACTGAAAATGAAGAATCGGCACCCAATGCAAAGATTGAGCCTACTGAGAACCGAAAATAAAGACGGTACCCAATGTTGACGATTAAGCCTACCGCAAACTGAAAATGAAAATTGGTACCCAATGCAAAAATTAAGCCTGTCGAGAACTGAAAATGAAAAATCGGCATCCAATGCAAAGATTTAGCCTACAGAGAACAAAAAATAAAGACAGTACCTAATGCTGATGATTAAGCCTATCGCAAATTGATAATGAGAATCTATACCCAATGCAAAGATTGAGCCTACCGAGAACTGAAAATAAAGACGGTACCCAATGCTAACGATTGAGCCTACCGAGAACTAGAAATAAAGACGGTACCCAATGCTAACGATTGAGCCTACCGCAAACTAGAAATGAAAATCGGTACCCAATGCAAAGATTAAACCTACTAAGAACTGAAAATAAAGACGGTACCCAATGCTAACGATTGAACCTACTGCAAACTGAAAATAAAAATCGGTACCCAATGCAAAGATTGAGTCTATCGAGAACTGAAAATAAAGACGGTACTCAATGCTAACGATTGAGCCTACCGCAAACTGGAAATAAAGACGATACCCAATGCTAACGATTGAGCCTACCGCAAACTGGAAATAAAAATCAGTACCCAATGCAAATATTGAGCTTACCGAGAACCGAAAATAAAAACGGTACCCAATGTTGACGATTGAGCCTACCGCAAACTGAAAATAAAAATCGGTACCCAATGCAAAGATTAAGCCTACCGAGAACTGAAAATAAAGACGGTACCCAATGCTAACGATTGAGCCTATCGCAAACTGAAAATAAAGATCGGTACCCAATGCAAAGATTGAGCCTACCGAGAACTGGAAATAAAGACGATACCCTATGCTGACGATTGAGGCTACCGCAAATTGAAAATGAAAATCGGTACCCAATGCAAAGATTGAGTCTACCGAGAACTGAAAATAAAGAGGTACCCAATGCTGATGATTGAACCTACCACAAACTGAAAATGAAAATTGATACCCAATGTAAAGATTGAGCCTACCGAGAACTGAAAATAAAGACGGTGCCCAATGCTAACAATTAAGCCTACTGCAAACTAAAAATGAAAATCGGTTCCCAATGCAAAGATTGAGCCCACCGAAAACTGGAAATAAAGACGGTACCCAATGCAAAGATTGAGCCTACCGAGAATCGAAAATAAAGACAATACCCAATGCTGACGATTGAGCCTACCGCAAACTGAAAATGAAAATCGGTACGCAATGCAAAGATTAAGCCTACTAAGAACTGAAAATAAAGATGGTACCCATTGCTAACGATTGAACCTACCGCAAACTGAAAATGAAAATCGGTACCCAATGCAAAGATTGAGTCTACCGAGAACTGAAAATAAAGACGATACTCAATGCTAACGATTGAGCCTACCGCAAACTGGAAATAAAGACGATACACAATGCTAACGATTGAGCCTACTGCAAACTGGAAATGAAAATCGGTACCCAATGCAAATATTGAGCCTACCGAGAACCAAAAATAAAGACGTTACCCAATGCTGACGATTGAGCCTACCGCAAATTGAAAATAAAAATCGGTACCCAATGCAAAGATTGAGCCTACCGAGAACTGAAAATAAAGACGGTACCCAATGCTAACGATTGAGCCTATCGCAAACTGAAAATAAAGATTGGTACCCAATGCAAAGATTGAGCCTACGAGAACTGGAAATAAAGACGATACCCTATGTTGACGATTGAGCCTACCGTAAATTGAAAATGAAAATTGGTACCCAATGCAAAGATTGAGTCTATCGAGAACCGAAAATAAATAGGTACCCAATATTGACGATTGAACCTACCACAAACTAAAAATGAAAATCGATACCCAATGTAAAGATTGAGCCTACCGAGAACTAAAAATAAAGACGGTACCCAATGCTAACGATTGAGCCTACTGCAAATTGAAAATAAAAATCGGTACCCAATGCAAAGATTGAGCCCACCGAGAACTGGAAATAAAGACGGTACCCAATGTAAAGATTGAGCCTACCGAGAATCGAAAATAAAGACGGTACCCAATGCTGACGATTGAGCCTACCGCAAACTGAAAATGAAAATCGGTACCCAATGTAAAGATTGAGCCTACCGAGAATTGGGATTAAAGACGGTACCCAATGCTAACGATTGAGCCTACCGCAAACTGAAAATGAAAATCGGTACCCAATGCAAAGATTGAGCCTACCAAGAATGGAAAATAAAGACGGTACCCAATGTTGACGATTGAGCCTACCGGAAACTGAAAATGAAAATCAGTACCCAATGCAAAGATTGAGCCTACCGAGAACTGGAAATAAAGACGGTACCCAGTGCTGACGATTGAGCCTACCGCAAACTGAAAATGAAAATCGGTACCCAATGCAAAGATTGAGCCTACCGAGAACTGGAAATAAAGACGGTACCCAATGCTAACAATTGAGACTACCGCAAATTGAAAATGAAAATCGGTACCCAATACAAAGATTGAGCCTACCGAGAACCAAAAATAAAGACGGTACCCAATGTTGACGATTGAGCGTACTGCAACTGAAAATGAAAATTGGTACCCAATGCAAAGATTGAGCCTACCGAAAACTGAAAATAAAGACTACACCAATGCTAACAATTGAGCCTACCGCAAACTAAAAATGAGGACAAAAAAGCACGAACACAATATGTGAACTATTAAACGTATTAAAATACCATGCAGTATTTTAGACAAATACAATACAATTACTAAATGAATGCAAATTTAGAAAAGTAAAACATGTTAATGGGGTTCGAGTTGCCAAACGAATGCATAAATGCATGAATAAAAAATACAGAATTTGAGTTTTCAAACAGAATTTAATACCCAACGGACGAGTTGGGACTTAAATAAAAAAGTAAGATATGCGTAACGTTGGACAAAAATCAAACTAATATGCAACATGCTAATCAAATGATGAACAAGTGTTGGTTCGAAAAAGTAACACAGGCTGCTAGATAAAATGCATGAATGCATGATCCCAAACTGATGAACAAAATGCGCCAGACTAAAATGAACAAAATGAAATCCAGACTGATAAAAAAATGCATTAAGAAATTTGAGAGATGAAAAAATTTAAAACAATTATCGAACATTGTATCTAAATCATTCCAAAGATCAAAATTTTTAAAAAATTTTGCCCCAGCGTATGGCATCAAACTAACCTGAAACCACTCTTTTTGAGATTTGATATCAAAATTCATTTAAATTCATCCCTTGCAAAAAGCTTGTCCCAGTACAAATGAATCTCAAAATCAAATTTTTACCAAAAAATTTGCCCCAGTGTCAATTTTTGAAATCGATTTTTTGAAATGAATTGCACTTTTGATCAAATCATCATTATCTAAAAAAAAATTGCCCCAGTTTTTATTCTTGACGAAGGCCTCAATTGATGACAATATAATCGTACCTGTAAAAAAAGAAAGCAATTATAATTACAAAAGTGATGCCATCACATGACGGTCTCTGGCACATATAAACATGAGTGTTGCCACCTTAAATGTCTAACATAGTCCTTTGCTTTACTTTTTGCAAAGTCACAAACTTAATCCATTCTAGTTCACAATTCAGATCAAATCTTCCAAATAATATTTCCATCCATTTATGACTCTGACTTCTGATAAATTTAGGATTGCCTTTGCTTTTATTTCAAATTTAAACAAAGAAAATGTGAAAATTTTCAAAACATGAATTGGTTAGAAAATACTTCACATGCAATAATGTAAAAGAAATTATGTATAGTAAATAATACAAAGCACAAAAAGACTAAATGAAATACAATCAAATGAAACACATTTTTTTTTCAAAAAATTGATTTTGAAATAATGGTTTAAAAGGTGCCTTTTGATCTTTGGATGTCATTCTCACTTGAATTCTGACATTGTCACAAACTGATCAATGCAAACGAGAAACCTCGATCAACTGTTGTCATCAACTCCCAAGTGACCTCAATGTTGGCATATTGGTTTTCTCTTCCGTGAGCCTTCAATTGTCACATTCTCCTAATCCATAGGATTCTTCTGGATTACTGACTTCAGGAGAAGAAATGGAATGAACGACAGTATCCAAAATTGAGATGATCTTTCTTTTTTCCATTAAAACAGCCTAGTGCTCAAAGAATATTTGGCATCAGTAAGACAAATCTTCCCTTGTTAATTGGGATAAATATATTAACATCATCTACCAATGTGCTAGAATGCATCATTTTGACACTTGTCAATTTGCCCACACTTGAATCATTATTTATTCTCAGTCATTCAAAAAATGCGAGCTCAACTAGTGATTCAAGTATTGAAAGCATGTGCGTTCTAAAATGTATTTTCTCAAGACCAAGTAATGAACATTATGCAATTTACCATCTTTTCTTTAATACTCATAATATCAAGCAAAAGAGAAGGAATTATATCACAATTAAGCATCTTCAACTTAATTTCTTCGCCTTACTGAATTTCACAAGTAAACAAGTCACATGATCAATCAGAGAACATCACATGTCTATGATTAATTTCATTTTTCCCATGAGGAGATTTTATTCTAGTGACTTAATCACTCAAAATACGAGAGTGTCTTTTGACGCGAAAACCGACATTGATTATGAAGGTTCCTGATTACTCAACATCTCGATCTTAAACCAATAGTAGAAACTGTATTCGAGAAATAAAATTACCTTTTTACGCAAGAATCGACATTGGTTGGATGAAGATCCCTAGTTACTCAACAATTTACTTACTCGAATTTGTAATGCATTACTCATAATTCAAGTACCGTTTGACGCGAAAGTCGACATTTTTTATGAAGACTCCCGGTTATTGAGTACGAGAAGCATTGGAGTAGAGAAAATACATTATTTCTCTTTTTTTTTTCCTTCTTCTTTTCCTTTTTTTTTCTTTTTTTTTATATAAAAATCCCTCATGATAGATGTCATAACACATATTATATGAATACACTAATTGATCATAATCAGCGTTTGACATGTGAAATTAAATAAAGAATAGAAATTTTCATAAAAAGTGCAAGATTCAGACATAATTCTAACCACTTTATAAGATATACTTTCTATAAGAACAAAACTCCAAATGATATAATAATTATTTTTTAGTACTTAAAGAAAGAATTTGCCAAAGCACATAAAGTAACTTCAACCGGTAGAGAATTTGGACAAACATCAAGATTGAAGGTATAATTAACAAGTATGGGGCATCCCATATCTCAACCTCACAATAACTTATATAACACATTCCAGAGGTGAATGAGAAATTGTGGACATGGAACAATAAAAACTCCCTTTGTGCAATGGTTGAAGTCGTATACTCTACATGTTTATTCCTTTTGTTGTGTTTGAATTCTCCAAACATTCATCCGAACTTGTTTGGTGAAGTTTGATAAACATTTTCAATATCTCCGAAGCGAAAGTGGATCCTGTCCTAACTCTTTGACCTATATCTTGATGCCAATGTTTACGACTTCTTATCCTTTTATGTCAAGCTTGAATTCCCTCTGTACCATTCAGAATTCTTAATACGGAATCCAGGTTCCTTTTCAGTCTCACTCTGATTCCTCATTGGCAATTTTGTCTTATTTAGAATCCGTAGATATATTGAAATGGCAATCATCAGCTTCACATGAGGTGACATTCAAAAATCATCGGCATTTATTTTTACCACTTGACAAAAAAATGAAAAATATAAAAACAATTGAATCAAATGAAAAAACTTTCATTTCATTGAACTCAAACTTGCATTTCTTAGAAAGAGGGTATTTACAAACACCTACTGGCATCGGCTTTTGGGAAAGTAGTAAACACAGTTCAAGTTTAAAACAAAATATTTTTTCAAAAGTAAATAAGGACTTACGACTCATGAAATAAAAGAAAAACAAGATATGAGCCAGACACCAAAACCATTAAAGAAAGAAATCCATTCCAGGGTTCTATCTGGAAATGAATTTAGAAACAAAGGCAATTCTAAATTCACCGTCACTCAGTTGTCCAGTCATTCAGTGCTCCTTCATCAATGACCTTGAAACCAGCATTATCGGATGTCCCCCCTCTAACACCCTAAAAATTCATGTCAAAACCATTTATTTTTGTATCATGTTCATTAGGAAAAAAAAAAGTGATGGCCGAATTCGTGGAGGACAAAAAAAAAAAAGAGAATGAGCATGTTGTACTTAGTTCCTTAAAAGTTGTACCTAGGAAATCTTGTAAGACTTATTGGAAGATAAATAACAAAAATCCTTTCTAATTAACCATTGCCAAGTGTGGTCTTTCATGGAAAGAAAGTCAAGACTTCTTTATCTTTGTCTTGTTTTGATTGGTCCATTTTTTTCCCAATTTTCCTTCAATTCTTTTTACTTTACTTAACCTATTTTTTTCTTCTTTTCTCTTCACTTGGCCGGCTGCTCACTCTCTCTTTTCTCTCCATTTTCTTTCATTTTTCTTGGATCTTTTGCTTCCATTTACTCATTTTTCAACCATAGAAATTAAGTGGAACTTCCTCCTAAGCAACAAACTTGCCTATCTAGAGGTATTTCCCATGAATTTCTCTTCTAATTTCAAGTGAAAGATTATAGTTTTTAGCTCTTAAGTTATGTTTTTTATGGTTAAGTATGATTGATTTTTGGCCATGAAAGATGGAGTTTTATTCCATGAATGTGAAGCTTGTGAACTTGTATGCCCTGTAGATAGTATATTAAACTTGAAAAGTCATGATCTAGGTTTGATTTACTTGAAGAACTTGGAGTAGTTTATGCATTTTTGTGATGAATTTGAATGGAATTGAATTTAGTTTGATGTGAGATTAGTAGAACTACTTGAAATTGGGTTGTTGGACGTTTTCTTGCAGGTTTAAAATTTTTGGGTTAGTCCGATTATAGGGGAAGTGCTGCCGAAATTTCGGTAAAACCTAGGAAATAAAAGTGGTTAGGCTATGATTTAAGACTTTATAAGCTGTAATTTAGTGATTTAAGCGTGCAGAAATTTTCGTTGACTAGCTATTAGTGAATTAAACCTTTCCGAGCAAAACCCTAGAAAGTTAGAAAACCCTAATTTTGAAAACCCTAAACCCTAGGGTAAAACCCTAAACTCCAAAACCCTAGAAATTAAACCCTAGAAAGACTTGGGGTATTTCTTGAATTTCCTTATGAAATTTCTTAGATTTTAGTCAGGATTTTTATACGATTATTTCTCATGAATTTCAGGATCCGGAAGTGAGACGCAATCTTACCGCGAAATCTTTTCATAGGCATTTCAGGTGAGTGTCTCTATGTGTGCATGCTGCATGAAATATTATGTTTCACTTGTAAATATTATGTTACACTTGCAAATATTATGTGATAAAATGTGCTACTTGAGGAAAGATGTGTACTTTATCGCATCTATTCCGTAACGTGTTATATGCTTTCACTATTCAACGTGTTATTTGTGCGTGAGGCTTCCGTGACTAACTTTACCGTTACTTCACGGATAGTCAACTCGGACAGGCTTGGGAGGTTATAAGGTGCTGGGTGTTTTAGGGCGTGACGTTCTTTCCCTTTTGAGTTGTGAATCCTCTAAGAGGCCAACTCCGGATTGAACTTTCTTGCGTGTTGGCCCTCCAAGGTTGAGATTACTCCCTGGATGTGGTAGCTTGTACGGAGGTTATAAGGTGAAGGGTGGTTAGGGCTTGCGTGATAAAACTAGCATGTTCTTTGACAAAGACCTGAGCTATTATCTCGGTCCAAATGTCACGGTTACATGTTCAGTACTTGCTTTTCCTGCGGTTGAGCTTGCTCCCGTAGTTGAGCCTTGTATCCGCCCTTGACTACATGTTAAATTACATTGTTCATATCTTGTTTATTTAATTTCTCGATTATTTTATTTTTTTAAAATAATGAGTTCTTGATATGGTTGCATGACTTAGACATTCACTGAGCTATTATAGCTCATTCGTTTTATTTGTTTTCCTTTACTCAGGTTCCCTGAAAAATTAAAGCCGGAACGACTGATTTTGAGTATTCTAGATGTCTTCGTTCTTGTAATAGCCAAACTATTTAGGCTATCCTTGTGAATTTATGTACATTATGACATGTAAACTTGTGGTGTGACTTGTATCTTTAAGATAAATAATATGAGTGTAGTTTATTTTATTCCATTTTATTTTATTTTATTTTAAATTAAGTACGCTCGGATGTTTGCGTGAGTGCGTGATTCGAGTCCTGGCGAGAGCTATGCAGGCAGTCCACTAAGCCCTTTGGTGCGTCTCTGGGTAAGGTGGGGCTGTCACAGTTGGTGTCAGAGCTTAGAATTGAATCCTGTCTCTAGTGCTAGTCTTGTTTGGGGTGTCGGGTAGGAAATTTGGGTTGAGTTGGTTACGCTTGGGCCTGATCAACCTGAGTGTGAGAGATAAGATCCGAATTTCCACACCTGGACACTATTGTGTATATGCTTGAGAATGTGTTTAGGTTATTTTTAAGCTTAATATTTGAGTGTAATATTTAAGTATTATTCATTCTTATTAAGTATTTTTGGGATAGACCTAATTAATTTATTATTTAAACCTGTAGGTATGTCAGAGAGTGGTCAGAGTGAGGCATCACAGTCATCAGGCGCAGCTCTGTTGCAGCATGAGCATCGTAGGAGACCCATTGTCCGTTTTCGCGAGGGACTGGGGCACCCTTACCGCACATTTTCACCTGCCCGACGAGTCCGCCCTACTTGTGGTTGCTGGAGGACCTATTCTTATCTCGATCATGTCGTGCTTTCTTTGATAGTGGATAGTAGGTGAGTGGAGCGCAATGGTGATACTTCCCGGGCTCGTGTTCATGAGCTGAGAGAGACAGTTAGGGCTCAGGCTCAAAGGATTCGTGAGTTGGAGATTGCTGTTTAGGAAGAACAGCAGAGGACGGATGCTTATCGAGAGTAGTATCAGGAGGTGCATGGCCGTCTCACACGCGTGGTACAGCTTGTTCGGGATCACACGGGATGACTTGTAGATGAGAGTGGTTTGTTAGTAGGTCATGTGCTAGATGAGGTGTGTGATATGGTTCCGCTCCTAGGGCCAGGACAGGCAGTGCCTCCACCTCTTGGGGCCGAGGTTGCTTCTGGGGGTGAGCAGGAGATGGATGTGGGTTCGGCTGGATCAGTCCAGTTAGACTAGATCTTAGATTAGATCTTTAGATGGAGTTATGTACCAGAACTTATGCTAGTTTTGTTATGTTTTATATGTATGACATGTTTTGTATATGACTTTTGAAATGTGTAAATTAAACTACTTGTATAAATATGTGTGATCTTATTGGCATGAAACTTGATTTCCTTGCTATTCTTGAATTTGTGCATTTTACATTACATCTTGACATTTATTATATAGATATTGAAATAAATTCATTCATGTTATTATAGTATATTAAGTCATGAGTGGACGTGGTCGCAGTAGAGGACGTCCCCGTCGTCAAGACCGGGATGAAGACGCTACCTCTAGCATAAATCCACCTTCGGGAGCTGATCCAATGATTGCGGTCTTGAATCGAATGACCGACGTTCTAACTCAGTTGGGAACTCGGCAGAACCCAATAGTGGAAGTTGGTGGTCCTCATAGAAACCCGGCAGTAGGGGAAGATGTAGCCCTGGAACGGTTCCAGAAATTTAACCCCCCTAAGTTTAACGGCAGTCCAAAACCAGAAATCGCTGAAAAATGGTTAGAAGACATTGAGAAAATTTTCATTGCTTTGAAGTATACGGATGAACGGCAAGTGACATTTGCCGTGTTCCAATTGGAAGGTGCTGCCACCCCTTGGTGGAATTTAATCAACGCCAAGTGGGAAAGACATCAAACTCTAAGGACGTGGGTCAACTTCACTAGAGAGTTCAAAGAGAAATATATTCCCGTGCGAGTACAAGAAAAGAGGGAAGATGAATTTTTGAAATTGAGACAAGGGTTGTTGACTGTGGCTGAGTATGAAGATCAGTTTACTAAGCTATCTCGTTATGCCCCGGAACTTGTAGCCACTGAAAGGCGAAGAAAGAGGAGGTTTATCCAAGGCTTGAATTTGGAGATCCAAGACGCCCTCGCCGCCGCCACCATTGAAACGTATGAAGCTACAGTGGAAAAACGCAGCAGGTGGAGGAAACCAAGTCCCTGGTCTGCACGGTGAAAGCAAGAAAACGGGGAATTACCAACGATGCTCGACCCTCAACTGGAAATTCTCCAGCCCCTAAGATGGGAAGGGGAACTGGAGGAGTAGTAATTAGGCAAGGTGCCCCGTTCGGAAAAACAAGAGGCGCTCTGGTGAGAAGGGCTCCGCCAAGAAGTGAACAAAAGGAGGATACTCAAAAGGAGAAACAGTCATCAGCTGCTCCTGTTGCTTGTGGGTATTGTGGTAAAGGCGGGCATGTGGAAGATGACTACTGGAGAAAGAACCGTAAATGTTTGCTTTGCGGCAGCGGTGATCATAGGATAAATCAATGTCCAAGACAGGCAGCCAGCGGACCGAGCACCGCTCAACCTGGGCCCAAGGAGATCAATCAAGCCAGGGAGAGCGGGAATAAACGGAGAGTACCAGCTCGCGTGTATGCCCTAGACAAGCAGGATGCCCAGGGGACACCAGCAGTGATTGAAGGTATGATTCTTGTTTTTCATCGTCTGGCTAAACTGCTAGTAGACCCTGGCTCCACCCATTCCTTTGTGAACCCTCAATTTATGATTGCTCTAGAGATACAACCTGTTAAGTTATCTTATGAATTGGAAGTGAGGACTCCGACTGGGGACCATTGTCTGACAACTAATCTTGTTTACCAAGATTGTGAACTTCGGGTCGGAGAAAGAAAATTTCTAACAGATCTCATAGCTTTACCTATTCGGGGTTATGATGTAATACTAGGCATGGATTGTTTGACTCGGTATAGTACTCAACTAAATTGTGGGACGAAAGTGGTGGATTTTAGCATATCGGGGGAACCTATTTTAAGATTGGATGTTAAGAAAACCCTAGCTTCTTCAAATCTTCTCTCGGCTATGCAAGCTAGGAAATTGATGTTCTGAGGGGCGGTAGGATACCTTGCTTATTTAATTAATACACCTGAGGATAAGGTGAGACTTGAGGATGTGCCTGTGGTAAAAGAATTTCCCGATATTTTTCCCGAAAAATTAAGCTCCCTACCTCCAGAGAGAGAAGTGGAATTCAAAATAGAATTTGTACCAGGAGTATTGCCAATATCTAGAACCCCGTACCGCATGTCCCCTGTAGAACTCGGAGAACTTAAGGTCCAACTCCAAGATTTGTTAGGAAGAGGATTTGTCAGGCCGAGTGTATCACAATGGGGAGCCCCAGTGTTATTTGTAAGGAAGAAAGATGGTACTCCTAGGCTTTGCATTGACTATCGAGGGTTAAATAATGTTACTATAAAGAATAAGTATCCTTTGCCTCAAATTGATGAATTGTTTGATCAATTGGAGGGAGCAGTGATATTTTCCAAGATAGATCTTAGACAAGGATACTATCAATTAAAAATTAAGGAGGAAGACGTGCCTAAAACTGCTTTTAACTCTCGATATGGTCATTACGAATTCGTGGTGATGCCATTTGGGTTAACGAATGCCCCGGCGGCTTTTCTGGATTTAATGCATCGGGTTTTCAAACCATATCTGGATCAATTTGTGGTAATATTTATTGATGATATTTTAATATTTTCCAAGTCCCATGGAGAGCACGAACAGCATTTGAGGATGGTGCTACGAACCTTGAGAGACAACAAGTTGTTTGCCAAATTTAGCAAGTGTGAATTTTGGAGAGACCAAGTAGCCTTTTTAGGCCATGTCATTTCTGGGGAAGGAATAGCAGTAGATCCCTCTAAAGTGGAAGCTGTGATTAGTTGGAAACGACCTGAGAATCCAACTGAAGTCCGTAGTTTCTTGGGTTTAGCTAGCTATTATCGGTGATTTATTCAGGATTTTTCAAAGATAGCCACACCACTCACTGCTTTGACTCAGAAAAATGCTAAGTTTAATTGGGATGGACGGTGTGAGCAAAGTTTCACTGAGCTTAAGAAGCGATTAACATCAGCTCTGGTATTAGCATTGCCAAGTGGCAAGGAGACTTTTAGTGTGCACACGGATGCTTCACGGGAAGGTCTGGGATGTGTGTTAATGCAAGGGAAACAAGTTATTGCCTACGCTTCTCGTAAGTTGAAACCTCACGAAAAGAATTATCCCACCCATGATTTAGAGTTAGCAGCCGTGGTATTTGCTCTCAAGAAATGGAGGCACTATTTGTATGGAGTCACTTTTGAGGTGTACACAGATCATAAGAGCCTAAAATATTTATTTTCTCAAAAGGAATTGAATTTGCTGCAGCGCAGATGGGTGGAGTTATTGGAAGATTATGACTGTACCATTAATTATCATCCGGGAAAAGCCAATATTGTCGCAGACGTTCTAAGTAGAAAGGTGCAAGTGGCTAGTTTGGCCATTCGTGAGTGGAGATTGTTAGAGCAAGTTAGTGAGAGCAATCCACGGATAGTTGACTCAAAGGTGATTTGCGGGAATATAAGTGTTAAATCTAAATTGTTGAGGCAAATTAAGGAAGCTCAAGGTAGAGATCCTACGTTACAAAAGCGGATAGAGAAAGCCAGAGCAGGGATCTTACCTGAATATAATGTTTGACCGGAAGGATTGTTGAGGTTCCGAAGCCGAATCTTTATACCAAGAAATGAAGAGATAAAAAGAATGATTTTGGATGAAACTCACTGTTCTAGATACACTGTGCACCCAGGCAGTACAAAGATGTATCAAGACCTGAAGAAACTCTATTGTTGGGATAATATGAAAAGAGAGATAGCACAGTATATTCAAATCTGTCCTACGTGTCAACAAGTAAAAGCTGAACACCAGAAACCGTCAGGGCTGTTACAACCCTTGGAAATCCCAGAGTGGAAGTGGGAACTTATTACTATGGATTTTGTTTCTGGTTTGCCAAGAACCCAAAGAGGGCATGATGCGATTTGGGTGATTGTTGATCGACTGACCAAATCCGCCCATTTTCTGCCTATGAATATGACCTATCCTTTGGAGAAACTTGCTCGAATGTTTATTGACGAAGTGGTAAGGCTCTATGGAATTCCTGTGAGTATTGTCTCGGACCGAGATCCTCGATTTACTTCCCGACTATGGAGACAAATGCATGAAGCCTTGAGAACAAAGTTAAACTTCAGCACGGCTTATCATCCCCAAACTGACGGACAGTCTGAACGAGTGATCCAGATTTTGGAGGATATGCTACGGGCAAGCGTGATGGATTTTGGTAGTGGTTGGGATCAACACGTGACTTTAATAGAGTTTGCCTACAATAACAGCTATCAAGCCTCTATCCAGATGGCTCCGTTCGAGGCATTGTATGTAAGGAGATGCAGAACACCTGGCTACTGGGATGAAATGGGTGAACGAAGAGTATTAGGTCCGGAAAAGGTATCGTGGATAGAAGAAGCCTATGAGAAGGTTAAGCTAATTCAGCAACGAATCCAGACTGCACAAGATCGCCAGAAGAGTTATGCTGACCATCGAAGGAAGGAGCTGGAATTTGAAGTGGGAGATAGAGTGTTTCTCAAAATCTCTCCATTTAAAGGAGGAATTAAATTTGGAAAGAGGAAGAAACTTCAGCCAAGATACGTGGGACCATTTAAAATCGTTAAACGTGTCGGTAACGTTGCCTACCAGTTGGAATTACCGTCACAATTGGCCAAATTGCACAATGTCTTCCATGTATCTGTCTTGAAAAAATACCACCCGGACCCACAACATGTACTTCAACCAGATGAAATTGAATTTGACGAGACTTTAGTCTATGAAGAGCAGCCAGTTCGCATCATAGATCGAAAGGTGAAAGAGCTGAGAAATAAACAAATTCCACTTGTCAAAATTCTCTGGAAGCATCACGAGCTCAAAGAAGCTACTTGGGAAACAGAGGAAGAGATGCGGCGAAGTTATCCCCGACTGTTCGAAAATCCAGGTAGAATTTCGTGGACGAAATTCTTTTAAGGGGGGGAGGATGTAACACCCTAAAAATTCATGTCAAAACCATTTATTTTTGTATCATGTTCATTAGGAAAAAAAAAAGTGATGGCCGAATTTGTGGAGAAAAAAAAAAAGAGAATGAGCATGTTGTACTTAGTTCCTTAAGAGTTGTACCTAGGAAATCTTGCAAGACTTATTGGAAGATAAATAACAAAAATCCTTTCTAATTAACCATTGCTAAGTGTGGTCTTTCATGGAAAGAAAGTCAAGACTTCTTTATCTTTGTCTTGTTTTGATTGGTCCATTTTTTTCTCAATTTTCCTTCAATTCTTTTTACTTTACTTAACCTATTTTTTTCTTCTTTTCTCTTCACTTGGCCGGCTGCTCACTCTCTCTTTTCTCTCCATTTTATTTCATTTTTCTTGGATCTTTTGCTTCCATTTACTCATTTTTCAACCATAGAAATTAAGTGGAACTTCCTCCTAAGCAACAAACTTGCCTATCTAGAGGTATTTCCCATGAATTTCTCTTCTAATTTCAAGTGAAAGATTATAGTTTTTAGCTCTTAAGTTATGTTTTTAATGGTTAAGTATGATTGATTTTTGGCCATGAAAGATGGAGTTTTATTCCATGAATGTGAAGCTTGTGAACTTGTATGCCTTGTAGATAGTATATTAAACTTGAAAAGTCATGATCTAGTTTTGATTTACTTGAAGAACTTGGAGTAGTTTATGCATTTTTGTGATGAATTTGAATGGAATTGAATTTAGTTTGATGTGAGATTAGTAGAACTACTTGAAATTGGGTTGTTCGACGTTTTCTTGCAGGTTTAAAATTTTTGGGTTAGTCCGATTATAGGGGAAGTGCTGCCGAAATTTCGGTAAAACCTAGGAAATAAAAGTGATTAGGCTATGATTTAAGAATTTATAAGCTGTAATTTAGTGATTTAAGCGTGCAAAAATTTTCGTAGACTAGCTATTAGTGAATTAAATCTTTCTGAGCAAAACCCTAAAAAGTTAGAAAACCCTAATTTTGAAAACCCTAAACCCTAGGGTAAAACCCTAAACTCCAAAACCCTAGAAATTAAACCCTAGAAAGACTTGGGGTATTTCTTGAATTTCCTTATGAAATTTCTTAGATTTTAGTTAGGATTTTTATACGATTATTTCTCGTGAATTTTAGGATCCAGAAGTGAGACGGAATCTTACCGCGAAATCTTTTCATAGGCATTTCAGGTGAGTGTCTCTATGTGTGCATGCTGCATGAAATATTATGTTTCACTTGTAAATATTATGTTACACTTGCAAATATTATGTGATAAAATGTGCTACTTGAGGAAAGATGTATACTTTATCGCATCTATTCCGTAACGTGTTATATGCTTTCACTATTCAACGTGTTATTTGTGCATGAGGCTTCCGTGACTAACTTTACCGTTACTTCACGAATAGTCAACTCGGACAGGCTTGGGAGGTTATAAGGTGCTGGGTGTTTTAGGGCGTGACGTTCTTTCCCTTTTGAGTTGTGAATCCTCTAAGAGGCCAACTCCGGATTGAACTTTCTTGCGTGTTGGCCCTCCAAGGTTGAGACTACTTCCTGGATGTGGTAGCTTGTACGGAGGTTATAAGGTGAAGGGTAGTTAGGGCTTGCGTGATAAAACTAGCATGTTCTTTGACAAAAACCTGAGCTATTATCTCGGTCAAAATGTCACGATTACATGATCAGTACTTGCTTTTCCTGCAGTTGAGCTTGCTCCCGTAGTTGAGCCTTGTATCCGCCCTTTACTACATGTTAAATTACATTATTCATATCTTGTTTATTTAATTTCTCGATTATTTTATTTTTTTAAAATAATGAGTTCTTGATATGGTTGCATGACTTAGACATTCACTGAGCTATTATAGCTCATTCCTTTTATTTGTTTTCCTTTACTCAGGTTCCCTGAAAAATTAAAGCCGGAACGACTGATTTTGAGTATTCTAGATGTCTTCGTTCTTGTAATAGCCAAACTATTTAGGCTATCCTTGTGAATTTATGTACATTATGACATGTAAACTTGTGGTGTGACTTGTATCTTTAAGATAAATAATATGAGTGTAGTTTATTTTATTCCATTTTATTTTATTTTATTTTAAATTAAGTACGCTCGGATGTTTGCATGAGTGCGTGATTCGAGTCCTGGCGAGAGCTAGGCAGGCAGTCCGCTAAGCCCTTTGGTGCGCCTCTAGGTAAGGTGGGGCTGTCACACCCCCAGCCTTGAGTTTCTCACCTAGTGCTATCATCCCAACAGTAGGTTCGTGTTAAGGCAAAGGATTGTTGTCGACATTAGGACCCTGTCTTCTCCCTCTCCTCAACACGATTTCTTCATCATCAATCATGTCTTGGATCTTATGCTTCAAGTCCCAACAGTTGACCGTAGTATGCCCTGGGCTTCCTGAATGATACTCACAAATATCTTGAGGGTCATAGCCACGAGGTAGCCCATTGGGAAAAGTTTTCTCTGGTATGGTGCCAATCTTGCCTGCTGCCTTCAATTGCTCATATATTTGATCAATAGGGTGACCAAGAGGAGTGAAGTCTCTGTAGCATTTTCGAGGTTGGTTGGCTTGACCAACACCTGCTTGATGTTGGGTAGGTGGAACATAGGTGTTAGGGTAAATAGGTCTTAGGCAGGGCTGAAATGGGGGACGACGGTTAGTTGGTGGTGCGGGTTGAAAATTTTGAAAGGTGGGTCGAGCATTTGGAAGAAATGGCAGCGTATTCATTGGTTGGATTTGGGTGTGAAAAATTGGTTGAGGGCACAGTGGAAAAGTAGGAAAAACATGTGTTGGTGGAGAGTATTGCAGATAATTGGCATGATAATTCGTATTGGGTTGGAATCTTGGTTTGGGTCTCGGACCTTAATTTAGTACAAAAACTGATTCCCCTTCCTTCTGTTCAGCTTTCTTTCCTGCTGCTCTCTTCAAATTATTTTTGTTCTGTAAAATTTTCACTTGTAGTTTCATGGCAGCCATGTTTACTACTTTTCCTTTTTTCACTCCTCTTTCAATGGTTTCTGCCTGTTCCATGACCTGAGCAAAGGTTTTTCCAATAGAACCCACGATAGCCTAATAATACAGTGGGTCCTGAGCATCAATGAAGAGTTTGACCATTTCGTTTTCATCAATTGGTGGACTTACTTTGGCCGCTACACTTCTCCACCTTTGACCGTAAGCTACATAACTCTCTGAGGGTTTCTTCTTTAACTCTACCAAAGCAAATCTGTCAGGTACCAGGTCACAGTTAAATTTATACTGTTTGATGAAAGCCCGTGAAAGGTCATTCCAGCCTCGAATTTTTGAGAAGTCCAATTTCAAATGCCACTCTAATGCATCTTTCTCCAAACTTTTCTCCAAAAAGTCTCATGGGCAACTTGTTATCTCCCGTTGGTCTTCCAATTTTGTTGCAGAACATTTTGAGGTGCACTACTTAGAAAACTCTGGCACTTTGAATTTCGGTGGCAATTGAGTGTTCGGGAACATGCAGAAATCTTCGTAATGCAATCCACCGTATCTGTCAAACCCCTGACTCTCTTTGATAAAATCGTTAAACCTATCCAGTCTCTTCAACAATGTCTTATCAGCCATAAAGAGATTCCCTTCTCTAGCAAAGGGTTCCATCTCTACTCCCCCCTTATACTCATTATCAAGCACAAACTAACTTGCGTTAAGAGCTGGTGGTGGCTGAGTGTTTTGGGTGAATTGAGTTGCTTGCTGTGGGTAGTGGGGTTGGTCCAGAGTGTTTTGAGTATGTCTAGGGCTGAGAGGAATTGAAATGGGTATTGAGGGGTTCTGAATGATTGGAGGTGGAGGAGGCATTTGGGTATTCTAAGTATCCAGGGGTGGAGTCTGTTGGGTAATAGGGACAGTGTTGTTCACGTCTGATGTGTTTCCTACTTGATTGGGTCGAGTCTGCAGAGTTCCCTGAACAACTGGTGCACTAGAGGTAGAGCCACCATGGTTCATGTTGCTAATGAAATGTGCGATAATCTGGCTGTGGGAAGACACCTCCTGAGTCATGTCATTCATTTTGAACAGCATTTCATTCATCTGGGCCCTTAGTGCCGTCATCTCAGATAATTGATTTCCCGTAGGCATTTCGAGAGACTCTGGGCGGTTACTCATGTTTATATGTAGTAATCTGGCACGGGACCGCGTGTAAATGGGGTTTCGATGAAAAAAAACTATGATTTACTATACCTGAAAGATGAGAATCGAAAGAACATGATTCGGGTGTTTATCTTGCCTAACACTGTCATATTTTTATTCTGAGAAAGAAAAAGAAAGAAAAAAGAAAAAGATTAGAGTTAGTAAATGTATAAACAATTCGGATGTATGTCCTAGGGAGTGCCCTTATTGTGCCAAGGGTAGGCCTAGCATGAAATGCAATCCTTTAGGGTGAGACCCCCATTTTCTAGTGAAAAACACGCCATATACATCGAGAGGCAAATGCTTCTGTTTTGCTCGTACTACTTTACCTAGGGTCTCACTCGCCAGGATGGTACTAAAATATAAACGTGCATGTCTTTTAGGGTTAAGTACCCAAGACAAAAGGATGGTTTTCCTATTCGGGATTCTCAAAGTGCCGTTCCCTCTAGGGTTTATGCATGATGCCAGTTTATTAAAGCAAGTTAAAGTATGCAAAAAATGCAAGATTTGAAAATGTTGCAGAATTTCTTTGAGAAAGATGGAACATGAATTGTACAAAAGATTATTGAATTCAAATTTATTTGCTTGATAAAGAAAATCGAGCCTTTATGAGGTTATGAGACATCGCATTGAAAGAAAACAAAAGTCATGACTTTATCTAGAAATATACAAGTCAAAATGTCAGTTTATTAAAGTCAAATGAAATATGTGCTAAAATCACTTTTTGTGTAATATGAGTCAGGAGAGCGGGAGATACGGCAAAAATGACATATTAATTTTTGAAAAAGGATAAATACCAGCTGTGCAAAAAATTTGACCTCTCGTGTGAATTTATTGACTCTGAGAAAATTTGGTTCAAATAAAATTAACAAATACAACAAGGAGGAATGTGACAACCCCACCTTACCCAGAGGTGCACCAAAGGGCTTAGCGGACTGCCTGCCTAGCTCTCGCCAGAACTCAAACACGCACTCACTCAAACATCCAAGCTGTACTTAACTCGAAAATAAAATGCACTCATAAATAAATACATTCATAATATTTACTTAAAAGTGTAAATATTACAAGAGTTTTTACATCCCAAAAATGTAATAATATTTACAATAAAAGCCTACACATTTAGGCTATCAAAACACATTAAACAAAATATTTACTAGGTTCAAATTAGCTTTTCCAGCTTTAGTAGTTTTGGAAACCTTGGTTAAAGAAAACAAATAAATGGGATGAGCTAAAATAGCCCAGTGAGTGCTCAAGTCATGCAACCATACCAGTAAAATATGATTTTTGTTCGATAAAATATTTAACGAGTAAATAAACAATTTGTGAACAATTTAATTAACAAGTAGTCACTGGCGGATACGGGGCTCAACTACGGGAGCAAGCTCAACCGCAGAAGTAGCAAGCACTGAACATGTAACCAAGACGTTCGGACTCGAGATAATAGCTCAGGTCCTCGTCAAGGAACATACCAGTATAAACAAGCAAGTACCCTAACCACCATTCACCTTATAACCTCCAAACAAGCTACCACCTCCAGGGAGTAATCTCAACCTTGGAAGGGCCAACAAGCAAGAAAGTTCAATCCGGAGTTGGCCTCTTAGAGGAATTCAACTCATTTAGGGAAAGAACATCACGCCCTAAAACAGCCAGCACCTTATGTCCTCCAAGTCACGTCAGGGTTGACTAACCGTGAAGTAACGGTGAAGTTAGTCACGGTAGTCTCACGCACAATTAACTACATTTAATAGTGAAAGCATGTAACACATTGTGAAATAGATGCGATAAAGTACACATCTTTTCTCAAGTAACACATTTTATTCAAATAATAATATCAAGTAGAACATGGCATTTCATGCATCATGCACACATAAGAACACTCACCTGAAATGTCTAAGAAAAGATTTCGCGGTAAGGTTGAGTCTCACTTCCGGATCCTGAAATTCACGAGAAATAATCGTATAAAAATCCTGACTAAAATCTAAGAAATTTCATAAGGAAATTCAAGAAATACCCCAAGTCTTTCTAGGGTTTAATTTCTAGAGGTTTTGGAGCTTAGGGTTTTATCCCTAGGGTTTAGGGTTTTCAAAATTAGGGTTTTTCTAACTTTCTAGGGTTTTGCTCGGAAAGGTTTAATTCACTAATAGCTAATCTACGAAAATTTCTGCACGCTTAAATCACTAAATTAAAGCTTATAAAGCCTTAAATCATAGCCTAATTACTTTTATTTCCTAGGTTTTACCGAAATTTCGGCAGCACTTCCCCTATAATCGGACTAACCCAAAAATTTTTAACCTGCAAGAAAACATCCTAACAACCCAATCTCAAGTAGTTCTACTAATCTCACATCAAACTCAATTCAATTCCATTCAAATTCATCACAAAAATACATAAACCTACTCCAAGTTCTTCAAGTAAATCAAACCTAGATCATGACATTTCAAGTTTAATATTACTATCTACAAGGCATACAAGTTCACAAGCTTCACATTCATGGAATAAAACTTCACTTTTCATGGCCAAAATCAATCATACTTAACCATAAAAACATAACTTAAGAGCTAAAAACTATAATCTTTCACTTGAAATTAGAAGAGAAATTCATGGGAAATACCTCTAGGTAGACAAGATTGTTGCTTAGGAGGAAGTTCCACTCAATTTCTATGGTTGAAAAATGAGTAAATGGAAGTAAAAACTCCATGAAAAATGAAAGAAAATGGAGAGAAAGAGAGAAGAGAACAGCCGGCCAAGAAGAAAAAGAAAAGAGAGAAAATTGGCTAAGTAAAGAGGAAAAGAAATGAAAAGAATTGGGGAAAAAAATTGACCAATCAAAGCAAGACAAAGGTAAAGTAATCTTGAATTTCTCTCCATGGAAGACTACACTTGGAAATGGTTAATTAGAAAAGATTTTGATTATTTATCCTATAATTAGTCTTGCAAGATTTCTAAGTACAACTCCTAAGGAAGAAAGTACAACATACTCATTCTCTATTATTTTTTTTTTCCACAAATTCAGCCACCCTTTTTTTTTTTCCTAATGAACATAATACAAAATAAATGGTTTTGCATGAATTTCTAGGGTGTTACATCCTCCCCCCCTTAAAAGAATTTCGTTCTCGAAATTCTACCTGGATTTTCGAATTGTCGGGGATAACTTCGCCGCATCTCTTCCTCTGTTTCCCAAGTGGCTTCTTCGAGCTCAGTGATGCTTCCAGAGAATTTTGACAAGTGGAATTTGTTTATTTCTCAGCTCTTTCACCTTCGATCTAGGATGCGAACTGGCTGCTCTTCATAGGCTAAAGTCTCGTCAAATTCAATTTCATCTGGTTGAAGTACATGTTGTGGGTCCGGGTGGTACTTTTTCAAGACAGATACATGGAAGACATTGTGCAATTTGGCCAATTGTGACGGTAATTCCAACTGGTAGGCAACGTTACCGACACGCTTAATGATTTTAAATGGTCCCACGTATCTTGGTTGAAGTTTCTTCCTCTTCCCAAATTTAATTCCTCCTTTAAATGGAGAGATTTTGAGGAACACTCTATCTCCCACTTCAAATTCCAGCTCCTTCCTTCGATGGTCAGCATAACTCTTCTGGCGGTCTTGTGCAGTCTGGATTCGTTGCTGAATTAGCTTGACCTTCTCATAGGCTTCTTCTATCCACGGTACCTTTTCCGGACCTAATACTCTTCGTTCACCCACTTCATCCCTAGTAGCCAGGTGTTCTGCATCTCCTTCCATACAACGCCTCGAACGGAGCCATCTGGATAGAGGATTGATAGCTGTTATTGTAGGCGAATTCTATCAAAGTCACAGTGTTGATCCCAACCACTACCAAAATCCATCACGCTTGCCCGTAGCATATCCTCCAAAATCTGGATCACTCGTTCAGACTGTCCATCAGTTTGGGGATGATAAGCCGTGCTGAAGTTCAACTTTGTTCCCAAGGCTTCGTGCATTTGTCTCCATAGTCGGGAAGTAAACCGAGGATCTCGGTCCGAGACAATACTCACAGGAATTCCATGGAGCCTTACCACTTCATCAATAAACATTCGAGCAAGTTTCTCCAAAGGATAAGTCATATTCATAGGCAGAAAATGGGCAGATTTGGTTAGTCGATCAACAATCACCCAAATCGCATCATGCCCTCTTTGGGTTCTCGGTAGACCAGAAACAAAGTCCATAGTAATAAGTTCCCACTTCCACTCTGGGATTTCCAAGGGTTGTAACAGTCCTGACGGTCTCTGGTGTTCAGCTTTTACCTGCTGACACGTAGGACAAGTTTGAACATACTGTGCTATCTCTCTCTTCATATTATCCCAACAATAGAGTTTCTTCAGGTCTTGATACATCTTTGTACTGCCTGGGTGCACCGTGTATCTGGAACGGTGAGCTTCATCCAAAATCATTCTTTTCAACTCTTCATTTCTTGGTATAAAGATTCGGCTTCGGAACCTCAACAAGCCTTCCGGTCCAACATTATATTCAGGTAAGATCCCTGCTCTGGCTTTCTCTATCTGCTTTTGTAACGTAGGATCTCTACCTTGAGCTTCTTTAATTTGCCTCAACAATTCAGATTTAACACTTATATTCCCGCAAATCACCTTTGAGCCAACTATCCGTGGGTTGCTTTCACTAACTTGCTCTAACAATCTCCACTCACGGATGGCCAAACTAGCCACTTGCACCTTTCTACTTAGAGCGTCTGCGACAACATTGGCTTTACCCGGATGATAATTAATAGTACAGTCATAATCTTCCAATAACTCCACCCATCTGCGCTGCCGCAAATTCAGTTCCTTTTGAGAAAATAAATATTTTAGGCTCTTATGATCTGTATACACCTCAAAAGTGACTCCATACAAATAATGCCTCCATTTCTTGAGAGCAAATACCACGGCTGCTAACTCCAAATCATGTGTGGGATAATTCTTTTCGTGAGGTTTCAACTTACGGGAAGCGTAGGCAATTACTTGTTTCCCTTGCATTAATACACATCCCAGACCTTCCCGTGAAGCATCTGTGTACACACTAAAAGTCTCCTTGCCACTTGGCAATGCTAATACCGGAGCTGATGTTAATCGCTTCTTAAGCTCAATGAAACTTTGCTCACACCGTCCATCCCAATTAAACTTAGCATTCTTTTGAGTCAAAGCAGTGAGTGGTGTGGCTATCTTTGAAAAATCCTGAATAAATCGCCGATAATATCCAGCTAAACCCAAGAAACTACGGACTTCAGTTGGATTCTCAGGTCGTTTCCAACTAACCACAGCTTCCACTTTTGAGGGATCTACTGCTATTCCTTCCCCAGAAATGACATGGCCTAAAAAGGCTACTCGGTCTCTCCAAAATTCACACTTGCTAAATTTGGCATACAACCTGTTGTCTCTTAAAACTTGCAGTACAATCTTCAAATGTTGCTCATGCCCCTTGTGAGACTTGGAAAATATTAAAATATCATCAATAAATATTACCACAAATTGATCCAAGTATGGCCTAAAAACCCTATGCATCAAATCCATAAAGGCCGCCGGGGCATTAGTCAATCCAAATGGCATCACCACAAATTCATAGTGACCATATCGAGAATTAAAAGCAGTTTTGGGCACGTCTTCTTCCTTAATTTTTAATTGGTAGTATCCTTGCCTAAGGTCTATTTTGGAAAATACTACCGCTCCCTCCAATTGATCGAACAATTCATCGATGTGAGGTAAAGGATACTTATTCTTGATGGTGACGTTGTTTAATCCTCGATAGTCAATACAAAGCCTAAGGGTACCATCTTTCTTCTTTACAAAGAGCACTGGAGCTCCCCATGGTGAAATGCTGGGCCTAATAAATCCCCTCTCCAACAAATCTTGAAGTTGAACCTTAAGCTCTCCGAGTTCCGCAGGAGACATGCGATACGGGGTTTTAGAAATTGGCGAAACTCCTGGCACCAATTCTATGCCAAATTCCACTTCTCGTTCAGGGGGTAGAGAGCTTAATTCCTCTGGAAAAACATCAGAAAACTCTCGCACCACGGGTACATCTTCAAGCCTAACTTTATCTCCAGGGGTATTAATTAAGTATGCTAGGTATCCCACTGCCCCTCTAAACATCAATTTCCTAGCTTGCATGGCAGAAAGAAGGTTTGAAGAAGCTAGGGTTTTCTGTACATCCAACCTTAAAATAGGCTCTCCCGGTATATTAAAATCCACTACTTTCGTTCCACAATTTAATTGAGCACTATACCGGGTTAAACAATCCATGCCTAAAATTATATCATAACCCCGAATAGGCAACGCTATGAGGTCCGCTAAAATTTTTCTCTTTCCTACCCAGAGTTCACAATTTGTATAAATAAGGTTGGTAGTCAAACAATGATCCCCAGTAGGCGTCCTCACTTCAAATTCATAAGGCAATCTAACAGGTTGTACTTCAACAGTAGTCATAAATTGGGGATTCACAAATGAATGAGTAGAGCCAGGATCTACTAATAATTTAGCGAGATAGTTGAAAACAAGAATCGTACCTTCAATAACGGCCGACGACTCCTGTGCATCACGCTTGTCTAAAGCATAGACTCGAGCTGGCACCTTCCTCTTATTCCCGCTCTCCTTAGCTTGACTAGGGTGCCCAGGTTGAGCTACGCTCGGTCCACCAGTCGCTTGCTTCGGACAGTGACTGACTTGATGCTCACCACTACCGCAAAGCAAACATTTCGATTCTTCCTCCAACAAGCCTCTTCGACGTGACCACCCTTACCACAATACCCGCAAACCACCGGAGCAGCTGATGATTGAGTTCCCCTCTGGGCATCCTCCTTCCGTTCATTTCTTTGTGGTGTTCTTCCCATTGGAGCTCCTCTTGCCCTGCCAGGTTGAGTGCCCTGCCACATTCTTGCCCCGCCAGCTCCTCTTCCCGCTTTAGGGGCTGGGGCACTTCCGGGTGATGGACGAAAATCACTGGCGTTTCCACGTTTCTTGGCTTGAAAAGTTCGAACCAATGATTTAGTTTCCTCCACTTGCTGTGCTTTCTCTACCGCAGCCTCATAAGTTTCCATAGTAGCAGCGGCAAGGGCCTCTTGAATCTCCAAATTTAACCCTTGGATGAACCGTCTTCTCCTCCGTCTGTCCGTGGCTACTAGCTCAGGTGCGTATCGTGACAATTTGGTAAATTGGGCTTCATATTCCGCCACACTCATCAGTCCTTGTCTCAACCTCAAAAATTCATCCTCCCGCTTCTCTTGTACTCGGGCAGGAATATATTTTTCTTTGAACTCCCGGGTGAAATTGACCCAAGTTCTTGGGGTCTGATAACGTTCCCACTTAGTATTTATCAAATTCCACCAGGGTGTGGCAGCACCTTCTAGTTGAAATATAGCAAAAGTCACCTGCCTTTCATCGGTGTATCTTAAGGCGGCGAAAATTTTCTCGATGTCTTCCAACCATTTCTCGGCGATCTCCGGGTTTGGGCTGCCATTAAACTTAGGGGGATTAAATTTTTGGAATCTTTCTAAGGCAACATCTTCTCCTATTATTGGATTTCTATGCGGGTTGCCAACTTCCATTCCTGGGTTTTGCCGATTTCCCAGCTGGGTCAAAACATCGGTCATACGATTTAACACGGCGATCATTGGGTCAGCCCCAGGGTTTGGGTTTTCGCCCGACTGTGTTGCCCTCCTCGGGATCTTGTCGACGAGGTCGACCTCTTCCTCTACTTGCCATCGCTTAATATTCTAAAATAATATTAACTAGTTATTTCGAGATCCATGTAATAATTAACGAAGCATATAAAATGCACCACTTAATGAATAAGACAAAGAAAGCAAATATCATGTCAAATAAAGTCACATATATATACATGTCATTCAATTTATACATGTCAAAAGTCTCACGTAGAGAACATAGCATGATATACATAGATCCAAAAGTTTTACATGCCAAAATATATCACAACTACAAGCATAACAAAATAAATACAAACTTCGTACATACTCCTATCTAAGGATCTATGCTAACTGTACGGATCCAACAGGGCTCATATCAATGAGCTCCTAGCCAAAAACTAAACCCCTAGTCTAGTTCCCTACGGAACTAGCAGAATCCTCCGATGACTCCTCCTCAGGACCCTCCCCGATCTCCGGGGATGCAGGCACTACCGGTCCAGGTCCAGCGGGAATCTCCTCCTCACCTCGTGCCTCTCCCACCACGCGCTCAAGGGTATGCGCGCACTCATGAAGGACCTGACCTAAACCATCCCGGACATGCCCAGCTATACGAGTCAATCGCTCACGAGATCTCCGGAGCTGCTGAGTCAACGCTAAAGTCCTCTGTCTCTCTCTCATAAGCTCCTCCTCCAGCTCTCCAATCTGGTGAGCCTGGCGGCCCACCTCGTCTCTCAAACTGCGGACGCTCGCCTGGGCAGCAGCTGTAGTGCGAGCGAAACTCCTATTCTCCTCGATCAGTGGGACTACCACATAATCGGGATAGGAGTACAACCTCCAGCATCCGCAAGGCGGTCGGATCCTGGCGGGCAGGTGAAAAGCACAAGTAAGGATGTCCCAGCTGATGGCGATAGCGAGCTACGGGTCTACATCTCGGTCCCTGATACCTCGAGGGTATCACCGTCAAGTCTCGTACCTCGGACGCCTCACCTCGACCCTCGTCCGTCATACCTACATATTTAAATAATTAATCAATTAGGTCTAGCCCAAAAATACATAATAATAATTAATACTTAAATATTACACTCAAATATCAAGCTTAAAAGTAACCTAAACCCATGCTCAAGCATATCCACAATAGCGTCCGGGTGCGAAAATTCGGATCTTATCTCTCACACTCAGGGTGATCAGGCCCAAGAGTAACCGACTCGACCCAAATTTCCTACCCGACACCCAAGCAAGTCTAGCACTAGAGACAGGATTCAATCCTAAGCTCTGATACCACCTGTGACAGCCCCACCTTACCCAGAGGCGCACCAAAGGGCTTAGCGGACTGCCTGCCTAGCTCTCGCCAGGACTCAAACACGCACTCGCTTAAACATCCAAGCGTACTTAACTCGAAATAAAATGCACTCATAAATAAATACATTCATAATATTTACTTAAAAGTGTAAATATCACAAGAGTTTTACATCCCCAAAATGTAAATAATATTTACAATAAAAGCCTACACATTTAGGCTATCAAAACACAATAAACAAAATATTTACTAGGTCCAAATCAGCTTTTCCAGCTTTAGTAGTTTTGGAAACCTGGTTAAAGAAAACAAATAAATGGGATGAGCTAAAATAGCCCAGTGAGTGCTCAAGTCATGCAACCATACCAGTAAAATATAATTTTTGTTCGATAAAATATTTAACGAGTAAATAAACAATTTGTGAACAATTTAATTAACAAGTAGTCACTGGCGGATACGGGGCTCAACTACGGGAGCAAGCTCAACCGCAGAAGTAGCAAGCACTGAACATGTAACCAAGACGTTCGGACCGAGATAATAACTCAGGTCCTCGTCAAGGAACATACCAGTATAAACAAGCAAGTACCCTAACCACCATTCACCTTGTAACCTCCAAACAAGCTACCACCTCCAGGGAGTAATCTCAACCTTGGAAGGGCCAACAAGCAAGAAAGTTCAATCCGGAGTTGGCCTCTTAGAGGAATTCAACTCATTTAGGGAAAGAACACACGCCCTAAAACACCCAGCACCTTATGTCCTCCCAAGTCACGTCAGGGTTGACTAACCGTGAAGTAACGGTGAAGTTAGTCACGGTAGTCTCACGCACAATTAACACATTTAATAGTGAAAGCATGTAACACATTCGTGAAATAGATGCGATAAAGTACACATCTTTTCTCAAGTAACACATTTTATCAAATAATAATATCAAGTAGAACATGGCATTTCATGCATCATGCACACATAAGAACACTCACCTGAAATGTCTAAGAAAAGATTTCGCGGTAAGGTTGAGTCTCACTTCCGGATCCTGAAATTCACGAGAAATAATCGTATAAAAATCCTGACTAAAATCTAAGAAATTTCATAAGGAAATTCAAGAAATACCCCAAGTCTTTCTAGGGTTTAATTTCTAGGGTTTTGGAGCTTAGGGTTTTACCCTAGGGTTTAGGGTTTTCAAAATTAGGGTTTTCTAACTTTCTAGGGTTTTGCTCGGAAAGGTTTAATTCACTAATAGCTAATCTACGAAAATTTCTGCACGCTTAAATCACTAAATTACAGCTTATAAAGCTTAAATCATAGCCTAATCACTTTTATTTCCTAGGTTTTACCGAAATTTCGGCAGCACTTCCCCTATAATCGGACTAACCCAAAATTTTTAACCTGCAAGAAAACATCCAACAACCCAATCTTCAAGTAGTTCTACTAATCTCACATCAAACTCACTTCAATTCCATTCAAATTCATCACAAAAATACATAAACTACTCCAAGTTCTTCAAGCAAATCAAACCTAGATCATGCCATTTCAAGTTTAATTTACTATCTACAAGGCATACAAGTTCACAAGCTTCACATTCATGGAATAAAACTTCATTTTTCATGGCCAAAATCAATTCATACTTAACCATAAAACATAACTTAAGAGCTAAAAACTATGATCTTTCACTTGAAATTAGAAGAGAAATTCATGGGAAATACCTCTAGGTAGACAAGATTGTTGCTTAGGAGGAAGTTCCACTCAATTTCTATAGTTGAAAAATGAGTAAATGGAAGTAAAAGCTCCAAGAAAAATGAAAGAAAATAGAGAGAAAGAGAGAAGAGAAGAGCCGGCCAAGAAGAAAAAGAAAAGAGAGAAAATTGGCTAAGTAAAGAGGAAAAGAAATGAAAAGAATTGGGGAAAAAAAATTGACCAATCAAAGCAAGACAAAGGTAAAGTAATCTTGACTTTCTCTCCATGGAAGACTACACTTGGCAATGGTTAATTAGAAAAGATTTTGATTATTTATCCTATAATTAGTCTTGCAAGATTTCTAAGTACAACTCCTAAGGAAGAAAGTACAACATGCTCATTCTCTATTATTTTTTTTTCCACAAATTCAACCACCCTTTTTTTTTTCCTAATGAACATAATACAAAATAAATGGTTTTGCATGAATTTCTAGAGTGTTACAAGGAATAAACCTTGAAAAGAATATAAAAACTGCAATTTTTATTCAAGAATATTCAGGACGAAAAAATCAAATTTTCAGGAATTTTTTTTTAAATTCATAATGATCGATCCCTTGGGTATTTATAACAAAATGCAATTTATAAAAAATTTATGAAATTGCATTTCCATCTGTAGACACCAAATTTTGACACACCTTTTGTAAGAATATGTGTGTTATTTTATTTTAGGGGATATTTTTCATTTTTCGGGGGTCAAATACAATTTTTTGTGTGTATTAGTCTAATTTGTCACATCAGAGGCAAAATGGTAATTTCACCATGTAAATATATTCTATTTTCATTTTATTTTCTAAATACATAATTTTATTATTGTTATCATTGTTTATGATTTTAATGATTTTTGGGAATCATTTATTATTTATTTAAAAATTTTTAGTATTTTAAATTTAACGGCACATTTTCCAATGCACTCTTTTTATGAGAATTTTCAAATGAAAATTTTATATGTGCATTTGTAAATTTTCTGTCAAAATTACGTAATTTTTGGAGGTCATTCAAGTATTTATTTAATTTTCATCTTTTAAGGGCACGTTATCCAAGAATGCATATATGTTAAAATTTCTGGATGAAAATTTTAGTATACATATTTTTGAGTGATAATATATTTTGTGTAAAAATTTTGTGATTTTTAATGGTCATTTAGTATTTTTTATTTTTCTTTTCGTAATTTTGTCACATATGACACATATTCAAATATGTTTTTATTATTAGAATTTTTGTATAAAAAATTTTATACATGCATTTTATGAATTTATAGATTTTTCATAAAATTTTCATAATTTTTCAACACTATTTACTATTTATTTGGATTCTCAAAAAAAAAGAAGAAAAAAACAAAAACAATAACAAAAAAAAAAAAAGAAAAACTGCTGCACGCAGCAGCATAAAAAAAAAAGAGAGAAAGAGAAAAGCTACTGCACGCAGTAGGATAAAAATAAACAAAAAAAAAGAGAAAAGGTGTTGCACGCAGTAGCACAAAAAAAGAAAAGCCAACTCCCTTGGCAATTCAGCAGATTTGAAGGGATTTTGGATTGGATTTTTCTTCCCTCAACAAGCAAGCTCACACAACTTATCAGACACACAACACACAATTCACATCATCAGTTCCATTTGGTTTTCTCTCAAAAAAAAAAAAAAACACAGACACACTTTCTTTTTTTCTCCTTCTTGGCTTCCTTACAACTCATCTGATAAACATCACAAAATACAGACAACTCTCCTTTCTCCCTCTCGGCTCTCACTGCATACACACGCATTGCACCACCTTTAGCTGCCAAAATCATCCCCCCAGCATTGCCAAGTTCTACCAATTTCCCGGTCAAATTAGGTAAGGTTCTTGGCCCCTTTTAATTGATTTCGTATACTATGAATTCCATGATGTTCCTGCCCAGAATCTCTGAATTATTGCTGTTTAGTCCATAAATTTGATAGCTTTGTTGTTTGTACTTAGAGAATCGTGTTTCATGAAGAAATTAAGGATTGATTTAAGGAAAATTCGGGTGAGAAATAGGAAGGGGACTAGGAAGAACTGAGAGAGAGAGATAATCAGAGTGAGTGAGCTGAAGAGAAGAAGAGAAAAAGAGAGTGAGTGAGTGAGCCGAAGAGAAGAAGAGAAGGAGGGCCGAAGAGAAAAAAGTCCGAGGAGAAAGAGCGAGAGAAAAATCCGAAGATGGAGGCCGAAGTGAAAAATCTGAAGAGGGAGGCCGAAGAGAAAACCGAAGAGCCGAAGAGAGAAAATTCGAATAGGAGAGGCCGAGGAGAAGAGAAAACCGAAGAGTCGAGGAGGAAAAAATCCGAAAAGGAAGGTCGAGAAGAAGAAAACAAAAACCGAAGAGTCGAAGACAAAAATCCGAAGAGGGAGGTTGAAGAGAGAAAATCCGAAGACGATATAGGCCGAAGAGGGGGGAGGCCGAGGAGAGAATATGGGCCGAAGAGGGGGAGGCCGAGGAGAGAATAAAAACCGAAGAGGAAGCAGAGAGAAGAAAAATCGTAGCCAACACTTAATTTTTCTTTAGTTATTTATTTTTATTATTGTTTTTATCAGATTATGTTTATTTACATTTTGCCCCCCTAGGTTCTTAATTGTTTAATTATGCACTTCAATATTTTAGTTTACTTCATTTAAGTACTCATTTCATTTTAGTTGGCCCCTAGAATTTTGTACTTTCTTTCAATTATATCCAAATTAATTGCAATATGTTCTAATATGTCTAGAAATTGCAGTTCTATACCCCTCATGTTGCTGAAAATTGCATTTTGTCCCCCAATCTTGCTGAAATTTTATTTTTGTTATTATGCATTGCTGGAATTGTATTTTTGACCCTAGAATATTGCTGGAATTGTATTTTAGCCTTTGGATATTGCTGAAAATTGTAAATTTGGTCCCTCATGTTGCTAAAAACTGCATTTTTGTCCCCCAACCTAGCTGAAATTTTATTTTTGTTATTATGCTTTGCTGAAATTACATTATTGTCCTCCAATATTGCTGGAATTTATATTTTTGCCCCCTAAATAGCTAGAACTTGAATTTTAGCCTTTAAATGTTGCTGAAAATTTGATTTTTGACCCTCCCTAGTTGCTGAAATTTTATTCTAAGTCCCTAAACTTGCTGGAATTTTAGTTTTAAGTCCTAGATACTTGTTGGAATTTCATTCTAAGTCCCCTAATCTTGCTCGAAATTTACATTTTATCCCAATTTTAAGTATTTCATATTTTTATACTTTAAATAGTGGTACCCTGATGAGTTTGTTCATGTTGTTAGCATTTGTACCGAGTCTTCGAATGGGAGGTACCGCTATATTACCCTCCCAATGTTTCTTTACGTGCTCTTACCTGCTCCTATGTGTTTTTTCTATATGTTTTTTTTATGTATCTCTTTGTATTATTATTTTATTCATATGCGAGTATTTCTTTATTATGTCATGTTATTTATTTGAATTCAATTTTTTTAATTATCCAAAGAAGTATAATAGATAGGTAATATTCTCTTTAGCAAAATTTCTGTATTTAGATAGTTAATGTAATAGATAGTTTATATTTTATCTATTTAACAAAAGCTTATGTATTTTAGATAGAAAATGTAATAGATAGGTTAGATAGGTTATCTTTTATTTGTCATTTTAGATTGTAATTAGGTTTTTCTCCAGTGTAATAGTTAGGGCTCTTGTGTGCTATGTGTGCTATGTGCTTATGTGTTTTATTCGCTTTTCCTAGAACTTTGCATCTAGAATATTATGCTTGTGTGCTATGTGCTCCTATGTGCTATTATTTGCTTTTACTTGATTATTACTTTAATCTATGCTTTATTTATTTATTTACTTGTGTTTTATTCTATATGTGTATCGTCACCACATTAGTCCAACGCTAGTTGTGGTTAATCCCGATTTCTTCGCTAGTCTAATGCTAGCGGAGAATTTATAGAAAATAGGCTAGTCCAATGCTAGATCTTTAGGTCATTTTAGTATTAGAATCATTTCTCGTGTGCATTTCATGACATTTCACACACATTTTATCTTTTTTTAGGCCTTTTCCATTTTTGTATGATTTTTATATATATACTTTATCACTTATTATCTATTTTGAACATCTATTTAGTGCATAACATTTAGCTTCCACTACACATAGAATTTTAGGTCATATGTGTGATTTTTGACTAAGAAATAGTCATCTACTCGCGTGGGAAGCGGTGGCGTACATGCCGTTCCCCCCTCCGTGAGTAGAAATAGCTAGTTACGAGCCTATTAGTCCCCGTACCCTTTATGTTGCATCCCTACTTTCTTTGTTCACTTACTATCTATATTACTATTTTCCTTTTCTTTTGCATTCCATTTTTTCATCTATACTCCTAACTCCATCGAGGTCTATATTCGGGTTTCGCAATTAATGTGATAATTCCTACCAAACCTCAATGGAACATTTTTTCCCTTAACGATATCCATTTTTAGGACTAGATTTGCATTCATATAGTTGCATCCAAATGTGATAAAATCTTAGGGTTATATTAGGAAAATTTAGACTAAACCTCGCAACTAGTTTCGGTTAGATTGAAAGGGTGCCTTAGGTGCGAGCCTTTGCCTTCTCTTTCTTCAACTGTGACTCCCAAACCTTTTTCTCTTGTTTTCAAAGACCTGGAGTTGTCTTAAAAAGGATTTTTTCTTGTTTTTCTAAAAAAAAAAATCATTTTCTAAATAAATCATTTTCGATTTTCTTACCTTTTATAAATATTTTCCGGTGACTTGGTACACCAAAACTCAATACCAAGTGGCGACTCCCTTTTTACTTAAAAAACCCTTTTAGACTCTATTTTTGGGCCCAAAAACCGTCGCATTTTCAAAGTCCCATTTTAGGCCCTTTTTCTTTTTGTTTTTTTGAAATAGGGCATTTTCTAAAAATCACATCTTTTGTCAAACCTTTTTGTAAAGTATTTTCTAAAAAATTAGTTTACTAAAAACGTACACTCTTTTTTTAATAACCAACCAAAACATTAATTCTTCCTTTTTTGACTTCCTTCAAAAAATGGGGTGCGACACCATCTTTCTCGAAGAAACTAATTATCAAAATGAAATTTAAACATGCCAAAAGAGGGTTGGCTTCCTACGAGAGCACCATGCCAGGGCTCTTTATTCTATGGTTGTGAATGCAATCAAAATAAGAAAGAAATTGTGTTAGTTTATTCAACAAATAATACATAAAACATTGACAAAAACAAATAATACACATAGATAATAATAAATGGCATAACAAGAAAGATAAAAGAGGTTGGTTCCCTCCTCTCGTGCTTGGTGTGCCTGATAGGGTAAAGCTGACCCTACCCTAGGTTATTTTACATGGATGCATGAGGTTTGGCTCACTAATGCATCTAGACTCAATTAGACTGTCGGTTCCCAAGCCTTCAGACCTAAGGGTAAGGGTCGTCAATCCCAAAACCCTTGGTCGGTGGCTCTAGTGATCCCCCAGACACTGCTACGTGCAGATCGTGCCCCGGCCACGTGTCCGAGTGGATCTATTTTAAAGCCCAAATCTCTAGACTTGTAGACTTAAGCCGAGAGTTCAGGTGATCTCCCAAACATGATTACGTGCACATCGTGCCCCGCGCACATGCCTAAGTAGATCAATCCTATTCCTAATCGGGATAGGTGGGTGACAATCACCAAAAAGATAAAAAGGGTAAAATATATCGAATGCACGTATGG
The DNA here is from genome assembly GCA_024721245.1 of Mitragyna speciosa. Taxonomy (NCBI): domain Eukaryota; kingdom Viridiplantae; phylum Streptophyta; class Magnoliopsida; order Gentianales; family Rubiaceae; genus Mitragyna; species Mitragyna speciosa. Next base: position 20,093,733 of record CM045564.1, on the reverse strand, counting down.
AGTGCTTCTTATGAGAGGAGGGAATAATAAAGTGTGGGCTCTAAGGGTGACTGATCCCCTCCCCAAAACGCAAGCGCGGTCGAATAAAGCAAAAGTAAATAAATCATACATACATCATATAAGTAGCCGAGAGACGAAATTATGTGAGATGCAAAAGAAAAACTTAAAAACCTAAGAAAGAAAAATACAATCCTAACATCCAAACGCGATGGAATAGAAGGGTTAAATAAGGAAAAGATGATTAAGCCTAGTGCTCGGACTCACTAGTGTTCCCCAGTAGAGTAGCCAAAATTCTGTCGCGTCCGAAAAATCGTAAGGAGAGGGTGCTAGTAGGGTCGTTGACTGTCACGTCCCGAAAAGACGGTCCGGTCTCGGTGACCCTTTCGAAAATAAAGGTTTTTGGAAAAACCGTGCGTGTGTGAGAAAAAATCAAATTTTAGTAAAAAAGTTTATTTTAAGAAAAATGGTATTTTAAAAGAAAACAAGGCTGGGACTAAAAGTGCGACAGATTTGGCCAAATAATTTTTGAAAAAGGGTTTTATTTTGAAAAATGGAGTCACCACTTGGTACTGAGTTAGGGTGTACCAAGTCACCCGAAAAATCATTTAACAAAAATAAAAATAAAATTTTAGAAAAATATTTTAAAACCCTTTTTGGACTCCGGTCTACAAAAAAATGAGAAAAAAGGGTTCGGGAGTCACATTTGAAGAAAGGGTAGGCAAAGGCTTGCGCCTAAGGCACCCTTTCAACCTAGCAGAGGCTAGTTGCGAGATTTAATCAAATTTTTCTAAATTAACCCTAGATTCTATCACGTTCGGATGTATCTAAATGAATGCAAATCCTAAATCTAAATGTGGGTATCAAGAGGGTCGGAATGTCCCGTCAAGACTTGGTCCGAATTATCGCATTAATTGCGAAACCCGAGTCGATACCTCGAGAGAGTCATGAGTTTTTATGCAAAATGTGATGCAAAAAGAAAAGAAAATAATAATAATATATATTAAGTGAAGAAAGAAAATGGGTATGCAGCATAACGGGTACGGGGGACTAGTATCTCGTGACTGAATATTTCTACTCACGGAGGAGGGAATGGCATGTACGCCACCGCTTCTCACGTGAGTAGGCGACTATTTCTAGTCGGATCACACAAATGTCCTAAGGTGAGTAGCCCCACCTTACCCCGAGGCGCACCAAAGGGTTTAGTGGACTGCCTGCCTAGCTCTCGTCAGGTCTCGATTCACGCACTCACGAAAACGTCCGAGCGTACTTAACTTAAAATAAAATAAACTAAAATAAAATGGAATAAAATAAAATACACTCATTTTATTTAACATAAGGTACAATTCACATCAAAAGTTTACATGTCATAATATACATGATTTTTCACAAAGATAGCCTAATACAGTTTGGCTATTACAATAACTGAACCGTCTATAATAATCACAAAAAACCAGTTGATCCAGCTTTAATTTTTCAGGTAACCTGAGTAAAGGAAAACAAATAAAATGGAATGAGCTATAATAGCCCAGTGAATGTCCAAGTCATGCAATCATATCAAGAACTCATTATTTTGGTAATTAAAATAATCGATAAATTAAATAAACAATATATGAACAATTTAATTAACATGTAGTCAATGGCGGATACAGGGCTCAACTACAGAAGCAAGCTTAACTGTAGAGGAGCAAGTACTGATCATGTAGTCATGATATTTGGACCGAGATAATAGCTCAGGTCTTTATCAAAGAACATATCAGTTTTTTATCAAGCACAAACCCTAACCGCCAATCACCTTATAACCTCCGTACAAGCTACCACATCCAGGGGAAAAACTCAACCCTGGAGGGCCAACAATCAAGCAAGAAAGTTCAATCCGGAGTTGGCCTCTTTGAGGATTCACAACTCAAAAGGGAAAGAACATCACACCCTAAAACACCCAGCACCTTATGTCCTCCCACGTGCAGCCGGTTGACTATTCGTGAAATAACGATGAAGTTAGTCACGATAGTCTCACGCACACACAAATAACACATTGGTCAATGAAAGCGAGTAACACATTGCGGAATAGATGTGATAAAGTACACACCTTTCCTCAAGTAGCACAGATATTCACATAGTAATTGCAATTTTCGCATAATATTTATCAAATAAAATATCACATTTCATGCCTCATCCACACATAAAGACACTCACCTGAAGCCTATGAAAATATTTCGTAATACGATCGGGTCTCACTTTCGGATCCTGAAATTCAAAAGAAATCATCGTATAAAAATCCTGACTAAAATCTAAGAAATTTCATAAGAAAATTCAAGAAATACCCCAAATCTTTCTAGGGTTTTGCCCTGAAAGGTTTAATTTACTAATAGCTAATCTACAAAAATTTCTGCAAGCTTAAATCACTAAATTACAGCTTATAAAGTCTTAAATCATAGTCTAATCACTTTTATTTCCTAGGTTTTACTGAAATTTCGGCAGCACTTCCCCTATGACCGGACTAACCCAAAAATTTAAAACCTGCAAGAAAAATCAACCATCCAATCCATTCAACATGTACTACAACTTCTATATTCAATTTAAACCCAAATTCAATCAAGATTCCACTCAAATTCAAAATCCCTACTCCAAGAATCATCACCCAAATATGCACAGGGTTGGTTTTCAGCCAACTTCGTGCCATTGTTGGGGTCAATCCACTAAGAACTAGGGAATTGTGATTAATGGTTTGAAATTACGTTTATAGGGCTACAACTTTCATGAAGATCATCACTTAAAATTCCAACTAGAACAGGTTCAAAATCAGCCCCCAAGTTGGCTCTTCATCAAAACTGTTTACGCAGAACCGAATTTTTAGCCAACTTTGCAAGCTTTCTGCGGTTAATACACAATGAACCACCATGCAAGCTTTATACCGTTTGAAAGCCCTATGAATCTAGTTTCTAAAACAACAAGAATCACTCGAATCCAAGTTATCTATACCAAGTTATGAAAGTTTTACTAAAACTGGTCCAGCATGACTGTTAATGTAAAACTTGAACAAAACCCTAAATAAAACTTAAATAAAACTTAAATAAACTTGAAATTAATAGCAAAATTTCATAGTAAATACCTTAAATATGCTTAGAACTTTGCTTAGAAAGGAAAGAAACTCACTTCCTATGGTGGATTTGCCCAAACTTAAGAGAGAAAAGTACAAGAAGTTGAGAGCAAAATGAGAGAAGAAAAAGAAAGAAGATGGCCGGCCAAGAGGGAGAGAAAGAGAAAGAAATAGTCTAGGAAAATTGGAAAAGAAATGAAGAAAAGGTGGGAGAATGGTTAACCAATTAAAATCTCACAAGAGTAAAGCAAAAAGATGGTCTTTTAATGCAAGAGGTGCTATCTTGGATTACTCCCTTATCACTTAATATTAGCAATATTAAGACACAAATTATTAAAGCAAAAAGAGACTGAATTAGGGAGAGAGAGATCCGGCCCTAAGGGGAAAGAAAAAGAAAAAAAATTTCGGCCAAAAAGAAAAAGAAAAGAAAGAGAAAATTTTCAGCTAAGGGAAAAGAAAATAAAGCAAGAAAATAAGTGAAGTTTTTGAGTAAAATTGAGCAAAAATTCAAGTAGTCAAAAGACTAGAAAACAGTAGAATAAACTAAGCAAACTTTAAACACTAATATAAATTAAATGGTCAAGTAAAATTTTCTCAAAATTTAGTACTTGGAGGTCCTTGCTCAATAACGAAAATCTTAGTCAATTAACCTAATTAACTCAAAAAATCTCCCAACCAATAAATCAAGGATTAACACTTAACCCTAAATAAGAAAAATGTCTTTTGTAAGTGCATTTCTAGGGTGTTACATCGACGATGGCAATGACAGATTGGAAATTGTAGTGACTGAGAATGTGGAGCTAAAATTGGGTAGCAGTGTGACTGGTTTGCGTTGTGATTCTCGTTTTTGTTGATGACTGAATTTAGTGGTGTTTTGGCGGGGTGAAAATGGTGGGCAGCGTTGGGTTGTGACAGGGGAGGATGGTTTGTAGAAGGCAGTTTGTGGTGAGGAGATTATGATTGTATGACTGGTTGCATGGGAGTGTGATTAATTACATGGGAGTGTGATGGTGGCACGACGGGTGGTGGAATAAATGGTGGTGGTGTGGTTCCGGTAATAGTGAGATGATGTACTGTTGTGACTGAAATTAGGTTTGGGCAAGTGGAGGAAGGTGATGACGAGTGGATTTGGGTAGCATTGGTGATGATTTTTGGTGGTGGTATGTGATGGACTGGTGATGGTAGTTATAGGGTTGGCTTTGCCGATAACTAATGGGGATAATTGGTAACGATGTGGTGCTACCCAATTAAGGAGAAGTGGCTGCGTAGTGGTGATTTTGGGGAATTGTTGGGTTTTTGTTGGTTTTCGAGTGGCTGATGGACTGGTTTTTGGTGATTATGATGATTACTTGCTAGTGAATTGGGAAGGTAAATGGTTGTCCCTGATGATGATTGAAGGCAAATGGACAGCTGTGTGTGCTTGTTTGAGGGCTGATTTTGTAGACGGGTTATGGATGGTAAATGGTAGTGAAACCTTGGCTTGTGGCGTGGGAGGCTGTTTTGCAGTGATGAGTGGCAGTTTGCCAATGTTTTGTGGTGGAGGGTGTTAGGCTAATGGCTGCTGATGAAAATTTAGTGCTGCTAATTTGTGGTGTTTCTGGGTCTGCTTTTTTCAGTGGTTCAGCTGTAGAGGTGGCGGTAGAGCTATGGTGTTGACGTGGCTGTTGATTGCTTGGTTTGTCTGATTGTTATTGGTTGTTTGATTTGGGGAAAACTGGTTGTGTTTGTCTTGTGTTTGCAGGTTGATGGTGATTCACGGTGGTGGGTTGATTGACAGGGGACTATTTAGCTATGAGCTTTGTAGGTGATTGTTGATGGGGCTGTTTTGATGATTAATGGTGGCAGTGGAGTGGTGATTTGAAGCTATGGTTGTGAATGACTAGTGGTGGAAGACGGTTTGGGGTCTGCTGTGCTTCTTAGCTTTTGAAAGCTGTTTCTGGGTGTTGATATGGTTCTGTGAGGGTGTAAGGATGAGGAATGGTGGTGGTTTGAGATGGGCTCGGTTGAGCTGTTGGAAGAAGAAGGTGGAGATAGGAGGAAATGAAGATGAAATGAAACTTACGGTCCCCGAACCCAGAAATCAACCAAAAGCAACAAGAAAAACCCAGAAAAAAAATATAAAATTCAACCCCAAATCTTTAAACAATATAAATCTGGTTTTTGTTTTTCACTTTCAATCAGATTTTTATAGTAAGAATGAAAGAAATGAAATGAATCAAGAACAAAAGAAAAAAAATAACAAGATAAGGTTTTACCTTTGAAGCTTGCTTGAAGATGAACAATAGTTGATGAATGAAGAATAGTGCCGGATGGCTCTTGAAGAAAAAATGGCGATGAACAGTAACTTTAAGAATGAAAAAATAGTGTGTGTGTTTTTGGTGAAGTAGTGTGTGTGTTTGATCTTTTTTCTTTGGATAAGAAGGTGTTTTTTTGGATTTTTTATTTTTTCTCCCTTTTTTTCTACTGATTAAGAAGGGTATTTATAGGCCACTTGTCTTGTTGGCCAAGAATGCAATAAAATAACGAAAACGCCACCGGTATTAAAAATGCTAATCTTATTGAAAAAATATTTTTTTTACCCTAAAATTAAAAATTAATACAAGGAATATGACAGCGATCTCTAAATTTTCAAAAAGAATTCACAGTAAATTTCAAAAATAAAACTAGAGCTCAAAACTGATAAAAACGCGCTCGGGGTGTAAAATGACAATTTTGCCCCTGGACAACTAAAATACACAAAATAGATATTAGCCTAAAAAATTTATCAAAAATTAAAAATAAGCTTAAAACATTAGAAAATGCCTTTTTGACTCAAAATTTGACAAAAAAAAAATGAATTTAAGCTGTAAAATGACGATTTTGCCCTTAGACGATGAAAATTCACAGAAAAATAGTTATTGTCTTCAAAAAATTATCAAAAATTACAAATAATCTTAAAACACTAGAAAATGCATTTTTGACTCAAAATTGGTGAAAAATGAATTTAAATTGCAAAATAACGATTTTGCACTCGGACAATGAAAATTCACAGAAAAATGGTAATCATGTCTGAAAAAATCAAGAAAATCTAGAAACAATGCTTAAAGAATTAGAAAAATGAATTTGGAACTTAAAATGAGCTAAAATGGTATTCGCGAGGTGAAATTACCATTTTGCCCTTATGCTAGTAAAAATATAAAGAATACCAATTAAATCCAGAAAAATCATAAGAAATTAATAAATTTACATAACAGTAAAAATATGAATTTAAAACCCCCAAAAGCTGATAGAAAAATATTTATAGATAAAATTACTATTTTGCCCCCCAGATTATTGAAAAATTAAAAATTAAAATTTGTCCCAAAAAGTGCAAACATGCCCTCCAGTGTTTGAAAATAAATGGTGTGTCAAAATTTGGTGTCTACAAGAGAGAGAGAGAGAGATAGAGAGAGAGAGAGAGAGAGAGAGAGAGAGAGAGAGAGAGAGAACGAACCAGAAGAAAAAAGAGAGAAAAAAGAAAAGAAATCTGGAAAGAAGAAAGAAAGAAGAAAGAAAAGAAAGAAAAAAATAGGAGAAAATTGTAAAAAAAAAAAGGGTTCATAAAACTACGTCGTTTTAACATAAAACGACGTAGTTTTGGTTAATTTATTTATTTGTTTATTATTTTATCAGATTAGGTATTTATGTTTTACCCCACAGGTTCTTGATTGTTTGATTATGCCCTTCAATACTTTGAGTTTACTTCATTTAAATCCTTATTTATTTAAATTGACCCCTAAAATTTGTGTTTCCTTTCAATTATGTCCAAAATAATTGCAATTTAGTTTTAAACTTGCTGGAATTTATATTTTTGCCCTCCAAGTAGCTAAAAATTATATTTATACCCTTAAATGTTGCCAAAAATTGTATTTTCACTCTTGAATGTTGTTGGAATTACGTTTATACCCTTTAGCTTGCTGGAAATTGCAATTTTGTCCTTTAAGTCTTGCTAAAATTACGTTTTTACCCCTAGGTTTGCTCTTGTTTTCATTTTTACTCCCCAAGTTTGTTGGAATTGTATTTTAGCCCTTGAACGTTGCTGGAAATTATAAATTTGGTCCCTCATGTTGCTGAAAATTTCATCCTTGTCCCCCAACCTTATTAAAATTTTATTTTTGTCATTATGCTTTGCTGGAATTACATTATTGCCCTCAAATATTGCCGGAATTTATATTTTTGCCCCCCAAGTAGCTAGAACTTGAATTTTAGCCTTTGAATGTTGCTGAAAATTGTATTTTTACTCTTGAATGTTGCTGGAATTGCATTTTCACCCCCCAAGTTTGCTAAAATCACATTTTTGGCCTTAAGTATTGCTGGAAATTTTTATCTTTGGCATTATGCTTGCTGGAAATTATATTTTAGCCTTTTAAATTTGTTGTAAATCATGTTATTACCTTAACTACGATTTGAAATTGTAATTTCACCCTTTAGTTTGTTGTAAATTATATTTCTACTCTAAGAATGTTGCCTAAATTTCCACTTTTAACCCAAAACCTTGGAACATTTTTATTTTTTGTCGAAAAAAAGAATTTAATTATTTTCTCAAGTTTTTTTAATTATTTTCTTTTCATATTTTTTTTATTTTAATGTTCCAAAATATAGTATTTTTATCTAATAAATGCTCAAATTAGTTTCTTTATTTCTCTTTTAGTTATTTTGGTGATTCTTATTTGGGTGCTAAAAGCTTATGTATTATTCTATTTTATTTTTTATTATTTATATTTTCCTTATTTTATTTATTTATTTAGTTATTTTTACTTAAACAATTTTCATTTTTCTTCCTAAATATTTAGCCATTGTTTTTTATTTAATTTTTGTTTATTATTGCTATAATTGTTTTGAATTATTTTGGCATGTTTATAGTGATTAATATGAAATTATTTAATTAATAGTTTATTTATTTAAATAATGGTACCTTGATGAGTTTGTTTATGTTGTTAGCATTTATACCGAGTCTTCGAATGGGAGGTACCCCTATTATCCTTCCAATGTTTCTTTATGTGCTCCTACGTGCTCCTATGTGTTTTTCTATATGTTTTTTATGTATCTCTTTGTGCTTATAATTTTTATTCATGTGTGAGTATTTATTTATTTATGTCATGTTGTTTATTTGAATTTAATTTTTAATTATTCAAAGAAATGTAATAGATAGGTAATATTCTATTTAGCAAAATTTTTGTATTTAGATAGTTATGTAATAGATAGGTTATATTTTATCTATTTAACAAAAACTTATGTATTTTAGATAGAAAATGTAATAGATAGGTTAGATAGGTCATTTTTTTTAATCTTTTTTCCATTTTAGATTGTAATTAGGTTTTTCTCCGATGTAATAGTTAGGGCGTTTGTGTGCTATGTGCTTATGTGTTTTATTTGCTTTCCCTAGGACTTTGCATCTAGAATATTATGCTTGTGTGCTATGTGCTCCTATGTGCTATTATCTGCTTTTATGTGATTATTGCTTTAATCTATGTTTTATTTATTTACTTGTTTATTATGATATATGTGAATCGTCACCACACTAGTCCAATGCTAGTTGTGGTTAATTTCGGTTTCTTTGATAGTCTAATACTAGCGGAGAATTTTCTAGAAAATGGACTAGTCCAATGCTAGACCCTTAGGTCATGTTAGTATTAAAATCATTTCTCGTGTACATTTCATACCATATCACACACATTTTCTCTTTTTAGGCCTCTTTCTATTTTTGCATGGTTTTTATGTATTATTATTCTTATTATCTATTTTCACATGTATTTGGTGCTTGACATTTAGGTTACATTTCACATAGAAACTTAGGTCATTTGTGTGATTTTTGACTAGAAATAGTCATCTGCTTATATAGGAAGCAGTGGCATATATGCCGTTCTCCCCTCCGTGAGTAGAAACATTCAGTCACGAGACGTTAGTCCCTCGTACCTATTATGTTGCATCTCCACTTTCTTTGTTCACTTATTATATATATTACTATTTTTCTTTTCTTTTTACATTCCATTTTGCATCTATACTCATGACTCCATCGAGGTCTAAATTCGATTTTCGCGATTAATGTGATAATCCCGACCAAACCTCAATGGAATATTTTGTCCTTTAATGATATTTATTTTTAGGTCGAGATTTGCATTCATATAGTTTCATCCAAATGTGATAAAATCTTAGGGTTATATTAGGAAAATTTGGACTAAACCTCGCAACTAGTTTCGGCTAGGTTGAAAGGGTGCCTTAGGCGCGAGCCTTTGCCTTCCCTTTCTTCAACTGTGACTCCCGAACCTTTTTCTCTTGTTTTCAAAAACCTAGAGTTGTCTTAAAAAGGGTTTTCTTGTTTTTCTTATATTTTCTCAAAAATCATTTTCTAAATAAATCATGCTCGATTTTTTTTACCTTTTATAAAATATTTTCTGGTGACTTGGTACACCAAAACTTAATACCAAGTGGCGACTCCCTTTTCGCTAAAAATCCTTTTTTAGACTCTATTTTCAAGCCCAAAAACCGTCGCATTTTAAAGTCCCATTTTAGGCCATTTTTTTTTGTTTTCAAAATAAAGCATTTTCTAAAAATCACTTTTTTTTTGTCAAAATACCTTTTATAAAACATTTTCTGAAAAATCATTTTATAAAAAACCTATACTCTTTTCCAATAAACATAATTCCTTTTTCCATCTTTCAAAAAAATGGGGCGCGACACCAAGCAGCCATATGTGCCACCCAATTACATCCACAATCAGTCTAAGAATCACCCCCTAAGCCTCGAATCATAGCCAAAACATACTAGCATACACATGCACTACATATCCTCACAGACAACCATAACACCACCACTTTTGCCACAAACAATTCATCACAATCAACACACACTGGCACACACAAAACAATTGTTTGTATATTTAGGTTATTTATTAAAATTGATTTTAATGTAAAAATGCACATTCATATCTTAGCCCCTAGGATTTGATTATTGTCTTCAGGCTCTTGAGAGTTTTTAATTTCTGCATTTTAGTCCTCAACACTGGTAGATTGGTCCCTAGGTTTCATCTTATTTCAATGAAGTCCCAATTAATTGCAATTTATTCCTTTAGTTAGTTAGCGTTTATGATTTTACCCTTTAATTTGCTAGGAATTGTGTGTCAACCCCATTTTGTTGGTTTTTACATTTTTATGCTTTATTTATTTAAATAGTGATATCTTAACATGTTCATTCATTTTGTTAGAATTAGTACGGGGTTTCAAAAAGTAGGTGTTTTTCACTACCTTTAAATTTTCTTTACGTGCTCCCATGTACTTTTTATGTGTGTTTTTATGTGTTGCCTTTTGTCTTTTTTATTTTCGAGTATTCATTAATTTTATTTTTTATTTATTTTTCAATTCAATTACAGTTTTTAATTATTTCACAAAAATGTAATATATAGACATGTCTTAATTTAGTAAAAACTTGTATTTACTTAGGTAAATGTAATAGATAGGTTAGATAGGATATTTTATTTTATTTTATTTTTGCCCCATCTAGATTGTAGTAGGTTTCCCCAATGTAATAACTAAGGCTCCTGTGCTATGTGTTTTACATGTTTATGTGCTTATGTAATTACGTATTTGTTTGCTTTCCTTAGGATTTTTGCATTTAAAAAATTATGTTTAAGTGTTATATGCTCCTATGTGCTCTACATGCCCTTATGTATTTATTCATTTTATTTATATCTTAATTTATATTTATTTGTGATATTGCCACACTAATCCAACGCTAGTTGTGGTTTTCTCATGTCCTCGCTAGTCCAATGCTAGTGAGAAATTTGTAGATCTAGGCTAATCCAACGCTAGTTGTAGTTTTCTCATGTCTTCACTAGTCCAATGCTAGTGAGAGGAATTTGTAGAGCTGGGTTAATCCAATGCTAATATGACGCCCTGGAAATTCGCACTAAAAAAGATTATTTGATTTATGTTATGTTTATTAGTAGAAAAAAAAATGAATGAGAAAAGAAAAGAAGAGGGAAATTAAAGTGCATTTAATAGGGCATTTCTTTTATTTAAGGTTTAGTGTTAATCTTTGGTTTAATAGTTGAAAAATGTCTTAAGTTAGTTAGGTTAACTAAATGAGATTTTTGTATGATTAAGTGGTACACCTAAGTACCAAACTTGGGTTAATTTTATTGGTCTATTAGTTTACAATAGTGTGTAATTTTGACTAACCAACTCTACCATTATTAAGCCTTTTGACTAATTGAACTTTAGCACAAAAATTAACTTAAAATTTTCACTTAAACCCTTGTCTTTTTCCCACCATATGGCCGGCCCCTCTTTCTCATTTTTTCCTCTCTTTTTGTTTTAAAATTTTATGCTACAAAACTTGCCAAATGTTAAGTGTTAGATGATTAAAAATTTGTACCAATTATATTTAGCCAACTAGTACCTATTATGCCAAAATATCTACACTCTAGCTTGACTCTTGTTTAGATCTAATTGGTTGCACTTTCTTCCCATTATTCTTTTATTCTTTTAATCTTTCTTGACCTAATTCTCTTTCATTTTATTCTCTCTTGGCCGAAATTATCTTCCATTTTTACTCCCTTGGCCGACTCTCTCCATCTCTCTCTCTACCCTCCCTTGTTCTTCATTTTCTTGGAGCTCTCTTCAATTTTAGACAAATTCCACCATAGAAAGTGAGGTTTTCTTCTTCCTAAGCAAGGTTCTAAGCTTGTTTAAGGTATGTACTATGAACTTTTGCTATTAATTTCAAGTTTATTTAAGTTTTATTTAAGCTTTATTTAGGGTTTTGTACAAGTTTTACTTTCACAGTCATACTGGACCAGTTTTAGTAAAACGTTCATAACTTGATATAGATAACTTGGATTCGAGTGATTCTTGTTGTTTTAGAAACTAGATTGATAGGGCTTTCCAACGGTATAAGGCTTGCACTGTGGTTCGTTGTGTATTAATCGCAGAAAGTTTGCAAAGTTGGCTGAAAATTCGGTTCTGCGTGAAACAGTTTTGATGATGAGCCAACTTGAGGGATGATTTTGAACCTGTTCTAGTTGGAATTTGGATTGATGATCTTCACGAAAGTTGTAGCCCTATAAACGTACTTTAAAACCATGTAATCAGAATTCCTTAGTTCTTGATGGATTGACCCCAATAATGGTACGAAGTTGGCTGAAAACCAACCCTGTGCAAATTTGGATAATGATTCTTGGAGTATAATTCTTGATATTTAGTGGAATTTTGATTGAATTTGAGCTTGGATTGAACTAAGAAGTTGTAGAACTTGTTGAATTATGGGTTTGATGATTGAAATCTTGATGGAAAACAAAGTTGGATGGCCGAAAATTAAGGGGAAATAATGCCAAAATTTTGTTAGAAAACCCTAAACCCTAAATCCTAAACCCTAGAACTAAAACCCTAGAATTTAATGGGGTATTTCTTGAATTTTCTTTCTAAGTTGATTAGGGTTTAAATTGAGTTTCATTAGATTATTTCTTATAAATTCCAGGATCCAAAAGTGAGACGCAACCGTTTTACGAAATATTTTCTTAAGCGTTCCAGGTGAGTGTCCCTTTACTTGTGCATGTGAGTGTTCCTTTGCTTTTGTTTATGAGTGTTTCTTCACATATTCATAATGCATGTTCAAAATGTGATCTTATTTATACTTGATGCTCGTGACTTGTCACAACGTGCTATGTGTTCTTGATATTCATGAATTGTCACAATGTATTATATGAAGGGAAAGTGTGTACTTTATCGCACTTACCCCATGGTTTGTTACATGCACAATTTCTATCTGATGTGAATATAATTGTTTGTGAATTTTCGACTACATTAACTTGTTGCCTAGACTTCCGTGGTTATGCCGCGGTTAGTCAGGCAGGAGGGTACAAAGGAGGATATAAGGTGCTGGGTGTTTTAGGGCTTGTGGTTCTTTTCCTTGAGTTGTGAATCCTCAAAGAGGCCAACTCCGGACTGAACCTTCTTGCTTGTTGCCCTCCGGGGTTGAGATCTCACCCTGGATGGGTCGGACGGTACTCTTGGAGGATATAAGGTGAATGGTGGATAGGGCTCTTGCTTGATAATGCAGGTATAACCGGCAATCCACTCTCAATACCATGGTCACATGATCAGTACTTGCTCTCGTGATGGGAATGTATCCTCCCTTGTTTAAATAAGTGATTACTTAATATATCCTTACTTTGTCTTATGACTTGTGACATTCGTTTAATTAACTTCTGTTTGATTGTCCTCTGTATTTGCATGTGTGGGAACCTCACTGAGCTATTATAGCTCACTCTCTGTTATTTGTTTTCCTTAAATAGGCTCCTATCTCTAAAGCCAGGTGGTGAGGAATCCAGGGTAGAACTGGGTAGGATTTTTGGTAGAAGGACTGCTTGAGATATTATTGTAATAACAAATGTATGTAATGTAAATTGTTTAACTAGTACTTTTACTTTTAAGTTTGAATGTGATGTGACCCTGAGAACTGTCACAGTTGGTATCTACGAGTTTTTACCGAATTGCAAATTTTTAGTGCGTGCTCGAATCGAGTCCTGGCGAGAGCTAGGCAGGCAAGTCCGCTAAGCCCTTTGGTGCGCCTCTGGGTAAGGTGGGGCTGTCACAGCTAAACTCTTAGGCCCCCTCATGCATAGTCTCATTTGTATGCTCCTCATCACATTTTCATGCATTTTTACATTTTTAGGATTTTTCTCCATTTGCATGATTATACCCCTTATATATTATCCTTATCCCCGTACATGTGAATCATGATATTTAGAATTGCATTTCATATAGAATTTTAGGTTAGATAGGTCATTTGCTTGCCTAGGTTAGGAAGAGTCAGTCTTCGAACATGGGAAATGGGCAAGTGTGACCCTCTTGGTCTTAGCATGCCTGTGGCACCCTAGAAATTCATATGAAACTATTTTATTCATGTATGTCTACTAGTAGCTGAAGATAATAATGATAATAGTAGAAAAAAAAAAGAAGAGAAAACCCTAAAATGTACTTAAAAGAAAACTTCTTTCATTTGAAATCTAGTATTAACTCTTGATTTATTAGTTGGAGGATTTCTTAAGTTGATTAGGTTAATTAAACTAAGTTTCTTTCCTTATTGAGTAGAAAACCTAAGAATTAAACTTGGATTAAATTCATTAGATCATTAGTTTATCATAGTGTCTCATTTTAACTAGCTTATATTACTATTTTCTAGTTTTTGACTACTTAAACTTTAGCTTAATTTTTCTCAAAAATTTCACTTATTCACTTGCTTTATTTTCTTTTCTTGGCTGAATTTTATTCTCTCTTTTCTTCTCTCTTGGCCGAAAATTTCTTCTTTCTTTTTCTTTTCTTCCTTGGCCGAATTTTCTCTCTTCTTTCTCTCCCTCATGGCCGGATTTCCCTTCTCTTATTTCTTCTCTTTTTGCTTTAATATTTATGTCATAATATTACTAACTACTAGGTGAAAGAGATATTTTTTGTCACCAATTAAATTAAACCAAGTTTACAACTAATGCCTACAAAGCCTAAAGCCTAACTTGCTTCTTGTAATATTTTTATTGGTTATTCTTTCTCCCATCTTTTCCATTATTTCTTTCTATTTTCCTAGACTACTTCCTTCTCCTTTTCATTCTCTCTTGGCCGGCCTTGCTCTCTCTCTTTTCCTCTCATATTTCTCTCAACTTCTTGGAGCTTTTTCTTCAAACTTTGAGCAAATTTCACCATAGAAGTGAGCTTACCTTCCTTCTAAGCAAAGTTCTAGGCTTGTTGTAGGTATGTACTTACAAGCTTTAACCATTAATTTCAAGTTTAATTGGTCTTTTGTACTAGTTTAATCTTGACTTCTTATGATTTTTAACTTGAAGATTTATGCTTGAATTGAAGTCTTACTTGTTAGAGATAGTGTTTTCTTGGTTAGATTGAGTAGTAATTGGTATTTAAACCTTGAAATTTCATGGGGTATATGTGTTTGGTTGAAGATTCTTGGAAGTGAATTCTTGAATTTAGTGGAACTTTGATGGAATTTGAACTTGGATTGAACTTGGAAGTTGTAGAACTTGTGGAATTATGGATTTGATGGTTGAAATCTTGATGGAAAAACCAAGATTGGAAGGGCCGAAATTTAAGGGGAAATAATGCCAAAATTTTGTTAGAAAACCCTAAAATGAAAAACCCTAAAATGAAAACCCTAGAATGGAAACCCTAAACCCTAAACCCTAAACCCTAAAACAAAAACCTTAGAAAAAAAGGGGATATTTCTTGATTTTTCTTACTAAGCTAATTAGGGTTTAAATCTAGTTTTCATTAGATTATTTTTTTTTATTTCAGGACCTGAAAGTGAGACCCGACCTTTTTACGAAATATTCTCGTAGGCATTTCAGGTGAGTGTCTTTATGTGTGCATGATGCATGTAACAGTGATATTTCATTTGTAAATATTATGCTTTGATTGCAAATATTATGCGATAAAAAGGTGCTACTTGAGGAAAGATGTGTACTTTATCGCATCTATTCCACAATGTGCTACTTGTTTTCATGATTAAATGTGTTACTTGTGTTTGAGACTTCCGTGACTAACTTCACCGTTACTTCACGGATAGTCAACTTGAACGGGCGTGGGAGGATATAAGGTGCTGGGTGTTTTAGGGCGTGATGTTCATTCCCTCATGAGTTGTTAATCCTCTAAGAGGCCAACTCCGGGTTGAACTTTCTTGTGTGTTGGCCCTCCAAGGTCGAGGTTACTCCCTGGATGTGGTAGCATGTACGGAGGTTATAAGGTGTATGGTGGTTAGGGTCTTGCTTGATATTACCGATATGACCCTTGGCAAGGACCTGAGCTATTATCTCGGTCCCAATGCCTTGGTTATCATAATCGGTACTTGTTTCTCCTGCGGTCGAGCTTGCTCCCGTAGTTGAACCCTATATCCGCCATTGACTACTTGTTTATTTATTTGTTCATGTGCTGATTAAATATCTTGTTAATATTTATTTTATTTTCCTGAAATAATGAATTTTTGGCATGCCTGCATGACTTGGGCACTCACTGGGCTATTATAGCTCATTCCTTTATTTGTTTTCCTTTACCCAGGTATTTCTCACTCTTAAAGCTGGGCATGGCGAGTTTAATTATAATAGACATTTTGTTCTTGTATTTTGGATAACCAAGCTGTGTTGGTTACTATTGTAAATAATATGTATATTTTGGAGCATGTAAACTTTTAGTACATGGCCTGTAACTTTTAGTGACTTTTGTATCTTAAGTTGAACTATGTGAATGTATTCTATTTTGGGTTAACTGTACGTGAATGTTCGAGTGCGTGCTTGAGTGAGTCCTGGCGAGAGCTAGGCAGGCAGTCCGCTAAGCCCTTTGGTGCGCCTCTGGGTAAGGTGGGGCTGTCACAAGTGGTATCAGAGCCTAGGTTTGAATCCTGTCTTTAGTTCGAACCGTGTAGTGTGTCGGGTAGGAATCGGGATTTGAGTCAGTTACTCTTAGGCCTGATCACCCTAAGTTGTGAGTGATAAAATCCCAATTCCCGTGCCTGAAAACCTGCGTGAATGCATTTGAGAATGGTCTAGTTATTTTTCTAAGCTTGATTTTGAGACGTGATACTTAAGTATTATTTATTATTAAGTTTTTCCTGGGATTAGATCTGAGTGATTTATTTTCTTTAAAACCTGTAGGTATGTCGGATAGCAGTCGAGGTGAGGTGTCACGGGCACCACAGTCATCAGGAGCAGCTCCGGTGCAGCATGAGCGTCGTAGAAGACCCATAGTACGCTATCGTGAGGGACCCGGGCATCCCTATCGCACTTTTTCACCTGCCCGTCGAGTCGCCCTGCTTGTGGATGCTGGAGGACTTATTCTTACCCCGATTATGTCGTGCTTTCTTTGATAGAGGATAGTAGGCGGGTCGAGCGGGAGGGTAACACCTCCCAGGCCCGTATTCATGAGCTGAGAGAGACCGTTAGAGTTCAGGCTCAGAGGATTCGTGAGCTAGAGACTGCTGTTCGGGAAGAACAGCAGAGGACTGACGCCTACCGAGAGCAGTACCAGGCCATACACGGTCGTCTTACCCGTGTCGTGCAGCATGTTCGAGGTCACACGGGACGACTGGTGGATGAGAGTGGATTGCTAGTAGCTCACGTATTAGATGAGGTACGAGATGTGGCCCAGCAGGCAGGGCCAGGGCAGGCTGGACATGTACCTCCTGGGGCCGAGGAGGCTCCTGAGGGGGACCTAGAGAGAGATGTGAGCTCAGTGGGATCAGTCCAGTTGGACTAGATCTTAGATTAGACCTTTAGATGGGATATGTATGAAAACTTATGTTAGTTTTGTTATGCTTGTATATGTGACATGTTTTGTACCTGAACTTTTGAAACTGTGTAACTTTGAACTACTTGTATATATATGTGTGATCTTGTTTGGCATGAAACTTGATTTCCTTGTAATTTTGAATTTGTGCATTTACATTATATCTCGTCATTTATTACGTAGAAAATTGAAATAATTCATTCATGTTATTATAGAATATTAAGTCATGAGTGGACGTGGTCGCGGTAGAGGACGTCCCCGTCGCCAAGACCGGGGCGAAGAAGCTACCTCTAGCATAAATCCACCTTCAGGGGCCGATCCAATGATTCGCGGTCCTGAACCGAATGACCGATGTTCTAACGCAACTGGGACCCGACAGAACCCAGCAGTGGAAGCTTGGCAGTTCTCATAGAAACCCGACCGTAGGGGAAGACGTGGCCCTGGAACGGTTTCAGAAATTTAACCCCCCCAAGTTTAACGGCAGCCCAAACCCTGAAATTGCTGAAAAGTGGTTAGAGGACATTGAGAAAATATTTGCTGCCTTGAAATACCCGGATGAACGGCAAGTGACCTTTGCTGTATTTCAGTTGGAGGGTGCTGCCACCCCTTGGTGGAACCTAGTGAACGCCAAGTGGGAAAGATATCAAACTCCTGAAGACAGTGGGCAAACTTCACCAGGGAGTTCAAAGAAAAATACATTCCCGTGCGAGTACAAGAAAAACGGGAAGACGAATTTTTGAAGTTGAGACAAGGTGCACAGAATGTAGCTGAGTATGAAGCTCAGTTTACTAAATTGTCTCGTTATGCCCCGGAACTGGTGGCCACGGAACGACGAAGAAAGAGAAGGTTTATTCAGGCCTAAACCTGGAAATTCAAGATGCCCTTGCTGCCGCCACTATAGATACCTATGAAGCTGCGGTGGAAAAGGCGCAGCAAGTGGAAGAAACAAAGTCCTTGGTCCGCACGGTGAGGGCAAGGAGACGAGAAGGTACCAGTGACGCTCGACCCCGACCAGAAACGCTCCAGTCCCTAAGACGGGGAGGGGAACTGGAGGAACAAGAATTGGGCAGGGTGCCCCGTTCGGAAGAGGCAAGAGGGGCTCCAATGAGAAGAGCTCCGTCAAGAAGGTGAACGGAAAGGAGGAGACGCAGAAAGGAGGACACGACTACCAGCTGCATCTGTGGCCTGTGGATACTTGCGGTAAAGGTGGTCATGTAGAGGACCGACTGTTGGAGGAAGAACCGCAAATGTTTGCTCTGCGGTAGCGGCGACCACCGGATAAATCAATGCCCAAGGCAGACAGCTGGCGGATCGAGCACCGCTCAACCCGGGCCCAAGGAGACCAATCAAGCTAAGGAGGGCGGCAATAAACGGAAAGTACCAGCACGCGTTTACGCTCTCGACAAGCGTGATGCCCAGGAGTCATCCGCAGTCATTGAAGGTACGATCCTTGTTTTTCATCACCTGGCTACACTACTAGTAGATCCTGGTTCAACCCATTCATTTGTAAATCCACAATTTATGACTGCCCTAGAAATCCAACCTGTTAAATTATTTTATGAATTGGAGGTGAGAACTCCCACTGGGGACCATTGCCTGACAACCAATCTTGTTTATAAAGATTGTGAACTTCGGGTAGGAGAAAGAAAGTTTCTAGTGGACCTTATAGCTTTACCTATTCGGGGATATGATGTAATATTAGGCATGGACTGTTTAACCCGGTATAGTGCTCAACTAGATTGTGGGACGAAAGTGGTGAATTTTAAAATACCGGGAGAACCTATTTTAAGGTTTGATGTAAAGAAAACCCTAGCTTCCTCAAACCTCCTCTCTGCCATGCAAGCTAGGAAACTGATATCTCGGGGGGCCGTAGGGTATCTTGCTTATTTGATTAATACACCTGAAGATAAAGTGAGACTTGAGGATGTGCCAGTGGTAAAAGAATTTCCCGATGTTTTTTCCGGAAGAATTAAGTTCTCTACCACTGGAGAGAGAAGTAGAATTTGGAATAGAATTGATACCAGGAGCGGCGCCAATATCCAAGACTCCATACCGCATGTCCCCTGCAGAACTTGGAGAGCTTAAGATCCAACTCCAGGATTTATTGGAAAGAGGTTTTGTCAGGCCGAGTGTATCACCATGGGGAGCCCCAGTGTTGTTTGTGAAAAAGAAAGATGGTACTCTTAGACTTTGCATTGACTATCGAGGGTTAAATAATGTCACCATAAAGAATAAGTATCCCTTTACCTCAGATTGACGAGTTGTTTGATCAATTGGAGGGAGCAGTGGTATTTTCTAAGATAGACCTTAGACAAGGGTACTATCAATTGAGAATTAAGGAGGAAGATGTGCCTAAAACTGCTTTTAACTCTCGATATGGTCATTACGAATTTGTAGTCATGCCATTTGGGTTAACGAATGCTCCCAGCAGCTTTCATGGATTTAATGCATAGGGTTTTTCAGACCATACCTGGACCAGTTTGTGGTAGTATTTATTGATGATATTTTGATATTTTCTAAGTCCCATGGAAGAGCATGAGACAACACTTGAAGATTGTGTTACAGACTTTAGAGATAATAAGATTGTATGCTAAATTTAGTAAGTGTGAATTTTGGAAGAATCGAGTATCAGTTCTTGGGTCATGTCATTTCGGGAGAAGGAATAGCGTAGACCCCTCTAAAGTGGAAGCCGTGGTCAATTGGAAGCGACCTGAGAATCCCACGAAGTTCGTAGTTTCTTGGGATCTAGCTGGCTACTATCGGCGGTTTATCAAGGATTTTTCAAGATAGCCACACCACTTACTACTTTGACCCAAAAGAATGTTAAGTTTAATTGGGATGAACGGTGTGAGCAGAGTTTCAATGAACTCAAGAAACGATTAACATCGGCCCCAGTACTAGCATTGCCTAATGGGAAGAAACTTTTTAGTGTGTATACCGATGCTTCACGGGAAGGCCTAGGATGTGTACTAATGCAAGGGAAACAAGTTGTTGCCTATGCTTCCCGTAAGTTAAAACCTCATGAAAGAAATTACCCTACTCATGACCTGGAATTAGCTGCTGTGGTATTCGCACTCAAGAAGTGGAGACATTATTTATATGGGGTCACCTTTGAGGTGTATACAGATCACAAGAGCCTAAAGTATTTATTTTCTCAAAAAGAGTTAAATTTGCGGCAACGAAGGTGGGTGGAGTTATTAGAAGATTATGATTGTACTATTAATTATCATCCGGGTAAAGCCTAATGTTGTCGCGGATGCTTTGAGTAGAAAAGCTCAGGTAGCTAACTTGGCTATCGTGAGTGGAGGCTATTAGAGCAATTTAGCGAGAGCAATCCACGGATAGTTGGATCTAAAGTGATTTGTGGGAACGTAAATGTACAATCTGAATTGTTGAAAGCAAATTGGAGGAAGCTCAAGACAAGGATCCTACGCTACAAAGACGGATAGAGAAAGCTAAAGTGGGGACCTTACCTGAGTATAGCGTTGGACCGGAGGGTTTGTTGAGGTTCCGAAACCGTATCTTCATCCCAAGAGACGAAGAATTGAAAAGAATAATCTTGGATGAGGCCCATCGTTCCAGGTACACTGTGCACCCGGGGAGTACAAAGATGTACCAAGATCTAAAGAAACTGTATTGCTGGGATAATATGAAGAGGGAAATAGCAGAGTATGTTCAAACTTGTCCGACGTGTCAACAGGTCAAAGCTGAACATCAGAGACCGTCAGGACTGTTACAACCTTTGGAAATCCCAGAGTGGAAATGGGAGCACATTACCATGGATTTTGTATCTGGTTTGCCGAGAACCCAAAGAGGGCACGACGCTATTTGGGTAATTGTTGATCGCTTGACTAAATCTGCCCATTTTCTGCCCATGAACATGACTTACCCTTTGGAAAAACTTGCTCGAATGTTCATTGATGAAGTGGTGAGACTGCATGGGATTCCAGTAAGTATCGTCTCGGACCGAGATCCTCGGTTTACTTCTCGACTGTGGAGACAAATGCACGAAGCCTTGGGAACAAAGTTAAACTTTAGCACGGCTTACCATCCCCAGACCGACGGACAGTCCGAACGCGTAATCCAGATCTTGGAAGACATGCTACGAGCAAGTGTGATGGATTTTGGTAGCAATTGGGATCAACATGTGACCTTTGATTGAGTTTGCTTACAACAATAGCTACCAATCCTCTATCCAGATGGCCCCGTTCGAGGCACTGTACGGAAGAAGATGCAGAACGCCAGGCTATTGGGATGAAGTGGGTGAACGGAAAATGCTAGGTCCAGAAAAAGTGCCAGTGGATAGAAGAAGCTTACGAAAAAGTTAAGCTAATCCAACAACGACTCCAAACTGCTCAGAGTCGACAGAAGAGCTATGCCGACACTCGAAGGAAAGAGTTGGAGTTTGAAGTCGGAGACAACGTGTTTCTCAAAATCTCTCCATTCAAGGGAGGCATTCAGTTTGGTAAGAGGAAGAAACTTCAACCAAGATACGTGGGACCATTCAG
The DNA here is from genome assembly GCA_024721245.1 of Mitragyna speciosa. NCBI lineage: Eukaryota > Viridiplantae > Streptophyta > Magnoliopsida > Gentianales > Rubiaceae > Mitragyna > Mitragyna speciosa. The sequence continues at coordinate 20,071,831 of CM045564.1, read as the reverse complement.
AATCATTAAACGTATCGGCAAAGTGGCATACCAACTAGAACTGCCTTCAAAGTTGTCTAAGATGCATAATGTTTTCCATGTATCCGTCTTGAAAAAGTACCACCCGGACCCACGGCACGTGCTTCAACCCGAGGAGATTGAGCTTGATGAAACATTGGCCTATGAAGAGCAACCAGTTCAAATCTTGGACCGCAAAGTGAAAGAACTGAGAAATAAACAAATTCCTCTTGTCAAGGTCCTATGGAGACATCATGACTTGGAAGAAGCTACTTGGGAGACAGAGGAGGAAATGCGGAAAAATTATCCCCAGGCTCTTTGAAAATCAAGGTAGAATTTCGAGGACGAAATTCTTTTAAGGGGGGAGGATGTGACACCCTAGAAATTCATACGAAACTATTTTACTCATGTATGTCCACTAGTAGCATAAAATAATAATGATACTAGTAGAAAAAAAAAAGAAGAGAAAACCCTAAAATGTACTTAAAAGAAAAATTCTTTCATTTGAAATCTAGTATTAACCCTTGATTTATTAGTTGGAGGATTTCTTAAGTTAATTAGGTTAATTAACTAAGTTTCTTTCCTTATTGAGTAGAACACCTAAGAATTAAACTTGGATTAAATTCATTAGATCATTAGTTTATCATAGTGTTTCATTTTAACTAGCTTATTCTACTATTTTCTAGTTTTTGACTACCTAAACTTTAGCTCAATTTGTCTCAAAAATTTCACTTCATTCACTTGCTTTATTTTCTTTTCCTTGGCTGAATTTTCTTCTCTCTTCTCTCTTGGCCGAAATTTCTTCTTTCTTTTTCTTTTCTTCCTTGGCCGAATTTCTCTCTTCTTTTCTCTCCCTCATGGCCGGATTTCCCTTTCCTATTTTCTTCTCTTTTTGCTTTAATATTTATGTCATAATATTACTAACTACTAGGTGAAAAGAGATATTTTTGTGTCACCAATTAAATTAAACCAAGTTTACAACTAATGCCTAAAAAGCCTAAACCCTAACTTGACTTCTTGTAATATTTTTATTGGTTATTCTTTCTCCCATCTTTTCATTATTTCTTTTCTATTTTCCTAGCCTACTTCTTTCTCCTTTTCATTCTCTCTTGGCCGGCCTTAGCTCTCTCTCTTTTCCTCTCATATTTCTCTCAACTTCTTGGAGCTTTTTCTTCAAACTTTGGGCAAATTTCACCATAGAAAGTGAGCTTCCCTTCCTTCTAAGCAAAGTTCTAGGCTTGTTTAAGGTATGTACTACAAGCTTTAACCATTAATTTCAAGTTTAATTGGTCTTTTGTACTAGTTTAATCTTGAATTCTTATGATTTTTAACTTGAAGATTTATGCTTGAATTGAAGTATTACTTGTTAGAGATAGTGTTTTCTTGGTTAGATTGAGTAGTAAATGGCATTTAAACCTTGAAATTTCATGGGATATATGTTGTTTGGTTGAAGATTCTTGGAGTTGAATTCTTGAAATTTAGCGAAATTTTGATTGAATTTGAACTTGGATTGAACTTGGAAGTTGTAGAACTTGTTGAATTATGGATTGATGGTTGAAATCTTGATGGAAAAACAAGATTGGAAGGGCCGAAAATTAAGGGGAAATAATGCCAAAATTTTGTTAGAAAACCCTAAAATGAAAAACTCTAAAATGAAAAACCCTAAAATAAAAACCCTAAAATGAAAACCCTAGAATGGAAACCCTAAACCCTAAACCCTAAACCCTAAAACAAAAACCCTAGGAAAAAAAGGGGGGGGAATATTTCTTGACTTTTCTTACTAAATTAATTAGGGTTTAAATTGAGTTTTCATTAGATTATTTCTTTTAAATTTCAGGACCCAAAAGCGAGACCCGACCTTTTTACGAAATATTCTCGTAGGCATTCCAGGTGAGTGTCTTTATGTGTGCATGATGCATGTAACGTGATATTTCCATTTGTGAATATTATGCTATGATTGCAAATACTATGTGATAAAATGTGCTAGCTTGAGGAAAGATGTGTACTTTATCACATCTATTCCACAATGTGCTACTTGTTTTCATGATTAATGTGTTACTTGTGTTTGAGACTTCCGTGACTAACTTCACCGTTACTTCACGGATAGTCAACTTGAACGTGCGTGGGAGGATATAAGGTGCTGGGTGTTTTAGGGCGTGATGTTCATTCCCTTGTGAGTTGTGAATCCTCTAAGAGGCCAACTCCGGATTGAACTTTCTTGCGTGTTGGCCCTCCAAGGTCGAGATTACTCCCTGGATGTGGTAGCATGTACGGAGGTTATAAGGTGTATGGTGGTTAGGGTTCTTACTTGATATTACCGATATAACCCTTGGCAAGGACCTGAGCTATTATCTCGGTCCCAATGCCTTGGTTATCATAATCGGTACTTGTTTCTCCTGCGGTCGAGCTTGCTCCCGTAGTTGAAGCCCTATATCCGCCATTGACTACTTGTTTATTTATTTGTTCATGTGCTGATTAAATATCTTGTTAGATTATTTTATTTTATTTTCCTGAAATAATGAATTTTTGGAATGCCTGCATGACTTGGGCACTCACTGGGCTATTATAGCTCATCCCTTTATTTGTTTTCCTTTACCCAGGTATTTCTCACTCTTAAAGCTGGGCATGGCGAGTTTAATTAAATAGACATTTTGTTCTTGTATTTTGGATAACCAAGCTGGTTGGTTACTAATGTAAATAATATGTATATTTTGAGCATGTAAACTTTTAGTACATGGTCTGTATACTCTTTAGTGACTTTTGTATCTTAAGTTGAACTATGTGAATGTATTCTATTTTGGGTTAACCGTACGTGAATGTTCGAGTGCGTGCTTGAGCGAGTCCTGGCGAGAGCTAGGCAGGCAGTCCGCTAAGCCCTTTGGTGCGCCTCTGGGTAACGTGGGGCTGTCTCAATGCCTTTCACCTTTCTGTACAAAGGAAAACCATGTCACGAGTCTTAGTTTCCCGTACTCGTTATGTTGCATTCCCTTTCTTTGATTGCTTATATTTATATTTTATTTTTTTCATTCTTTTGCAAATCATTTTTAATCACTAGTGACTCTTTCAAGGTCTCATTTTAAGTTACACAATTAATGCATTAATTCTAATTAAACCTCAAAGGGACATTTTGCCCCTCTCAATATAACCTTTTGGTCTAGGATTTTGCATTCATATAGATGCATCCAAATGTAATAAGTTTAGGGTTACATTAAGAAAATTTTGACTAAACCTCACTACTAGTTTTGACAAGATGAAAGGGTGTCTTAGGTGCGAGCGTTTACTCTCTTTCTTCAATCGTGACTCCCGAATTTTTTTTCTTTAGTTTTCAAAGATCTGGAGTCTTTTCAAAAGGGTTTTCTCACTTTTTCTTGATTTTTCATAAAAATCTTTTTCTAAAAAGGTTTGTGTAACATCCGCGTCTGGGCTGGCCCAATAACTTTTGAGCTTTAAACCACGGGCTCAAAATGCTTAAGCCAAATTATTTAGTAGCCCCAACGTAGGATATTATATACTAACTCATTTCTTTTCTTCCCACCAATGTGGGACTTTTTGAGGGGTTTCACATTCACCTCTCCTTTAGGCCTTTGCGTCTTCGCAAAGCCTAATTCATATACAGACTATCCACTCAGTTGTGTTGAATTCTAGAGGTGACTCGTACGGGTTCTAGAGGTGGCTCCCGCCCTTAAGTCGACGTAGCACTTAGCCCCGCACAGCACTTAGTTCCTCCACTTCCTTGCGTAGTCCGGCCCAAATACCATAGGCCCAGTCTCACCCCGTGCAGAGACCACACGAGGTTCGCTCTGATATCATTTGTAACATCCCGCGTCTGGGCTGGCCCAATAACTTTTGAGCTTTAAACCACGGGCTCAAAATGCTTAAGCCAAGTTATTTAGTAGCCCAAACGTAGGATATTATATACTAACTCATTTATTTTCTTCCCACCAATGTGGGACTTTTTGATGGGTCTCACAGTTTGGCTCTTGTTTTCTTATTTTTCCATTAAATTGTTTTTCTGGTGAATTGGTATACCAAAACTCAAAACCAAGTGGCAACTTCTCTTTTCATAAAAAATCCTTTTTAGACTCTATTTTTGGGCCCAAAGCCATTGCATTTTCACAATCGCATTTTAGGTCCTTTTCTTTTGTTTTGTTTTCCAAAAATAAAATCATTTTACAAAAATCACATTTTTATAGAAAACCACTCTTTTTTCGCTTTCCTTTTCCGTTCTCGAAAAATGGGGCTCGACAAATAGTAACACCACCCATAATATATTTCCATAGTTTACACCCAAGAAGGAAGTTTTGGAATGCTTGGGACCAATGAGAATAGTTAGTGCCATCAAGAATAATATGAATATGCTGTGACACATTAGCTTAAGTCATAGGAAACTACCAAAAATATGCACCAAATAGAGGCTACGGATGCCAAAACAATTTAAAAGGACCTAAAAAACTTAAGAACCAGTTTGGTTGTATGAAAAAACCAAGGTGAAAAATGGTAAGGCAAGAAGAAACTTGGTTAAACGAACTAAATCTGGACTTCGAGAGTAGCAAATCAAAAGGAAATTAGTTTTTCCTGTTGAAAAACTAACAAGCATCGGATGAAAGCTCTGATACAAGGTAGAGATTACGGCATTTCAAAACCAGTTGGCAATGAATGGAGTGAACCATGAATCTTATTAGGACATAAGTAGTTTAGAATGCTTTAGGATTCTAATGTGACACTTTTTGTATCTTAACACATATAAAGTAATTTTTTGTTTTTGTGGTAGTATAGTAGTATATGATTGGGATTGATAAAAATCTCTCAACAAATTTGTTTCAAATTTCTCCTATAAATGTCAAGAATTATTTGGGGAACAAAAAAAAAAAAAGGAATAGCAGCAAACAAAAACCTAAGAGAAGAAGGCATCTAGAAATTCGAAGCTTCTGGCTAGCATAGTATCCTCGAAGGAAGTACTTAATTCTAAATCGCCCATTTGTAGAGCAGATCTCTATACAGGAATAGCTGATGGCCATTAACTGTCAGTAAGTCTTCCAATTATCACAGGACCATGACTATGGTAAAGGAGTAACCCAAGATATTAAAGTTCATGCTCAATTGAGCTGATAGTTGCAAGTCCAACGATTAGTTTATCATTAAGTCCACAGCTCCCGTTTACTATGCAAACAAAATATTCTGGAAATTCATGATATAAAGATTTGATTTCCTTTGGCTTCTTATTTGTTTTGTTCATTTCAAAAAACTTAATCAACATTGAAATTGATAAATCAATGTTTTTTAGTAGCTTGAGTTGCTCATCATTCTTGTTAAAAGAAATTAATTGTTGTCCAAGTAGATAAACTTATTGAGTATATATATTGTGAAGGAATCATCTCACTTGTAGAAAATTCATGGATGCACTACAGAGATTCGGTGGGAAAATCCACCTGCCTTCTCGAAAATGCTTTATCTCATCAAAAGTAACATGATAGCATTTATAGGTAAGGCTGAAGAGTACATGATCATGTCCTTTGAATACATATTTATGCAAATATATAACTAGTTTTATAGCGGAACATATTTCTACATTAAGATGGCAGTCAAATAAAGAAGGTAAGAACGTATGGCATGACCCACTTGTTATCAAGTTCACAGTGTTGAATTTTAATATTTTGTCTACTATTTCCATGCCTATGATGAAAATATCCACCATCTGCATGTGCTTTATAGTCAGGGAATCCCTTAGGATATTGATTTTGCAAGAGCCATATCTCTCGCAAACATTATTTGTATTTAGCTTGCCACAATGTTCGTGAATCATACGTTTGATGACCAAGTTGCAGAGATGTGAATTAGATTTCTAATAGATTAGGTATTTTAGCGCTAACTGATCATTTTTATGACTTCTGATTGGTTGTGGTGAGTTAGGACAAAAAAAAAAACCATTAACAGTGAAATCAACAGGTTCCTTTTACGATGTTCTCGACTCACGGGATGTAGAAACTGCAAGAGTTTTAACTTGAATCCACCACTTCAAGTGTCGTTGCTCAATCAACAAAAAGGATAACAACTTCTCCAGAAGCCTGCCTCTTTGTCTTAGTCCTCACTATCAGACTAATCACTCCAATGTACTTTCCCATTTTTTTTTTATTTCCAAGGATTTCTGCTCCGTACCGTACGCACATATTTATAGACTTTTTAGATACCAAATTTTGACACACCGCTCATTTTCTAACATTGGGGGACCTTTTTCTTCTATTTAGAGTCAAATCTTAATTTTTGGGTAAAAATAAAAAAGTCAACATTTTTTTTTTGGGGAGGGGGGATAGTAATTTTCAGCATGCAAATATTTTTTTCGTTAGTTTTTGAGTTCTAAATACATATTTTGTATTTTTATACATGTTTCTAAATTTTTGTGATTTCTTTCGAGTTTAATTGATATTTTTCTGTATTTTTCATCAGTGCAAGGACAAAATGGCCATTTCACCTCGCGAATATCATTTTCACCCATTTTCGAGTCCCAAATTTGTTTTTTTGGTTATTAAGCATCTTTCAAATTTTTCTTTTTTTTGAGTCAAGAACTATTTTTTTGGTAAAAACTCTGTTCGGGGATAAAATTGTCATTTTGTATAGGAAATAAATTTTTGATCAAGTTTTTATTTTATATAAAATTTGTTATTTCATTTTCTGTTTCTTTCTTTCCTTCTTTCTTTTTTATCTTTTCACTTTGTGGAGTTTCTTTTAGAAAAAGCATGACATTTTTTTTAATTTTAATTTTAGTTTTTTGAGTGTCAAAAATCTTTTTTTAAGGTTAAATTTGTAATTTAATGATTGGGGGCATTTAAGTCATTTTTACTTATTTCTTGGAGGTTAAGACTTTTGCACTATAAATAGTCATTGTTAGATAAAAAAAAAAAACAAGCGGGTCTAGAAAGTTTTTTAGTTTTTAGTTTTTAGTTTTTATATTACACTAAGAACACTAAAAAAATACGCACTTTTTCATATATTCATTTTCAATTTTTCACCAAGAACCCCAAGAACACCTAGTAAGTTTTTAGTACATCTTCAAACAAACACACACACTCCACCAAGAACACACATCACATTTTTTGTATATCTTCAACCTTTCACCAAAAACACTAAGAACACACACCACATTCATAATACTACTTCAGACACGATTTTCACACAGTTCCTCTTTACACACTCCCACACACAATCACACACACACACAAACACACAAACACACTGTCCAATCTCACACACACACACAAACACACAAACACACCGTCCAATCTCACACAATCACACACAATTCACACACCAACTTCACACACCAACTTCACACACACTTCACACACAACTCATGTAGACACATCCAATTTCACACACAATTCCACACACTCATGCGAAAACACACACCCTAAGCTCCCTCATTCATAACCAATCCAGAATCACAAACCCCCCAACCCAAGCCACAAAACATGCCTCCAATACCACCGCCGTTCAACCTCCAAGACCCACCATTTCCTCAGCCTTCAAGCCACCAATTTCCTGCAAATTCCAGCCCCAAAATCTTGCACAAAACAGCTAAAAAACCTGCGAATTCCAGCCACCGAAATCTAAATTCCAGCCACCAAAACTGCAAATTTCAGCCCCAAAATCCAGCACAAAACAGTCAAAAGAAAAAACCTGCAAATTCCAGCCACCGAAATCCAAATTCTAGCCAAAAAACCTGCAAATTCCAGCTGCCAAAACCTGCAAATTTCAGCCCAGAAAATCCTACACAAAATAGCAAAAAGAAAACTTGCGAATTCCCGCTCCAAATTCCCACCCAAATCCACCAAACAACCTTCAACCCACCACCAAAACATCTTCATTATAGCCCCAAAACCATCTCAATCAACCACCAAATTAGCCAATAAACACTGCAAAAACAGCCCCCTAACAATCCTCTAAACCACTAGAAATTTTCCCCAAGCCATCATCAATGCCTCACCACCACCTTATCCATACCATTAGATGCCCAAAACTCCCACAAATCAACCGCAAACTATAGTCATTACGCACCACAGCACCACCACTGTGACTACAAGACCTGTCGGACCTCCATTATCCCACTCCATGACCTGCAATAAACAAAAACAGACCACACATGTCCATCCAAGAACCATCCAGAGCTCCACTAGTCGCTGACTACCACCACCTACGGTCGAAGCCCCATCTCTATGCCACCATCAGTCACGACCAATCTTCACCACCATGCAACAACCAACCATTGCTGTGATAGCCCCACCTTACCTAGAGGCGCACCAAAGGGCTTAGCGGACTGCCTGCCTAGCTCTCGCCAGGAATCAAGTCAAGCACTCACTCAGAACATCCACGCACAGTTAACCCAGAGTAAAATACATTCACATGATTCAACTTAAAGGTACAAGTATCACTAAGAAGTTTACATGCCAAAATATACATAAAATTTACAATAGTAGCCCAAACAGTTTGGCTATTACAATATATAAAACATCTATATATCCAAAACCAGTCGTTCCAGCTTTAATATTACGGGAAACCTGGGTAAAGGAAAACAAATAAAAGGAATGAGCTACAATAGCCTAGTGAGTGCCCAAGTCATGTAACCATACCAGGAATTTATTATTTTATTGAACAAAATAATTGCCAAGTTAAATAAGCAGGGTATGAACAATTTAATTAACAAGTAGTCAATGGCAGATACAGGGCTCAACTACGGGAGCAAACTCAACCGCAGGAGGAGCAAGTACAGATCATGTAACCATGACGTTAGGACCGAGATAATAGCTCAGGTCCTCGCCAAGGGTCATACCAGTATTAACAAGCAAGTACCCTAACCATCATTCAGCTTATAACCTCCGTATAGGCTACCACATCCAGGGAGTAATCTCGACCTTGGAGGTGCCAACAAGCAAGCAAGAAAGTTCAATCCGGAGTTGGCCTCTCTGAGGATTCACAACTCAAGGGAAAGAACAACACGTCCTAAAACACCCAGCACCTTATATCCTCCCACGCACGACCGGGTTGACTAACCATGAAGTAACGGTGAAGTTAGTCACGGAAGTCTCAAGCACAAATAACACGTTGGATCACGAAAGCACGTAACACATTGCGGAATAGATGTGATAAAGTACACATCTTTTCTCAAGTAACACATGTCATAAAATAACAATTACAAGCATAACATAATATTTCATGCATCATGCACACATAGAGACACTCACCTAAAATGTCTAGGAAAATATTTCGTAAAATGGTCGAGACTCGCTTTCAGGTCTTGGAATTCAAAAGAAATAATCTAATGAAAACCCGATTAAAACCCTAAGTAAATTAGTAAGAAAATTCAAGAGATAACCCAATTATTTTTAGGGTTTCATTTCTAGGGTTTTTTAGAGTTTAGGGTTTTACCGTAGGGTTTAGAGTTTTAGATTTAGGGTTTTCTTGTTCTAGGAAAATTTAATTCGTTTCTAGATCATTTTCTAAAAATTTCTGCATACCAAACTCCTAAATTTAACATATTCTAGGTTAGAAATTTCATCTATCATTTTTCCTTTTTTATTTCTACCGAAATTGCGGCAGCATTTCCCCTTAAAATCGGACTAACCCAAAATTTTTTCCTGCAAGAAATCAACCAACCAATCCAATTTCCAACAAGTTCTATAGCTTCCATGTTTAAATCAAACTCAATTTCACTTAAAATTCCACTCAAATTCAAGAGTTCAAGTCCAAGTTTCTTCAACCATTCAACACATAATACATATTACTTCAAGGTTTAAATGCTATCTACTAATCTATCTAACCAAGAGAACACTTTAATTGACAAGTAAAATTTCATTTCAAACTTAAATCTTCAAGTTCTAATAACAAGTATCTAGTAATAAACTTGTACAAAAGGCTAAATAAAACTTGAAATTAATAGCAAAAGTTCTTAGTAGGTACCTCAAACAAGCTTAGATCTTTGCTTAGGAAGAAGAAAAGCTCACTTTCTATGGTAGATTTGTCCAAAATTTGGAGAGAAAGCTTCAAGAAAATGAGAGCAAAAGAGAGGAAAAGAGAGAATAGGGAGGGCTGGCCAGGAGAAGAAAGAAGAGAGAAAGAAATAGGCCAAGAAAAGAGAAAAGAAATAAAGAGAAAAGTGGGAAAAAGAGTGACCAATTATAGCAAGACATGAGTCATCCTAGGGTTTATGCTTTTAATGTAATAGTTACTAACTTGGTTAAATTTGATTAGTGAAGATTTTAATCACTTATCTCCTAGTAATTAGCAAACTTTATGGTACAAATGTTAAAGCAAAAGAGAGAAGAATAGGAAGAGAGAGGGCCGGTCATGAGGAGGGGGAAAAGACAAGAGAATAAGTGAAATTTTAAGTCAATTTTTGAACTAAAGCTCAATTAGTCAAAAGGCTTGAAAATGGTAGAATTAGTTAGTCAAAATTAAACACTATTATAAACTAATGGTCCAATGAAATTAATCCAAATTTGGTACTTAGGTGTCCCACTTAACAATGAAAGAATCTTATTTAATTAACCTAATTAACTCAAGAAATCTTCCAACTAATAAATCAAAGATTAACACTAAACTCCAAGTAAAGAAGTTTGCCTTTTTAAAGTGCAAATTTTCGGTTTTTCCCTCTTCTTTTCTTCTTTTTTTTTTCTACCAATGAGTATAACATGAATTAAATGGTTTTTGGTATGAATTTCTAGGGTGTTACAATTGCTTCTCTCTCGGTTGAAAGGGTGAGGTCTTCTCTTCCATTTCTTGCATTTATTAATACCTTTTTATTGATTCTTGGTAGTTCTGGTAGTTAATGATGCAATCTAGTTAATGATTCAATCTAGTTGAGACAAGTGATCTTGAAGGTCTCGGTCTTGGAGGAATTTAAGTGTTTTGCTTATTTGATCTGCAATTCAATTGAAGGAATTTAATTGGGATTGACAAAAAAAAATTTTTGGTTACGAACCTGAATTTGATGGGAGAGCTTGGGTCTTTGAATTAGAATTTGTGGCTTGAAGTTTATGTTTCTTTGTTTGGGCAAGGATAATCGTAGTTTTCTGAAGGATGAAGAATGACCTGGGAACAGTTTATGTTTGGTTAAAAGAAAGGGAGCAACTGGTTTGCCAATTGGGATAATTTTGATTTGGCCTAAAGCTTTTCATTGTTTTTTCCGATTCTAAAGGCATTGAAATTTGAGTTGAGTCATCCTTTGCTAAATTGAAAGCTTTTGGGCTATATAATCTAATTGAGATTTTGTGTGCATAAAAACACCTAGGGGGTTTGAGTGGTTTGCCATTTGTTTTGCTTCAATTTTCCATTTTTTTAGTTTACTTAATTCTAGTTGGCTTCCCGATTTTGGCTTTGACTTACGGATCATGTTAGTTAATTGCATGTGTTAATTAAGTTCGTCATTTGATCAAGTTAGTAAATTGCATGTGTTAATTAAGTTCATCCTTTGATCAATTAATTTAGATTTTATTTTATTTTATTTTAATTATTTGTTTTTATTTGTTTATGTTTTGATATTTATGATTTGATCCTTATATTTTCTTAAGTACTATTAGCATGTCCTTAAAGACTTTCTGTTTATTCTATTAAGTCCCTCTTAATTTCTAGATTGACCCCTTAGATTTAGTTTCTTTTCAATTGAACCCTAATTAAGTTGGAATTATGTCTCGTGCTTGCATGAATTATATTTTCGCCCCCCAAATTTTGCTTTAATTTTCAATTGCACCCCATAGGCTTACGTGAATTTTAATTTTACCCCCTAAGCTTTATAAAATTTTATCTTTAGCCCCCTTAGTTGCTAGAATTTATTTTTTATCTCAATTTGTCAATACTTATATATTTTGGGTTTTGTTTGTTTATACCGTGGTGCCTTGACTTATTTGTTCATTTTGATTAGTATTTGTACCGGGTCTTCGAAAGGTATCCCTATTTCTCGTTAATTTTTCTTTATGTGCTCCAATGTGCCATTATGTGATTTTTTATGCATTTTTCTTCATATATTTCTTATTTTACACGCTTTTGTGTATTTATTTCCTTTATGCCATTTAATTTTTTTGAATTTTATTATTTGGCAAAAATGTACTATTATTTGTATTTAGCTAGTCAATGTAATAGCTAGATAATATTTCTCACATTTTAGCAAAAATTTTGTATTTATATAGCAAGTGCAATAGATATGTCGTTCTTACTTTTTCACCCCTAAAATTGCAGTTAATATCCTTGATGTAATAGGTAAGGCTTTTGTGCTTTTGTGTGCTTGTGTGCTTATTGTTTTACCGCTTTCCTTAGGATTTGCATCTAGAATATAATGTTTACGTGCTACTTGCTCCTACGTGTTATTATATGTCTTTATATGTTTACTTGCTTTCAATTCATGCTTTATTGCTTTAATTCATGTTTTATCAACTTTATTGTTCTGTCACCACACTAGTCCAACGCTAGTTGTGGCTTTTCTCGCTTCCTTGCTAGTCTAACGCTAGTGGAGATTCTTAGAAAGGGCTAGTCCAATGCTAGGCCCTTAGGTCATTTTAGTACTAGGTGCACTCGTGTGCAAATTACATCATGTCACGCACTATTCCCTTTATAATTTTTTATCATTTTGCATGATTTTTATATATGTATATAATCATCATTATTAACTATTTTTTTAGTATTTGATAGTGCATGACATTTAGGTTGCATTTTCACTTAGACTTTTAGGATATTTGTGTGATTCGACTAGAACTAGTCGTCTGCTTACGTGGGAAGCGGTTGATTGATAGGCCGTTGCCCTCTCCGTGAGTAGAAAAATATCAATCACGAGTTATTAGTCCCCCATATTCATTATGTTGCATTCCCGCTTTCTTTGATCACTTACTACCTGTATTACTATTTTTCTTTGATCACGAGTTAATAGTCGTTATGTTGCATTCCCGTCTACCTGTATGTTGCCTTATTTTCTTTTAAAATACCACTTTTTTAAAATAATATTTTTTTACTAAAAACTCGATTTTATGACATACGCACAATTTTTTCAAAAATCTTTATTTTCAAAAAGGGTCACCTGATCAAATCATCTTTTTGAGACATGACAGTCAATGACCCCACTGTGTGTCATTTTGAGATGCGCCAGACTTCGGAGGATATGGTGGTTGAGGAGAGAGATGGAGGGAGATAACTTTAAATGGTTAAGAGTTATCTAGATAAATATCATATTAAACCTTTATCTTGATAAAATCAACTCAAAATCAAAGTTATCTAGATATAAATTAATCCAAACTCTTATCAACATAAAGTTTATCTCAAAAAATTGGTTATCTTCATGGGTGGATAACCATATACCAACATCACCCACTCGCACATGATGAGAACAACGTTGCATATTCTATCCCCTAACATTGTTATTGAGCTTATTCATACAGACAAATGAATTGTGCGACCGTTGAGTCTGTTGAAATTCAGGAGCACTATACTAGAAACCCATTCAGGCCAGTATAGAGACATCGACCCTTAAATAGAGAGAACAGTAAGGACTCAGTACGCCCTAGAACCATTTGATTATACCAGGTAAAGTATCTTTACACCCTCATAAAGCATACCTATACTTCAACAAAAACTCATAATATACTCATAATTATGTCACTTATCTGAAAGCACCATAACCAGTTGACGAATAAGTATAGTATATGGACATAATTCAAATGTTTTTCCTTATGTCTATCAGTTTACAAATTAATAGCTTTCCCAGCAATGCTCCATAAGGTCGACTCACTCATGACCGTCGACAACATGCTCAAGTATCATTCATTAATTTTAAACTTCTTGACACAGTCTAAAGTTACAAAGGGCATAAAATTGAGATAACATATATCTTTTGGGACTCACAAAATGAGAAGGCAGGGATCCACTCACTTATTTCCTTATTGGTCAAATAGCGCATGTTGTATGAATTACATGTTATGATATATATCGTACGGATCTTAGTCAAGTTGCTACTCAAGTGCCTTACTTGAGATCTTTCTTTGTTCTCTAGTCCAATCAAATATGCTAAAATCTCACATCCGGCTTTAAAACAAGCTCATATGGATTGTGGGTGTTCTATATGCTATCTAACTACGAGGTCTCATCTTGACATTGAGTCAAGGCGACAACATACATGTCTCATCTTTTGCTCGCTTTATGTGAGTGAGTCAATTAGCTTGTTATTGCATACAAATAACACAAATTTATATGTGTCTGTACGTGTATGTGTGTGTGTGTGTGCGTGCTAATAAACAACAATGCACGCAAAAACATAAAGATGATATAATCAAGATATTATTCAATAATTCAAATTATTAAGTGGTGTTTACATAATATATCATAAGCTCAAATCCTACGTAACCCTAATGTCTTAACATGACCCAAAAATATATCCTTTGATATAGATTTAGTTAAAGGGTTAGCAACCATTTGGTTCGTAGAAATGTGTTTTAAAATCATTTTTTGTTCTGCCACTGCTATCCGAATAAAGTTTTTTCTTAGATCAATGTGCTTGGTTCTTCTGTGATACTTGGGATCCTTGATAAAATCTAAAGCAGTCGTATTGTCACAATAGATAGTTATAGGCTGAGAAGCATCTTTAAGTACATCAAGATCCTCAAGGAACCTTTGAAGCCGCATTGTTTCTTGCACAGCTGATGTACAAGCAACAAATTCTGCTTCAATTGTGGACAAAAATATACATGCTTGTTTCTTACTCATGCAAGAAATAGTGCCATTATAAGAAAGCATATCTATAGGTTAATTTATGCTTATCTAGATCTCCACCCTAATTAGTGTCGAAATATCCAATAAGCTATAAACTCGAACCTTGATAGCACAACATATAATCCAGAGTCCCTTTGATGCCGAACAATCCTTTTAATAGCTTTCCAATGATCTAGGCCACGGTTTGCTTGAAAACAGCTTACTACGCCCACTGCAAAATAGATGTCAGGTTGAGTGCACATTGTGACGTACATTAGTTTACCCACAGCACTCGCATATGGAACACAATTCATTTCTCTCTTTTTCTTCAGCAGTCTTAGGGCAATGATTAAGACTCAAGGATTCGCCTTAAGCCACAGGAGTATCAATGGGTTTGCAATTCTGCATTTGAAACTCTTCAAGTATTTTTCTCAAGTAAGTCTCTTGTGACAAACCAAGAAGTCTCTTAGAGCGATCTCGAAAGATTTTCACTCCAAGTACATAATTTTCTTCACTCATGTCCTTCATTTCAAAATTTGAGGACAACCACTGTTTAGTGATAACAATAAACTCCTTGTCATTTCCAGCTAACAAATTATCATCCACATATAATAAAAGGATCACGAAACTTCTTTTGGAACGCTTAAGATACACATAATGATCTTCTTCAACCATCGTGAACCCATCCTTTAGGATGGCTTGATGAAATTTAAGGTACCATTGTCTGGATGATTGCTTTAAGCCATAAATAGACCGATTGAACTTGCAAACTTTGTGCTCTTGGTTTTCTATGATAAAGCCAACTAGTTGTTGTATATAAATTTCCGCACCCAATTTTCCATTGAGAAATTCAAGCTTAATGTCCATTTGATAAAGTTCCAAATCAAAATATCCGACAAGTGCCCGAATAAGACATACTGAGGCAAATCTAACCACGGGAGAAAAGGTTTCCTCATAACTTATACTCTCTTGTTGAGTATAGCCTTTTGCCATAAGTCAAGCCTTATACCTCTCAAAAGAACCATTTTCCTGGCAGTTGATTTTGTGAACCTATTTATTCCTAATTGCCTGTTGCTTAGGTGGAAGATTAACTAAGTCTCAGACCTTATTGATCTTTGTAGATTCTATTTTTTCCCTCATAGCATTAATTCATTCCTTGTTAGCTTTTGATAAGATAGCCTCACAATAATTTCTCAGCTCATCTTCATCAACAACAGCCATGAAAGTTTCCCCCTTAATCCCAAAATGACGACGGGAAATATTTCCACGTTTGCTCCTACGAAGCTAAAAATATTCAAAATTCTCATTAGATTGCACTTAATTAAAGGGAATGTTGCTCCCACTGTCTCTAGGATATTGAAAAATTCATTCCTCTATCTCAAATGGACTGATAAATGTGCCAATTTCAGTATTCTCTAATTCATAGAATTCTAGATTTTCATTTAGCTCACATCTGTTAGGGAACTCTTCTTCCAAGAATTCCACATCTCTTGACTCGATTTCAGTTACGCTTCCATCTTGCTGCTTACTTATAAACACATAGCCTTTTGAGTACTCAGAGTATCTTATAAAGATAGACTTCTTGCCTATGGGTCCCAACTTCCCATATTGGTGAGAAGCATTTTGTATATAAGCAGCACATCTTCACAATCACAGATTATCTAGATTTGGTTTTTTGCTAGTCCAAAGTTCATATAGGGTTGAAAGAACTGATTTAGAAGACACACAATTAAGTATGTAGGCAACAGTCAACAATGCATCTCCCCAATAGGAAATGGGCAAATTTGCATGCACCATCATTGACCTAACCATGTCAAGTAAAGTGCGATTCCTTCTTTTCGCTGCACCATTTTGTTACGGAGTTCCTAGAATTGTCAATTTCCTGATAATTTTTTTTCTTTCACATAATTATTTAAATTGATCAGATAGATACTTGCGACCTCAGTCAGTTCTTAAACTTTCAATTTTTCTGTGTAATTGATTTTCAACCTCATCAATATATTTTCTAAAGCAATCTAATGCTTCAGATTTGTTTGAGATCAAATAGACATGACCGAAATGCATATAGTCATCTATAAATGTGATAAAGTAGGAAATGCATATGATCGAAATGCTTTAGATATGTCTTGCCCTCACATTTAATGGTCCACAAATGTCAAAATGAATTAATTGTGAAGGAAAAGTTGCCCTTTGAGCTTTTAAAAAAGGTTTTCTAGTTAATTTTCCTACTAAATTATGTGCACATGTGAGCAAGTCTATTTTAGTGAGTGGGCCTAAAAGACCTTCTCTAGCTAACCTTTTCATTCTATCTTGTCCAATATGGTCCAATCTATTGTGCCATTTAAGCGAATCATTATTTCTATTATCAATAGAAACGAGTAGAGAAAATGAATTGTTATGAAAATTGGAATTATTGATAATATCCATAACAAAACTAGAACCAAAATAAATTGTTCCATAAAAAATATCCAAATGATTATTCTCAAGCATTATACGAAAAACTAACGTTAGTAAAGTAAGAACAGGAAGTAAATTTTGTTGAATCTTTGGAGCATAAAGCACATCATCGAGATACAATGGACATCCATTATGCAATTCCAGTTTATAAGAACTGATGCCATGCACATCAACAGTAGAATTATTTTCTATGTACACTTTAATGCTAACAATTGGAACCCGACAATAATTCACGAACCCTACTCGATCCCTCGTGACATGGTCTGTTACTCTTGCAATCTACATGTGGAGTTATTCAGCAACTAACACAGTAGAAGCTACACAACAAGTAATACAGGGAATATGGTTAAGGTGTACATTTTGTACCTTCTTCGGCTCAGTGCATTCACAAGCGAAATGTCCCATTTGACCACAATTGTAGTTATTCATCTTACTTTTGTTCTTTTTGCCAGCTCATTTTCCTCTCTTGTGTTTGGCTTTCTTGTAAGGCCTAGATTCATCATCTCCCTTCTTAGAAGCACCTCTAGTTCTCTTTTTCTTAGGCTTGAATGCCTTGTGAGAATCAATTTGAGCAACCAACACACTTGGAGATTTAGCAGCCATCAGGCGCTCTTCCTCTAAATCAGGTGCTCTTCCTCTAACTCCAAATGATGAGCAACATTCCTGAAGGTTTTGATGCCATCATTGTGTGTCAAGTTGACCCTCATGTGTTCCCAGTTATCAGGAAGTGATTAAACTACTGCTAAATTTACTAGTCATCTGAAAGCTTACTTCCAGCCTCCTTCAGCTTACTATCATGCCAAACATGACTCTCAAATGCTTTTTCATTGAATGATCAGGGTGCTTTTTATAGCTATCAAACTTGAGAGTTAAGCTACGTAGCTGATAATAGAAGTCTTTCCAAATTTGAAATTCAAAGCCGTCCACAATTCATTTGCAGTGGTGTATTGCTCATACTTACATATCAGATCGTTTTTCGTACTGCTCAGCAACGTGATTCGAGCAGTACTATTTTTCTTTTTCCACCTATCATAAGCTTCACAATCTCTGCAATGTTGAGCAATAGTACCCTCTTCGGGTTGAGCCATCATAGAGGTTAAGGCTTCTAAAACTTCTTGTTCCTCAAGCACATATTGAATTTTACGGTGCCAGATATCAAAATTATCACAGTTAAATTTTTCACATTTGTTAAGATCAGCAATGCTTTATTTGAAAGCCATCTAATATAACAACAGTGTAAAAATCAAATATATCTCGATTAGCACAATATATATCAGTTTTGCAGCAAATTGTATTAAATAACTATAATGAAACATGAATGAGTAAAGGAAACTTTGTTGCACTCGAAATCACATTACATCATAAATGTTTCAGCATATAAATATTTAAACAATTTTGCCTAGCAATAAATAAAAAATAAAAAATATTGGGGAATAAATTTACTCAACTCAATGTAGTCCCACTTACATGTGAATCATACTTAGCAAACTAGTATGTCTCAAAAAATATTGTCATGGACAATTACAAACAAAAAAATTACAAAATTAATCAATGTTAAAAAATACCAAAATAATGAAAAATATTCAATTCCAACAAAAATTTATCTAAAAAAAATCCTGAAGCAGCAATAATATTTTCACAATTTTTTGGGAATATTCTAATTTTTGTTGATTTTACCAATATTAAAAAAATACCATCAAATTTGAAATATTCTCAAGAAGCTGCAAATATGTCAAATTACCATATATATCAAGGGAGCACGAGATCAGAAAAATAGCACAAAAAAATTACATTTTTTTGACTTATAAATGATTTCCTGTGAATTTCAAAAAAAAGATTCTAGCATTAATTGGTCAGGACAAAAAATGCCTTAAAGCAAAGTTGATTTTCAAACATTTACAGTAGAATCATAAGCCAATAATTATCTTAATTCATATGTAAAAGGCAATAAGTATAACCGTATAATGTTCAAATATGTTCAAGAACATGAAAAGAATCATAATATGGCTTTTGATAAGTGATAATTTTACCTAATTTAGCATAGCATTTTATATGTGTTTTTAGTATGTTTTTAGTATTTTGATATGAAAATGACCCATTTTCACTACATTTCTTCCATTTGAAATATTTTCTAAAATTTAGGATTTTTACCCGATTTTTATAATTTTGAAGCAAAATTTATATTTTGAGCAAATTAATGCACAATCTTTGGACAATATTTCAAGTTTTATACATTCAATCACAATTTGGATCAATTGGAGCCAAGGTTATCTCATTCTTAGCGGATTCAAGGATGATTGGATTTTGAATTTCAATAGAACAACTTTTATATTCAAACTTGGAAGAGTGGTTTGCTCAACTTTCGGGCAAATCTCATCAACAAATTCACCACGGAATTAAAGTATCAACATCACAACAAGATCTTAAGGTCACAAGAGGCATAACAAGCACAAGAGAAGTGCAAAGAAGCAATGGAAGTGAAGAATTGGACAAAACTAGGCGTCGGTAACAACGACACATTTCTGTATTTTGGCAATAAATTGAGCTACAAATATTGGATTGAGATTATTCTTGTTGCATTTTAAAGCTAAGAGGATACTTTACAATTCTTATGAGACATCAAAATCCAGTTCTTACATCTTCATAGCCAAAAATCCAATTTACTGAAGAACAAAGCTCTCTCAACCATGTCTCAGTATTTTGGCCATAGCTTTGAATCCCAAACTCCAAATGACTTTATTCTTAGGGTTTTGGAAAGCTAACTCAAAGGGATACAACTTTTGTGTTTTGAGAAAAAGCTGATTCTGACTTCTTCTGGGAGAAATATGCGTCTGAAGATACGTATCTAACCAGACGCGTATCGACAGGCGCGTATCATCCATGTCGGCTAGAAAATGACACTTTCAACTTGCAGCTTATCTTCCAACCCTTTTTGATGACTTTTTGAAGATTCTTTGCACCTGCACCACCTAAGGAAACATTGCAAAATTTAAGGAAAGTCTTTTTGTGATTTAAAAATAACTTGTCATGCAACTTACCATGCAAGTTGGTGAGATGATTAAGGTGAATTTGTCTATAAATAGGGAGCTCTTGCAAGACATAAAGAAGAAGTCTTGAAGGGAGGAGCACTCCTTGTAAATACTTAGAGTAGATTTTCTATCTTAGTTTTGTAGTAGGAAAAGTCATATTCTTGTAACAAGACCTTGAAGGAACTACTTTGTATTCAACATGTTTGATGAAATGCAAGGACAAGTTTAGGAGCCAAGTTCATCCAACCAATGAGCAACTCTAACTTTATTCCTTTTAGTTTCATTCATGCATGCTTGTTTACTTTCATTTATGTGCTTAAGTTTATTTTTAATATGTTGAACTAAGTTGATTCAACTAGGTTTAGACTAACACGTTTGAATTGGTTTATGGCCTATTTATTCTTGTTATTCATTTACTTGGTCTTAACACTTGTTGTTGATTAGCTACCCACTTCAAGTCATCTAGTTGTTATTTGACAAAGAGATTTGCACTTAACAATGGAAAGAGTAAATGCAACTTATGTTGAATCTCACGAGAGTAGTGATTCACATAGGTGGATTAAGGTTTAAAACCACAATTCATGAGTTAAATGAGCTAATGCATGCTAGACTTTACCACGAGAGTAGGAAAGCTCATGTATTAGTAGTCTTCCATTCGTAGAGAGATCTAGTTTGGAGTAAACATGGAGTTGAATCCTAAACATGAGTAAAATCATTAAGGTCATAAGCTAAACATTCATATAGAGTGGATTCTTAAGCCTAGTCAACTTTGTTTAACTAGTTTCTTCGTTGCTTGTTTACTTGAATTTGATTTTCCTTCCATTTCTTCACTCCAAAGATTGATTGTCTAGATAATAAAGTAAGTTAGTAGCTTTGGTAGTTGCTAGTTCATGTTTTCTCGTGGGATCGACCCTAATACTCTTCACAATTACAATTGACCCGTGCACTTGCGGAACGAGTATTAGGTTATAAATTTTATTACTTGTTTGTGTGATTTTAAGTGGATTTATTGCTATATTTTGATATAACCTAAACTCACAATCAGCTTTGATACCAATGGTGAGTTAGGGAAAAAAAAAAAAAAACTAACCGTTAACAGTGAAAGCAACAGGTTGAAGGATTCCTTTTATGATGTTCCTGACTTACAAAATGTTGAAACTACAAGAGTTTCAACTTGAATCTACCACTTCAAGTGGCGTTGCTCAATCAACAAAGAGGATAACGAGTTCTCCAACAGCCTACCTCTTTCTCTTTGTCCTCACTATTAGACTAATCACTCCAGTGTACTTTTCCTTTTTTTTTTCGATGATTTCTGCTACACACCGTACGTATATGTAGACTCTGGAGAATAAGATAGTTGAGGAGAGAGAGGGAGGGAGATAACTTTAAATGGTTAAGAGTTATCTAGATAAATATCAAATTAAACCCTTATCTAGATAAATCAACTGAAAACCAGAGTTATCTAGATAAAAATTAATCCAAATTCTTATCAAGATAAAGTCTACCTCAAAAAGCTGGTTATCATCATTGCCAGATAACCATATGCCAACAGGTTAATAATGTGGCTACGTAATGAGCAGAATATATGCATGGCATGGGGAAGACTTCTTTTCTAGAATTTAATGACTGCAAACAAGATGAAAATTTTCAAAAGTGGTTTTAGTTGAAATTTCATATTTGTGTAGTTCTAATTTTTATCCAAGGACTCTTAACAAAGAACCTCATCTGTCTTGTTGTAGTTGCTCAAACATAAGATTATTTTACATTTCTAGCCATATCGTCTAAAAAATTTTCAAAGAAAAATGATATATCATGTTGGTAGGGCTAAGCTCGCGGCTCGCCTAGTCGCGGCACAGATGATGCTATGGCTACCAACAAAAGGTTTTCTTTCGTTATCCGCAGACAGAGCCGTGACACGAATGATGCCATGGCTACATCAAAAGGTTTGTCACTTTTGGGAGTCGAACCATGGGCTCAGCTGTGGGTAAGATTACCTGTGACTCAGGCCGCGTCTTGCTAGTCGCAGATTCAGTTGCATTGCGGATCACATCAGATTTGAAATATCTAAACGTTTGACTTGAAGAAACACCAACTTTTGATGAGTTATGACTTTTACATTGAATCTAATTGACATCCAACGAATTACTATTAGTAAAATCCTTAAAGAGGAAAAAGAAAAGTCTATATAAACATTCTTTGATGATTGTTTTGCTACAGAAATTTATTCATCAAAGTTACTGCAAAACAAAACCACTCAAACACTTTCTTGCCTTGTGTAACTTACTCAAGTATACAAGGGCATTTTATTTCATCCTAAAAGGAATTTGTCTTAATAGAGGACAAATTTCGCCAAAAGGAGAGTGTAAATTTTACACAACTTGAAGTTAACCTCTTTACTTTATTTGTTCTATCCATTAGTTTGCAAGAATTTCTGCAACAATCTTTAGGCAAAATTCTATCTATTGAATAGTGCAAACATTTTCATGGTTGGAACATTGAAGGAGTTGACTTCAAACATCATCAAACTTGAAAGGGTTTGATGGGGGAAACTTCATTCATTGGAAAAAGAGAGTTCACTTCCTTTTGACTGCACTTCATGTGTTTTATGTCATCAACACACCACAGCCAATGGAATCAGAAAATGAAACCTTGAAGGTAACCCGAAGGAGACAAAAATGGGAAATGGATGATGAGATATGCAGAGGCCACATCTTGAATGCAATGTGTGATGCGTTGTTTGATATCTACCATGCAGTTTCTATGGCAATGGAACTTTGGGACAAATTGGAGACAAACTATATGCAAGAAGATGCTACAAGTAAGAAGTTTTTTGTTTCCACCTTTAACAATTTTAAGATGGTAGATTCTAGGCCTGTTATGCAACAATTTGCTGAACTAGAATGGATTTTGAATCATTTCACACAATATTACATGCATATGGATGAGTCTATAATTGTGAGTTCCATTATAGATAAGCTTCCCTCCTTATGGAAAAAATTCAAGAGAAGTCTTAAACATTCTAAAGAAGACATTTCTCTTGATAATCTTGCAAAACACCTTCGTGCGGAAGAAGAGTTCCGTATGCAAGAAGATGTCAAGGATAATGTATCCAATACTACGGAAGAGAATCAAAACTCTACTAACAAAGTGCACACTTTTGAAGAAGGGAACTCTAACAAGTCCACAAAGAAGAAGTTTAGACAAGCAAAGAATCAACAAAAGTTTTAAAAGCAGATGAAGAAGAAAGGATAGTGCTTTTTCTGCAACAAAGAAGGACATTACAAGTCCGAGTGCAGATTTTTGAAAGCCAAACTTGAGAAGCAAGGTTCATCAAGTGAAACAACTAAAAATTTAGTTGCTATGACCTCCAAAATCAATATGATGGAGGATGAACCAGGTTGGTGGTTTGATTTCAGTGCTACAAGACACATTTGCAAGAGAAAAGACTTGTTCAAGAGCCTCAAACCAACAAAAGATATATCTTTTGTGTACATGAGAAATTCAGCCACCGTTCCAATAGAAGGAGTAGGTGAAGTTGAATTGTCCTTCACTTCTAGAAAGAATTTGACTCTTACTAATATGTTGTTTGTACCAGAAGTTAGAAAAAATTTTGCTTCTGCTAGTTTGTTAAACAAGTTTGGTTTCAAGCTAGTAATGGAAGTAGACAAACTTGTACCATCCAAGGGGGAAGTCTTTGTAGGAAAGGGATATTTTTGTAATGTTATGTTCAAGTTAAACCTTGACAATAATAATACTAATATTTTTAGTTATATTGTTGAGTTACCTTTTCTTTGCATCATAGGTTAGGACATGTTAATTTCAAAAGATTATATGAAACGTCTAAGTTGAACTTGTTGCCATACTTTGATAAAACTAAGAGGAAATGCTCTTAACAAAAATAACTAGAAATTTCTTTCCTCATATTCAAAGAACCACTAACATTTTAGAACTCATTCATAGTGATATGTGTGATTTACATAGTACTTCTACTATAGGAAAAAAGAAGTACTTTGTGACATTTATAGATGATTACTCTAGGTATTGCTATACATATTTATTGCATTCAAAAGATGAAGTCTTAGAGAAATTTAAAATTTATAAAGTTGAGATAGAATTACATTGTCAAGCTTTAGTTAAGTGCTTAAGAACGGATAGAAGTGGTGACTCTTATAGTACTAGTTACTTTGAATCCATTGGAATCAAACATCAATTGATTGTTCCATATACACCACAACAAAATGGTGTAGTTGGATGTAAAAACCGAACTTTAACTGAAATGGTTAATGCATTGTTATCTAACTCAGGTTTAAGTAAAGGGTTTTGGGGTGAAGCACTCTTGACAGCGTGCTATATTTTGAATAGAGTGCCTAATAAAAGGAACTCTATTAACCCATATGAACTTTGGAATAAAAGAAAGCCCGGTTTAAGCCATTTAAGAGTTTGGGGATGTAGAGCTATTGTCAAAGTACCTGAACCCAAGAAAAGGAAGTTGGGTGAAAGAGGTATTGACTGCATATTTATTGGTTATGCACAAAATAGCAAGGCCTATAGATTTATAGTTATAGAACTTAATGATTCAATTCCAATTAACACTGTTATTGAGTCAAGAGATGCTATTTTTTATGAAAATAGATTTAAGTTTATTTCAAGGTTAGATGACAATACTCAAAATTCTTCTCAAATTTTAAGAGAAGAGGATGGTATTCTAGATAATGAGAATAGCAATGATCAAATGTTAGTTCAGAAAAGTAAAAGAGTAAGGAAAGCTAAGGATTTTGGTTCTGATTTCGTTACTTTTCTAGTTGAAGGAACAAGAGAAAGAATCAGTAATCAATTCACTTATACCTATAATGTTGATTATGATCCCAAGACGTTTTAAGAAGCTATGCAATCGCATGATGCTGCATTTTTTAAAGAAGCAATCGATGATGAAATGGATTCAATAATAGGCAATAATACTTGGAAATTGGTTGATTTGCCACATGGTTCCAAGGCCATCGGGTGTAAGTGGATTTTGAAAAAGAAAAGGAAGGTAGATGGTGTAGCACCCTAGAAAATGCATATATAAGAGATATTTTCTTTTCTTATTTAGGGTTAAGTGTTAATCCTTGATTTATTAGTTGGGAGATTTCTTGAGTTAATTAGGTTAAGTAAATGAGATTTTCTTCATGATTAAGTGGTACACCTAAGTACCAAACTTGGGTTAATTTTATTGGTCTATTAGTTTACAATAGTGTGTAATTTTGACTAACCAACTCTACCATTATTAAGCCTTTTGACTAATTGAACTTTAGCACAAAAATTAACCTAAAATTTTCACTTAAACCCTTGTCTTGTCCCCACCATATGGCCGCCCCCCCCCCTCTCTCATTTCTTCCTCTCTTTTTGCTTTAAAATTTGTACCAATTATATTTAACCAACTAGCACCTATTTTGCCAAATATCTAAACCCTAGCTTGACTCTTGTTTAGCTCTAATTGGTTGCACTTTCTTCCATTATTCTTTTACTTCTTTTATACCTTCTTGACTGAATTCTCTCCCATTTTCTTTCTCCCTCTTGGACGAATTTAGCTGCCCTCTCTCTACCCTCCCTTGTTCTTCATTTTCTTGGAGCTCTCTCTCTTCAATTTTAGACAAATTCCACCATAGAAAGTGAGGTTTTCTTCTTCCTAAGCAAGGTTCTCAGCTTGTTTAAGGTATGTACCATGGACTTTTGTTATTAATTTCAAGTTTATTTAAGTTTTATTTAAGCTTTAATTAGGGTTTTGTTCAAGTGTTACATTAACAGTCATGCTGGACCAGTTTTAGTAAAATGTTCATAACTTGATGTAGATAACTTGGATTTGAGTGATTCTTGTTGTTTTGGAAACTAGATTGATAGGGCTTTCCAACGGTATAAGGCTTTCACTGTGGTTCGTTAGGTATTAACCGCAGAAAGCTTGCAAAGTTGGCTGAAAATTCGGTTCTGCGTGAAACAGTTTTGATGATGAGCCAACTTGAGGGCTGATTTTGAACCTGTTCTAGTTGGAATTTGGATTGATGATCTTCACGAAAGTTGTAGCCCTATAAACGTACTTTAAAACCATGTAATCAGAATTCCTTAGTTCTTAATGGATTGACACCAGAAATGGCACGAAGTTGGCTGAAAACCAACCCTGTGCAGATTTGGGTGATGATTCTTAGAGTAGGGATTTTGAATTTGAGTGGAATCTTGATTGAATGTGAGTTTAAATTGAACATAGAAGTTGTAAAACTTGTTGAATTGGATTGGATGGTTGATTTTCTTGCAGGTTTTAAATTTTTGGGTTAGTCCGGTTATAGGGAAAATGCTGCCGAAATTTCGGTAAAACCTAGGAAATAAAAATAATTAGGCTATGATTTAAGGCTTTATAAGCTGTAATTTAGTGATTTAAGTGTACAGAAATTTTCGTAGATTAGCTATTAGTGAATTAAATCTTTCTGAGCAAAACCCTAGAAAGTTGGAAAACCCTAATTTCGAAAACCCTAAACCCTAGGGTAAAACCCTAAGCTCCAAAACCCTAGAAATTAAACCCTAGAAAGACTTGGGGTATTTCTTGAATTTCCTTATGAAATTTCTTAGATTTTAGTCAGGATTTTTATACAATTATTTCTCGTGAATTTCAGGATCCGGAAGTGAGTCACAGCCTTATCGTGAAATCTTTTCTTAGGCATCAGGTGAGTGTTCTTCTGTGTGCATGATGCATGAAATGCCATGTCATACTAGTTATTATTATTTCCATGCATGAAATGGTATGATTACACTTGACATGAGTATATAATAAAAATGTGTTATTTGAGGAAAGATGTGTACTTTATCGCATCTATTCCGTAATGTGTTACATGCTTTCACTATTTAATGTGTTAATTGTGCTTGTGACTTCCATGGTTAATTTTACTATTTTCCACGGTTAATCAAATTGGGAGCGTATGGGAGAGATATAAGGTGTTGGGCGTTATTTGGTGCTTGTTAATTGTTTATCTGAGTAAAGTCCTGAAAAAGGCTAACTCATGATTGAATTTATTCTTGATCTTGGACTTCCGGGGCTAACTTCACCGTTACTCCTCGGTTAGTCATCCGGGAGCGTTTGGGGTGATATAAGGTGCTGGAGAATATAGGTGCTTGATATTCTTTCCGATAAGAGTTTCATTCCTCAAAGAGGGTAACTCCGGATTGAATTTTACGAGTATGCTGGACCTAAGCTTGCTTCTGCAGTGAGCCCGTATCCGCCATTGACTATTTGTTAATTAATTTGTTCACAAATTGTTTATTTACTCATTAAATATTTTATCGAACAAAAATCACATTTCACTGGTATGATCGCATGACTTGAGCACTCACTGGGCTATTATAGCTCATTCCATTTTATTTGTTTTCCTTTACTCAGGTTACTTGAAAAATTAAAGCTGAACCCACTGGTTTTCGATTATTATGGAGGTTGTAACTATTGTAATAGCCGAACTGTGTTAGGCTATTTTTGTGAAAATCATGTATATTATGACTTGTAAACTTGCAGTATGACTTGTACCTTTCAGTTAAATAAGAAGAGTGTATTTTATTTTGTTCCATTTTATTTTAGTTTATTTTATTTTAAGTTAAGTACGCTCGGTCGGTTGCGTGAGTGCGTAAATCGAGACCTGGCGAGAGCTAGGCCAGGCAGTCCGCTAAGCCCTTTGGTGCGCCTCTGGGTAAGGTTGGGCTGCTACAGATGGAACCATAGACAAGTTTAAAGCTAGGTTGGCAGCTAAAGGCTTCACACAAAAGCAAGGTATTGACTATTTTGACACATATTCACCAGTTACAAAGATAGCAACTATCTGAGAATTTGTATCATTAGCTTCAATCCATAAGTTGAAAATTCATCAAATGGATGTCAAAATGGCATTCTTGAACGGCGAATTGGATGAAGAAGTGTACATGGAACAACCAGAAAATTTTGTTGTTCATGGACAAGATACAAGGTGTGTAAGCTTGTCAAGCCATTTTATGAACTGGAGCAAGCTACTAAATAATGGCATCAAAAGTTTGATCAGGTTATTCTTCCTAATGGCTTTATGATTAATGAATCTGATAAATATGTTTATAGTAAATTCATTAATGGTAAATGAGTGATCATATGTCTATATACGGATGACATGTTGATCTTTGGAACTGACTTAGAGCAAGTCAAAGTTACCAAATAATTTCTTTCTGGCAATTTTGCTATGAAAGATATGGGAAAGGCAAATGTCATCTTAGGTATTAAAATAATGAGAACTAATAAAGGGATAATTTTATCTCAATCTTATTATATTGACAAATTACTTAATAAGTTTTGCAATAAGAATTGCATTCTTGCCTCTACTATGATAGCCCCACCTTACCCTAAGGCGTACCAAAGGGCTTAGCGGACTGCCTTTTCACCAGGACTCAGGTCAAGCACGCACTAGAATCCATTAAACAATCGATATTATATAGAAAACTCGTAATACATTCATATGATTCAAACTTAAGAGTAAAGGTACCAGTTAAGCAGTTTACATCATAAACACCTAACTAATACAGTAAAATCTCAAACATTCTTTTTTAACAAAATCCTACCAAGAACTAATCTTGAATCCTCACTACCAGCTTTAATAATAGGAGCCTGTTTAAGGAGAACAAATAAAAAGGGGTGAGCTATAATAGCCCAATGAGGTTCCCACACATGCAAACACACAGGCAGACAATTAGAAAAATAAATAAATAAATAACATGTGACATAAAACAATGTAAGAACACGATAAGTAAACAACTGATCAAATAAGGAAGGATACATCTCAACCACAGGAGTAAGCTCAACCGCGGGAATATCAGGCACATAATCATGTGGCAATAATGTTTGGACCAATAGAGAAAACTAGATCCTTGCCAATGATCAGGTAAATATCAGATAACAATACCCATAACCATCCATGCACCTTTATCTCTTCAATACCTCTACTCCAGGATGAGATCGTTGGCCTCTTTGAGGAATCTCAACTCAGAAGAAAGAACATGAACCCTAACGCCCAACATCTTATATCCTCCTCAATACCAGTATGACTAACCGTAGTGCAAATGGTGCCGTATGATGATAGAAGTCTAGCTCAAAGGCTCAGTTTAGTTGAAAGTTCACAAACAAGTATATTCACATTTGATAAAAGTTGTGCATGTAATAAATTGTGGGATAGATGTGATAAAGTACACATCTTACCCTCATATAACACATTGTAGTAGCTAACAAGTATCAAGCATAAAATGGAATTAACACTTAAACATACATCAAGCACACATAAGGAAACACTCACTTGAAAATTTCAAGAAAGTTCCTCGTAAAACGTGCGAGGTTTAGATTCGAATCCTGAAATTCATAAGTAGTCTAATTAACCTACTGGATTTTCTTTCAAAAGAATTTTTATAAAATGAACCCAAGTTTAACTAGGGTTTTAAAATAAATGTAAATTGGTTATAGAGAAAAATCCAAGAAGTCATAATAAAGGAATCTGGGTAAAACCCTAAATCAATTGATAAAGAAATTTAGGAAACTCCCTTTTTGAAAGTAATTTCGTTCTAAGGGCAAATAATTCATTAAGTGTCAAAATTAAGGTTAAAATCAAAAGGAATAATTAGTACTAGAAATTCGTTACTAATTTCTGCTTTATTTACTATATTAGTTGCAAAACTTTAATAATTCGCTATAAATTTTGGACCAAAAGAAAATATTGCTAAATATTATGGATTAAAGAGGTAATTTAAATAAATATTGATTAGGGTTCAAGGTTTTGGTGTAAAAGAAATTTGTCCAAAATAATTAATTTGTCGGTAAACTAATTTTTAAAGTCCAAGAAAGATTTATCGGTAATAGTCAAGTGTAATTTTAATAACTTAACAAAATTAATATAGGTTAAAATATGAGAACTCTGAAATATCCTACACTTAGGTAAATTAATGGTTTCAAACTAATTAATATCAAGCTAATGATATTTAATTAAACTAAGACTAGTTAAATAACAAATTAGAGTTATTTGGTGAAAACATACTAAATCAAGTGAAAGTTAAACTAGTCAAAATTTCACTTACACATTTAAAGTCAAGTTTCTAACCAATTTAAATCTTCAAAATTTATAAGAATTTCTTCCTAATTGATTAACAAGGTTCCAAATTCATTGCACAATATTTTTCTAAAAACTGGTTAAGTAGATTAAACTTAAGGTGCTCAATATTTGGTGTCACTTCAACCAATTCACAAGCTGAAATTTCCAGCAGTTTTTGTCATCAAAACTTGGCCAAAACAAGGTTAATATAGTTGGAAATATTAAGTTATCAAAGCTGAATTTTTTGTAAACTAGTAAAGCTTAAATTTGTTCAAGGTTTAGAACAAGGAAGTGCCGGTTTGCAAGCTGAAATTCCAGCAACTTCAGCCCATTAAACAGGCCTTAAATACTGAAATTCTTCTAGAATTTTTCCTCTAACAAGACTAACCAACAAGCCTTCTAACTCTAGTCAAAATTTCAGCCATAAATTTCAAGATTTTCCACTCAAATAGAGCGTCAATCTCCTATACAAGTCCATACTAATCAAGTAGGTCATAGCATAGTTAATCTACTATCAAGGAAAGGATCAAAACAAGGGGAAACCTCATAATCATGAGCATAAATATTCATATATATAATCAAGAGAACAAAATATAACCATAATCTTAAGTACTTAATGAAATCATAAGAAAAACATAAGAAATCTTCTAATAGAACTTGAAAGAACTTGAAGTTTCTTGATGAATTTACCTCAAAATAGGTAGGGTTTTAGTTGAAGAAGGGTGAATGATTGGTCCCTTAAGAACCTTGAACTTTTGAGCAAGAACTTGAGCTTGAAACTTGGAGAGAATTTGATGAAATTTGAGGGGATTTATTTTCTAGTTAGGTTAGGCTTTTGGGGAAAATTTAAGTTAGTCTTTTAAGTATTTAAAATGGTTGAAATTGAAGAGTATTTTGGGCATTATGGTGGCTGGCCAAGAGAAGCAAAAAGTGCAAGGAAATTTGAGCCAAAAAATTGAAAAGAATTGGTAAAAGTAAAAGCCAATAATAGGTGGCCATTCATGGTGCTAGGTGGCATAATCTTCCAAATATCTAAGTAATAGGTGGCCTTACTTTTCTAAATATCTAAGTTTGGTTGGTAACATTTAATTGGTGTAATTTTCCTATGATTATCATCAAACATGTATTAATAATAATTCAAGAAATCAAATTATAAAAGAAAATCATACAATAACAACTAATAAGAAAATTTTACAATTAACATTCATAACATAAAAACTAAGTGGTTTTAAACTTCTAGGATTTTACATCTACACCTTTAGATCCAAGTATGAAATTTGCCAAAAACACTAGTACACCGGTATCTCAATTAGAGTACTCAAAAGTCATAGGATCTCTCATGTATGCTATGACTTGTACTAGGCCAGATATAGCTTATGCTTTTGGCAAAATGAGTAGGTATACAAGTAATCCAAGACATATGCATTGGCATGGAGTAAGAAGGATCTTAAAATATCTTAAGAAAACTCAAAATAATAGTATAATGTACAGTGGATATCCTTCAGTAATAGAAGGATTTTATGATGCTAGTTGGATCACAGATAATGTGACAGCCCCACCTTACCCAGAGGCGCACCAAAGGGCTTAGCGGACTGCCGGCCTAGCTCTCGCCAGGACTCAAGTCGAGCACTCACTCAAAACATACACGCATGCTTAACTCCGAATAAAATGAAATAAAATAGAATAAAATAAAATATATTCATATTATTTAATTTAAAGGTACAAGTAACATCAAGAAGTTTACATGTCACAATATACATGATTTTCACCAAGATGGCCCAAAACAGTTTGGCTATTACAATAACTAAGACATCTATTATATTCAAAACTAGTCGATCCAGCTTTAATTTTTTAGAAACCTGGGTAAAGGAAAACAAATAAAAGGAATGAGCTATAATAGCCCAGTGAGTGTCCAATTCATGCAATCATACCAAGAATCTATTATTTTATTGAACAAAAATAATTGACAAATTAAGTAGACAAGTTATGAACAATTCAATTAACAAGTAGTCAATGGCGGCTACGGGGCTCATCTACGGAAGCAAGCTTAACCGCAGGAAGAGCATGCACTG
Source organism: Mitragyna speciosa (assembly GCA_024721245.1). Lineage (NCBI taxonomy): Eukaryota > Viridiplantae > Streptophyta > Magnoliopsida > Gentianales > Rubiaceae > Mitragyna > Mitragyna speciosa. The sequence continues at coordinate 20,039,443 of CM045564.1, read as the reverse complement.
ACCATGAAATCATGATGTTAGGACTGAGATAATAGCTCAAGTCTGTATCAAGAGTCATGCCAGTATTATCAAGCAAGCAAGCAAGAACCCTAACCGCCGTTCACCTTATAACCTCCGTACAAGCTACCACATCCAGGGAGATATTCTCAACCCTGGAGGGCCAACAAGCAAGAAGGTTCAATCCGGAGTTGGCCTCTTTGAGGATTCACAACTCAAAAGGGAAAGAACATCAAGCCCTAAAACACCCAACACCTTATGTCCTCCCACGTGCAGCCGGGTTGACCATCCGTGAAGTAACGGTGAAGTTAGTCACAGACGTCTCACGCACAAGTAACACATTGGGTAATGAAAGCATGTAACACGTTGCGGAATAGATGCGATAAAGTACACACCTTTCCTCAAGTAGCACATTTCATGAAATAATAATTTCAAGTATAACATAATAATTCATGCATCATGCACACATAAAGACACTCACCTGGAATGCCTATGAAAATATTTCATAAAAAGGTCGGGTCTCGCTTTCGGGTCCTGAAATTTAGAAGAAATAATCTAATGAAAACTCGATTTAAACCTAATTAACTTAGTAAGAAAATTCAAGAAATACCCCACTAAATTCTAGGGTTTTAGTTTTAAGGTTTAGGGTTTAGGGTTTCCATTCTAGGGTTTTTCATTTTAGGGTTTTCTAACAAAATTTTGACATTATTTCCCTTTAAATTCGGCCCTTCCAAAATTAATTTTCCTTCAAGATTTCAACCATCCAAACCATAATTCAACAAGTTCTACAACTTCTTAGTTCAATCCAAGCTCAAATTCAATCAAAATTCCACTTAATTTCAAGAATTCTACTCCAAGAATCTTCAACCAAACAACATATACACCATGAAATTTCAAGGTTTAAATGCCATTTACTACTCAATGTAACCAAGAAAACACTATCTCTAGCAAGTAATCTTTCATTTCAAGCATAAATCTTCAAGTTAAAAAATCATAAGAACTCAATATTAAACTAGTACAAAAGACCAATTAAACTTGAAATTTAGTAGGAAAAGTTCATAGCACATACCTTGATCAAGCTTAGAAGGTTGTCTAGGAAGAAGAAAAACTAAATTTCTATGGTGAAATTGCTTGAAATTTGGAGAGAAAGCTTCAAGAAGTTGAGAGAAAAATGAGAGGAAAAGAGGTAGCAAGGGGGCCAGGCAAGAGCAAGGAAAAAGAGAGAGAGATAGGCTAGAAAAATAGAAAAGAAATAAAGAAAAAGGTAGGTAAAATGATAGCCAATTAAAGTAGAACAAGAGTAGGATTAGGGTTTAGTCTTTTAATGCATTAGTGGCTAACTTGGTTTAATTTGATTGGTGGAATTCTTAACCACTTCATCACCTAGTAATTAGTAATATTATAGAATAAATTTTAAAGAAAAATGAGAGGAAAATAGAAGAGAAAATTCGGCCACAAGCAAGAAAAGAAAAGAAGGAATTCGGCCAAGAAGAAAAAGAAAAAGAAAGAAGAAATTCGGCCAAGAGAAAAAGAAAAGAAGAGAAAAGAATTTGGCCAAGAAAATAGAAGAGAAATAAAGAAAATAATGGAGAAGAGATTGACCAATTATAGCCAGACAAGAGTCATGTGAGTTTGCATGCTTTTAATGAAATGTTGGCTAACTTGGTTAAATTTGATTAGTGAAAATATTAGTCACTTATCTCCTAGTAATTAGTAAACATTCTTGGCACAAATTTTAAAGCAAAAATGAGTAAATTAGAGAGGGAGAGGGCCGGCCATAGGAGTGGAAAAATCAAGTGAATAAATAAAATTTCTAGGTCAATTATTGAACAAAAGTTCAATGAGTCAAAAGGCTTAAAAATTGGTGAGGTTAGTTAGTCAAAATTAAACACTATTATAAACTAATGGTCCAATAAAATTAATTCAAATTGGGTACTTAGGTGTACTACTTAATCATGAAAGAATCTCATTTACTTAACCTAATTTTACTTAAGTAATCTTCCAACTAATAAATCAAATATTAACACTAACCCTAACTAAAGGAAATTCTCTTATTGAAGGCATTTTTTATCTTGACCTTTCTTTTTCTTTTCTCATCATTTTATATATTTCTTTCTACTAATAAACATAACATGAATTATATAATTTTATACGAGTTTCTGGGGTGTCACAGATAAAGAATATTATGCTTCTACAAGTGGTTGGGTTTTCATATTTGGTAGAGGTGCAATATCTTGGGGATCCAAGAACCAAACATGTATAACCGATTCAACTATGGCTGCTGAGTTTGTAGCATTGGCTTAAACTAGCAAAGAGGTTGAATGGCTTAGGAATTTATTGCATGAAATTCCTCTATGTTCTAAGCCTATTGCATCTATATCTATCCATTGTGATGGTGCTGCAATATTATCAAAAGCATATAGTCAAGTGTATGATGGAAAGTCTCTAGACACATTGGATTTAGACATAACTATATGAAAGATTTGATTTCTAATGGTGTAATAACTATTGATTATGTAAAATCAAGTTGTTATCTTGCAAATCCTTTAACTAAAGGACTAACTAGGAACTTGGTGTATAAAACATCAAGTGGGATAGGTCTCAAGCCCATTAATATGGTCACTAATGAGGGAAACTCAACTCAACACTAGATATAACATCTAAGTCTTCAGTTCAGGTAAAGTACTTCATTTTAGTGATTGAAGCACTACATTAAATTAAACATCCCAAGGTGAAATAGTGCTTAATTACTCACTGGTGAGGAAGGTTGAGTAGAAGACTCTTAACAGACTTTTAAAGTGCCAAATGGCCGGGGGCACTAAGTCTGCCTGTATGAATATGACGTGATAGATGTGTCAAAAAGTTGAAGGGCATGACTTTTTAAGCATTCATTAATAGGATGCGGATGCAAATATCAAATCATTAAGAGTAAAATGCTTGAGTTTGATTGTATGTGTGAAACGAATTATATACTTGTCAAATGTAATACATGGTTCAAAGCTTGACTACCATTATTATGATAAATAATAATAGTAGTTTCACTAAATTGATGGTTCAATTGCAATATACCATCACTTATGCATATAGTCACATAAATTTGCTTATGAAGTTTTAGACTTTTCAAAATGGTGGGGGATTGTAGAAGATTTTCAAAAGAAAGCGATTGTTGGCCCAATATGCAACCTCAAGGGGAGGTAAATTAGGTTCTTTTAAACTTAATTTGGTTATAGCAAATTTTCTCAAAAATGAAATTTACCAAGTTATCTAAGTGATCAAATAAGTTTATAGTGCAAGAACCAATATAAAAACAATCACAATAGATTGAAAAATTAAATGAGAGAGAAGTTGAAATAAACAAACTCAATTGCTTCCAAGTTCACAAACTTGAAGCTTTAATCACTTGAATTCCTTCTCTTGTTTTGTGGCTCAATACCAATTTGTACAAAGAATTGGATCATTTCTCACTCGCCCTAAACACTCTCTAGTTAAGCTACAAAGTTTTACAGCTATCTAGCTAACCTTTCAACTATACAATTGAATTGATCACTCACAAAGAAGAATTCACTATTGAATACACAAAGTACACTTAGTGAGAGTATCTTTTTCCTTCAAGAATCACTCAAAAATCACTATACTATCAATTGCCAAAAGTTATAGAACATTTTGCACTACTTTTCTTTTATACAAGAAAGAATAGCTTGATTTGACTTCTAATGGTCAAAATTAAAAAACTAGCCGTTAGACATACTTTGCTTGGTGCGGACGTTCAAATCCTCATCCGGATCTTGTCTGGATCAACATCTGAAAGCTGAATCTACTGATAGTACGGACGTCAATAGGCTCGTCCGGACCCACATCCACATATATTATGACCATGTTGAATTTGTGAAGTTTTGCTCATCCGGACGTCCGCATGTGAATCTAGACCCTTGTCCGTGTAGCTTCTGACCATCTTCAATTTGAGTGTTTCTGTGAGTTCGGACGTCTGCATGTGTGTCCGAACCCTTGTCCATATAGTTTTTGATCATCTTCAAGTTGAGTGTTTCTGGTCATTCGGACGTCTGCATAGTGTGTTCGAATGGTCGTTCGGATCACCAAAATTCTTCCTTTTCCAACCTGTCTTTTGTTTTAACTGCAAGGAGAACTCATTGAGCACATTAGTACTCTTCATTATATGTTTGATAATCATCAAATTTTAGATGCTTTAGACCATAAGGTCTTAAGTGATATATTATGTTGGAAAGGCTGAGCTGCGAGCTCAGTTGCGAGTGGAACACTTGCGGATGAAGTCATGGTACGGATGATGCAGTGGCTACCGACAGAAGGTTTTCTTCTATTATCCATGGACAAAGTAGTGGCAGTGATGATGCCGCGGCTACCATCAGAAGGTTTGTCACTTCTGCAAGTCGAACCGTGGGCTCTCAGCCGTGAGTAAGATTACCCACGGCTCAGGCCGAGTTTCGCTAGCCACTGACTCAACTGCGGCGCAACTAAGACTGTGGATCACGTCATATTTGAAATATCTGAACGTTTGACTTGAAGAAACGCCATCTTTTGAAGAGTTATGACTTTTACATTGAATCTAACTGATATTCAATGAATTACTATTGGTAAAATCCTTAAAGAGGAAAAAGAAATGTATATATAAACATTCTTTGATGATTGTTTTGCCGCAGAAATTCATTCATCAAAGTTACTGCAAAACAAAACCTCTCAAACATTCTCTTGGCATGTATAACTTACTCTAAGTATACAAGGATACTTCATTTCATCCTAAAGGGAATTTATCTTAATAGAGGACAAATTTTGCCTAAAAGTGAGTGTAAATTTTACACAACTTGAAGTTAACCTCTTTACTTTCTTTGTTCTATCCATTAGTTTGCAAGAATTTCTGCAACGCATTGTGTTAGGTCAGAGTAGGAAATAGTAAGGCTTGCCACATTTTTTACTAAGGCTATTGCATCGATGCATCTGCAGTGCATATATTTTGGGCTGCTTATATATGAAGTTGGCAAAATGGTTTTTTGACTAACTTTATTACATCTAGTTTCATCAGTTGAAATGTTGTCCATAACTCCTTAGTTCTTCTTTTAATTAATTTTTTCTATGATAATCAAGTCTTGATATTTCTATTTTATTGTAGATACCAACTGCATATTGTTGAAAAAAATCTATCAATGTAACAGCATATGCTTATAATTCTCTCTCGTTTGAAGTTCGCAGAAATAATGCTTCCTAGCGGAGACAATAGCTCCTTTTCTCTTACCTTTATCAGCAACTGTCAGCTACATATGTGTAAGGTTTAGTACGGTGTAACGAAGTCAATGTTTAAACTGAAGAATAGACTGAAAGATTTAGGAAGTTAACTTCTTCTCACAGTCAGATAATCAGTACTACCCGCTGATGCAGGATCAATGTTAATGTGACAATCTGGGGAGTTGTACATTTTGTTTTTTTTTTTTTTTGTCCTAATGGTATCTGTGAATTCCATGGGGCCAACAATCTCATCACGAGGGTAACTTTAGCTCTTTCCCCCAAAATCTCTTCTCATTCCTCAAGATGCCAAAAACCATATGTCAAATTGAAATCAAGAGGGCAGTTAGATAAATGTTGTAGGTAACTTTAGCTTCTTCCCTTAAAATCTTTTCTTATACGTCGGGATGCCAAAAGCCATCAATTTGAATATTTAAGCCAAATTGAGAGAGCTGAATAACAAAACCTCTTGAAAATCTGAACTTGTATTTAGAAAAGGAAACATTACGGTCCTAAAAGAATTTCACATTAGGAATGGAAAGTAAAGTTTGAAGAATAAGAATTTAAATGATATTGAGAAGGTGTAAAATAAGAACCTCTTGTTTGTTTCCTTTGTGGGCATTGAATTGGAAGGCAGAGGTGGCTTAAATAAATGCGGGCTTGGTAGTAGGAAATTGTTCGAGTTGTGAACTGCATCATATGCTGGGAGACAACCTTGTGAGTAGGTATTAGGTGTAGGTGGTATATTAAAACTAATCACATGTTGTCAAGTAGTGTAAAGCGTGACTTACTATCGTCATGTGGCGATAAATTCACATGATGTATTTAATACTTCTCCCAACCTTGCTGCCTCTAGGAAACGGGAATAGAAAAGGAGAGAGGACGGAGTATTTCGAAGGTTTTAAAGGGTTCAAGTGCAGATCAAGAGGTTGGGTGTAACCCAATTGTTTTAAATGAACTGAACCCCATAGTAGACGCTGGAAAGACATAAACAATACATAAAAGAAAGCACAAAACCGTATGAGAACGACTTCGAGGAAAGGAACACTTTCTGAATCTACCAACTCCGCAAATCTCTACGTGCTTTTTGTAAAACCAAAAAAATAATCGAAGACCCTAGGAACAAAAGATGGTACGAACATGTATTACCTATAATACTAGTACGTACAGACTAGGGGCAATATTTGAGTTTAAATCTTTTCCTTTGTTTCATGCTATGTAAGCAAAATGTCAACTATGGTTTTTGTTTGCATATGCTTCTTACAACACCATGTTAAGGTGGGTCAAAAGGGGATTGGTATTCGATCTATTATATGCTATTGATGTTAATTTCAAAGAGGATGTGTTGTATTCATCTTAACGTGTACTGTATGTAAATAGCAAGGTCTGGGTAGGCATGTGTGTAAATAAAAAACCATTTGGGAATAAAATCTTTTACATTGACCCATTTCTTTGTTTTGATCTATCACATGTTTTTTAGTCTACGGATTGCATTGGTTGCAGCAATTTATACCCGATCCACCTTCTACCATTGCAAGGAGCTTGAACAGTCAGGCTTCAAATTGACCAGCCAAGATGCTGCTTATCTTAGGGAATACTTGGTGCATAATTTATTCTAATATTTTATTTTACCTTTTCTTTTTCTTTTGGCATCTTTTTGGCCATCTGACTCTGCCTTGTAGCTTGAGCTTGATAGCCTTCTAATGCATTTGATTTCTTTTTCTTTTTTTCTTCCAGACAGGAAATATTTTCTTCGGTTATGTATGAAAGATTTAAGCATCGCAAGAAAACACTATCAATCAGGTTTTGCTTCACTGAATTTTGAATAAACTTCACCTTGTTTTGCAAGTCATGAAGAAGTTGATTTAATTGGTGTCTTTACTCATAAATTCATCTTTTCTTTATTTTTTCTTGAATTAAGCAAGTGAGCTACCTCAGGTAGTTAACCGTTGTTTCCCATCTGGATTGCCACCTTTAAGTTCCTCTGCGACATTGGTCTGAAATAATTCATTTTCGCAGCTTGGCAAGAAGAAAGCTACTCCATTTGTTTCTTGAAATATCTATTACTATTAAGGGTTAGATGGAAAGAATGTCTATTTTAGTAGTTAGTTATCTAAGAGCTGGATTGGTCATACAAAGCCTTTAAAAACTAAGTGGGATGGGAGGTAAGGGGTTCGAATCCTGCCTCCCATCAAAAATTCAAAAGGGCCATAATACACCTATGGTCCGATGGTAATTTAGTTCCCATCGGTTTTCTGGCCCAATTGGCAAAAAAATAAATAAATAAAATCAAAGAGCTTATTTCCTAACAAATGTAGGTTTGCCTTGTTCTGTCTTTAAACTTCTTTAGAAGCACAATAGCTGCTAGTGAAATTTAGGGATCATAATAATGCGTTTGACAGTAGCATCTATTTATAGTTCTTTTGCCATTTCAGAAAACAGCATCTTGGACTTCAATTTTAAGGTCATGTGCTTATTTGGCCGTAGTTATATGTTTATAAAACATGTAAAGATGAGATGGACAATCTGGATCGTGCTTCGTCAGTCAAGTTGTTTGTGTTGCCCCAAGGACATAACAGCACAAACAATATACACTCATGCAACATCCATACTTTCTCTGTTTAAGTATGCATTGACCGTATACTTTCTTCAGTTATGCTTTGGGATTATCTTTATCTAGAGTTAAGTAGTGAAATTTGGAGGTTTGATATCATATGATATCATTTTTTTTTAGATGCTTCAAGATCAAGGTAAGATATGGTTATAAAATTATGAAGATCTATCTCAAGGAGTAAAATAGCTAATTACCTGTCTAAAGATCTAAACTTTTTTCATGTTTATTAGCCTTTTATTTTTTTTATTTATTTTTTAGTACAGATAAATTACTCAAATTAGCGCCTTTAATTACAAATTATATCAATTAAATTTTTTTTTCCATTTTTTTAGTTACTGCTTTAATTTTCGCAAAATCGGTCAATTGGACTAAATATGTTAAAAATTAAGATATGTTTTCTTCCAAACTTTAAGGACTAAAACTGCTTTAATAAGACTAAATGTGCTGAAAAATTAAAACATTTGGTACTAGATTGCTTTTATCTAAACTTTAGGTACTAAAACTGTCGATGCCCTAAACTTTTGGTGCCAAAATTTAATTTTCTCATGTATTTTTAGTAAGAAAATACTGTTGACTAAAAAAAATCATTATAATTGAAATACATTAAAATTAAAAAATGGTAACTTACCAGGAATAAACTGCATATATTAGGACATTTTACACTACTTCACCTAATTGGCATACGCATACAGAATAAATATATTAGTCTAGAACTCAAGAGACGAATAAATAAAGAAGGTACGGATCAAATTGCATGGAATAATAATTAGTTCTAATTATTTGGCAGATCTGTCAAACAATTAAATAGTTATGAATAGTAGCAATAGACATCATATAAATAAAATTGTGGTTAATCGGTTAAAAACATTTTAATTGTTGTCATATTATTCCAAAAATGAACTAGAACTAAAAAAATCACACAACTCACACAGCTTTGAAAACTATTTATGGATTTCCTAGTTGGTATTAAAGATGGTTGACTTGATCAAAAAGACCAAGATCTAGAGCAACAACAATTTAGTTAGTTATTCAAATTTTCAGTTGTCATTATTTAAAATAGAAATTGAAAAGGTACTAACCAAAGATCACCAATATACGGTAATATTAAGAGAGAAATGGTGTGAGGATTAGTTATTCAAGTTTTAAGCCGTCTTTATGTAAAACAAGATTGGAAAAAGTACTGACTAAAGATCTTATAAGAGAAATGGTGTGAAGAGGATGTAGTGGTAAACCGCTGACCCTTGGCCTATAGCTGAAAGGACTGAAGGAAAAGACATAGTCAAAAGAATACCCTTTTGAGCTCCATATTCAAATTTCATTAGGATTAACGACTAAAATAGACGAAAGGGCTACAAGTATATGTTTTTGAAAAGTTTAGGGGCAATATGATAATAATTGAATTGAATGGCCAAAGAGTATATAAACCTAAAAGTTCAACAAAGCTGCTAGCGCTTCTTATTTTGATTGAAATAAAAGGGAAGTATTCCAGTAAATAACCCCCTTTCACCTTCTTTGGAACCCTACATCTGGGCGATATCACTTCCATTTCAGTACAGGTATTTTGCGTTTTTCCAAAGCATTCTGGCTTTTATTATTATTATTATTATTAAGTTAGTTATTCACTTGTATATAGTGAGGTGTTGTTGGTCTGAATTTCAGCAGCTGTTTTTCTATGGTCGGTTCGGTTGGTGTGGTGGGGAGAAAAATGGAAGGACAACGACCAAAACTCTCTGTTTGACTACCACTTTTCTATCTTTATCGTTCCTGATTCGCCAATTGGTTGATATCTTTTGATCTCCATTCTGTCCCTTTTCGTCAGAAAAAGAGAAAATATAAAATTTAAAAGAAAAGGAAAACCATTATTTGTACTACTAAAGAAAAGAGCAAAAAAAGATTACCATTTTGTTGGGTGAGAGAATTGTAGTTGCTGCTGAGCTCTCTTTATCTCTGTCTCTCTGCCTGTTTATATCGTATTAATACCTATATAACACAGCCTACACACACGCCTACATATAGTTGTGATAATAGATGTGGTTGTGTATTTGGATATGTGATTTTAATGTTTACTTAATGATTTCAGAAGTGGAAATTCGTAGATGATATCCGTTATGAAGAGGACTATGTGAGTATAAATTACCACTTAATCACTGCGAGAAAAAATCTAAATGGCATGCCTGCATTTAAGGTATTAACTGTATTTCCACAATATCTCATGATACATTGCGTCGAAATCATTGTCATCAGGATCGTCGGATGGCTGAATTTATAGTACAACTTAATAGACATATCGAGGATGACAAGAAGCATGAGTTTGTAGAGCTAATAAGAGAAGCCATCTTGACGTAGCTGCGAAGAACTTTGGGAACAGTGAAACGTCAGTGACGAATTACCTCCTAGTCAAATGTAGTCAGCAAGGTGCATTTAATTGTGTAGCTGCATTACTAAAAGGAGACACTGGTCTAACGCTGGACTTGGATGATCCTCGATTATGGTTACCCCATTGTGCAGCAGATGTATTATCTCCTAAAATGACTAAGTTTTTTCTCAAATCTGGAGCGCGAGCTACTGCCAAACATGTTGCATTCAGATCATTGTATGACGGTTTACTACCTATTGACATTGCTCTTCTTGCCGTGAGGTAAAGTTTAAGTTATTTCTGTCAAATCTTTACACTCCTTACTCTACTATCTTATTTGAAGTTGTTATTTTTCACGGCTTCTGTAGGAGGAGGGTTTTGTGGAGTAAAGAAGAATCACTTTTCTCATTGATTGTTGAACTTACGGGAGAGGGGATGGTAAATCAAGTTGGTCATCTTAGTGGAAAGAGTATTCTGATTTCAAGTAGTAGTGTTCAATTATATTTGTATAGAATATAGGTACTTATTGTCGTATTAAAGATTGCTATCTTCTCTTTGTGATCTCCTGTATCTACGGACAGATTGAGCCAAACAACACTTTGAGGTTGCTCATAAACCAGTTGTCTGAATCGGAGGTTTCTGAAGTCATTTGTCGTTATGCTGCGGAAGCAAAAATGATTGAGTTGGCCAGTCTGCTTGTAGTTTGCTCAGAAAGATCAATCATGGTTGACAATATTTATATGTCCAGTAGTTTTGTTTCGTCGAGAGACCGGATGACTTTGCACCAATATGTTGTTGATCAGACTGTATTGCTTGAAAACAAGATGCGTAAACTTGTGGAGATTGACAGCGCCAAGTTGGCAGAGTACAGGGTAATGAAGGAGTCAATGATGACTATGCTGATGTTGCTTGAGATTTTTCTGAGGATGGGAGACAAAATTGCTAAGGTGGCTGAATCATTGCTATATATGATAAGTTGCCTTATTATCTAATTTGCCTTTTTTTTTTTTTCACTTAGCCAATTATTAGTCTGTTGTCATCTTTTCTTTGGGTAGGATATTACACCTGTTTTAAACGACTCTTTTTTTTTATCGATGGAACCCACTAGAGTTCTCTTTTATATGTATGTGTCTATGTGTGTATGTATATGTGTGTGTATGCGTGTGTGAAAATCACATTGAACCTCTGTTGAAATTTCTTAAGACCTTCCCCACGCACGTGACCCCTTGGAAAGTCAAACAAAAGATTCATGTAGCGAATTCGCTGTCCAAAAACCATAAAGCCGTTGTCTGATATTTTAGAGAAATTAAAACACGTCCTGCAAAATTTTGGATTTAAGAATCATAAGCCTCTTTGTTAGCTGGGCTCTCCTCTCAACCTCCACAATACCTGTGTCATATCGTGTCTTGTTGTGTCAACATAGTTGCAGGTGTAGATAGGGTGGAATTGGGCCCTCTCAAGTGTCATTTTTCTCAAATTGATGATTAGGATTAAAGGAGAGAAAATAAATGGCTGAAATGTATGTCATGTTGGCAAATTTTGGGAGAAAAAAAATACAAAAAACGAAATGATTTTGGAGAGACAAGTGGTTACACCACAATCTTTGATAGTTACACTAGAATGTTGGATAGTTACAAAAAAATGCAAAATAATTACACAGTTCCAACTTAACAGAAATGGATGCCCCTAACTTGTGAGGCTCCGATCCCAAGGCGAAATTATGTTACTTGGAAGCTTTACTATCCCTGATGTACTCGTGTTAGATTCTTTATTTGTACCCTTGTCTATAGACTTCCATTCCCGAGTTTAGGTAACATAAGTTAGCTTGCTTCTGTTTATTTATTTTTCTAAATTCTTTCTATAATTGGTCATCATGAACAAGAGTCTCAAGAAGTTATGCTGTGTAAGTATTTTGGATATGTTGCTTTGGTTTTGTATCAAACCTCCTAGAAAAAGAAAAGGCATATGGTTAAGTCTATTTCATGGTTATACTTTCCTCCACCCCTAGAATCTCCTCCAATCCCACAAAATGGATGGACTCTAATATGTCAAAATAATCCTTCAAAGAAAAATTTTGACATTTAAAACAACCCTTAAAATTTTGCAATATGAATTATTAAAATTATAAAGCATCAGATGAAAATTATAAGGGCTAAGGGTGTGTTTGTTTGGAAGGAAAATATTTTCTGGAAAACATTTTCTAGATTTTCAGGTGTTTGGATAATAATTAGTATTGTAAAACATTTTCTTATGTAAATTATTTTACATTCTACGGTGGGAAATGACTTACTGTTTGAGGTTACTGAAGTTATTTTCATTTAACCAAAACACGCGTGCTTCACAGTGGATTTTTAATCGACAAGACAAAAGGAAAAAATAAAAGAAGCTCTGAGCTGCTGGGGAAAGAAGAGTGGGGAGAAGAAAGCTAAACTCCATCGACGGTGAAGCTTCGGAGAGCCTAGGGAGATCGCCGACGAGATCAACTCTCAACCTCCTTTGGCCGACGAGATCAACTCTCAACCTCTTCTAACAGAAGGTGAGTCTGAATTTTTTAGAATTTACTCTTTTTCCCCCAAATCTCTTTTGGTTGCTGAAATTTTTTTTAGAGTTTACTTATTCGATGCATGAAATTTCCCTAACTATCAAATTGCTGCAAAATCAGAATAAAGAAAAGATAAATAAGAAAGAACTCGTCATAAGTACATTATTATTAATAATATGAAAAGGGATAGGATTAGTTGACATAGAAAGTGCCGGTCCATTTGCACAAATTGAGCTGGGTAAATTGTTGAATTGCATCGATGCTCAAGTGTTCTTCTTGCTTTGATTGGGAGGAAGATGGTTGTTGCTTCGTTGATTGAGCAGTGGTGATGGAGGTTTGAATTGAGGAAACAGGTTGAGAAAACCGTATTGGAAATGGAGCCCGTGAATCTGTGGGGAGCTTTGGTTTTCGGGTTTGAAATGGAGCCCGTGAGTGCATCCCACTTAAGCAACCTTCACATTTTTTTTTCTTTCATGGTTGTGAATGTACATGATTCTATATGATGTTGTCAGCCCCGTCGGGTTACTGTCCTCACTAGTTCGAACGGTGATGTATTACAGCCCTTTGGCCAATCACATATTAGCACTTTAAAACTTTGATGCCATTTTCCTTGTCTGTTATGCTAGCTCTAGCTTTTATATAACATCAATATTTGTACAAATTACCCATCATGTTAAAATAATGCATCAAGTTTAAATCTAAGTTACACGGACTCTGATACAAGAGTCGGACACGGGTACGTGTCCAAGTGTCTGACTCGGCAACTTTCTAAAATTAGGATACGGCGACACCGCCAAAGAGTCGGATACGGGTACGGGGATATGGTTTTCAAATTTTTTTTTTTTAGTTTTTTATGATGATTAAACTAAAAAATGTACTCTACAAAAGATGTAACTCTATATTCTTTTATAGGCAAAACAAACAATTCAAAAGTTAAAGAAATTCATACTTAACTATTCATTCAAATATCAAACTCAAAATTAATAATTATAAATTAGTCTACTAGGATCCAAGAATATAGAGTTAAAGGGCATACCTTTGTTTAGTAGTGACGGGTGACATTTAGAAACTTGAAACTTCTCAACTTGAAGAATAAATTTCTTGTAGGTAATCTGAAATTCTTGATTCAACAATCATCTTCATCTTAGTGCTAGAACCTGAAGATTACTGCTCCTTATTGCTATAACTAGTTAATGAATTAATTGAACTCTGCAAGAATCCATCTCAAAGAAGAGTTAAAGAAGTAGTGCAGATTTAGTCATATCTTAACCATCAAGTATGAAAATATGTAAACAAAGAAAAAACATTACAAACTAAAAATAACCACTTTAATATATGTTAGAGCTTGTAATTTACATCTAACAAAAATACAAAAGATTACATTTGCCAAAAATACACATAAGTTGTTTACTTTAAACAAAAGAACTATAGGCTTCAACACTAGTTCACTTCTTATGCTACCTAATCACTTAAGTTTTCTTCAAGTTCTCCACTCAAATTCTCATGATCATCATTGAACCTCATTGCTTCAAGATGAGGATCATTGATTGAAAGTTCAGCAAATTCAACAACATCCCCATCAATATCTAGCTTATCTCCACCTGTAAAATGTAAATCATAAGATATTTCATTCTCTAAAAAAATAAATGAGAATACTAAACTAAGAAATCAAAGATTACTTACATATGTCCCAATACTTTGATGGTCCTTCTTGATACCACTTTTTTCTTCTAGACAATAGTCGAGTATTAGCATGGACATATACTAAGTCTTCGGCTCTTTTACTCGTCAATTTGTTTCTCTTCACACTTTGAATTAAAGAATATGTGCTCCAATTCCTCTCACAACAAGAGGAAGCTGCTGGTTGTGATAGCAACTTGAAAGCCAAAGATTGCAATAATGGTGTTGATGATTCATGATTAGCCCACCAAGAAATTGGTTCTTCATAAGCTCTTGAATCAATGACATGAGGAGCATTCGAAATAACCCGTTCCACTTGAAAATGCCCCATATTCTGTATAGACATCTCTTAGAACTTTTGAATCTGAAAATAATTTTGCAAAGCACAAGTTTCTATTTATAGAAACTTCTTGATCTTGATTAGGTGCCAATCTTTGAGAGCCATTACTTCCACCTTAAAGCCAAATATCACTGTAATATTTAGGCACCAAAGAATGAGCCATACAATGTAGAGGAGTGTTACTTTTGTTCCATCTAGCCTCTAAAATATGGTGAATGACATCAAAAAATTCTGAACAGCCTGTCAATATATCTTTTCCTTCATGTTTAAATATCACAATCTTTACCTTTTCAATCATTGAATCCCACATGTCATAAATAAGGTGTAAAATAGGAGAATCAGTGTCTGCTGCTCGTAACATAGCTATGATAGGCTCAGTGAATTTCAGTAAATACTCCAATTTATCCCACCAAGTATCATCAACAATACACTTTTTAACTTCACGGGCTTTCATCTCTATTGTTGATTTTCCATCTCCTCTGTAGTTTTTCCAGCTACTATCCATTACCATATTCTCTAATGCACCTTTTACATCTCGTAGTCGTAGAGCCATGATAATGCTAGATGCAAATCTAGTTTCAGCAATTTTCAGCAAAGACAAGCTAGAATAGCTCTTAAAAATTGAGTTTGCCCTCTCATGATTAACAATGAAGTTTCTAATGTTTTGAATATCACCAATCAACTCAGCAATCCATACACATTGGGCATATTCTTCTGAATTTTCAGGTGGCTCACACATTCTCTTTAATGCTAAATTCAAACTATGAACTACACACGGTGTCCAAAAGATGTGAGAATACTTTCTTTCAATGATTCCTCCTGCAGCTTTGTAATTACTAGCATTATCAGTGACTATTTGCACTACTTCTTTTGATCCTATCTCCTCTATTGCTTTGATGAATAGGCTTGCTACATAATCAGCATCTTTAACATTCCCACTAGCATTTATGGCTGTCACAAACATTGCACCACCTGCAGATGCAGCCATGATGTTTATTAGTGGTCTGCATTGAATATCAGTCCAACCATCTGAGCAAATAGAAACACCTTTCTTTCTCCAAGAGTCTCTAATAGGCTGAAGTTTTCTGTTTATATGTGCCTTTTCTTGTGCAAGCAAAGTTGTACGTAATCTGTCATAACTTGGAGGAAAATACCCAGATAATCTACTATTTGCCAATACTTGGGAATATTTACGAAAGTAAGGACATCGTGCAAAATTAAATGATAAAGCTGAAGCATAAAACATACGAGCTGCTAATTTATCCACCATATCTCTCTGTGCAACATTGAAAGCTTTCTCTAGAGCTCCTGGTGGTGCACCTTTTCTTTTTTTGTGTTGCAACAGGTTTGATCCCTTAGGCAAACTGAAATATTCAGTTTGTTTTCTTGCTAACAGCTGGTCCTTTGCCTTTTTTGATTCAGCTTCTTCATGCTCTTTTTTAATAATCTCAACAATATCATTTGCAATTGCACTGCAGGCTTGAACTCCATGATTTGGCAGTTTCAGAAGATGTGCTTTTATCTTTGAATATGATCCAGTCACTTTTTTGTTACAATAGTTGCATGACCATTGTCTATTCCCCCCTCCTCCTGAAGATAGATTTAAAACTTTCACATGATTCCATAATGGTTTATCATCAAATTGACATCCCACAGATGTTGGTGGTCTTAGAACTCCCTTTTGTTTCCCTTTGCTAGAAGCAGACATTACTTGATGAATTTATAAGTTGAGAAAAATTCCTTACGTGAATTTGTTGCCTGATGATCTTCCTTGTCTGATCTTTGGTTCCGGTAGAAAGAAGGATTTTGCCTTCAATACAGAGAGAGATAGAAACAGGAGCAGAGGAAACTATTCTTTGTATTTGAGAAGAAGAAAGTGGAACGGCTTATTGGCTTTAGTTTACAATACTAATCCTGAAACAAATATATTCAATATTTTATAAGTGTTCAAAAAGTCAAAATAGACTTCAGCCTATTCTATTGTCTAAAGACGTTGGCCTTTTGGAATCTGATTGTCATCTTGGTCCACGAACCGCCAAACTTTGCCGCCAAATCATGTCTTTCATCCTTTTTTTTTCAATTAATTAAATTAGGAATGATCAAGTATAAATATTTATAAGTTATAACATGTAAATTTTTGTGACAAATAATGTGTTAGCTAAAAATTTTAATTAAACATTTTTTACGAGCTTGGCATATATATTTCATTAATAAAATTGGAATAATATAATTACTTTGGGCAACTTAATTTTGTATAACACGTCACTATTATATATAATTTAACAAAATGTAAACTTATTTATCTATATACATATACATACATATCTATATATGTATGTATATACATATGTGTATACACACACAAAGATATATCTATGTGTATGTATGTATATACAACATATACACACATACACAAAAACACACACACATGTGTATACACATATGTACATACATATCTATATATATACATATATATATATCTATATGTGTATATATACATATACATACATATATGAATATGTATATGTATAAATGTATGTATACGTGTGTGTACATATGCATGTGTTTGTGTACACACACACGCAAACACACACATATACACATATATACTTATGTGCGCATACACACATATATTTGAAGTCAAATATGAAAATGAAACTGGATATCCGATTTTATTTTTAAATCAAAATCGAAATTTCCAAAATGAAAAACTTCAAATCCTAATTTGTTTGTAAATTGATAGTATGAATTGAAATTTTTTCCATTTCCATTCCAATTTTCATTTTTCCAAATTTGAATTTTCAATTTCAGCTTAAAATTGAATGAAAATTTGGAGAAAACAAATTTTGCTCACCCCTATCTAAAGGACATTAAGCATACACTTTTTTATTTTATGAACAAAGTTGAACTTTCATTAAAATGATGAAAAATTTACATTTCTTTAATTAATTGACTTATATTTTCATTCAGTGTTATTTGATATAAGTTCATATGCAATTGAATGTTTTCTTGTGTTGTGTTTTAGTACTACATTTGATATTTACATGCCACTTCTAATTGGTAAATTAAATTTTTTTAACAATTTAGTTTAAATTCATATATATTTGAATATTAGTTCTTTGTGTTCCTTGTTATAGTATTATTTAAATTCAATACATAACACAATAATGATGTAAATAGTACACGTTGTTTAACACAAGAACTTAAACTATAGTATGACTTTAATTTATGTTTAAAATACACTGGATGTTGTCACTTTAATTGATCTTTAATCATATTAAATATCAGCTCATTTGAAATTATCACTTTAGATTTTAAATCTAAGTTAGTTTATATTAACAAAATTTTCAATTTGAATAATAGTATCACTTTAAATTGCAGTAATTTTTTCCCTTTTTTTTTCAAATTCATTACTTCATACACAAAATTGTACACAAACGATAATTTTTGGTTTTTTTAAAATAATTTTTGGTTAAATAATTTTTGTTAAGAGGACAGTTTAATCTAGATTAGATTCCATAATGGAAAATATTAATATGTTATGTCCCTTAATGACATAGAATAAGAATCAAGTAACGAAAATTAGAAAGGTAACTATCAAAAAAAAAATTTTAAGTTCTGATGCTATAACTAAAGCATAATCAAATGATATTATACTTGGAAGAATAATTTGTAGGATTTTTTTTTTTCAGGAAAGAATAATTTGTAGGATTTGAGTGCACCTTTTAAGAGAAACATGGATCGACATACGGATGTTGATATGATTTTTCAAGATAGATTTTAATAAATGGCTGATGGAGTAAAAAAAACAAATAAATTTTATCATTATTATGTGTTTTGCAAATTATTGGATTTTTACAATTTTATTGTCTTGGGTTTTTTGAAATATAGAAATTTTTACGACTTTCATGTTGTTCAACTGATGGTACGTAAAAAGTGGAGTCCTTCAAAATTTGTTTGATTGACTGATTTTCAAAAATTTTTCTTCTCGCAACAAACCAATCAAATTCAAAGTTCTAGTGCTATTTGTTTAGAACATTTTTAATTATTATCATGTTAATAAAATCCTTGAGATTTTATTTAGAAAATTTTAATTATTATAACTAAAATATAATCAACTAAAAAATTGCAAATGAGACAACATACTTACATAAGTTTAACCTGGCATAAATAATTTTATGAACCACAATTGTTAAAATTAAAGAAAGTTAAAAATTATATTTTATTTTTTCTCGATATAATAGGCAGATATAATTAACATATAAGACATGGATTAGCAAAAGCATGAATTTTCAATTTAAAAGAGAAGGGAATAAAATATGGGGCTAAAGGCCCACCACCCACGTTTCTCAAATAAAAAAAAAACAAAAGATAATGAGGGTAAAGTCATGATTTTTCTGGTCTGCTTCTTCTCGCTTCGGTCTTCACTTTGCCGCTTCTCTTCATCTTCGTCTCTTCTCTGCAACTCAGACTCTTCGTCTCTCTTCTTAATCCCTGTCTCCACCCTCCATCTTCTTGTTTCTCTTCCTAATTCCATGTTCTCCACCAGGCCAAAAACGCAGATCCATGTTTCTTCTTCTTCATCTCTCTTGCTTCTCTGTCTCTCCATCTCTTTTTCTTCTCTCTCTTCTTCCTCTACATGTGTCGGCAGTGGCTGATAGTTCAATCTTCATCAACAGTCAACGTATCCATCTCAGATTGACCGAGTCTGACCCGGATCGTGCACCCGGATCCGTGTCGACACCGGTACTTTGCCATCAACAGGCGAGTCCATGTAACACAGGTTTAAATATCTTGCAATGAAATGTAGTTATGTAAGAGATTTGTTAACACCATTATTAAAGCTCTGTGAGCAAATCAGGAAGCACTTGCTTTGCTAGATCAGATATAGTGATAGCATAAACCGGCTCTCTTTGTCCTTGATTTAGACATCAAATTTTTGGTTCACAGCCTCTTATTATGCGCTAGCCAATTCATTACCATTCTTCTTCCAAAATCTTTTGATTTACCTGTAACTTCAAATTATTGTGCTCAAGATGTGAAGCATTGCAACATACCCAAGAACTTATAACCTGGTGCACGTGAAGAACTTTTGTCACTCAAATTTGGTGAGAAACAAAGATATGAAATGCTGGATGTATTCACGGAGATAGATCGAATACTTCTTCCAAAGGTATCTCTCTCCATTGCATTATTTCCTCGATTCTAATGCACGCTCATTCTAAGTAATGAATGATAGAAGAATTGCTTGCATATTACATTTATTGACACCTAGGATTCTATATCCATTTTTTCTAGCCTGCTTTACGGGCTCTAAAGTACATTTACAAGGACTCTTATAACTAATTTACTTGGTAACTAGTGCTTTTTTTTTTCTATACATACAAATTTAATGTGGATATCTACTTTGTCATGTTCCCTTTCTTTTTCTCATACTTGCTTATCTAGATGTTTTTGATGCAGGGGCATGTTATAATACGAGATACTTCTCCCCTTATTGAGTTTGCAAGGACTCTAACAGCACGTTTGAAGTGGGATGCACGCGTGGTAGAAATTATGAACGCTAGCGATGAGACTCCTAAATTGCTAGAAGCCTCTTGTGAAGACTCAAGCAATCTATATTCTGGACTGCCAAGCATGAGCTCGTAGACGACATCAGCATAAGGTTAATACATGATTTTGGATCTAAATGAATCATCATAGATTTCCACAGAATATTGGTGGGATTAAAGTTTTGCTTAGAGATACAAATGTAGAAAGTAAGAAACAAAATTGTTCTGCTGAGGATGAACCACAGGTCAACAAGTCCTATGGAGCCATAAGGCAAACATAGGGCCATATTTTTCCCAGTACCTTATATGTTTCCCCAGTGCAAAATTTCATGAACTAAGCTCACCTTGTGTACTAATATTTACTTTTGAATTTTTAGCTCAAAGCTAATTACTAAGATCTACTTATGATGAATGAAATGAGTTGATGCTCGAGTTTTTGTTAGTAAGCAATACCATCAATACATAGATTTATTTTCTGAGTGAAAGTTTAGTTTACAAGTCCTTGTTCGATAGGTGGGTTAGATGATAAAGCAAGAATTATAATCTTTGACAACCAAACAAAACTCCACATGTTTTACCATTTTGGTGATACAATCAGATGTTTTTCGAGACAAGGACCTTGATAACAAATGGAATTTTATCTAACATCAAATTAGCCCATTTTAATAATACTTTATAGTTCATTATCGAGATCTTGTTCAAATTTGTTGGCTGTTATAATTTCTTTTTTGGAGTTTGTTGGCATTTTATGATATGAATCTTTATATCTACTACAGTTGATTGTGAGTTTAGGTTATATCAAAATGTAGCAATAAATCTACTTAAAATCACAAAAACAAGTAATAAAATTTATAACCTAATAATCGTTCCGCAAGTGCACGGGTCAATTGTAGCTGTGAAGAGTATTAGGGTCGATCCCACGAGAGGAAACATGAACTAGCAACTACCAAAGCTACTAACTTGCTTTATTATCTAGACTATCAAACTTTGGTGGTGAAGAAATGGTAAGAAAATCAAATTCAAGTAAACAAGCAATGAAGAAACTAGCTAAACAAAGTTGACTAGGCTTAAGAATCCACTCAATATGAATGTTTAGCTTATGACCTTAATGATTTTATTCATGTTTAGGATTCAACTCCATGTTTACTCCAAAATAGATCTCTCTACGAATGGAAGACTACTAATACATGAGCTTTCCTACTCTCGTGGTAAAGTCTAGCATGCGTTAGCTCATTTAACTCATGAATTGTGGCTTTAAACCTTAATCCACCTATGTGAAACACTACTCTCGTGAGATTCAACATAAGTCCCATTTACTCTTTCCATTGTTAAGTGCAAATCTCTTTGTCAAATAACAACTAGATGACTTGAGGTTGGTAGCTAATCAACAACAAGTGTTAAGACCACCTGTAGCAGCCCCACCTTACCCAGAGGCGCACCAAAGGGCTTAGCGGACTGCCTGCCTAGCTCTCGCCAGGTCTCGATTCACGCACTCACGCAAACGTCCGAGCGTACTTAACTTAAAATAAAATAAGCTAAAATAAAATGGAATAAAATGAAATACACTCATTTTATTTAACATAAGGTACAATTCACATCAAGAGTTTACATGTCATAACATACATGATTTTTCACAAAGATCGCCTAACACAGTTTGGCGAATACAATAACTGAACCGTCTATAACAATCAAAACCCAGTTGATCCAGCTTTAATTTCTCAGGAAACCTGAGTAAAGGAAAAACAAATGGAATGGAATGAGCTATAATAGCCTAGTGAATGTCCAAGTCATGCAATCATATCCAGAACTCATTATTTTTAGTAAATGAAATAATCGAACAATTAAATTAATAAATCAAGATATAAACAATTTAATTTAACATGTAGTCAAAGGAGGATACAGGGCTCCACTACGGAAGCAAGCTTAGCCGTAGGAAGAGCAAGCACTGACCATGTAGTCACGATATTTGGACCGAGATAATAGCTCAGGTCTTTATCAAAGAACATATCAGTTTTATCAAGCACAAACCCTAACCGCCAATCACCTTATAACCTCCGTACAAGCTACCACATCCAGGGAGATATTCTCAACCCTGGAGGGCCAACAATCAAACAGGTTCAATCCGGAGTTGGCCTCTTTGAGGATTCACAACTCAAAAGGGAAAGAACATCAATCCCTAAAACACCCAGCACCTTATGTCCTCCCACTTGCAGCCCGGTTGACTAACCGTGAAATAACATGGAAGTTAATCACGGTAGTCTCACGCACACACAAGTAACACATTGGTCAATGAAAGCAAGTAACATGTTGCGGAACAGATGTGATAAAGTACACATCTTTCCTCAAGTAGCACAGGTATTCACATAGTAATTGCAAATTCTCGCATAATATTTATCAAATAAAATATCACATTCCATGCAACATGCACACATAAAGACACTCACCTTGAAAGCCTAAGAAAATATCTCGTGAAACGGTCGTGCTGTGTTTTCGGACCCTGAAATTTAAAAGAAAATAATATAATGAAAACCAAGTAAAACCCTAGTATTTGTAGTAAGAAAAATTCAAGAAAATACCCCAAGTATTTCTAGGGTTTCGGTTTTAGGGTTTCTAGGGTTTAGGGTTTCTTATTCCAAGAAAAAATTCCATCTATCCTTAAATCATTTTCTAAAAATTCCTACACTCAACTACCTTCAATAGAACATTTTCTAGGCCTAAAATCTCACTTGTTAATTTTTTCTTCTTTTAATTCTACCGAAATTTCGGCAGCATTTCCCTTTAAATCGGACTAACCAAAATTTTTAAACCTGCATGAAAATTCAACAACCCAATCCATTCAACATGTACCACAGCTTCTATGTTCAATTTAAACTCAAATTCAATCAAGATTCCATTCAAATTCAAAATCCCTACTCCAAGAATCATTATCCAAATCCGCACAGGGTTGGTTTTCAGCCAACTTCAGGCCATTATTGTGGTCAATCCATCCAGAACTAAGGGATTCCGATTACATGGTTTTAAAGTACGTTTATAGGGCTACAACTTTCATGAAGATCATCAATCCAAATTCCAACTATAACAGGTTCGAAATCAGCCCTCAAGTTGGCTCATCATCAAAACTGTTTCACGCAGAACCGAATTTTCAGCCAACTTTGCAAACTTTCTGCGATTAATATACAATGAATCACAGTGCAAGCCTTATACCGTTGGAAAGCCCTATCAATCTAGTTTCTAAAACAACAAGAATCACTCGAATCCAAGTTGTCTATACCAAGTTATGAAAGTTTTACTAAAACTGGTCCAGCATGACTGTTTTAAGTGTTCTTGAGTTCCAACTTAATTCTTCAACTAAACCACATATAAAACATAAATTTCCAAGGTTTAAAGGCCATATACTAGTCTATCTAATCACAAAAACACTTTATATAGCAAGTATATATCAAGTTCTAACTAATTTCTTCAAGTAGTATTAACAAGAAACTTGGTATTAAACTTGCATAAAAACTAATTAAAACATGAAATTAATAAGGTAAGTTCATGGTAAATACCTTAGATAGGCTTAGAACTTTGCTTAAAAAAGATAGTAGCCCACTTCCTATGGTTGATTTGTGTCAACTTGAGAGATGAAAGTCCAAGAAGTTGAGAGCAAAAATGAGGGAAAAAGAGAGAAAGATGAGAGGAAGAGAGAGACAAAGAGGGCCGGCCAAGGTAAGGAAAAAGAGAAAGAAATAGGCTAGGTAAAAAGAAAAGAAATAAAGAAAAAAGTAGGTAAAGTGATAGCCAATTAAAATAGAACAAGAGTAGGATTAGGTTTTAGTCTTTTAATGTATTAGTGGCTAACTTGGTTTAATCTAATTGGTGGAATTCTAATCCTCTTTATCACCTAGTAATTAGTAATATTCTTGGCACAAATTTTTAAAACAAAAATGAAAGAAAAATAGGGAGAGAGGGCCGGATTTTGGGAGAGAGAAAAGCAAGGGAAATTAGTGAAATTTTAGGTCAAAATTTTGAACTAAAGCTCACTTAGTCAAGAGTCTTGAAAATGATAAAGTTAGTTAGTCAAAATTAAACACTATTATAAACTAATGGTCCAATAAAATTAATCCAAGTTGGGTACTTAGGTGTACTACTTAATCATGAAAGAATCTCATTTACTTAACCTAATTAACTTGAGGAAATCTTCCAACTAATAAATCAAAGATTAACTCTAAACCCTAACTAAAGGAAATTCTCTTATTGGAGGCATTTTTTTTTTCTTGACCTTTATTTTTCTTTTCTCATCATTTTATATATTTCTTTCTACTCATAAACATAACATGAATCATATAATTTTATACGAGTTTCTGGGGCGTCACACCAAGTAAATGAATAACAAGAATAAATAGGCCATGAACCAATTCAAACATGTTAGAGGTTCATCCTAAACCTAGTTGAATCAACTTAGTTCAACATATTTAAGATAAACTTAAACACATAATGAAAGTAAACAAGCATGCATGAATGAAACTAAAAGGAATAAAGTTAGAGTTGCTCATTGGTTGGATGAACTTGGCTCCAAAACTTGTCCTTGCATTTCATCAAACATGTTGAATACAAAGTATTTCCTTCAAAGTCTTGTTACAAGAATATAACTTTTCCTACTACAAAACTAAGATAAAAAATCTACTCTAAGTATACACAAGGAGTGCTCCTCCCTTCAAGACTTTTTTTCTAAATGTCTTGCAAGAGCTCCCTATTTATAGACAAATTCACCCTAATCATCTCACCAACTTGCATGGCAAATTGCATGACAAGTTGTTTTCAAATCACAAAAAGATTTTCCTTGAATTTTGCAATGTTTCCTTAGGTGGTGCAGGTGCAAAGAATCTTCAAAAAGTCATCAAAAGGGGCTGGAAGATAAGCTGCAAGTTGAAAGTGTCGTTTTCTGGTCGACATGCATGATACGCGCCTGACGATACGCGTCTGGTTAGCCACGTATCTTCAGCCGCGTATTTCTCCCAGAAGAAGTCAGAATCAGCTTTTTTTTTAAAACACAAAGGTTGTAGATCTTTGAATTAGCTTTCCAAAACCACAAGAATCAGGCCATTTGGAGTTCTTGATGCAAAGTTATGGCCAAAATACTAAGACGTGGTTGGAAGAGCTTTATTCTTCAGTAATTTGGATTTTTGGCTATGAAGATGTGAGAACTGGATTTTGATGTCTCATAAGAATTGTAGAGTATCCTCTTAGCTTTAATATTCCACAAGAATCATCTCAATCCAACATTTGTAGCTCAAGTTATTGCCAAAATACATAAATGTGTCACTGTTACCAATGTCTAGTTTTGTCCAATTCTTCACTTCCATTGCTTCTTTGCACTTCTCTTTTGCTTGTTATGCCTCTTATGTCCTTGAGATCTTTTTGTGATGTTGATCCTTTAATTCCATGATGAATTTGTTAATGAGAATTTCTCAAAAGTTGAGCAAAACAATCCTCCAAGTTTGAATACAAAAGTTATTCTATTGAAATTCCAAATCCAATCATCCTTGAATCCAATATGAATGTGATGACCTTTACTTCAATTGATCCAAATTATGATTGAATGTATAAAACCTGAAAGATTGTACAAAGATT
Source organism: Mitragyna speciosa (assembly GCA_024721245.1). Taxonomy (NCBI): domain Eukaryota; kingdom Viridiplantae; phylum Streptophyta; class Magnoliopsida; order Gentianales; family Rubiaceae; genus Mitragyna; species Mitragyna speciosa. Next base: position 20,013,496 of record CM045564.1, on the reverse strand, counting down.
GTGCATTAATTTGCTCAAAATATAAATTTTGCTTTAAAACTATAAAAATCAGATCAAAACCGTAATTTTTGAGAAATTCTTCAAATGGAAGAAACTTAATCAAATTGAGCCATTTTTATATTAAAATACTTAAAATGTACTAAAAACACACTAAAAATATATATGTAATACTATGCTAAAATTGATAAAATTATTACTTGTCAACAGTTTTTTGTATACATCTTTCGGTTGGTAGTAACAAACATGACATATGATGATAATGGATTTTAAAAAATTTATCTATTGGATAGAGGAATATTTCTTGGTAGTATCTAATTTTTCCAAAAATTTTATAAAGATGAACAATAATAATATAATATTCAATTTTTTTGGGAAGAAGTACATTATAATGGATATAATGGGTAAAAACTAAAGGTGGTAGTAAGGCAAGATAATAGTGTGAGGTTGGGAAAAAAAAAGTTTCAATCATTTTAAGAAACATCAAAAAAATAAAATTAGAAAATATTTTCCATAAGCTAACCAAACACCTGAAAATAATGAAAAAGAAAATAATTTTCTTGAAAAATAACTTCCTTAGTAAAAATTTTCCAAGGAAAATATTTTCAGTTCAAAACAAACACACCCTAAGAGTCTACTTGGTACACTGTAAATTGTTTTCCATTGGAAGATATTTTCCATGAAAAACATTTTCGTAGAAAATAAATAATTTTTTCTATAATTTCGGCTGTTTGGTTAATAATAGGTTGAAAATGATTTCTTATAAAGTTACACATAATAGTCATATGTAACTTGTCAATTCTCCTCCTAACTACCCCTAGCTTTATTTCGTTCCCTTCTGCAATGCACAACCACCAGGTTTGAACAGGCAATGTTGATGCCCAATCCCATAACTCATCTAGATAAAAAGAAAAGAAGCAATCTTTCCTTTATATCTCACAAATCTCCCAAATACTAAGATGCTTGTTCTATCTCGAAATCAAATTTATAATAAACTCCCATGGATCTCCATTTGTCCTGTGCTCTTAGAGGAGTGAATGCCTCTATGAGGGTTTGGATCTGCATGGTAAGGGAGAGGAATGAGAAGTGAGTGGCTGGTGATTCCAACTCGCTGCATTTCTGTAGGTGAGGGAAGGGAATGAGAATACTAATCTGTTGTGAGTAGCTGATGATTCCATATCGTAAGGCAAGCTGCGGTGTTTTAAACTTTTAGAATATTTACAGTGGACTATTTCTATTTCTCTTTTTGAAACCTGGGCAAAAACATGCGCGATAGAAAGAAAATAACTTCAAAAAATTGACTCCGTAAGTTGTTTTACATCCGTAGATGGAAAATAATTTCTATTAGAAATAATTTTCATCATTTAAAATGCAACTGAACACCTGAAGTTGCTAAAAATATTTTCTAGAACAAATTTTTAGTCAAATCAAACAGACCCTAAGATGAAAAAAGAAAAGCTTTTCATTCCATGAAACCTTGATCAACTTTTCGAAATTTTGTGATCCTTTAATATATGAGCTCGCCCCTGCGCTCCAAACTATGACCACAGTGTGTTGGACTGAGTATACTTTGTTAGAGAATGCTAGCTTCTAAAGGATAGCGAATTTTACTCTTTGTTGGTCAATAGAGGTTGTGGTGGATGGTGAAGGGGTGCAATGTCAGTTACAGAGTGGAAAAGGGAGAGAACAAGGTGAGCAAAGTGATCGTAGCTGGAGAGTGGGGGCCAACTTGGATGAGGTAATTGGTTTTGTCAGTTGTGGCAAGGAAATGCTGCCTATACGGGAGTTTGAAGCTGAACTATGGTGGATTGCAGGAAAATTAAGAAATAGAAAAGGAAGAACAAGCAAAATGGGTGTGGAAAATTTTTTTTAACATTATTCTTATAAATGGGGACAATAATGTCCTGAAATCCAAGTGAATAGATAGAATTTAATGTAGAACTTAACGCATAAGATTAATAGAAATACCTAGATGTACACTGTTGGGCACAAAAATAATGCAACCAATGAATAATAAGCAATATTAAAGATAGTCAAATGTGAAGCTCAAAACAATAACAAGAATAAAAGTAAAGTAAAAGAAAGAGCACACCGGAATTTTTGTAGTGGTTTGGCACCAAACTCAATATCTACGTCCACTCCCAAGCATAATTACTTGGAATTTAATCTACTAGTAGCTTCTTCAATTGTTGGTGAAGCAAACCAACTTGTCCATAAGGTAGCATCACTCTTGCTTTCTCTTCCTAGCTCTAGTTGAGCCAAAGTCTTCACTTTGCTCACACTAAGCTCTTCAATTGTTGGTGAAGAAACCAACTTGTACATAAAGGAGGATCACTCTTGCTCTCTCTTCCTAGCTCTAGTTAAGCTAAAGTCCTCAATTTGCTCACACTAACCTCTATCGAGACTAACCAAGAGTTTTATAATCACTCACAACTCCCACACTATGCTACAATTGAATGCTTTCACTCTCCTAATTGAAAAGCATACAAAACCCCAAAATCTACCTACCAAAGAACTACAAGTACACCCCAAACAAGAGTATTTTCTCCCAAAATCACTCTAAAACACTTGTAAACTTTGTAGGCAAAAGTCCTTTCTCAATCCATACATTTTGGTATTTATAGGGGTGAGAAAATAGCTAGAAATAGCTTCTAACGGTCAAATTCAACTTTTTGCACAAACTAGCCGTTAGACAGTAAATTTGAGGTCCGGACATCCACATGCTCATCCGCATACATTCTGTCCAAAAGTTACTGTTCATCTGAACGTCCAGATACTGTTCATCCGGACACTATTGTTCATTTAGGTACTGTTCACGGTGCTATTCATTCAGTTACTATTCATGCGAACTTCCAGATTCCAAGTTCGCATCACAATTTTTTTGCAATTTCTACCTCTTTTTTATTCTTTTTGATGCCCAACCATTTTTATTACAAGAGTAGCTCAAAACAACATTAGATTACTTCATAATTTATTTGTTAATCATCAAAACTAGATGATTTATGACCATAAGGTTTTCAATCTCCTCTTTTTTGATGATGACAAATCAAATAATGAGCAGTGGGGATAAAGTAATTGTAAGCTACAAAAAGTCCCCTTAATATGTATCTAAGTTATTCATGATAAATTTTGAGCTTTCTCCAGGTACATGTGCAAGAAAGTGTACCTCAATACATTACCCTCATCATTTCATATTTTTCTCCCCCTTTTGGAGTCATCAATACTAAATTTGTGAGGTGCAAAAAATTAGACAATCAATGCTCCCCTTCAATAAATGCAAAAATCATTTTGGGTATGAAAATACTTTTTTGCTTTGGCAAAACATGTGCTCTTGCCCTCAACATATTTTGGTTTAAACATACAAAACTCATTTTTGAACTCCTCCACCTAAATATAAGCGTTTTTCAAAAGCTCATTGAAAAATACAAAGCAAACTTATTTTTTTGAATTGCCTTTGAAACACAAATTAGGAGAGATACAAATTTGAAGAACAAACTCATATTTGAAAAGATCTACATTGTTTTAATATAATTAATAATTTCAAACTTTATTTCTCAAAAAGAAAACAAAAACTTAATTTATTTTTTTAAAAAGGAGATATACAAAAAATAACAAATGGCTTATGAATAAATCAAAGAAAAAGAACATATGAGAACTTTCAGAATATGTTGTATACTATTCATGATAAATGGTCCAAATTAAAAACTTTGAAAAAATAACATGTATCACAAAATTTTTAAAAATCAACATCTACATGCAACATTACATCATATTTGTAGATGCATACAAGTTACATAGGAAACATCAAAATATTCAAAAAGCATGATTTCAAAATCTCGGAAACATCAAAATATTCAAAAAGCATGATTTCAAAATCTTTTCAAAGAAACTAGTAAATCATCAAGTATTATCATTCTTGCATGGAATCACTACATATTCATACATATTCTAAACATAGAGATGAACATAAAGCACATTTTTTACTTATTCACATAAATGAAATTTTCAATCATATCACTAAATCACATATTCATATAACTAGGTATATCACATAATAGGCATCATTTTTTAAATAAGTAATAAAGAGAATAAACAACTAGCTTACTCCTTACTCAATGTTATTCATGTACCATCTTGACTTCTTTGTTTTGATCATCAATCCTACAGTACCCATATCTTCTTAGGTCCAAAAGAGTTAGCAACACCTTTCTCTAACCAAATAGCTTTCATGCCTTACTTGATATTCCTTTTAACATAACATTCTCTATACATGTGGCCATCTTGATGACAATAAAAGCAAGTAATATTGGTATTTTGAACAAAAGTAGATTTAATAAAACAAATCCCTCCTTTTCCAAAAGTTGTGAATCTTTTGGAAACAAAAGTATTAAAAACTTTTTCCTTTTCAAAAAATTTTGTTTTTCATTTGAAAAGAATTTTACAAGTTCATCAATTCTTTTTCTAAACAAAACTTGTTCCTCTTTGATTTTCTCATAAAATTTGGATTCTCATTTGATTTACTTTTCAAGTAATCCTTTTTGCAATAAAATTCAAATTTGTTTTTGAAAATGTCATTTTCCTTTTTGAAAACATTGTTTTCTTGCAAAATAAAGTTTAGATAATAACCCACAAAGAGTTATAAATCTATCACAACTAATGCGATGAAAATCTTGATAATAACATTTATATCAAAGATAAACAAGATGATAAATAAGAGCTTTATCACAGAGATAAAGATGAAATTATCTTACTAATAGATAATTTCTATTATTATTAATTTTAAATGTGGACAAATATCCAACAAGATTCTTTAGTCCTATATGAGACTACAAAAGTTGTCTTTGAAGCTTTGCTTTGCAATTTATGGTGCAACTACGCAGCAGGCTGGGTCTAATTTTCTTTCATTTTCTTCATTTTCTTGTTGCAGGTAGGAGCAACAAGAAAATGGAAAAATAAAAGAAAATTAGGCCCATTTTTTATGCAACAAGAAAATGAAGAAAATAAAAGAAAATTAGACCCACCTTTTACTTCTATCATCCAGTTTTCTGTCCATTATCACCTAAAAGCTTTAAGAGCAGTCCCTTTGGTTCCCATCCATTTTTTACTTCTATCATCCAGTTTGCTGTCTATTTGTTTAAGTTGTCAATAGGAAATAAAATGCGGATTCTTGTGGCAGTGAGTTTTTTCATGTATACTATAGATAATAACATACTAGTACAAGTGGGCTTAAACTATAATTGTTAAAAGTAATTTTTTTAATCCATTTTCTCGAGTTGTTAGTCACCTCAGTTTCAGTGTATGTTCGTCGCATCATACAAAGTCTTTCTTCTTCGTTCTAAATCAAGCAGATCTATAAAAGCCTCTTGAATTCTGCGTATCGCATTCTTGATGTTAGTATAAAATTGCGTTGTAGGTTCCTCAAACATTGCAGAATTTTCCTGAGTTGTGTACAAAAGATAATTTTCTTTTAAGTTTATGAAGGGTGATTTTTGTCTTTCTATTTTCTGCATATGAGATAACGTTTTTTTTTGCCCCCCTTTTTCCTTAAATTGTTGCTCTCATTGAGGATATATATATTATTTCTGTGCCATATGTGTATTTAAAATGACGAAGTCGGACTCGGTTTGGTTTGGTTGATTGTATGAAGTTTAATGTGTATGGTAATTCAATTGAACCCCAAAAAACGAGCAAAGGTGAGAATCGTGTTATTCTGGAGGTTGCATTTCAGGAGTAGAAAAATAAAAAAGTTTCAGGCGTGTTCTAGCGTATGTAATAAGCCATCCAAGGATTATAGGGTGACATACAGCACTTCAAATTCTCTATTTTTTTTTTTTGATATCTAGTTATGTATAATTTAAAATTACATCGTATCATAGCGATACGACGTAGTTTTATATAATTTCATAATAATAGTTTCATATTAGCCACAATTAGATAAAAAAAAAAATAGACAGGAGATTTCAATTGAAAAAATATACGCAATGGTTTTCTGTAGGCCAGATATAGAAAATTTTTACATGGATCGAGGTTACGGCCCCACCTGTGAATCTTTTGTTTTAAAAGAGTGCCATATAAGCATAATTCTTATATGGATCGGGCTTACGGCTCTGCCTATGAATCTCATGACTTAAAAGAGTGTCACATAAGTAAAATGGTGTTTTGTTTACACAGTGGTTTTTTGTAGGCTAGATATGAAAAATTCTTATATGAATCGGGTTTACAGTGATCTCATGGTTTAAAAGGGTGTAATGATGCATGTTGATGTAAGAAAGTGATATAAAAATATTTATGTGGATTTATTTTAAACTTTTATGTGAATTTATTTTAAATCACAAGGTCTACAGGTAGAATCATGGACCGGTACATGTAAGAATTTTCTACCAAATATGACAGCATAAAAGAGTTCAGCTTTGGTAGCACTCTGATTAGAGAAGCACTGGATAAGTTACAACTAGCAAATGAACAGGTGAATAAAATGTTTAAATAATATGGGTTCTTTTATTATTTATTTTTACAATACATGTAAGTGAAAAAATACGTCTCTGGCGGGTTCTATTCATTTTATTTGAAAATAGAAAAAGTCAAATAATATTAGCACATATGAAGAATAAACTAACAATATCAACACATGAAATTTTATGACAGGTAAGCATCATAAATTTCATGGCCATTGCACTGGGTTTTTATTTACAAGAATTCAACACAGTGGCCTTTTAACGGCGAAATAACTTAATTTCATTACTATAAATGCATGAATTTCTTCGTAATAGCAAATTCATGGATTTCTTTAACAGTGCGTTTATATTGATGGATTTTGAATGAAAGGTTTAAAATGACAGCTAATTTCGGTGAATTTTAAATTCAATCAACAAGTGGGTAGATTTTAAATTCAAATCAATGGATAAACTATCCAAATTTACCAATCGAAAAGATCCTAATAGTTATTTTACACGATAGACATTTTTAATTCAAACTGTGATGACACCTTCTGTTGGAGTAGTTTATATAATGAATTATTAAGAGACTTAAAACAATATTTTGGTGATTTGGACAATCTGTCCATGGATGTTCAGCCGTGAGTTCAGCCGCGGATGACCATTCCTGCGGCTCACCTCGCAGCTAATTCTTTGGAGAGTAACCGCAGGTGAAACTGCGGATGCTTAATCCTCGGGTTCACTCGCGGATTATGGACAGAAAGATCTGAACGTCTGGAGAAAAACAGCTGGTGAAACCGGATGGATTGGTCCGCGGTTCAATGCACGGATGATCACCAGTTACTGAGTTGCGGGTACAGCCGCGGGCTATGTATCCACGGCTGAACCCGCAGCTGATGAAAACGTTCAAATTTGTTTGAATGTTTCTGGCATCTCTTCATTTGAATCTTTCACTTTTTCGTTCCAAAAGGCATTTAGAAGATGTCTGTACGAAATGGTACTGTTATGCATTATCATATCTATAAATAACAAGTCTCTTTATGAAAAAATGAACTTGAACATTTTTATCAATTCCGTACAGAGAGTTTCTAATTTTTGCTATAAAAAACTCTCTCTCTTGTTGTATCCTAGAGGTGTATTGCTTTTAAACCCAATAGCAAAATTACTTAGTGTAGTGGGGGCAATAACCTCTTAAGGATAGTGTAATCATGCCTCAAGAGTGTCTCCATTTGTGTTACCACATAATTTTTCCTGTAATATCCATTGTTTCTTCCTCTAACATTCTTAAGGTGTTACTCTGATCTTAAGTACAATGGAGACAACAACTCAAACTACTTTGAATACCATCAGTCAAAGAGTCAACAAATTAGATAGGCTAGATGGTATGGGCACAAACTTCAACCGTTGGAAGAACAAGATGATGTTCTTCTTCACTGCATTGAAAGTGGCATATGTTCTTGATCCAACATTGCCACAAGTACCGCCACCCAAGGAGGATGATACTGAGACAATCAAGGTGCAATGTTGCAAGAGAGAAGATGACGAAGTGGTGTGCCGTGGTCATATCCTTGACACTCTCTCAGATCGTCTATGCGATGTACAACTCCATCAAGTTACCAAGAGAGATTTGGATAGCTTTGGAGCAAAAGTACACAACTCAAAAACAAGGTACGGATAAGTTCCTTGTTAAAAAGTATTTCGATTTTGTTATTAATGAAAAGACATCATTGTTGGATCAGGTGCACGATCTTCAAGTTTTGGTAACAAACTAAAGGATCTTGATGTAGAAATTTCAAAGTCATTGCAAGTAGGGGCTATAATTGTAAAATTGCCTCATAGTTGGAATGACTATCAAAAGAAATTACTACACATTACCGAGGCCTTCACAGTGGATCAAATACTTGAGCATCTTCGAATTGAAGAAGATGCAAGAATCCTTCAAAAAAAGGAAGTAGAAGTTGATCCAAAGGTGAACCTTGTAGATGAAAGAAACAACAATGGTGGAGGGTTTGAGAAGAGGAAAACTTTGGGACAAAATACAAGTTCTAAAGACAAGAAGAAATATCGGGTTTGCTACAATTGTGGCAAGAAAGGGCATTATAAGAGAGAATGCAATCAAAACAAAAAGCACAAGAAAAATAATGCCCAAGCAAGTCATGTTGAAGACAAGAATGTCATAGAAATTGTAGCAATGATGTCCGATTGGAAAGTTAGCATGATTATATAATTGAATATGATGTCAACCTTCAATTCTAGTGATTGGTGGTATGATTCGGGGGCAACGGTGCACGTTTGCAATGACAAGACTGTGTTTAGAACGTATGAAGATGTTTCGAATGGACATGTGGTGATAATGGGCAATCAAGACACTGCCAAAGTTTTTGGAAAAGGAACAGTTGATTTACAATTCACTTCTAGAAAAAAGCTTGTACTTACCAATGTTTTACATGTACTGGATATGAGAAAAAATCTTCTATCAACTGATAGGCTTAATAAGAATGGTCTTAGAGTTGTATTAGAATCAAATAAAATAATCTTGTCTAAAAATAATGTATTTGTAGGACAAGGTTATTCTTGTGATGGAATGTTTAAATTCTGTATTATGAATAAAACTTCTAATGTTGCTTATGTTGTTGATTTTGCTTATGATTTACGGCATGATAGACTAAGAAATGTTAATAGTAGAATTCTGCATTTTATGTCTAAATATGGACTAATTAACTATGCTAGAAATGAAAATAAGAAGTGTGAAATATGTGTACGAGCAAAAATGACAATAATACCTTTTCCTAAGGCTGATAGAAACACTAGTTTGCTGGAACTTATGCATTCTGATGTGTGTGAATTAAATGGTTTTCTTAGAAGAGGTGGTAACAAATATTTTGTTACTTTTATAGATGACTGCTCTAGATTTGTTCGCGTATACCTTGTGAAAACCAAAGATGAATGTTTTAATATGTTCAAATCTTATAAGTCACTTGTAGAAAACCAACTAAATAGGAAGATCAAAATATTGAGAAATGATAGGGGATGTGAATATTTCCCCAATGGGTTCTCAATATTTTGTGAATGAAATAGAATTATACACTAAATTAGTGCACCGTACACTCCATGACAAAATGGTTTGGTAGAAAGGAAAAAAAACAGAACTCTAGAAGACATGATAAATACCATGTTGTTAAGTTTTGGATTGCCAAAGAATTTGTGGGGTGAAGCGTTATTAGCTGCATGTCATATGCATAATGGGATTCCTTCTTTAAAATCTAAGGTCTCTCCATATGAGCTATGGAAAGGTAGGAAACCAAACTTAAGTTATCTTAGGGTTTGGGGACGCACTGCCTATTATAGGGTTCCGGATCATAAAAGAACCAAATTAGGACCAAGAGCACTTAAAAGTGTTTTTGTAGGCTATGCAGAGAATTCCAAAGCCTATAGATTACTTGATCTTGATTCTAATGTTATAATTGAATCAAGAGATGTGCAATTATTTTGAGAACCAATTTCTTAAATATAAAAAACCTGTAGTAGATTCTTCAACAAATATGAAACCATTCAAAAATATTGGTACCTCCTCTAATGATAAGAGAAAGGAAAAGAAAACTCCTAATGAGCCAAGAAGGAGTCAAAGACCAAGAAAAGAGAAGCATCTCTCATTAGACTACATATCTTCACAAGCTATTGTATTCTTGGTTGAAGGCAATAGGGAATCTCTACCAAATGAGATACCAATCTTAATGAATGTAGAGGATGATCCTAAGACATTTAGTGAAGTTATGTCTTCGAGAGATGCTCCATTTTGGAGAGAAGCAGTAAATGATGAAATGGACTCAATATTGTCGAATAATACTTGGGTTGTAGATGAATACCCCATGGTTATAAACTAATTGGTTGTAAATGGGTATTTAAAAGGAAATATGCCACAGATGGATCTATATTAACCTTTAAAGCAAGGTTAGCAGCTAAGGGATTTAAACAAAAGGAAGGAATATATTATTTTGACACATATGCACAAGTTGCTAGATTAACATCTATTATAGTGCCAATGTCTTTAGCTTCTATGTACAATTCGTTTGTACATCAAATGGATGTTAAGACAGTACTTTTGAATGGTGATTTGGATGAAGAAGTGTATATGGAACAATCCGAAGGGTTTGTACTACCTGGAAATGAAAAGAAAGTTTGCAAACTAGTCAAGTCTTTGTATGGCTTGAAACAAGCACCTAAACAATAGTATGAAAAATTTGAGTCTGTGTTACTTTTAAGTGGATTTAGATATAATAATGTTGATAAGAGTATTTACTCTAAGTCTACTCAAAAGTATAATGTGATTATATGTCTATATGTAGACGACATGCTAATCATTAGTGATAGAGTGTTAGGTGTGGAAGATACCAAAAAGTATCTTTACTCAAACTTTAAAATGAAAGATCTTGGGGAAGTGGATACTATTTTAGGTATCAAAGTTAGGAAACATAGTGTGGGTTATGCTTTATGCCAATCTCACTATATTGATAAGATATTGGATAAATTTCAACATCTTAAAGTTAATGAAGTGAGTACTTCTTTTGATCCTAGCTTAAAGCTTCATGAGAATTCTGGTAAACTAGTTGCTCAACTAGAATATGCTAGTGCGATTGGAAGTTTGATGTATGCAATGCATTTTACAAGACCAACTATCTCATATTCAATTTGTAGACTTTCAAGATATACTAAAAATCCTAGTATAGATCATTGGAAGTCCATTGGGGGAGTTTTTGGTTATCTTAAAAGAACTAAAAATTTAGGGCTTTTCTTAAATAAGTTTCTAGTAGTAATAAAAGGCTGCTCAAATGCTAGTTGGTTTACTAGTGTGACTGATAAGAATTCCACAATTGGGTGGATTTTTATGTTAGGTGGTGGTCCAATTTCTTGGGCTTCTAAAAAGCAAAAAGTCATTGTGCATTCCACCATGGAGGCTGAGTTTATAGCCTTGGCAGCTGCAAGTAAAGAAGCGGAGTGGCTTAGGGATTTATTACTTGACATCAAGTTGTGGCCACAACCTATGCCTCCGATTTCTTTATATTGTGATAGTGAAGCCACTATGTCTGGATCCTTTAAGGTTTACAATGATAAATCTAGACGTATTAGTTTAAGACATGAATATCTTAGACAATGTGACAGCCCCACCTTACCCAGAGGCGCACCAAAGGGCTTAGCGGATTGCCTGCCTGGCTCTCGCCAGGACTCAAGTCGAGCACTCACTCAGACCATACACACGTGCTTAACTTCCAAATAAAATGAAACAAAATAGAATAAAAATAAAATATATTCATTTTATTGAATTTAAATATACAGGTAACATCAAGAAGTTTACATGTCACACTATACATGTTTCACCATGATAGTCCAAAACAATTTGGCTATTATAATAACTAAGATATCTAATATATTCAAAACCAGTCGATCCAGCTTTAATTTTTCAGAAACCTGGGTAAAGGAAAACAAATGAAAGGAATGAGCTATAATAGCCCAGTGAGTGTCCAAGTCATGCAATCATATAAAAAATCTATTATTTTATTGAACAAAAAAATTGACAAATTAAGTAGACAAGTTATGAGCAATTCAATTAACAAGTAGTCAATGGCGGATACGGGGCTCATCTACGAAAGCAAGCTTAAGCGCAGGAAGAGCATGCACTGACCATGAAATCATGATGTTAGAACTGAGATAATAGCTCAAGTCTGTATCAAGAGTCATGCCAGTATTATCAAGCAAGCAAGAACCCTAACCACCGTTCACCTTATAACCTCCGTACAGGCTACCACATCCAGGGAGATATTCTCAACCCTGGAGGGTCAACAAGCAAGAAGGTTCAATCCGGAGTTGGCCTCTTTGAGGATTCACAACTCAAAAGGGAAAGAACATCAAGCCCTAAAATACCCAACACCTTATGTCCTCCCACGTGCAGCCGGGTTGACCATCCGTGAAGTAACGGTAAAGTTAGTCACGGACGTCTCACGCACAAGTAACACATTGGATAATGAAAGCAAGTAACACATTGCGGAATAGATGTGATAAAGTACACATATTTCCTCAAGTAGCACATTTACTCACATAGCAATTGCAATTATAGCATGATATTTACAAAATGAAAATATCACATTACATGCATCATGCACACATAAAGACACTCACCTGGAATACCTATGAGAATATTTCGTAAAAAGGTCGAGTCTTGCTTTCGGGTCCTGAAATTTAGAAGAAATAATCTAATGAAAACTCGATTTAAACCCTAATTAGCTTAGTAAGAAAATTCAAGAAATACCCCACTAAATTCTAGGGTTTTAATGTTAGGGTTTAGGGTTTAGGGTTTCCATCCTAGGGTTTTCACTTTAGGGTTTTCATTCTAGGGTTTTTCACTTTAGGGTTTTCTAACAAAATTTTGACATTATTTCCCCTTAAATTTTGGCCTTCCAAACTTGTTTTTCCATCAAGATTTCAACCATTAAATCCATAATTCAACAAGTTCTACAACTTCCAAGTTCAATCCAAGCTCAAATTCAATCAAAATTCCACTAAATTTCAAGAATTCTACTCCAAGAATCTTCAACCAAACAACATATACCCCATGAAATTTCAAGGTTTAAATGCCATTTACTACTCAATCTAACCAAGAAAACACTATCTCCAACAAGTAATACTTCATTTCAAGCATAAATCTTCAAGTTAAAACTCATAAGAATTCAATATTAAACTAGTACAAAAGACCAATTAAACTTGAAATTTAGTAGGAAAAGTTCATAGCACATACCTTGATCAAGCTTAGAAGATTGTCTAGGAAGAAGAAAAATTAAATTTCTATGGTGAAATTGCTTGAAATTTGGAGAGAAAGCTTCAAGAAGTTGAGAGAGAAATGAGAGGAAAAGAGAGCTAAGAGGGCCGGCCAAGAGCAAGGAAAAAGAGAGAGAAATAGGCTAGAAAAATAGAAAAGAAATAAAGAAAAATGTAGGTAAAATGATAGCCAATTAAAGTATAACAAGAGTAGGATTAAGGTTTGGTCTTTTAATGCATTAGTGGCTAACTTGGTTTATTTTAATTGGTGGAATTCTTAACCATTTTATCACCTAGTAATTAGTAATATTATGGAATAAATATTAAAGCAAAAATGAGAGGAAAATAGGAGAGAAAATTCGGCCACAAGCAAGAAAAGAAAAGAAGGAATTCGGCCAAGAAGAAAAAGAAAAAGAAAGAAGAAATTTGGCCAAGAGAAAAAGAAAAGAAGAGAAAAGAATTTGGTCAAGAAAATAGAAGAGAAATAAAGAAAACAATGGAGAAGAGAATGACCAATTATAGCAAGACAAGAGTCATGTGAGTTTACATGCTTTTAATGAAATGTTGGCTAACTAGGTTAAGTTTGATTAGTAAAAATACTAATCACTTATCTCCTAGTAATTAGTAAACATTCTTGGCACAAATTTTAAAGCAAAAATGAATAGATTAGAGAGGGAGAGGGCCGGCCATAGGAGTGGAAAAATCAAGTGAATAAATAAAATTTCTAGGTCAATTATTGAACAAAAGTTCAATGAGTCAAAAGGCTTATAATTTGGTGAGGTTAGTTAGTCAAAATTAAACACTATTATAAACTAATGGTCCAATAAAATTAACCCAAGTTTGGTACTTAGGTGTACCACTTAATCATGAAATAATCTCATTTAGTTAACCTAATTAACTTAAGAAAAATCTTCCAACTAATTAAATCAAAGATTAATACTAAACCCTAACTAAAGGAAATTCTCTTAGTGAATGCATTTTTTATCTTGCCCTTTCTTTTTCCTTCTCATCAGTTTATATATTTCTTTATACTAATAAACATAACATGAATTATATAATTTGATACGAGTTTTTGGGACGTCACACAAATGTTAATGGATGGCATTGTGAATGTTGTGTTTGTGAGAACATTCAGTAATCTAGTGGATCTGTTTACTAAGCCTTTGCCTGGGAACTTAGTGAAAACAATGTCATCTAGAATGGGGTTAAATCCATTTGACTAAAATCACTTGCAATGGGAACCCTACCTTGATTCTAGCACTACCACTTGATGAAAAGGTTTAAAGGGTAAAAACAAGTTGCTTAGTGATTGTGAGCACTAGCATTTGGAAACACACCCCGCTAGTGTTTAAAATAGGAGGTTGAGTATATGTTAATTTATACTTTTAATGGAGTATAATCTCTTTCACTAGTTGTAATTGGCTATGGTTTGGGAGTGTCTTCACCTATGTGATCATAGAAGTGGTGCCGGTTCTAAGCAAAGCTTTGGTTTATCTTTGTGACATGATCACGAAACTAGTATAGAGCACAAGGCCGGTAATAGTGCTAAATTTTTTGTGTGAATTGGTCAAAATATCAATATTATGTATGTAATATTTTTGAGTTAATTTATAAATATTGGTTTAAAGCTATATGCTACCCATATTTAATTAGTTCAAGTGATATATTAACACTAAAAGGAAAGTTTAAATCAAACGATACTTTTTCTCTATGCATAATATTCATTTGTGTGTTAGTTTATTGTTTCGTTATACAAACTAAGTGGGGGATTGTTGGAGTAGTTTATATAATGAATTATTAAGAGACTTGGACAATATTTTGGTGATTTGGACAATCTATCCGTGGATGTCTAGCCATGAGTTCAGTAGTGGATGGCCATTCCCATGGCTCACCTCGCTGCTAATTCTCAAGAGAGTAACTGCGGGTGAAACCGCGGATGCTTAATCCGTGGGTTCACTCCCGGGTTATGGATAGAAAGATATGAACATCTAGAGAAAAACCGCAGGTGAAACCGCAGATGGATTGGTCCGCGGTTCAATGCATGGATGATCACCAGTTACCGAGTTGCGGGTATAGCCACGGGCTATGTATCCGCAACTGAACCTACGGCTGATGAAAACATTCAAATTTGTTTGAATGTTCTGGCATCTCTTCATTTGAATCTTTCACCTTTTGGTTCTAAAAGGCATTTAGAAGATGTCTGTACGAAATGTAGTGTTATACACTATCATATCTATAAAATAACAATTTTTTTAAATGAACTTGAACATTTTTATCAATTCCTTATAGGGAGTTTCTGATTTTTGCTATCAAAAACTCTCACTCTTGTTGTATCCTGGAGGTGTATTGCTTTTAAACCCAATAGCAAAATTACTTAGTGTAGTGGAGGCAATAACACCTTAAGGATAGTGTAATCACACCTCAAGAGTGTCTCCAATTGTGTTACTACATAATTTTTCCTGCAATATCCATTGTTTCTTCCTCTAACACCATCTACCACGGAAACTATCCTATTCTAATGCACATCACAATCATTAAATAAATTCATTTGTACAGCTACAAATAGATGATAAGACTTATGTACATTCCCGTTCTCCAAAATTTTGAAGTATCTATTTGCTACATAATTTACATGTTGAATGTATTCAAGCTAATGGGGAAGGACCTAACATCCTACAACACAAAAATGAACAAATTTAGTTTATGCCCTTGATGTTCTAGCCAAAGCTCTATCTATAACACATATCAATTAGTAAGTAACCTTCTTTAAAATATTGACATCAATGGAATTTTCTATTTAATTAAATTATTTTAGTTACCATCAAGTAATTAATCAATTAATTAATTTATTTCCAAGAATATGCATACTTCACATGTTATTTATTTTTATTTGGAAATCAAAATTGAAATAATAAACCCTCTATTTATACAAATTTATATCATTTTCATGTACATGTTTGCTTTAGAACTGCGAATGTGTTTTATTATATGAATGAGTTAATCAATTTGAAACCAAATCAGAAGTGGAGAATGATGGGGATAAGTTTTAATTATTCCCTTAAAATTATTATGGGAGCCTCCAAATAATAAATATCAGTGTCATTAATTTTGATATGAGTTCCTAACCCTCCTACTCATAAACCAAACAACCCTAAACTCTTTTACTTTGCTTTCCTATTTAAATTGTAATACTAATGTCATTGTTGGGGTTGGATTCATCAAGTGGGAAGTAGAACTCCACGATTGATCTTTTTTATCTTCTTTTTTAATTTAAACGGTGAATGTTTTGTTAAATAAATTATAGCGGCCCCGTTTGGATATGATTATTTGGAGTGTTTTTTAAAAATTATTTGAAAAAATTATTTGGATTTTTTTTGTTGAATTTTTGGAAAAGGTGAAAAAGTGTTTGAATGTGAAAAAATTTTTGATGTAACATAATGATGGTTTAAAGAAGCGTACGTCTACTTAAAGAAGCGAACGTCAACTTTGTTGTCTGCTTAAAGAAGCGAACGTCCGCTAAGACATTTTTGTGTCTTAGCGGACGTTCACTTGAAGAAGCGGACGTCCGCTTCGTCGTCCACTTTGTCATCTGACCTCAAAACCTACCAAAAATGGATCTCATTTTGTTACTCGCGATTTTTTGAATTTTTCTAAACAAATTTTGAACACAAACATGCTTGTTTTTGTGAATAATTACAAAACAAAAATCTCTAAAGTTCATTTGAAATTTCAAATAAAAATTTGGTGGGAAAATTTGGTAAAAAAAGTTGACCAAAAAATTTTTCATGCCAAACACAATTCCAAAAGCTTTTTCCCAAAAATCTCCAAAAAATGCTATCCAGACACAGAACAATTTACTGAAATGAATAAAAAACAACAAATTGGTTTTAAGTTATGAGAAACATAAAACGTAACAAAATAATATAGATTGCACTCATGAATGGCAGAAGTGAACATTGTAGACGGGAACATATATAAAAGACAAAAATGTACAAAATTTGATCCAAGCTAGCTTGCACATGTATGAAATTGTAACTGATTTTTTTTGGACAAATCTATGATTGAGCTTGTGCTCAGATCTTTACTTTTGCAAGTAGGTTAAAATTTTGTTAAAACATCAAATAATTTAAACATCAGTTTTGAATATTTGCACATCTAAGAGTATTAAAATAACTTTACACGATAAATAATAATGTTATCCCTGCACGAAAGAACACTAAAAGTATACAAACTCATATAATAACTAGATGTATAACCTGGCATATGTGTTCGGGAGTCGGATTAATGCAGTATAGGCTAATAGTAGTTTTATCAAAAATCACTTTATCCTATCAGTACTTTTTTAATTTTTCTAAACGATGCCCAATAGTTATTATGTGACAGCCCCACCTTACCCAGAGGCACACCAAAGGGCTTAGCGGACTGCCTGCCTATCTCTCGCCAGGACTGAAGTCGAGCACTCACTCAGGCCAAACACGCGTGCTTAACTCCAAATGAAATGAAATAAAATAGAATAAAATAAAATATATTCATAGTATTGAATATAAATGTACAAGTAACATCAAAAAGTTTATATATCACAATATACATGATTTTACCAAGATAGTCCAGAACAGTTGAGCTATTATAATAACTAAGACATCTATTATATTCAGAACCAATCGATCCAACTTTAATTTTTTAGAAACCTGGGTAAAGGAAAACAAATGAAAGGAATGAGCTATAATAGCCCAATGAGTGTCCAAGTCATGCAGTCATACCAAAATCCATTATTTTATTGAACAGAATAATTGACAAATTAAGTAGACAAGTTATGAGCAATTCAATTAACAAGTAGTCAATGGCGGATACGGGGCTCATCTACGGAAGCAAGCTTAACCGCAGGAAGAGCATGCACTGACCATGAAACCATGATGTTAGGACTGAGATAATAGCTCAAGTCTGTATCAAGAGTCATGCCAGTATTATCAAGCAAGCAAGCAAGAACCCTAACCACCGTTCACCTTATAACCTCCATACAGGCTACCACATCCAGGGAGATATTCTCAACCCTGGAGGGCCAACAAGCGAGAAGGTTCAATCCGGAGTTGGCCTCTTTGAGGATTCACAACTCAAAAGGGAAAGAACATCAAGCCCTAAAACACCCAACACCTTATGTCCTCCCACGTGCAGCCGGGTTGCCCATCCGTGAAGTAACGGTGAAGTTAGTCACGGACGTCTCACGCACAAGTAACACATTGGGTAATGGAAACAAGTAACATGTTACGGAATAGATGCGATAAAGTACACACCTTTCCTCAAGTAGCACATTTCATGAAATAACAATTTCAAGTATAACATAATAATTCATGCATCATGCACACATAAAGACACTCACCTGGAATGCCTATGAAAATATTTCGTAAAAAGGTCGGGTCTCGCTTTCAGGTCCTGAAATTTAGAAGAAATAATCTAATGAAAACTCGATTTAAACCCTAATTAACTTAGTAAGAAAATTCAAGAAATGCCCCACTAAATTCTAGGGTTTAGGGTTTAGGGTTTCCACCTTAGGGTTTTCATTTTAGGGTTTTCTAGCAAAATTTTGACATTATTTCCCCCTTAAATTTCGGGCATCCCAACTTGTTTTTCCATCAAGATTTCAACCATTAAATCCATAATTCAACAAGTTCTACAACTTCCAAGTTCAATCCAAGCTCAAATTCAATCAAAATTTCACTTAATTTCAAGAATTCTACCCCAAGAATCTTCAACTAAACAACATATACCCCATGAAATTTCAAGGTTTAAATGCCATTTACTACTCAATCTAACCAGGAAAACACTATCTCTAACAAGTAATATTTCATTTCAAGCATAAATCTTCAAGTTAAAACTCATAAGAATTCAATATTAAACTAGTACAAAAGACCAATTAAACTTGAAATTTAGTAGGAAAAGTTCATAGTACATACCTTGATCAAGCTTAGAAGATTGTCTAGGAAGAAGAAAAACTAAATTTCAAGCTTAGAAGATTGTCTAGGAAGAAGAAAAACTAAATTTCAAGCTTAGAAGATTGTCTAGGAAGAAGAAAAACTAAATTTCTATGGTGAAATTGCTTGAAATTTGGAGAGAAAGCTTCAAGAAGTTGAGAGAAAAATGAGAGGAAAGGAGGTAGCAAGGGGGCCGGCCAAGAGCAAGGAAAAAGTGAGAGAAATAGGCTAGAAAAATAGAAAAGAAATAAAGAAAAAGGTAGGTAAAATGATAACCAATTAAAGTATAACAAGTATAAGATTAGGGTTTAGTCTTTTAATGCATTAGTAGCTAACTTGGTTTAATTTAATTGGTGGAATTCTTAATGCCACTTTATCACCTAGTAATTAGTAATATTATAGAATAAATATTAAAGAAAAATGGGAGGAAAATAGGAGAGAAAATTTTGGCCACAAGCAAGAAAAGAAAAGAAGGAATTTGTCCAAGAAGAAAAAGAAAAAGAAAGAAGAAATTCGGTCAAGAGAAAAAGAAAAAGAAGAGAAAAGAATTTGGCCAAGAAAATAGAAGAGAAATAAAGAAAATAATGGAGAAGAGAATGACCAATTATAGCAAGACAAGAGTCATGTGAGTTTGCATGCTTTTAATGAAATGTTGGCTAACTAGGTTAAGTTTGATTAGTAAAAATACTAATCACTTGTCTCCTAGTAATTAGTAAACATTCTTGGCACAAATTTTAAAGCAAAAATGAGTAAATTAGAGAGGGAGAGGGCCGGCCATAGGAGTGGAAAAATCAAGTGAATAAATAAAATTTCTAGGTCAATTATTGAACAAAAGTTCAATGAGTCAAAAGGCTTAAAAATTGGTGAGGTTAATTAGTCAAAATTAAACACTATTATAAACTAATGGTCCAATAAAATTAATCCAAATTGGGTACTTAGGCATACTACTTAATCATGAAAGAATCTCATTTACTTAACCTAATTTTACTTAAGTAATTTTCCAACTAATAAATCAAAGATTAACACTAACCCTAACCAAAGGAAATTCTCTTATTGAAGGCATTTTTTTTTTATCTTGACCTTTCTTTTTCTTTTCTCATCATTTTATATATTTCTTTCTACTAATAAACATAACATGAATTATAAAATTTTATTCGAGTTTCCGGGGCATCACATATTAGTTCAATATACAAAATATATATCACATAAATGTATGCATTCATATTTATTGCCCTGCTTTGCATTTAAATGCTTTTTCAAAGTATTAGCACTGGCTCCCATCTTAACACCCCCCCCAAAGTAATTAAAATCACAATTTGGAACTTTTCCAATAATAACTATATTCATCTCTTTAGTTTTCCAATTTTGGAATTTACTTTATCTTACACTTAACTATAATTTTTACTATTAAAGAATATTTATTTTGTCGTAATATTGTTTTATGTTTACCAACATAATTTTGGAACATAAACTTGCATAATTGTGTAATATCGGCAACAATTGATTTTAAAAGTACCAAATTGAAATTGTCTAATAAGTTATACTCTTCCACGAAGTTTAGCTTTAATAAAATCGTGACTTCATATTGTATGTTTTTCTTTGGCACCTGACTCTCATTTACATCTTGAATTTTTGCTACAAATTTTTGGAGAAAAATAGTGGGATGGTAAACCTTTTCTTTCCTACTGAGTAAAATTCCCGTTTGGATTGTATTTTTATCATATTATTATTCTAAGGAACATATTACTTTAAGAATTTTTGAGATGTAACATATATAAGATAAATGTAATTAGAATTGTAAATAAACAATTGACAAATGTATACCAAAAAATGCGGGATGGTTGCTATTTTTCCCAATCAGATATATTAAAAGGAAAAAATATATTCTTACTTTTTGCAATAAAGGAGGCAAGTATATATATACATGTATGTATGTATGTATGTATGTATGTATGTATGGTGAGAGTGGGGGTCTAAACGAATCGAGTCGAGCCCGAATACCACTATGCTCGAACTCGAGTTCAATATGTATTCAATGTATTCGAGCTCGATTTGAGCTCGCTCGAGTATTATTTTATTTTATTTTTATTATTTTTAAATAATATTGAATTTTAATTAATTCTTAAATTTTAAGGTTAAATCTATAAATAATAAAAAGTGTATAGGGGTGCGAATATAAAGAACAGAAAGTTTTCATTCCAATTAGAATTACATTTAAATCCCTAAACTGTCTAATTCACAAAGAAGGCCCTCAGCTCGCCACACGCCGTCTACCACTACTGCCGGAATCTTGCCGAAGATGGTGGTTCGTCACAAAATAGCATCTTTGGGCTCATTTTTTTCTATAAATTACAGATCTAAGCTCAGATTCACGTAAAAATAGCTAAAACTTAACATAATTGATCAAATCAACTATAATACTATCATCACTAATCAACCTCAAATCATCACCAAAACACAAATTTTTACACCAATCGAATCCCCTCAATTTATACATCATAGGGGAGTGAAAAATAGGACCAAAAACATGGTGGATCGAATCCAATCAATAGACTAGGTGGTGGCTCTTCCCTCTTCCAACAAGCCAAAGCCAAGGAGATCCCATCAATTCATATATCACAAGGACTAAAAAAATGACCCAAAAATGACCAATAGCAACCAAAAATGACTATGACCATGCAAGAGGGACTGCAATTATCATGAAAAAGACCAACATAGAGAATGCAAAAGAGACAGCCTAGATCGCCAAATTGGCGACATCTCCACCACCAAGCCGTCGTCACTATCATTCTCCCTATCGATAAGGAGAGAGAAAGTGAAAGGGAAAGGGAAAGAGACAAGGACAAATAGTGTAGCTGGCCGTCCACTGAGAAAAGCAGGAGAAGAAGGAGAGCGGTGGTGAGGAGGAGGTAGAAGAGAGATGACAGTGAGGTGATGAATGTGATACAATTAGGTATTAGAAAATTTTGCCTTTTTAAAAAAAAAATTTATACGAACAGAAAATACAAAATGTCCAAAAGCTGTTTAAAGATTAAGAAGGTAAAATTGAAATTCTTCCAAAGTAAATAGGTATTTTGGTAAATTAACATACATATACAAACATATACATATACATATACATATACATATATATTACAAGCTTGAAAAGCTCAGCTAGCTTTTGGAGTCAAGTACTAATATACTCGAGCTCGGATCATACAGATCGCAAACGGCTTGAGATCGAAGCTCGAGTTCGGTCAAATCAAACTCGATCTGAACTGTTGAATGAGCTCCTCGCATGCAACCCTAGGTGAGAGGGGTTGTGAAATTGTGTGGCGCCACCCAATTTCACAACTCCTTTCACCAATACACACATAGATAATATTAGTATTTTTGTTTTTACCAAATACTGTGCCACACAATTTCACAACTCCTCTCAACAATTCATTACTCTATTCCAACGCCTTATGCAGTATGTAACACAGTCTCGAAAAAAAAAATTTTAAAGCCAAAAAAAGAAAAAGAAAAATAATTTGAGTTAGTAAACAATATTCAAAAATGGTATGCATGTCCTAAATGGGATGCTTCTTTATATCAGGATTGGCCTCGTATAAAATTGCAATCCTCCGGCAAAAACCTGATACACTCCGTTTTGGCGAACAATAGACCGGTTCAATATGGCTTTTTGGTTCGCATGATAAACTTGGATTTGAGATGAAAAGAAAAATGTTCGAAGGGATTTTGAAGATATGGAGCTCCAACTTAATATTGGAGAACTAAATTCGAATATGGTTGGCTTGTTTAAAATGTAGTGTGAAACATTTCTTATTAGTATTTGCATTCCTACGGCACATGAGAGTCAAAGTTTGAGACACGATGGACTGGGGGACTCCAGTGAGTTATCGCAAATTGAGCATGTCATCACATTTGAATGTCACACATTCTCACATTTAACTAGCTTAAATTCACAAGTTTAGGCCTTAATTTAAATATTTAGAGTAGGAAATATTTTATTTTAGTGTTTGAATTAATGTCCAAGTTAAATAGACACCAACAAATCTTCTGTCTTTCGCTCCTAATTGTGCCTTTCACTTCTAGGTTGGACCCTGCAAGTACTTGTACCCTAACCTGACTCCGTGTTCTGCCAAAAATGGCACTTGTATTAGAGCAATTGACCATCCCCATTAGGACTGTAAATGAATCAAACTGCTCAGCTCCACTCAAACTTGGTCAACTGTCGCGCCCATTTTGAAAAGGTAGAAAAATAAATAAGAGGAAAAAAAGTGGTTTTTCTAAAAAAATGACTTTTAGAAAATGGTTTTTACTTTTTGAAAAACAAAACAAGAAAAAGGGCAGGACTTTTGAAAATTGCGACAGTTTTGGCCAAAAACAAAGTTTGAAAAGGGCTTTCTGAAAAAAAAAAAAGACTCGCCACTTGGTATTGAGTTTTGGTGTACCAAGTCACTGGAAAATGTTTTATTATAAAAGGTAAGAAAAATCAAGAAAGATTTCTTTGGAAAATGCTTTTTAGAAAAATGTAAGAAAAACGAGAAAACCCTTTTAGACAAGTCTAGGTCTTTGAAAACAAGAGAAAAATGAGTTCGAGAGCCGCAGTTGAAGAAAGGGAAGGCAAAAGCTTACACCTAAGGCACCGTTTCAACCTAGCCAAGGCTAGTTGCAAGGTTTAGTCGAAATTTTCCTAATATAACCTTAAATTCTATCACATTTGGATGTAACTATATGGATGCAAACCTAGACCTAAAAGAGATATTGAAAATGGACAAAATATTCCTTCACAATTAAATTAGAATTATCGCATTAATTGCGAAATCCAAAAAAGAAACCTTGAAGGGTCACAAGTATTGCAAAAATGAAATACAAAAATAAAATATAAATATAGATATAAGTGATCAAAAAAAGGAAATGCAACATAACGGGTACAGAAAACAAAGACTCGTGACAAAATATTCCTTTTTATAGAGGGATAAATAGCGTGCTAAGGTTACGAAAACCATACCTGCTATTCCCGTGATTGAAGGACAACCCTTCATAACCTAAACAAGCAAATGATCTATCTATCCTAAAATTCTATATGAAATGCAATCTAAGTGTCATGCATTACATATTTTGTGACAGCCTCACCTTACCCAGAGGCGCACCAAAGGGCTTAGCGGACTGCTTGCCTGGCTCTCGCCAAGTCTTGAGTCACGCACTCACGCAAACGTCTGAGCGTACTTAACTTAAAATAAAATAAACTAAAATAAAATGGAATAAAATAAAATAACCTCATTTTATTTAACATAAAGGTACAAATCACATCAAAAGTTTACATGTCATAATATACATGATTTTCACAAAAATAGCCTAACACAGTTCGGCTATTACAATAACGAAGACATCTAGCATACTCAAAATCAGTCGTTCCATCTTTAATTTTTCAGGAAACCTAGGTAAAGGAAAACAAATAAAAGGAATGAGCTATAATAGCCCAGTGAGTATCGGAGTCATGCAATCATACCAAAAATCTATTATTTTATTGAACAAAATAATTGACAATTTAAGTAGACAAGTTATGAACATTTCAATTAACAAGTAGTCAATGGCGGATATGGGGCTCATCTACGGAAGCAAGCTTAACCGCAGGAAGAGCATGCACTAACCATGAAATCATGATGTCAAGACTGAGATAATAGCTCAAGTCTGTATCAAGAGTCATGCTAGTATTATCAAGCAAGCAAGCAAGAACCCTAACCGCCGTTCACCTTATAACCACCGTACAGGCTACCACATCCAGGGAGATATTCTCAACCCTGGAGGGCCAACAAGCAAGCAGGTTCAATCCGCAGTTGGCCTTTTTGAGGATTCACAACTCAAAAGGGAAAGAACATCAAGCCCTAAAACACCCAACACCTTATGTCCTCCCACGTGCATCCGGGTTGACCATCCGTGAAATAATGGTGAAGTTAGTCACGGACGTCTCAAGCACTAGTAACACATTGGGTAATGAAAGCATGTAACACGTTGCGGAATAGATGCGATAAAGTACACATCTTTCCTCAAGTAGCACATTTAATCATATAGCGATTGCAGTCATGACATAATATTTACAAAATGGAAATAGCACATTACATGCATCATGCACACATAAAGACACTCACCTGGAATGCCTATGAAAATATTTCGTAAAGTAGTCGCGATTCGCTTTCGGGTCCTGAAATTTAAAAGAAATAATCTGATGAAAATCCGATTTAAACCCTAATTAATTTAGTAAAGAAATCCAAGAAATATCCCACTTATTTCTAGGGTTTTGGTTTTAGGGTTTCTAGGGTTTAGGGTTTTAGGGTTTTCTAGCCCTAAGAGGATTTTGCTCATTACTTGGTCCTTTTATCCAAAAATTTCTGCACGCTAACTCTCCAATTTTAACATGTTCTAGGTTAGAAATCTCTACTAGCAGTTTTCTTACTTTATTTCTACCAAAATTTCGGCAGCATCTTCCCTTAAAATCGAACTAACCAAAATTTTTCCTGCATGAAAAATCAACCACCCAATCCATCTCAACATGTACTACAACTTCTATGTTCAATTTAAACTCAAATTCAAACAAGATTCCACTCAAATTCAAAATTCCTACTCCAAGAATCATCACCCAAATCTGCACAGGGTTGGTTTTCAGCCAACTTCGTGCCATTGTGGGTGTCAATCCACCAAGAACCAGGGAATTGTGATTACATGGTTTGAAAGTAAGTTTATAGGGCTACAACTTTCGTGAAGATCATCACTTAAAATTCCAACTAGAACAGGTTCAAAATCAGCCCCCAAGTTGGCTCTTCATCAAAACTGTTTACGCAGAACCGAAATTCATCCAACTTTGCAAGCTATCTGCGGTTAATACACAATGAACCACCGTGCAATCTTTATACCATTTGAAAGCCCTATGAATCTAGTTTCTAAAACAACAAGAATCATTTGAATCCAAGTTATATACACCAAGTTATGAAAGTTTTACTAAAGCTGGTCCAGCATGACTGTTTAAGTGTTCTTGATTTCAAGCTTAAATCTTCAAGTACTACTAACAAATACTTAGTATAAAACTTGAACAAAAACTAAATAAAACTTAAAATTAATAGCAAAAGTTCATAGTACATACCTTAAACAAGCTTAGAAGCTTGCTTAGGAAGAAGAAAACCTCACTTTTAATGGTGGATTTGCCCAAGATTTAGAGAATAAACTCCAAGAAGTTGAGAGCAAAAATGAGAGAAGAAGAGAAAGAGAGGTGGCCGGCCAAGAGGGAGAAGAAAGAGAAAGAAATAGGCTAGAAAAAATGGAAAAGAATTAAAGAAAAGGTGAGAAAATGATTAACCAATAAAATCATAACAAGAGTAAAGTAAAAGAGATAGTCTTTTAATGCAAGAGAGCTAACTTGGGTTAATTTGATTGGTGGAGCTCATTAACCTCTTATCACTTAACACTAGCAATATTAAGACACAAATTATTAAAGCAAAAAGAGAGTAAAAATAGAGAGAGAGAAAAACCGGCCCTAAGGGGAAAGAAAAAGAAAAAGAATTTTCGGCCAAAAAGAAAAAAGAAGGGAAAAGAATTTTCAGCCAAAAGAAAAAGAAAAGAAAGAGAAAAATTTCAGCTAAGGGAAAAGAAAATAAAGCAAGAAAATAAGTGAAATTTTTGAGTAAAATTGAGCTAAAATTCAAGAAGTCAAAAGGCTAGAAATTAGTAGAATAAACTATGCAAAATTTAAACACTAATATAGGTTAAATGGTCAAGAAAAATTATTCTAAATGTAGTGCTTAAATGTCCTTGCTTAATAATGAAAATCTTAGTTAATTAACCTAATTAACTTAAGGAAATCTTCCAACTAATAAATCAAGGGTTAACACTAAACCCTAACTAAAGAAAATTCTCTTATGGAATACATTTTTGATCTTGCCCTTTCTTTTTCTTTTCTCATCATTTTATATATATCTTTCGACTAATAAACATAACATGAATTATATAATTTTTATACGTATTTCTGGGGCGTCACATATTTAGGGGAAGAGGGATAATATAAGGGAAAATGATATGCGAATGAGGAAAATAGCCTAAAATGGAAAAACGCATGTAATCGAATGTACTGCGTACAAGTGATGAAACTACATATGAGGGATCTAAGGGTCTAGCGTTGTACTAACCCAATTTTTTATAAATTCCTTATTAGCATTGGACTAACGAGATAACGAGAATGAACCACAATTAGCATTGGACTAGTGTGACAATGATATACATATATCATAATAAAGCAAAGCAATAAAAGTAATAAATAAAAAAAACATAAATTAAAGCAATAAGCACGTAGAAGCAGATAACAGCACATAGCACATAAGCATAATATTCTAGATGCAAAATCCTAAGGAAAGTGAGTAAATCACATAAGCACATAAACACATAGCACACAAAAGCCTTAACTATTACACTAGAGAAGACTAATTACAATCTAGAAGGAGAGAAAGGTAAGAAAATAAGATATCTATTACATTTATTACCTAAAATACAAAAATTTTGTAAATGAAAGGAAAATATAACCTATATGTTACATTATCTATCTAAATACAAATTTTAATTAAATAAACTATTACCTATCTATTACATTCCTCTGAACAATTAGGATTAAATTCAAATTAATAATATGACATAAATAAATGCTCACAAATAAAATAATAAACACATAAAAGATACATAAAAACATAAGAAAAAACACATAAGGGCACGTAGAAGCACATAAAGAGAAATTAAAAGGATAATATAGGTACCTCCCATTTGAAGGCTTGGCATAAATTGCTAATAAAACAAACAAACACGTCAAAA
Source organism: Mitragyna speciosa (assembly GCA_024721245.1). Taxonomy (NCBI): domain Eukaryota; kingdom Viridiplantae; phylum Streptophyta; class Magnoliopsida; order Gentianales; family Rubiaceae; genus Mitragyna; species Mitragyna speciosa. Next base: position 19,985,448 of record CM045564.1, on the reverse strand, counting down.
GTATCACTATTTAAATAAATAAAGCATAACAAAGTAAATCCCAACCATTTGTGAGGTAAAAAATGTAAGTTCAACAATAGCCTAGGAGAAAAATGCAAATTCCAGCAAAATAGGGGACAACAACATAAATTCCAGCAAGCCCAGGGATAAAGGATAAATTACAGCAATTACGGGGAGCCAAAAATAAAAATTACAACAAGTTTTGGGCAAAAAATATAATTTCCAGCAAGTCTGAGGGACCAAATTACAATTTTCGGCAAACACAAGGACAAAATTATAATTTCCAGCAATGCATAGGGGGCAAAAATGCAATTTCGAGCAATGATGAGGGGTTGATTAGAAATCCTGCAAGGTTAAGAGGGTTAGATTGAAAATCCAGCAACTAGTTTGGGACTAAATTAAAAAGTTCAGCAAGTTGTAGGGGTCCAATGCAAATTTAGATTTTTCGTAAAATAAAATAAAATAAAATGAAATAACTAGAAAATAAAGTGCCAAATTAGACAAAACTAACCAGATTAACCAAAGTAATTTAATTAACTAACTAACTAAACTAATTAGTTAAACTAACTAACTATCTTAATTATTAAACAAAGTAAAACTAAAGTAAAAGATTAATCAAACTCTTTTATCAAAAATGAAAAATTGAGCCCACTAAAACATCCCCGAAATCAGTTTCCATTTACCGAAAATTTCCAAATTCCCTAACTCTTTCCAAACCTCAAATTCCTAATTTTTCTTTTTTTTCTATTTTTCTTTCTTTTCTCTATTTCTTTGTCTCTTTTTTCTCTCCCTCTCTTTCTTCTTTCTTCCTCACTTTCTCCAGTTGTCTATCTCTACTATCCCTTTTTCTTTCTTTCTTCTTTCTTTTTCTCTTTTTCTTCTTCCTTTCTTTTTCCTTTCTCTTCCGATTTCCTCTCTCTCTTTTTTCTCCGCCGTTTTACCCCTCTGATTCTCTCTCCTTCTTCTTTTTTCTTCCCTTCTTTCTCTTTTCTTTCTTTTCTATTTCTTTCTTTCTTTTCCCCTCGCCGTTCTCTCTTTTCAGTCCTCTCTATTTTCTTTCTCTCTCCCCTCCGTCTCTCCATCTCTATCAATTCTCTCTTTCTCTCCCTCTCTCTCTCTCAGTTTCTCTCTTTCCTCTTTCCCCTTATTCTGTCCCTCTCTCTATCTTTGCTGCTACTCTCTTCTCTCTTCCAACCGAGAAATCCCAAGACCTCCCAAATCAACTTCAAATCCCAAGAGCAATCAGTCATAGATTAAATAACATTTATGCCAAATTTCATTGATTAAGCCATAAACCAAAAGGGAATTGGGAAAGAAAAGGCCAAGAACTTTACCTGTGGTCCAGTGGTGGTGATGGAAATTGTGGCAAAGATGGTGGCGATTGTGACTTACTAGTGGTACAGATAGTGAAAGGGGGGCCATGGCTGTGGTTGAAGGTCATTGGGTGGTTGTGTTTGATTTTGGTGACAGGTTGGAGGGGCTGGTGGAGGTGCTTCTGGTTGTTTTGGGCACTTCTATGTGTACTGATTATGTGCATGTGTGCAAGGTTCGCCATATCAGCCAAGTCCGCGATGTATCGCCGGAGTCATTACTGAAACTTAGCTTACCGTTATGATACCGTAACCTGCATCATTATTAGAACTAAATCGAATACATATCACTGATAAATTGGCAATATCAGCCGATATGAACGATATGATACCGTATCGGTGAAAATCCGTTGAGATCTCGGCGATATGTACCGTTATGAACTCAAAAAAACTTGAGAAGGTAAACACGATTCTTTCTAACCTCCTTCTTTAATAATAAAAGAGTAAAAAGAAAACAAAAATTTGAAGAATAATAATCAAAATGTTGGAATAATCAATCAAGAATCAACCTTTTCACCCTACTATACAAAGTAACGGGAGTGCAAATTGGAGTTAAATATTAAGCATATATCAAAATCTTAAAAGAGAAATTCCATCTTCTACCAAAAAATCCAACCCCATCATTTCTCTCTTTCTTTCTTGCCCGCAATATTTAAAATCAAAATATAAAAAATTATTATTCCACTACATAGATTTTTTTCCAATTTTGCAACTTTTTGCAGATCTATCATCCCAATTCAATCAAAAGTTCTTATAAATAAATTTATGATGAAAATGCTGATTGAGAATATGGTGAAAATACTTACTTATTACGTCTTTGTATTTTATAATATTATTTGATAGATATATGTTTCTTTGATGTATTGAACTAAATACTATTACTTTCTTTGTGTAATTCTTATTATATTGTATAAGATATGATGGTTTTACTTTTATACTTAAGTTTTGATGTCATATAAAATTGATGTTAAAATCATTTACTGCTAACAATATAGTTCTATGGTTACAGCACCATTACTTTATTTAAATAATTAGTGGTTATATATGACAATATAGGTATTTAATACATTTAGTTTGATAATTGTATTTTTTATGATATTTTTTATTTTTAGTAATTTATTTAGCTTTTTTTTAAAATTTTATATGCTATAATGTGCACATCACCCGATATTTGACCGATATGCCCCGACGGATGTGGAACAATGGCGACCGCAACACGACCGCAATCCGTGACCCGCGACCCGCGACGGCAAACAATGTGTGTGTGTGTGTGTGTGCATGCTACTGTGTGTCTGTATGTGCTTTTGAATTGTTGTTTGATTGTGCAAGTGTGTGTAAAGTGTGTGTTTGTGCAGGTGAACTAGATGTACGGAGGTTGTGTGCGTGTGCTTTGTGTATGTGATTTGTAAATGGTTGTGTGTGTGTAAATGCATTTTATGACAGATTCAAGGAGAGTGCAAGTGGATTGTGTGTGATGAAGTTGAGGTCGAGAGAAGGATTGAGAGAAGAGAGGAAGATTCAGAGAAGTTTGTAAATTGTAATATGTGATGTGCGTGTGCTTTTCCAGTGAAAGTAAGGTGTGTTTGTGCAGGTAGCTTTGTGGAGAGGTGGCTTGGGACTGATTTTGGCTATAACTAGCAACTGTGGTAGGCAAAGTGGTGGTGGCGCAGGTGAATTTGGTGCTAGAGGAAAGATGGAGAGAATGCAAGAGTGAGTGTGTGATGGTGTTGTGAGGAAAATGCAGAGAGAATTGAGGAATTAAGTCAGTTGAGTGTTAATGGTTTGTATATGTGAGTTTGTGTAATGTTCATGCCTGCCAAGAGGAGAAATTGGGAGAATTGCAAGGTGAGTGAAATTTTGAAGTGAAATGGTGAGATGATGGTTGTGGCCTGTGTGCAATGAGGAAGAGAGAAAAAAAAAGTGAGCATGATGATGGGAAGTAAGATGAAAAAAATGATCAACAAAATCCCTCAAAATATACTAAAAATGCAAGTGGAGAGAAGAATGAGTGATAGATTGAATTGTGATAATGGGTGTAGGGGATTTTGTGGCATAGGGTGGCTCTAAATATGGCTATGAAAGCTGTTGCTACAGCTTGTAGCCTACTTGCTGCTCTTTTTTTTTTTTATAGTGTGGAAAATAAAACAAAATCAAATTAAACTAAATCAAATATAATTTTTTTTTGGAGAAAGAAATAAAATATATCAAATATAATTTTTTTTGGAGAGAGAAATAAAATATACTTGGAATTCTTAAAAATTTTAAAAGAATAATAATATTAGTAAAATTCAACATTGCACAAAGAAAGAAATTGCACTGTAAAAATCCCACATTGATAGAATATTGAAAATGTGCCACATGTCACAAAAGTTTACAAAAAATGCAAAAAATATTAAATAACTTTTAAAAATTAGGAAAATTTTACACAAAAAACAATTATCACAAAAAACACGTATACTACGCATTTTTGGGAAGCATGCCCTTAATCAACAAAAATACAAAATTTAAATAAATACAAAACAACTTCTAAAACAAATCACGAAATTTTAATAGAAAATCTATGAATATATAAAATGCACATATAAAATTTTTCACATAAAAATTCTAATAAAAATTAAAAAACTGTATTGGAAAATGAGCCATTAACTTCAAAAAAACTAAAATTCTAAATAAATACTAAAAGACTCCAAAAAATCCTTAAAAATTAGAAAAATGATAAAAACCATAAAAATATGAAATTTAGAAATAAAATAAAATAAAATAAAAAGGCATCTACAAGCCAAATTATCATTTTGTCCCTCATATTACTAATTAGTTATTATTTATGCAAAAATTAAGATTGACCCCCCGCCGAAAAACAGAAGTACCCCTAAATGAAGTAAAAACACAGTTTTTATGATGGATGTGTCAAAATTTGGTGTGTACATCAACTTCGAGCTCAAGTCGAGCTTAAACGGTTCTAATACATTATCGATCTGATCTCGTGCCTTTATATTTGTGGTTCGAGTACTCGTAGAGCTATTCGAATACACATGTATTATTTTTATTTTATATGTGTAAAATTACATAAAAATTTTAAACCCTTTAGGAAAATTACATTTCTTAGCATCATCTATTTTTGACTAATAGAGGGTAATTTAGTGAATTCAATCAATGTAGAATAAAATTACAAAAATAGAAAAAAACAAAAGACCAAAATTACAAAAATACAAAAAAAAAACAAAAGGCTTCATTCTTCAACATTTTCTTCAACGTTTTATTCATCCCTTTTGCCTTTCTTCTCTCTACTGTGTTTTTGCTTCAACGATCCTTCACAGGCTAACTCCACACACAAAAACAGTCACACATAGAGAGGCATACATCCTCCAATAAAGAGATCTAAACTCACATTTTGTTATTTTATTATGTTTTGCTAGTACTTTTATTGAAAAGAAACTATGGGTTTTGAAGCTTTTATTTGTGGCTTTTTGGCTTCATTTAGAGCTGATTGTTTATGTAATCTTAGTTTACGGATTGTCCTGGTCATTTTAGTGTAAAGATTGTCTGAATTGACAATGATTAGACTAGAGTCAAAGTCGGCATATTCTTGTTTTTCTCTTTAGATTTGTGTGATTTGGACCTTTTTTTTATCCAAATCCGAACTTAGATCTGTAATCCATGTAGAAAAATGAGTCCGATGATGTAAGTTGGAAGTGAAAAATTCGTCGACAGCTACTATAGGCAGCGAACCATCGGCGGTCCACGGCGGCCGATGGTGGTCTACCACCAACTTCCACTGAGGACTTTGTTATAAAAATTAAAGATATTCTTGGGACTTGTATACAAATATATAAAATGTATAATTTTTTATTCTTTTCATTTTCCTCCCTTATAATTTTTTTATAATTTACAAATTTGCCCCTAAATTTGATAAAACTTAAGAGTGAATTCAAACTCAAATTAGAGCTTGAACTATTCAAATATGGGTCAAATCAAGCTCGAGCACAAAATATATGTGCTCAACAAGTTGAGCTCGAGCTCGAGCATAGTTAATTGGTAATTGAGCTGAACTCGAGCACCTGATGTTTGAGATCGGCTAAGCTCGATTACACCCTCCCTACTAGTACTTGGGGTAGCTGAACTTATAAATAGGCTTATTGGTCTTTTGATTTTGTTTTATATATAATTACCGAAGAGTGTACATATAGACGAACACTCTATGTATATATACTAATACATATATACATATATACATATATACACACACACACTTATTGGGAAAAAACACTGGACACACAGATATATGTATGTATGTATGTATGTATGTAAATGTATATATGCATGCATGCATGCATGCATGTATGTATATATGTATAAAAGTTCAAAATCAAAAGACTAATAAGCTTAAAATTACAAATTATTATAGGCATACAAAATTTTGGCCAACAAATATTACTCAACCTAATTGTTAGACAGTTTTATCCTTAAAAGAAATATTAACCAAAGATTTAATGCATAAAGTGGACCAGATGTGGCATTACTCAATGATTTTAATAGTTCAATGACCTTTTTTTTTTCAAAAAAAAAATAATGACCTAAAACTATAGAGTGCCGTTTAAACGCCAAAACCTTCCACTACAAAAAAAGAAAAGATGGCACTTGCCCCTCTGTTTCCTTTGAATTTGTGGTGACACTCTTTAAGCTGAGCCTTTCCCTCATTTTTATTTTCTCGATGTAGGAACCTAGGTGACCGAGCTCCCCGTCAACTCGGCCACATCATATATTCTTACTATTGATCTCTAGCTCAGCTATACTAATTTGGCAAAGCTCTTTTATTCAACAGGTCAACTAAAGACATTAGGAGACGAAATCTACTTTCAGCTGCTGTTACATCCTCATTAATGCTTTGACACCAATTGCCTTTTTTGGAGTATAGTTTGTCTTATCCCTAATATATTCACTTTTTATTTCATTACTACACAGATGACTATTACACACAACAACTCTGAAACACTCCCTCTTATCCCTCTTCTTTATTGTAGTATCTTTACTAACTTAACTGGAGTGTTTATGAGGATTAAATCCTCTTGCATGTGAGATTTCTTATTTAACAAGTAAACTCTTTGGACGCACACGTAGGATTCGTAAATTGAGGACTCTACAATTGGCGCCATCTGTGGGAACGGGATTCTTGCTTTTTACTTTCATTCCCGTCGTCGGAATTTTACTTTTGAAGTTTTTAAGACTGGTATATTATGCTCATGCCTCCTTAACCTCCAGTTAAGAAAGGTACCCTCACTATACGTGAGCAGCTGTTTTTATCCTCCCATAGAGAGCAATAGCTAAATTCTCAAACTGTACCACCGGAGATTCAACAAAATCCTCAGGAACCTGTGGAATAGCAAAGAGAAAAGTCTTCTTTAGACGAAGACACCATGGCTAGAATGGCTAAGTTTGTAAAGGAGAATTCTGATATTTTTTTATCAATTGGGTAGGTTTTTTAAGCAGAAATATAAGAAGCCTACTGAATCCTCATCACGTCAATCGAGGTCCCCATATGATAAGGGTGATGAGTCTTATTCGAAACAATCTAAGAAGTCTCATACTGAGCGAATAGGAGAACGTTCGCCAAAGAAAAGTTCGTTGGAAATCCCAGGTGGATATGCTAATCCAATCGGTAAACCTATTATTCCCTCTTCGGGTGGCAGCCAGGGCTCTCCTTTCATGGCCGAAGTCCATGATGACCCTCTCCCAAGCAATTTTAGATTGTCTAATATTCTATATTATGATGGGCATGGTGATCCTGAGGACCATGTCCATGCGTTATACTTTGGCCTTCATTTTGTATCAAGCTTCTGATGCTGTGATGTGCAGAGTTTTCCTTTGGTATTTTATAAGAAATTACAGGAAATGGTTCTGACAACTTTCCCCGAATAGCATTTAGAATTTGGACGAATTCACTACCAAATTTGTAGCTCGTTTCGTTTCCTCTAAGCCACTGAGTAAAAAGTCAACTTCATTGATGCATCTTTGGCAAGCTACTAACGAGTCACTTCGGGATTACTTTACTCGCTTTACTAAAACATCTCTTTAAGTCCAGACTGCAATGATCAGGTCACTATTGCGGCTTTTATTCATGGGTTGTTGCCAGGGAGGTTTACAACTCAACTGCATGAAAAATACCCTAAAACCCTAGATGAACTATGGGAGAGGGTAGGCCAAGGCATACAGGGTGAGGAAGCGAATAGAATGAAATGCGAAATACAATCGTCAAAGTCTAACAAAAAGAGCTGAGGAGGTAAAGCATGAGATGATGATGCTAATACCTTCTCGAGCTGAGGAAGTAGAGATACACGAAGTGTGTTCGATAGGATTAGCAACGGAAGATCTACCTCGAACGTACCATTGACTCTCCTCAATGCTAGTAGGACCGAAGTATTGGCGGTTATGAAACAATAAAATTTGGGCAAGTAGCCACCCTGGATGGTAAGTAAGAAGGAGAGGAGGAACTCTAATCTTTATTGTGCCTACCACTTGGACGTGAGTCATGAGACCGAAGATTGTCATGATCTCAAAAAAAGATAAAAAATTTGATACAACAAGGATATTTGAGACGCTTTGTCGAAGACAATACGCAAGGACGTAGGGAATATCAACGAGATGACCGTTGGCAACCCCAACAGGGAGATCGATGAGACCGACAAGAACACCCTCGGTACAATGACTGAAGAAATGATAGAGATAAGTCTCCAGATTTTGGTGTCGAGCTAGCTAGAGTCATTAACACTATTTCTAGAGGTCCTAGTGCGGGGGAAAATTGAAATTCTAGGAAAAGGACCTATCGACAAAATCAAGTCCTCGTCTTTCAGAGACTCTCTCTTATAGGCCTAATGATCCTATGCCTGCTGCCTCGGGCAGCAATGAAGCATTAGTAACTAAACTAGTTACTAATAACTACTTAGTCAAGAAAGTTTATGTCGATGCTGGGAGCTTGACAGATATCATGTAGTATAAGCATTAGTAACTGAAGTAGTTACCAATAACTACTTAGTCAAGAAAGTTTATATCGATGTTGGGAGCTCGGCAGATATCATATATGATAATATTTTTGAGCAAATGAACTTAGAAAATAATCAGCTTACACTGGTCCGAACTTCACTTAGTAGTTTTCAGGGTCAAGTTGTACATCTTGGGGGGATGATTACATTATCAACTACTGTTGGAAAGTATCCCCGCTCTCGGACTCTACAAGTTAATTCCTTGTAGTTAAAGAAAACACTGCTTATAACATGTTGCTTGGACGTCCAACTTGATATGGATCAAGTAGACTCTATGAATGAATCGAGGATGACAAGTACCAAAGATCCTTTGCAAGGCTTAGATGGACCAATGACGCGTGCTAGATCAAGGAAAATAAAGGAAGCATTGCATGGATTGATTATGGACTTGCATGAGAAAGAGGTTGCTTGGGCCAATAATTCACCATCACCAATACTTGTAAGCGTGATTATGGCTGAAAAAAATAATCAAGAAGCTGTCCAAAGTTGCCATGAATATTGTAGTCCAATTTTGGATTGAGATGGTCGACCAAAAGCCCATGTAGGGCATTCAGCCAGCCCATGAAATTTTTTAGTTATTATTTGCTTATTGGTTTAATAAAGTTCCAGAACTCTAGCTGTTATTTGAGTAGTTTCCTTATTGTTTCAAAGTTGTTTTAGTTAAGAATTCTATTTAGTCAAGTATTAGGTTTTGGTAGTTGTTTAAAGACTTAAGTTCTAGAACTATCTTGTAAGCCTATTTATAGGCCTTTTTACTATTACGAATTTTAACAAGAATTTTCAGATTAATTTTGTGTGTTTGAGAGCTCAATTGAGAGTTTTCTTGGTTCTTGGTCTTATCAAGTTAAACTTGTGGCGACCTAAACCCTAGCTTGAGTATTTCTTTTGTGTTTAATCAAGTTCTTAGAGTTTTAGATTAGACATATCGAACTTGCTCGCATTGGTCTAGTTTAGAGCTTTAGGCTCTTCATTCTTCATTGAAGAAGCATTTGAAGCTATTATACTTGGATCATTCAAGCGGTCTTGGCAATCTCGCTACCCTTGTGCACATCAGTTAGTCAACCCAGTAATGGTCAAGAAAGCCAGCGGGAGCTGGCGAATGTATGTTGATTATACAGATTTGAACAAAGCTTGCCCAAAAAATTGTTTGCTTTGCCCTGAATTGATTCTTTAGTCGATTCAGTTACTGGCAATGAGATGTTTTATTTCTTGGATGCATTTAAAGGATATCACTAAATCGGAATGACTGAAGAGGATCAAGAAAAAACTACCTACATCATCGATTTGGGGTCTATTGTTATATCACCATGCTATTTGGGCTTAAGAATGTTGGGGCTGCGTATCTGTGCTTGGTGGATAAGATTTTCCATCGTCAAAGTAATGGAGGATTATGTTGATGATCTACTTATTAAAAGCCAAACTGTTGAGGTGTTTATAGGCAATTTGAGAAAAGTGTTCCATGTTTTAAAGGATACTCAGATGATACTTAATCCTGAAAAATGTATCTTTGCTGTGAAATACGAAAAATTCCTCGGCTATATAATCTCTTCTCGGGGTATAGATTCAAACCCCGACAAAGTCAAGGCCATTCAAGACATGGCCTCACCGACCTCAATAAAAGATGTTCAGAAGGTCACAGGTCGACTCGCCGACCTCAATAAAAGATGTTCAGAAGCTCGCAGGTCAACTAACTGCATTGAACAGGTTTCTTTTCAAATTCGCTCAATATAGTTTACCTTTCTTAAAGACTTAAAAAAGGTTGATCAATTTGAATGGACTTTGGAATGTCAACACGCCGTCAATTAGTTGAAGGAACATTTACAGTTCTTGCTGACTTTAACCTCCTGACTACTGGTGAAACTCTATTTTTGTACCTTGCTATAGCTCCCGAGGCCATTAATGTTGTATTGGTGAAAGAGAATTCTCGAATCCAGTTTTCCATTATTATGTTAGCCGAGCTTTGAATGCACCGGAGACAAGATATACTTTAGCTAAGAAGTTAATCCTTTATTTGGTCCACATAATTCGGCAGTTAAAATCCTATTTTTTGGCTCATCCTATTTGTGTTCGAACAGACCAGTCACTTTGGCAAATCTTATCCAAGCCTGAGACCTTGGGAAGACTACTGAAATAGGCCATTGAACTTGAGGAGTATGATATTTCTTATGAACCCCAAAAATCTCTTAAAGCCCAAAATTTGGCAGATTTCATTACTGAATTCACTCCAGGACTGGTGTCCAAATATGCCGCCACCTCAGTTGAGGAAAAATCTTGGATACTATATGTAGATGGATCTTCGGAAAAGGATGGCAATGGTGCTAGACTGTTGTTAGAAAGCCCAAAAGTCCAAAAATGTTGTTATTTCCTTCGTTTTGATTTTCAAATTTCTAATAATAAAGCCGAGTATGAAGCTCTCATTGCAAGATTCACTATAGCTCTTTGGTTAAAAGTTTGTCAGATTCGAGTTTATAGTGATTCTCAATTGGCAGTGAATCAAGTTCTAGAGAAATATATAGCTAAACAGCAGAATATGCTTAAGTACTTGGCAAAGGTAAAGTAGTTAGCTGCACTTTTCAAAGCGTTTATCATCTCAAGAATCCCTCGTTCTTGTAACCAACGAGTTGATGCTCTATCCAAACTGGCTTCTACTCCTTACGCTGAGCTGAACAATTCTATCCTAGTCCAGGTCATTAGTCGACCTAGTTACTTGGAGTAGACCATTTATGTTGTTGACATTTCCGACACTTAGATAAGTGCCATAATCAATTTTCTTAATCAATGTGATCTGCCATCTAATAGGAAACAAGCTTGAAGAGTGCAGAGAATAGCACCTTGGTACTTTCTGATAGACGGTGTACTTTACACGAAGTCTTATTCAGGACCTTGGTTGAAATGTATTGCTCCCGAAGAGGGTACTCAAGTATTCCTGGATATACATGAAAGCCTTTGTGGAGTTCATATTGGACCACCAACCTTAGCTCAAAAAGCTCTCCTTCTGGGTTATTTTTGACCTACCATGCATAAAGATTCTGTGAGCATTGTACGAGCTTATCCTTCATGTCAGTTTAATGCACCTGAGACTCATAAACTGACTCATCAAATGGTGTCGATCAGCTTACCTTGGTCTTTTGAACAATGAGAAACAGATATTTTAGGACCTTTTTCTCGTGCTCCTGGAAATTATTAGTTTGTCATTGTGGTTGTTGACTATTTCACCAAACGGGTTGAAGTCGAACCACTAATTACTATTTCGAGGAATGCAGTTCAGAAATTCTTTCGGAAAATATAGTTTTTCGGTTCCGTTTATCTCGAGCTATCATTTCTGACAATTTGCTGAAAATCCCTTCAAAAGTTGGTGCAAAGATTTGAATATTCTGTAATATTTTACTTTGGTAGGTCATTCTCAAGTAAATGGACAGGTAAAAAATTTTTGAGGATTGAAAACTTGGTTACATCAAGTTAGGTCCAATTGATTGGATCATTTGTCCAATGTCTTGTGGGCTTATAGAACAATCCATCAGACGTTCACCAATGAAACTCCATTTTCTTTAACATACGAAACCGAAGCAGTTATACCAACTGAGCACTTGGTCCCAAGTTCCTGAACTGAAGCTTATACTACCGAAGATAATGAACAAGTTCGGCAACTTGAATTAGACTTGCCAGAAGAAAAGCGAGTATCAGCCGCATTAAAGTTGGCTCATTAAAAAAAATACAATAGCTCGGTATTACAATGCTGGAGTCAAAAATTTGTATTTCAAATCAGGTGATCTGGTCCTAAAAAAACTAGGTGAACCAAGTTGAGCCTCTTGAAAAATTAAGTCCAAAATGGGAAGGACCTTATCGGGTAATAGAGGTCGGCAAAAACGGCTATTATAAGTTAGCATAACGAGATGGAAGTCTTGTACCTCGGACTTGGTATGCCGAGAATATTAAGTTATATTATCTTTAATGCAATAAAAATATAGAGATATTCCTTTTTAATATCCTTGTTATTGCAATTTACTTTGATTCTCATGTTTTACTTTCAATCCAGTTCATTAAGAACATGTAAGAGGGGGTAGCAGTAGGTGAATAAGTAGTAGTG